>JAYKKT010000032.1:2142500-3342500 GCA_036023115.1 Brasenia schreberi
CTATACACATGTTCGGTTAAAATTAGCTAAAAATCTGGAACCATAACCGAACCAGTTCGGAGTTGGTTTCAAAGCAGTTCCTGTTTGAGCCCAAAACTGATTATTTTAATAAAAAGTTTTAAAATTATAAAAGGTGAAACCTGGTTCAACCGGTTTAAACTCAATTCGGTTCCGGTTAAAACCACCGGCCCAGTTAGGAACCGGCCATATCTAACCCTGTACGAGGCCTCTCCAAGTCATTTTCATGGATTTTTCTAGATTATCAGCTGACAATTTGTTAATAATGCACAAATACAGGTAGAATAGCAACAGGTACAACCATGCCCTGGTATCACACGACACGCACAATAATCATTGCGCGCCATACAACATGCAGTTAGTGATACCAACCTCGACCTGAAAACAACTACCAAGTCGTTCAGATTGAAGTTTCCCATGCAACCATTCTCTTCTTCAGCAGCGTGCTTTAATTTTCTGAGTAGAGCTGGCCGATGGGTTGAACCGAACGAGAACCACCTCTGGAACTCGGCAGTTTTAACTCATCTTTTCGTTCTGGATTTTAAGTTTCATAAATTTTTGAAATGAAACTGGAGGAATCGAACCAGAAATGGCCTCAAACCGGATCTGGAAACAGCTTGGAACCAGAGCCCGAAGCGACGGTTCAGTCACTGTTCCGGTTTCAAACTGGCCAGATCTATTTCCAAGAGCTTGTACTAAAACAATCAGCTCTATGATTTGCTTAATAAGCATATGAGCTGACTTCTCCATATGGCTTCCGGATATGACCATCACTATACATCATCCATCTCTTCAATGGGGACAAACCAAACCAATCCGATCTGCCAGCAAGTTGGTTCGTTTACCAGCCGTAGACATCACAACAAGAAGAAAGAAATGGTCGATAATAATTTTCCACAACACATTTGCGTGTGAAATGCAGTTCTAGGTCTCAAAATATGATCACTTCTCCAACCAAGCTCAAGAAAATGTTTGCCTCATTTAGCGAGAAAATATAAAGTTTCAGACTTGATAGAGACTAGAAGCTTACAGTCTTCCCATTATTCAGAAAAATGATACCCACATTAAGGGCTCATCGATGCCTCCCTTTTCAACTTTTCCAGATCACGCTACCACTGCTACCGCAATGTTACAAGAAAACCTTCTTAGAAGCTCAGCACATCAAAACCAAACTACCAAAAGGCGTACGCTAAATTATTGTGTAAATAGGAAGAGTTGTGAGATAATCATGCTTTTACACTATAAATCGGGCCAAGCAAGCAGAAAGGAACCTCAAGATAGCTGAATGGCTCCTCAATATTAATTACCGCTTGGATCCTCTGAAGAATTGTTTCCTGCATCTGCATATAAGAGCACAAAAGGGATACCAACTCCTAATCATGCTTTTACACAAACCATGACGAGAAAAGCAGCAGTAAACAGTAGTTACCATTGCCATCAGCAGGAGCATAAGCTGACCGTCTCGAACGTAGTTCCTGATGCGGCGTAGGCTATAAAAGAAGATGAGCATGTTTGAATTTCCATAGAATTTTTATACGAACATAAACTAATTAAAAGAGACTGTTTCAAGTCAACAAGCAACGACATTTTTCATCCTTCAGGTGCGGCTCTCCTTATTTTGTATATTGCCACTCCAATACGCCAGTAGATTCTTACTTTCACTTGCTTATATACAAGTAAAAAATATTCTAATATTACTAAAACAACAGAAGAGGCAGCTAATCGACTTCCATTATTTATTACATTCAACTCTAAAGAGAAAAAATTCAAGTTTTGGTTATTTGCTTACTTCTTGGGGAAAAAGAAGCCTATAACCCACATTTCTCTTTAAAATAAAACGAAACCACGAGTTTTTGGTGCAAATTTAGAAATATAAACGGCTATCATTAGCATTTTCTGGAGCTAAATAGGTAGCTTAAAACATAATCTTTCATATATGTACCTGTAGTTTTGGCCGAAGAGCCTCCAGTGGTCCCTTGGGCTTTGAACCATGTGCTCCTTGCTACACGTTGCGATAGTTAATTATGATGCATGGGAGATACCTAGCTGGAGACTTCTTTCTCGATAATAGGGAAGAAAAAATAAAATACCTTCCCTAATGCCCAATCGGCTGAATCAAAGAAGGCACGTTCATGATCCTGATTTATTAAAAGAAAGGCAGTCAAAGATTTCAATGTCAAACATACACCAAATAAAGTTAAACAAGAATATTAGCTGTTAGACTACAACTAATTAGAGGACTATATCGGACACATACAATACCTTGGAGATAAGTGGAGTCTTTTTAGGCAAAACCCCTCCGTACTTTTTCTTGATTATTTCCTCCTACAAAAGAAACGTACTAAAGGCATGAAACAATAAAAACCAAGCGAGTACCAGTTTACCTAGAAACTTCACCCTTCACTGTATACCTCATTAATATCGGGGGCTATGGACTCATTGTACTTCTTGTCTATTGAGCCAACAATTTCAGTGTCTTCTACGAATTCTTTGCCATTGGCATCAAGGCCCTTTCCGTCAGACATGCTGCGTTTCCCTCTTAAATTAGTCTAAAATCATGGGAAGGAAACACAGTTACCTCATACCAAATCAGAGATAAAACATGGTTTCATATAGTTGGAGTTAATGAATTTCATCCAAAACCACAATAGCCAGAAAAAACAAGATATCAGACTAATCTAAAGGAAAATGAACTCAACAGACATGGAGTCAAGAAATGTCAAGCGCTGAGGAAAACCAACAGAAGATAACTGATCAATATACAAAGCAAAATAGATGACCTATTCTCTATGATAACCACAAAATCTCACGATAGCAAACAATGTAATAGGTGTTAAAAAGATACGCTAACAGAAAACTCAAAATATCGAAGAAACTGTACAGCTGTTGACTCTGGATACCAGAACTAACATGTTTCATGCTTCCAACCATATAATATATATCTGCTCAAAGATTTACTAGGACCAAATTACAAAAAACAACATCCAAGGAGTGGCCGGATCCAATTCCAATTTAGAGTCATATACATTGAAGAGAATGAGTTTCACTTCCTGTATAACCCTATGATTTAAAACACAGGAGTTGAAAATATCCATTCCACATTCTTACCTTTTAATTATACATAAAAAAGAAGGATCTATATTTTTTTGTAAAAAAGGTCAAACAAGTTATATTCATTTCAGGATTTAATTGATGAGAAAAATTGTTCATTTACTGAAACAGAAGTACAGTAAAAGCAGTTCATACAGAATTGCATTCCATGCTCATAGCCGGGGACAGGAACACTGAAGAACCACAAAGTTCACTTATATCTTCTAAAGCAAAAATTTCGTGATGGGGGAAGAACCATATTCCAGAAATAGAGAAAAACTTTTACCCCTGTTGAGATAAAAGGTAATGTGACAAGATGCACTCAGGGCATTAGCCCACCTGGCAGGGCTCTCGACTTGTGTGTTAGACTGCAAGTTTGACTCATGAGGCGTGCATACCTGGGTTCGGCCTGCCCTTGTACCAAAAAGAAAAGGAATGGAACAAGATAGGGCACAATGACCTAACGATCCATCTAGCTGGCCCCACTTAGTGTGCGATAAGGCTAGGCTTTTTGCTTGGTTAGAGATATAGGGAAAAGGAAGAACTAAGCACAAGAAAACTCACTCTCTTCTTCTTACCTATTTACGTCTAGGTCAATTTAAAGCTTTTGGATATTTAAAAAGTAGTGAATTCAGACAGTTAATACTTGGTTGAACTAGAACTGTAAATAAAGAATGCCCAAGCACCAAAACAGGGGAAAAGTCTATTAGCAAAATGCTGAGAAACATCATATCCCCTACATCATAAAAGTTAACAAAGAGTAGTTGAGGTTCATTTTTTCACTATAAGGAATCAGAAACGGAATTAATTCACAAAAAGTGATCATATGCATAACTTACAAAACTAGTATCTCAAACTCAGAACCAGACAGGAATCAAGAGATACAAGTATCTTCTGCGCATAGACATTGAGCATAATGGCATTCACATATCTCTCTGTCACAAGTATTAAAAGAAGGACTAAGGAAAAAGTACAGGAGAATCAAGAAATTAACTGAAATGTTTAAATTGCCGTGTGTTAAGTCCAACTACTCCAAGTGATAACTCAACCCCACTTCACAAAACCTAGATCTGAAGATCAAGATTCACGGAAACCAAAAGTAAGAAAGTTCCGCTTGACAAACGAATTAGGATATCAGATAAGAGATAAAAGTTGAAATAGACCATAGAAATAGAAAAATAAAGAGAATGTATAAATCCAAGTTTGATCGTTCCGAGTGATAACTCAAAGGCTAGTTTACAAAACCCAGATCCAAATATCAAGATCCACAGAGAGTATCCAAGCAAGCTCCAGTAAACCAAAGAATTGAGATATCAGACACAAGACAGATGTCGAAAAGGACTATGTCAAAGAGGAGAACAGAAAGAAAAATATAAATCCAAGTTTGATCGCTCCGAGTGAAACTCAGTCAGAATTCGCCGAAACCCAGATCCAAGCAATCTGATCCACAGAACTGGAGTCATGAAACTCCATTTCACTGACGAATCAAAGTCTCGCATTCAAATGGTAAAAACAACACCAGCGAACCTCAAACCCCAAAAGATGCGTGCTCCTTCATCTTCAAGCAACGAAATCAAGAGAGAAAAGAGAAAGTAAAAACGAAAGGGCGAAGCAAAATCCTCAACGATGAAGATTCAGAGACGAAAACAGAGAAAATGAACCCTAAAGTACCAAGAAGAACGAGACTCACCTGAAACAAGTGAGAAGCTAGGCTGAAAACAGAACACGAAGAATCGAGAATCTCGGACGAGTAAGTTAGCGATGGAGGCAGCAGGCACAGGATCCAAAGCAAGCAAGGAAGAAGGCGATAAAGAGAGGGTGGAGGGAGAGACCGGCTTTAAATAGAGGAAGCCGTTGCGCTCTCTCTCTCTCTCTCTCTCCAAATCGCGAAAAAGCAGAGGACGGCGAGCCGACACCGTCTAAAGTACGACAAGCGACGCCCAGTTATAGGAGTGAGCGCTAGCGGGCCCACTTTAAGATTATTCTGGACCGTCAGATGGAGAATCTGACGGGTACACTCGCCGATATTTAGGGTATAGTTCAGAGAGGAGTGGTGAAGCTCACATAATTATGATGAGTTTGGTCGGAACTTGTGGAATCTGATCTTGATATTTATGGAGATATCTTTTTAATTTGGAGATTTGAATAGGATTTGATTCTTATCGGTATATTTCTCAGGGTAATCTACGGTTAGGAAGATATAAGGGGTGTCATCAAGCTGTGTCCAACACGAGTCTACGCAAGCTCAACTATGCTCGTTTTAGAAACCCGAACACGAGCTTGGCTCCATTTATGTTCAAGTAATGCCTTGATACAGAGTTCTATGTGCTGGATTGAGCTCGTGAATGAGCTCAAATTTGATCCCAATCTATGTTATGTTGCTCGAGCCACATATTAATGAAACTTCTTAATCTAGGAATACTTATATCATAAGCTCAGAAGCAACTGATATAAGCTTACTTCTTGGTGTCATAATATTTTTATTTATCTTGAAAACCATGTGACCCAACTGACTAAGTGGAATAAATATGTATTCAAATAGCCAAATGCTTCAATTTTTAACATAAACTCATTATGAAAAATATTAAGATTGACCTAAATCCATATATATATATAACAACAACAACTAAGCCTTTTCCCATACTAGACGGGGTCGGCTACATGGATTATTTGTTTCCACAGATCCCTATTGTGTGCCATGTTAGCAGTTAACTCATAATAAGCTAGATCATTCTTTATTGTTTCTTTCCAACACTTTTGTTGTCGTCCTCTAGCTCTTTTAATACTTTCTAAATTTAGTTTTTCATACCTTCTTTCATGTTCTTCTTTTTATATGTCCAAACCATCTTAAACAATATTCTCTCATTTTATCCTCTATTGGTGCCACTCCTAATTTGTTTCTAATAACCCCATTATGTATACGGTCTTTTCTTGTATGACTAAATTCATACATAAATATATATATATTCCCAGTTTTTAGCATAGCAAGCAACTCATGTTCAGCTTGTCCAACTTAGCTACGTTTGAGTTGTCCGTAGTCCGGCTTAAACAAGGTAAACACAAACATAGTTGGTAAACACAAACATAGTTGGTAAACCAGCCACAAATAGCCCCTGGTTGGTTTGTTGGGCTTCATTTCCAAACATATAACATAATACCCAAAAAAAAACCTTGAGCATTGGCCGGTGGGTCAACTTCAGTCTGAACCAAACCAAGCCTTTTTCCACATTAAGTAAGGTTGCAACATGGAGTCTTAATCACAGTAGAGTTCAACGCTACACCACATTAGCATTCAACTGAGAGAGAGAGTTGCGAAACTCTTGTATAGCTCGACCATTTATGTAAATCCACTCTCGTATATGCTCGACCATTTTATACATTTTGTTAAGTTACTTTGGCTTTTTGAAGCTACACCATTCATCTTTTCAATCGATGGTTACTCTAGTATTAATGGTTTAACATAAACGAGAATCAATGGTTCAGTATGAGCGAGAGAATCTCTCTCTATGTATATATATATATATATATATATATATAACATTTCTACATATATAACATTTCCTTTGAGAACAAATCTCCTTGATATTTCACAAGGAGGTCTTGGAGTCTCAAAAAGTTAGATAGCCTTCTTGGCATTTCAAGAATATAGTTTCTTTTTCAGTTATTGAAAGTCTTTTTATTCACTATAGTTGAGAAATTTGGACAAATGTGGCTCTGGTTATCTGATCCACAGAGGTGACTCTTAGCTTACGCACTAAACCACTCTTGCTAATTCACTTTTTTTCTTTTTTAATCTCGATCGTCCTGGGAAAGAGAGTACAACATGAATGAGAGTCTAGTTGCAATCATTTATATAGAGCTAGTGGTATACTCTTGCATAAACACTCATCATTCGATTTGACATGATAAAAAATAGAGATTTAAATTAAAAGTATCATTATATTTTGCACGTGCATTAAATCTTTTTTGTTTTATCGTTTCAACCGTTTCACCTCAAAGATCGAACTTTAAAAATGTTTATGCAAGATTATGCACCACAGACATTTTGTATTTACTATTACCCTAATTAATGTATAATGTCTTTCGATGATTGCAACTAGACTTTAAAACCGTTTATATATATATAGTAATGCATAATGTCTTTTGATGCATAATCTTTGATATTAATGGTATAATTGATAAAATAATTTACATTTCACTAAGTGTAAAGTATAACAATACTTTTAATTCAAATATCCACAATTGATATAAACATCCTACAATAAAAATGTTTATGCAAGAATATGTATCGAAAGACATTATGCATTTAACTCTCTTTAATATATATATAGTGTGTGTAGTAAATGTGCATACATGTTTATAACAACATTCTTAAAGATTTGATCAATAAATTCAATGATAATGCATTGCATACTTTTTTCTTATCTCAACAACAACCAAACAGTCAAGATCTAAGTAGATTTGGATATTAATAAATGTGCATATGGACTATTCTCTCTATATATTTATATGTGTGTGTGACATGTATATACATACACATTGCAACAACTTATTTTGACATTGGGCTCCTATTATATATTTCTTTGGGATTTTGATGCTATTAGTAAGCAACAGGAGGAGAGCTGTGAGAAATCCAAGGGATCCATATGACATTCCAATGATCTTACTAATTATTGTGCTTTAGTGGATTTAGGCTTCACAGGGAATTTGTATGCAGGGTCCAATAGAAGAAGATTCTTGAGAAAGGCCTCTGGAAGTTGAGAGTGCCTAACAAGATATAAATCTTTTTATGGAATTTGCATAATCAAGGGATACCTGTGTGGATTAAACTGAAACAGCAGATGCCTATATATATTTTGTTGGTTACAAGAGGAGGTAGAAGCCTAACACATGCACCCCTTAGGCGTTTGTTACTGATCCCGCCAAAGGCGTCGATGATGGCAATGAAGCTCCACTCAAGTTCCACTCAGTCTCACCTATATGAAGCAACTTGTAGAAGATTGCAATGCTTTCGATCATCCGCTTCCTTTCGTCTGATGACGGCTCAACCTAGCTGTCACTTGCCTCACTCACTCACCCACACAGTAAGAATGGAGAAAAACGAAGAAGATTTAGAAAAACTCAATAGACTCTCTCAAGGAAAAGTTACATGAATGGCAGCTCTCATGCAAACCTAATAGTAAAGCAATATGGATGCCCCCCTCCTAGCTGAGTCAATGCTCTTCCTCAACGCCGCATAGTAATTATGAAGGAGCTGCTCATACTCTTACAACTGCACACTAGGAACTCATGTGTCTATCATTTGGTCTTCTGCCCATCCATCTCACTAGGTACTACGTGTGACATCGTGAGCTGGCTCCCTCTACTCAATGGTCCACAATTTTCTCTACCTCTACAATATCCTCGCACACCAAAGGTGGTGGTCATCTCTCCAACCTCTGCAAACCATCGTAACAATACTTCAACTGCAACACATGAAACACAGGATGGTAACTCCAATGGATATGCCAATGATCTTACATGTTGAGTGATCTCGAAAGATCCATCAAAGTGAGATTTCAGCCCCATGTGCATGCCTCTATAGACATGTTTTCGGACATACTAAAGAATCCGAAGCCAAACCCTATCTCCCACTTGAAACTCAAGAGGCGATGATCAACAAATCTCGCCATCTTGGCATGCACGCACTCTAGCAAGGCTCGAACGTTATCATACATCTCTCTCCTGTTTGTGACCTCCCGAAGTGTTGTCTGCTACTCTGTTGGATCATCGTCACGTATACAGGATTCAAAGGTTGTCATCCCAATGCTATCTTGAGCGAGCTCATTCCTGACGAAGAACTATGGTGTGTATTGTAACTGAATTGTGTCATCTCAAGTAATGCCACTCAGTTCTTGTGACTTCATCACTTAATGTCGTAAATACTCCTCTAGCGTGGCATTCAAACGCTTTGTCTAATTGTCCGTCCGAGGATGATGTGTAGACGAGAATGCCAACTGGTACCTATAAATTTGAATAATTATGTCAATAACCTACTAGTAAAACAAGTGTCATGATCGCTAACAATATGCTCGAGAACTTCGAAGAACTTCACAGCATACTGTAGAAATAGTTGCGAGTCTCTCGAGCACTATATTCTTTGAGTTTTAAGGGCAGGGATGAAGATCACATACTTTGAGAACCTATCCACCACAACAAGGATAGTCTTCAAGTCGTCCGATAATCTGATATGAAATCCATTGACATTGCTCTCCAAAGTCGCTTGAGAATAGGTAAATGTTGTAGAAGACGCTCCGCCTTGCCCAGCTGACATATGGGCTCCTCTTGAGATCTCCACCCTCTGCCACTAGTAGTTGTCGATCTTGCATCCAAATAAGACAATCTCGCACCTCATATCGACCTATAAGTCCCTCAGACACCGAGTGTAATAGTAGACATAGGTTGTATCATCTTCGACATATTGTCTCATCAACTCTAGCATCTCTTCCTCAAGCCTCGTATGTTATTATTTAACATGGAATGTAAGATAAATGAGAAACAGCCTTGCTGAAAAATTGAACTATCAGTCAATTAAAAGATTATATTGGAATACAATGTAATTTTGATAAGCTTACTGAGGTAAATATTGTATACATTAACATACCTTGGTCTACGTAGGTACTACAGAGCCATCCAGTGAGGCTGTGTCTTCCTCTACAACAGTGCACTGTTGGCTCTTGTTCTTCTCCTCCTCTTCCTGAAAACCCTAGTGATACAGATCATAGTTTGTTGGTTCTTGTGCCTTGAAAGGGCGTTCACCCAGCACCCTTGTCAAGTCGTCTTGGAGTAGAACTTCCTTTTCCAGCAGCAGTTCTGCTATCTGTGCGACTTGCTCTTTGTGCTCCTCAATCAACTCTACCGTGCGCTTATAAGCTCTGTCCACCCATTCACGAACCTCGTTATCTATTATGGCTCCGGTCTTGCTGCTGTAAGGCTTCATCATTTCGAATGAATCCTCTCTTTGTGGAAAGGAGAGAAGACCCACTTTGTCGCTGAACCCGTAAACTGCGACTTGTGCATATGTCATCTTGGTCACCTTCTCCAAGCCATTCTGCGCACCAGTTGAAATCTTCCCCAAGAGAACCTACAAGCAAGAAACGATCTGCTGCCATCGCAGTTTCAGAAACTCATAAAATGACGAGTTAAGTCTTGTTTTCGGTTTCTAATAAGACCGCCAATGAGTCAGTCTAGTTTTTTTTTAATCGAGGAAACAACAAGTGCCCTAAGAAATGCATAGTGCTTCGATAGTAATCTAAAATATAAATAATTCATGCCCATGATTAAAGGTCAAGGTCCATTTGAATCCATCGAATATTCTAAGTTTCTAATAAGCTGGTAGCAAGATGAAATGACGAAATGAACCTGATTGCTTTAAACTAGAAAAACGATGTTTGTTATTTGAGATTTGGATTTCAATTTTGTATCGGACAAGAAAAATGCCCTTTTAAAACCAAATATAAAAGAGAAATACATTGGCAAAGTAATCATAAAGATCAGCATATTTGTCTCATAGCATGTTGAGTACAAGTTTTGTAACTAGAACACCATGGAAAGTACGTGCAAGTCTTTCTTGGCAAATATTTCACAAAATATTGATGTAAAATTCAAATAAGGAGATGGTGACAATACAGTATATGGTAGGTGCTAGCCTAACGCCAGCTTCCTGCCAACCAAAAAAAACAAAGAATATTGTAAAGAAAATCAGCATTTTAGAAGCTGCAGGTGCACCTGTTCAGATGCACGACCACCAAGAGCCATGCAAGTCATGTCAAATAGCTGCTCTTTGGTCATTAGAAGGTTTTCATTTGGTACATATTGGGCAAATCCCAGAGCCGCACTACCACGAGGCACAATAGTGACCTTAAGCAGAGGCTCCGCGTGCTCCAAAAACCAACCAGAAACAGCATGGCCTGATTCATGACATGCAACAGTTTGGCGCTCCAACTTGCTGATTACCTGAAAAATCAATAAGCATCAGCTTCCCTGTGATAGATACAAGAAATCACATCACTAATGCAGGAATAACCCCAATTTCTAAGGACGGCATCTCAAAGGGACTACTTGCATGAAGACTGATAAAGAGGAAGCCTGAAAATCCTGAGGCCCAGACAAGTGTGGGCAAAGTACAAACCTTATTTTTCTTCTCCAAACCTCCAATAATACTATCAATAGCAGCCTCAAAATGCTCCGTTGTAATCTCTATGGCCTCATTCCGTGCAGCAATAAGAGCAGCTTCATTACAAACATTAGCTATGTCGGCCCCAGCAAAACCAGGTGTAAGTGCTGCCAGTCTCTGAGAATAATGTGTTGGGCTATTATCAAGTTTTAGCTTCTTCAAATATATCTGAAATATCTGATCACGTCCTTTGATGTCAGGCTTATCGATAGTAATTTGACGATCAAACCGCCCAGGCCTTAAAAGAGCTTTGTCTAAAATATCTGGTCTATTGGTGCCAGCAAGAACTATAACACCAGAGGTTGTTCCAAATCCATCCATTTCTACGAGAAGCTGATTGAGAGTACTTTCACATTCATCATTACCAGAGCCACTACGTCCCCTTGCTCGACCAATTGCATCAATTTCATCAATAAAAACAATGCTAGGTGCACGTTGTCTAGCTTCTGCAAACAAGCTCCTCACTCTGGATGGTCCAACTCCAACAAACATCTGTATAAAATCAGAACCAGAAATAGATAGAAACGGTACACCTGATTCTCCTGCAGTCGCTTTAGCAAGAAGGGTTTTCCCTGTGCCAGGAGGACCAACAAGAAGAGCACCTATTTGGAATTTTAGCTCCCAATTCCTCATACTTTTTTGGATTTTTCAGAAAATGTACAAACTCCATAATTTCTTGTTTAGCTTCATCACAACCAGCTACATCTTTGAAAAATATCTACAGCAATATGAATACATTGTATATTATAAACCGTTTGCAAATTCAAGGACAATAAAAGAAACAGAAAGGCACAATGAGTGGCTAGCAGTTTGAAATATCATGCAATAAGGGTCAGCGAAACATCGGAGAAATGAAATCAAGGGAAGTTGGTTGCAATACCTTGTTCTTGGAGTTCTTGTGATATTTAGTAGTATGAGCTTTTCCCATATTAAATATTCCACGCCCACCCTTTCCGCTTCCACCACGCATTCTTCTTCCTAAATAGAATATGGTTCCCAGAACCAAAGTTGTAGGCAGAAATCTCAGCAATTCCTGATACCAGACCACTTCAGAGACATAAGTAACAGGTACATAATCATGGGGGTCACTAACTTTCGCTCAAAAGTTTCAACATTACCAATGTTCATGAAATACCTATAGTGGCTGATTCCTTTAGTAGGAGTTTCAGCAGTATGTCCCAATAGATCATCCTCTTCAGATTGACCAGTAATGACTGGAGAAGTCTTGACATATACTTTGGCCACAGACTTGTTGGAAACAACGATATGGTCCACCAAGCCAGGTTCTAGAAGCTTGTTTTTGAACTCTTGAAAACTTATCTATAAAATAAATGCAGAAAAGAAAAAGTCACAAAGTGACGAGAGTGCAAATTAAGAAACATAAATGAAACAGTTTAACCTTCAAATATATCATAACATGCTAACTTGTTGAATCATGAGTTGCATCTTATATTCTACAGCGCACCCACACTCTTCCCCTGGTTCAGCCCCAGTAGCATATCATTGGCTTCACCTACCAAACCTATTCGCAATCAGCCTGGATGTACTTCAAGTTTATTTCACACCTGCCTTTAGCATGACTTTAGACGTAAAGGAGAACCAAATCCAAGATTCTTGCTTCAAGAGATTTTCCCTACGTCACAAACTCTGAAGTTCCCAAGGAACCATTCAAGTATTATTCTTATTATTAATGCTACTATTATTATAGTACTAATTAAGAATAAGAATAAGGAGTAAGGACATTGATAATGATAATAATGATAATGGCAATAATAATGAAAATGACATAATAAATGATATTGAAACAAGTATCTTAAAGGCCTACTCTTTCTATTTTTTACTTCTATCTGGCCCTGTTAGTTCTAAACAAAAATGTATGCTCTTAAACTCAACCAAAAGATTTAGATATTACAATATAGAAATAAAATGTAATAACAACAGGAATCCCTAAAGATGCAATGTAAACCAATGGTAACAAATGCCCGCCACCTAGTCATGTAGGAAATGGTTTCAAGAAAAATAAGTACATATAATCATGTCATATGGGTCTGAAATTTATTCTTTCATCATGCTTATCAAGAAAGAATGTCAAAAAAGTGCGTGCCTGAGCCAGGAGTTAACATGTTTGCACTATGTGGTTGAAGGTCTGGAACTAGCATCCAACTAATTCATAGAACACCAATAGACAGGCCACAAGGTATCCCTTTCTTGGGCCACAGAGAAAAATATTCATATCTAGTATATTTATTTGAGCTAGCTAGGGCATTCAGGTTGGATTTCAACTTGAGATCCTTTAAAAAATTAAGATATTTCATGTCGACCATTATAGCCATCTTATTTGACACCATGTCTCTCCTTTATTTGTGTTGCATGAATCAAATATGTGATTATCTAACAAGAGCTTAATGATGCTTTGAGAATGAAAAAAATCAAAGATTTATTAAAATAAAGGAGAGGTACTTTACTAACTATAACAAATAAAATTTTCCTACACTACCTTGTTTGATCTTCCATAATAACTTTTCATATTTTGAAATTATGAAATTGAATGAGACAACCTTATGTTTCCACCATGTTTCCTACACAACCTTTTAACTTCAATGGTATCTTCTTACCACATAGAATACCTGATGCCTCTCTCCTTTGGATCCCCTGGTCTACAAATGACTGCAATTAATCCGGTGGGTCCAAAGGAGCTTAGTTTTCTCGGTAGATGGATTTGTCGATACCAGAAGTATGGATGCAACTTATCATTTTTCAGTCACAAGACAGAGTAAAGAGAGAACACCATGGAAAGGCATAGAAATTAGAAATGTAGTAGCCCTGTCACAATGAAGTAACTATCTGGTGTAAGTCTAGCATTCAAACAAAGTTACAACACGCCATGATCAAATAACTCAAAAAAATTCCCATAACACGAATAAGATCTTAGGGAAAAGAGTTTAAGCATGCAAGGTTCAGCCAAGTGTTAAGACCCCACTTGCTGGGGCTTCCAAAAGGAAGCTTGATGAGGACGAAATCTCACAAGTTCATCAAAGTATTAACATCATAACTCTAACACTTCATAAGAAAAGGGGGAAAGAGACCAAAAGGTGCACTGACCTGCTTCTGATCACGAGGACGAAAAGAAAAGGCTGAAAGAATAAGTCCAAGAACTAAAAGTGAAGTTAGATTAAAAGAAATGTTATAATGCTTTATGGATCCATCTTGAAAACCTCCATCTTCTGCGTTAGATTCATCTGAAAAGAAGCAACAGATGAAAAGTTTGTGAAAATCTCTCATTAATTGCTGCAGCAATAATGTTTGAGCTTCAAATGTAAATGATAAGGTTTTCTATCGATAAGAAAGTAATAGATCTTAACAGAACAACCAACTAGTCGTTTAAATGGTCACATAAGGCACTGAATGAACTCAGATTCAAGGGAACAAATCTCAACAGTTACAAAAGGCCCATAAAGAGATGAAAGTTGAGAGATGACAGATCCTAGTAGTCGGTTCACATTCAATGACATGCCATAGAAATTGGAAGCAGAAACTAATCCTAACTTAACACAGGGTAATATAGCAAGAAAACAACCACATGTAGAAATTATAATCTGGAATCACTAAATCAGAGCATCCTCTCATTATTGAAACCAGAAACAGAACTACAGGCAATTAATTACGCAATTTGTCCTTACCATCCTAGTTTGTTTTTTAATATCACGAGTATAATTTAAAATTTTTAAAAAGTGTGAAAGATAATGTTATCATGCTCATGTCAGAAAACAATATTGTCTGTGTTGGGCTTGTTAGCATAACGGGTACTAGATAAACTTAGTTAAATCAGTGGAACATGATCTACCCATTTAAGTTTAAAACATATTTTTTAACGTTTCTATTGAAAATTTGAAAGTGTTGAATGAAGTCCAGCTCTCTCCATTATATATACAATTCTTGTAATATTTGATCATTTACTTACATTATTCCCATACCTCTAATTCGGTCTACATGATTTCCGAGCATACATGTTTAAAGAAAAAAAATTATATCTGCTTAACTAAGAGTGCTTACAAGAGCCAAGCTGAATCAAACTCATTGGATTCGTGTTCGCTTAATAAGTCAGCTCTTGTTGAACTTATTACGAACCTACTGTATGACTTATTTATAAAACATACAACCAGATTAGTTATTTGATCTGATTCCTCGTAGAAATTTGTTACCAGAGCCCAAATTTTATTATGCAATGACTTGGATTCAGTGGTTGGAGAGTTTGACATGAATCCATTGTAGGCGAACCAGCAGTTTTTGAAGCCAGTGCTGTTGCAAGGCAAATTATTAGTTGCACTTGTTCATATCAAAACGTTCTATTACCATCCAAGCGTTGGGTCAAGTGGAAAGGACTCCGGCCCCTTGGGGGTGTTTGATTACAAGGCCTAAGAGTACATAATTCAGTTTTCATCACAATCAAAAGTGGGCCTTAGCGTGGTATGACCCGTTTTTTACCCTATTACGAGGCACATCTGGAACTGGAGTTCTAGTTCCATAGTCCTATCCTCTCAATCAAACACCTGTTAAAAGTCTGCTCTGATCCATTCCCCGGAGCATGTTTGGAGCAGTTGTCACGCCGTGATCATAGCAAAAAGATTACTAGTGGAGGGTGTTCAGGTCACACAATGCGTTAGAAGGGATGCCCGACGGGACCCTGCCTCTCTGGTGCCTGACTGTACCCTTGAAGATCTGTATGTCACCCTTGAATCCTACCCATAGACTAAAAACAAAAAATCAAACATCGTATTGAAATTATACATATTTCTCCTTGGGGAAAACAATTGTTCAAGTCACATGAAAATGCCATTAGAAGGGGTCCCCGAGAACTTCCACCATGGGGGGGTTGCACCTGTATCAGACACTCTGATGCTGGAGGCTCTTACTTCTCTCGTGTCTAACTCAACACTAATCATGTTAAAAAAAATTAACTGAAATTTCACAGTCTGAGATTGGTTTAGTGCTGTGATTGAACAAATCCTCGTCGTCCTCTGCAAGTTGAGGGTTTCTTTTTCTTCTCCTTTTTGTTGGAAACCCAATTCGTATTTTTCATATAGAAATTTCTGACGAACTATAGAACAAGATCCATTTTATCTATCTCATTAATTGGTTTGGCCTAAAGAAGTATTTCAATGTCCGAGTTTGGTTTACTGCTGTGATTGAACAAATCCTCGTCCTCCTCTATCTATTGGAAGTCGAGGGTTTCTTCTTCTTTCCCTTTTTCTTAACCCTGCTTCCTAATTTTCATCTAGAATTTTCTAATCAACGATAAAGAAAGATCCATTTTGCATCATATCTATCTCATTAATTGGTTTGACCGGAAGTATTGTTAATTTCTTGATGCTCGTTTCAAGTTCGAGGGTACCAATAAGACAAATCAGAATTTAATGGAGCATACAAAATGATTATATTTTTTTTGTCCGAATAACTGGGGTTCGAAACCTAGAAGAGAGGAAGGCTTTGCTTGCTGGGCACAGTGGTCCCCCACACCCTTGTCACAAAATGTCAAATCAACAATGCTCATAGAATGGCATCTTCATTCGAAAATCCTTGCAAGGTTATACTTTACAACCAAGAACATTCCCAACCGAAAAAAATACAAAAAAGAATAAATAATTTGAAGAAGCACAGTGAAATCCAGTCTTTAGCACCGAAAACGTGTTCTTCCTAGAGACCAGACTCGAATTATGCTCACAGTTCGTGTTGTTACAACAAAAGAATGGCGAATGTCCCTAAGAAACTTCAAAGCATCATTCGGAAACACTTCACCGAATATGCGTTCTTCCTAGAGACCAGACTCCAGTATCACGTGTAGGGGCCTGTCATCAAGTCGATTGGGATTGTGTGAGAGCAGTAAATAAGAATGCTTAGAGTCTCATCTGATGATATATGCTTTCAGGAAAAATTTTAATGGTGTATGTGACTTTTTGATTACCTGTGCTTTGGAAGAAGGGAAGACATTCCAAAATCTCAGTGTCTCATCACCTGCCCCAGTTACAATCGTCTGCACGTAAAATTGCTTATGACTTCTGAACTCTGCTTTTATGTTCTTACAACAAAACTATGAGAGAATATGCATATACCTGCCCATCAGGTGAAACTGCAAGATAGAGAACTCTTAAGGTGTGTCCTGTCAATGTTGCTACCTGTTTAATCAAAACCAAGCATCCAAGTTATATAAACAAGATTGAATCTTAGCCTACAATATCTGAGTATTTGCTGTGGCCCTATATCTATAATTAAGGTTTGAAGCATCAAAATCTGAATGTTCAACTGCAAACACATCTCTCAGAAGGAAGAATAATATATTCCCGTTGGATAGAAAACTAAAGAACTGAATATGAAGTGTCAAACTTGGATTAATTCATCTGGTCTCATTTTCATGCTTGATAACTAAGATCTAAGAACAATGTAAGAATCAGGTGAACGTGATCTCTTCCATTTTGCTTAGCTTTAAAGTAATGTATCAGGCATTGTAAGATTATGTTTCTGACTATTAAGTCAATAAAAGAAAACGGGGGAAAGCTACAATATACATAGAATAAAATAAAAGGTAGTGTACTACCTTTTGCATGCTAGGGTATTTCCACACCATAATCTGGTTCTGGGAATATCCATGAGTGCTTACTAGTTCGTTTACATTCTTACTCCATAGAAGATTGCAAACCTGTACAAAAGTTACTAAGTTGAGCCACAATCAAAGCAAAAACCAGAACTCCAATCTCGATTTTGTGAAGAAATTCCACCTGACTTCCTGTGTCTATGAAATTTATTTGATTGTTGTTTGCGGTGTTCCAGAAACGAATACACCGGTCCGCCGTTCCACCACCCGATGCAAGGAGGCCGCTCTGATGAGGTGACCAAGCAATGGCCTTCACCGCTGCAGTGTGTTCTGTAAGCCTTAGAATCGGCTGCTGTGAGTGCTGATTCCATATCAATAGCTGTTTCCCAGCAATTACCCTGTTAGCAACTGACGTCTTTCTCTTAAACCATTATTTCTCTTAAAACAATTGGGTTGCATGCATAGAATCCTGATACCTGATTGTCATTTCCACCTGATGCAAGTTCTCTGTCATCATGTGACCATTTTAATCCACATACCTATCATTAACAAGAGAGCGGAGCATGGATGTTAGCATTCATCTGCTTTGCATGAAAAAAAACATGGATTGCCGTGGACTCGAGCCGCACCTCTGACTTGTGACCAACTAGCTTGCTAACAAGGTCACTTGGGACACGAATATCATGTTGTAGAATGTTCCTGTCTCTACTGCCAGAAGCTAGTATGCATGAGCTCCATGCTAATACTCCAGTTCTTGTCTGATGACCGTCCATGCTTCTTACCCTCTTGCAGCAAGCGGCATCCCATATCTGTCAACAGAACCAAATGATTTATCTAAAGTTTATAGCTCAATAATTTTTGAACAGATTATGGCTCTTTTCTGGTTGCTGTGAATCAGCTAGAGAGTAGATTGAATAACTTAGCACAAAAGTTGCTAAACTGATGCTCAAGAATATTAGATGAGCACCATTATGATTGATGTTAATTAGGATCGCCTTTAGCTATCCCAACTCAGGATGTTCAGTATCAATTGGCATGACCTCATTCACAAAACCATCAAATTTGAGATTCAATGACAGTATTCTTTCATTATTTCAGACCCAACCCAAGAAATCCCATACTTCAAAAGTAAAATAATTTCTCACCTATCCAGCACATACCCAACTACATTATATTACGAACATTTCCAGTTTACTTCCAATAGAAAGACGTGATAGACAGCAATTCGCCCAAGACGAACAACGGGTTGAAGGATGGCATATGAACTGTTGACAGAAGCATTACAAAATTTAAGTTCCCTAACTCCGCAATTTTTAGCACTCCATTAACGCTGCCTTTTCAGTAATTGATGTGGTTTTCAGTCCTTTTCATCTTTAGCCTTTTGTGTCATTATAGTCGCTAACCGTGCACCAGCTACTTTTGTTACACTACTAATCTGAACGAACGAGAGAGAGAGAGAGAGAGAGAGAGAGAGAGAGAGAGAGAGAGAGAGAGAGAGAGAGAGAGAGAGAGAGAGAGAGAGAGAGAGAGTATTTGTTGCGATGCTAATGTAACACGAACCACCGAATTCAAATGGACATCACTAATTATATGATGGCAATTACTAACCGCTGCCGTTACTAACTTCAGCCATCACCACCACAACCAAATTTATGTTATGAAGTTTGTGCTACTATTTCAAAATACCACAAAGGTTCCCCAGCGTGATATAGCAATCTTCGCTGAGTTGTACGTGGTTGTTGTCTATCATATCATGGTAATTGTGCCCAAATCCATAAGACAATTGGAAGATAAGTACATAAAAAGCTCTAGAAATTCATAGGCAATTACTTGTACATCACCGCGATTCGTTCCAACAGCAAGATAGGATCCTTCCTTAGTCCACTGAACTGAGCATACTCCATTTCGAGGCGCTAAATCACAGAGCTTGGTCACCTGCCCCAATGATATTAGATAGTAAAAATTAGTATTGCATACCTTGGTCACAGCATTAAGAAGATCAGACAGATTAGAAGTCTTACTTTACTGGTTGATGCAGTCCATAAATAAACACAAGTTCCCAATCCAACGGCCAGAACGTTCTGGGAAGACCAATCCACAAGGTTGAGGTAGAAATCATCTTGTAGAGACGGTGCATCTAAAACCTGAAACCACCAACTTTTTTTAAATGAACCTTTCGTTTGTCACATAATCATAATCTCCAAAAATCAAGAACAGCTTCCAAAGGTTCAAACCAAAACTAAAATCAATTCTTTCCCACACTAGGTGCGGTTGGCTGCGTGGATTTTATTAAGGTTTCATTGAGCTCGATGTTTTGGCATATTAGCATTTAACTCCCAAAAAGAAAAATCTTATCTTAACTTCCAATGATATGAATCGGAATTGCTCTTTTTGGTCTTTGAGTTCTAAACTTGGTTAGCTAAATTATTGATCAACTCTTACCTTGTGCGGTGTCTTCGGTATCTTCCGTGGCGCCTTGGGGGGTGTGAACACTTCACCTGTGCTGTTGCTCTGGTATGCCATGGCCGATTTCAAGTATGGTGAGCCCGGACCTGGGTGCTCGGTCTTGAACCTAAAGATGTTCTTGTTGGGGCTCATTGGAGAAGACTGTGCAGCTGGCGAGCTCGCTGGCGGTGTATCAATGCCGAGAAGCTCTGACCTCAACAGCCTAACATAGGCGTCATTGCTTCCTTCCTTAACCGGCGAAGGTTTGTCCACCAGAGAGAATGTATCGAACCGAGAGGAAGTTCTGCAAGGGATGAATCTGTCACTGTAGGTAGTTTTCGAAGGTGAGGTATACGTAGAGAACGAAGAGAATTTGGTTGTCTCTACGTGAAGTGAGGTCTGTGACATCCCAGCCGGTAGATTCAAGCTTGATTTCTTCCTTTCTGTGGAATCCATGGCTTCCCTCTGAGATTTCGTCTCTCTGTTTGTGGTATTGAGATTCCACCTGTCCCAGCTTACCCGCAGAGAGAGAGATTCAGCTAATGCTCCGAGGGAGATTTCTCTTCCTTTGCTGGGACGAGACAGAGAGAGAGAGAGAGAGAGAGAGAGAATTGTAACGTTGAAGACGGGCTAACGGTTACTTGCCGTCAACGTCTTCAAACTAAAGATTCAATTGCCATTCTATGAGGTTCGGCCCCACATATGTTTAGTGCGGTCCAAGATCTTGCGATCCGCCATCACCGGCATTATTGGGCCACACATCTTATTGACCTTTTTATGAGGACGGTCCAGATTGCGTACTTTTCTCAATCTTAGCTCCGGCGGCTCCATTTGAGGACGAATCTGACCTTTGACTTCAGAGTCCCCTACTGTTTTGCTTGACTATTGCTAATTTGGATATGGATATGGGCACACAGGAATGGCCCAAATCGAGGACAGACCCAGATGGGAAACAATGCAATGTCAACTTTTTAATAAAATTTCTCTCTTTCATTGCTTTTGATTCTCTTTCTCTTTCTACTGCTACTTTTCTGATTTGATAACATTTCAGACGGAAAGTATTGTGTTGCTGTACACACATTTCATGAACTTGACTCTCTCACACTTGAACAGGTTATGCACTGCCACTTTGAAGAGAAATGCATCCAACTTACAACAATACAACAATGAAATCAATAGACTAAATAACCAAACTCAACCCAGCTGACAAATTTTGCTTGGGTTTATTCGGTTACCTCTAAAAGTCGGTTTGATACCGGCGTCAATTTACAACAGCGACTCATTATTGTTCATAAACATGGTTGTATCTCTAGACATGTCCTGTCAGTATAAATACAACAACTACTAAGTTTTTTTCCATACTAGACGGGGTCGGCTACATGGATTCTTTGTTTTCACAAAACCCTATCATATACCGTGCTAGCAGTTAACAAGCTAGATCATCATTTATTGTTTCTTTCAAATACTTTTGTGATCGTCCTCCACTTCTTTTAATACTTTCAAAATCTAGTTTTTCATATCTTCTCACAGGTTCTTCTCTTGATCTTCTTTTTATATATCCAAACCATCTTAAACGATATTAACTCATTTTATCCTCTAATGGTGCCACACATAATTTATTTCTAATAACTCATTATGTATACAGTCTTTTCTTATGATCACTCATCTATCTCAACATTAGACATGTTTTGTGCATATTGATGATTAATTGCCCAACACTCATAACCATAAAACATGGCAGGTGTAATTGTTGTTCTATGACCAGTCGGTATAAATGATTCATAAAAATTATGAGTCACTATTCTAAAAGTTAAATAGTTTGAAGAACCGTAAAAAAAAATTGGAAAAAAAACCTACCTCAACTATAAAAAGTGGCACCTTGAAAATCCATCCATAAGATACCTATCATCAACTCTTTTATGTTTTTTTTCATGTTTCTCTTTCTTAATTGTAATTTATAGCTGTATAGCTGTAGCTCTTCTTCTTCTTTTTTACTAATACAACTTTTCCATCATTTTGTTTGAATTGGGTGCTTTTGTGTTCATTCACATAATCAAACCCATATTTGACAACCTATTTGATATCAAAATGCATCAAAAAGCTATTTTTATATATTTTCTTAATTCTTGAATGTTTTGAAAGCTTGTCTTGTCTATTTTTTGACGGATAAAAAACCATTCGAATCTAAACTCAGATGATCAAGGAAACAAATCAGACGTTGTCAAAGATATTGAAGGTCTTAATCAACCGATCAAATCTTCTAAAAAAAAAGGTTATAACTAAGTCAATTCTAGTCGAAATTGGTATAACTAAGTAAATACGATAGCTACACACGCGTGCGTGTATGTTCTACACCACACCCAAGGGACACCTACGTGATATTTGGAAATTAAATATGCCAATATGAGTGTGTGCGTGTGCGTGCGAGTGTGCAAGCATTTCTACACACTTAGATCAGTAGTGATATTTGGCAATTGAAATGCCAATATAAACATGGCCAGTCTTAAACCGAATCACCTGTAGAACCGGTCTTGGAACCGGCACCAAAACCCTCTCGATTCGGTCACGGGTTCATGATTTTGAAAAACTGTTGTGAAACTAGAACCAGATCCAAACCACCATTACTTTTTAAATATTTTATCTGATATTTCTTCTCACAAGGAAATCCTTGGCTTAATGGTAAGGTGCTCTGTGTTGTTGTGACTAGTAGGGAGTTTGACTCTTATTGGACACGGTCTTGTGTTTTGGAAAAAGCTTTCTATTTCAAAACAAACTTTAAATATATACCTTAAGATACATTTCCTCTTTTTCTTCTTTTAAAATTTTAAACTAGTTTCAGAGGTTTCGAAATTGGAACCTAAACTGGTCTTGAGGCGGTTCGATTCCAGGTAAAACAGAAACTATCGACGAATGTGTCTACATGTACATGCCCCAAGGAACCTATCAATGGCGATATTTTGGTAATTAAATATATCATTTAATGATGCAGCTTAACCGCTCACTCGACTTTTAGTTATGGATTTAAAAATAAAAAAAAATAGACAAAGAAGAAAAGAGTGCATCGAGCTATTCGGATTAAATGGTGGAACCTCAAAAGCGAGAAGAACATATATTTAAACAGAAAGTCCTTCAAAGAGATGTTTGGAATTATGTTGGTACACCCTATGATATGTGGAACAATATGGCTATACATATTAGAAAAGTGGCGAAAGATGTGTTTGGGGTATCTAAGGGAGGTGTACCGGCACAAAAAGAAGCTTGGTGGTGTAGTGAAGTAGTACAAAATAAAATCAAGGCAAAGAGGGCATGCTACAAATTATATTATCCTAAGAAAACTAGTGAAACTTTAGAGGCTTATAAGAAAGCAAAGAAGGAAGTGAAAAAGGCCGTGAGTGAAGCAAAAGCTAAAATTTGGGAGGACTTATATAAAAAAACTCAACTCAAAAGAGGGTGAAAGAGATATTTTTAGGATAGCTAGGGCTAGAGATAAGAAAACTAAAGATCTTAATTATGTTAGATGCATCAAAGACGAGGATGAAAAAATTCTAGTGGAAAATGATGATATAAGAAATAGATGGAAAAACTATTTTTATAATCTTTTTAATGAAAATAAAAATGTTAGTATTAGCTTAAGAGAGTTAGCCAAATCAGAAAAGTATATAAACCACAATTTCTACCTACGTATTCAAAAGAATGAAGTCAAAGAGGCTCTTAAACATATGAAGGGTGGTAAATCGGTAGGACCAGATAATATTCCTATAAAAGTTTCGAAAATACTAAGAGAAATAGGAATCACTTAGTTCACAAGACTATTTAATAAAATATGGAAAAACTAAAAGATGCCCGAGGAATGGAGAGCAAGTACACTTATACCCATATATAAGAACAAGGGAGACATTCAAAATTGTGCGAATTATCGAGGTATCAAGTTAATGAGCCATACTATGAAATTGTGGAAAAGAATTATCGAACATAGGTTAAGACAAGTATCAAGTACAACAGAGAACCAATTTGGATTCATGCTAGACATATCTACTATTGAAGTGATTCACCTTTTTAGACGTCTTATGGAACATTTTAGAGCAAAAAAGAAAGACCTTCACATGATATTTATTGATTAGAAAAAGCTTATTATAGGGTATCGAGAGAGGTTCTTTCGAGAACTTTGGAAAACCTTGAGTATCTAACTCATGACCTTTTAGATGTGAGCCTACGTACTAACCAGGCGGGCATTTCTTCAGTGTGCAATACAACAACAAGTAAGCCTTTTCTCATATTAGATAGGGTCAGTTACATGATTTCTTTGTTTTCATAGGGCTCAATCATGTGTTATACTAGACAGTTAACTTAATATAAATTAGATTATTCTTTGTTATTTCCTTTCAATACTTTTCTGTTCTTATTCTCCTTCCTTTAACGTTTTCACAATCTATTTTTTTTATGCTTTTTTATAAGAGCTTTTTTGTCATCTTTTTAAATGTTCAAACCATCTTAAATGATTTTTCTCATTTTATCATCCGTTGGTGAAACTCTTAATTTGTTTCTAATAACCTCATTATTTATACATTCTTTTCTTTTTACGTAGGATTTGAGACATTTTTAAAGCAATAAACTTAAAATGTGCTCGACTTATATATACTGTGATCAATCACTTTGAGCACAATTTATGCATCCACATCACCCATAAATATGGTTACCATAAATCAACTCAGCGTATTGCTTGTCGCCCAATTCATCTTACACAGCCAGCTTCATCCTTCTTGATGAATTGACAGGTAGAAAGCTTAACCTAACAAACTCAAACCTACTCATTTAATTCCGAGGACCCACCAGAAATGAGCTTTGGAATTTAGCAAACGTAGAGAGAGAAAGTTTACTAATTCAAGATCTTCAAACTACTAAATTGTTTCTATATTTATTTTGAGTTCATTCCATTCCATTCCTATACTTGAACAATGCACTTGCAAGAAGGTTTGAGAGAGTGAATAGAACGGAAAAAAGGAAAGAAAGGTGAGAAAGTTTTCTCATAGAAGCAAGTATTTAGAAGAATCACACATTTCGCAGGTGCTATTTCGACAGTTTTCTCCTCATGGACCACACTGTACTTGTGGGTTCAACCATAAAGTGAATCATATTTTGCTACTGGTGCATACATATTTCTCTGCAATATTTGTTTTATATAAAGTAGAATAAGAGACACCTAATACATATATATACCTATATATAAGAAAACCAAATTTCATCCACCTCTGACATGCTCATTAATTGCTTTTTATTTAGTAACATCACTGAAACATAATAATTTTTAAGAGTTTTAAAAAAAAATAAAAGTAATGTTATTATAATCATGCTCTAAAAAACAACCGTCATATGTGAGTGTACGGAGTCCGTAGTGAAAGAGATCTATATATATAAATATACTGGGTGTGTACAGCCTCATGTACTGTCCACAGCTCAAACCAATCTCTACTGCCTCCAGCCACCTTCCTCTTTTCTTCTTTGACACCAGCGACCTACTTTTCACACACACACACACACACACACACACATATATATATATATATATATATATATATATATATATATATATATATATATATATATATATATATATAGAGAGAGAGAGAGAGAGAGAGAGAGAGAGAGAGAGAGAGAGAGAGAGATCTAAAAGATTAGTAATCCTAACAGGCTAATACAAGACATACAATTGCGCAACAAGAAAACATTAAAGAAGAAGAAGCATGAAATATTTCTTATTCTACCATTACATTTCTTCTTGGTAATTACATGATCATTCCCCTTCTTTGAAAGAGAGCTAGATCCCTTTTATTCGCTCTCCTCAACCAAGAAAGGATAAATGAACGCTCAACACTTTGGATTTAGATTTCCATCTTGGAAGGCCCAATACAGTATGTCCATAATGGGATTTTACTTTCAGATTAGAAAAAAAGAAAAAAGTTATCTTGGCTGGTCACTTTTATGAAATATAGAAAACACATACAAATATTTTGGCTGCCTATTAAAGCTTTACAAATTGCAAGGCTCACAATTTTTTTCTTTTTGTGATCCACCATGATGCTGATGGATGGGTCATTTAGTGGAGAGGATGCCAACATCATAGCAGCCATTGGTAAACCAAGAAGGAGAGGATGATGATGGTGATGACATGATGTCATAACATGGAGATTTCAGGGGATTCATGACGGCCATGGGAACAACATCTTGAAGCAGGCCAAGTGGTGTTGGTTGGGCAGGTAGAATTGGAGAGGTTTGATCACCTTTTGCAAAGGAATTAAGGCAGTTGGCTTGTGGTTGGGGTTGTTGATCATGCTGTAAGCTAGTAATTAAAGATGGATCCTCAAGTGGGCCAACCATGGTTTCGACCCAATCGAGCCTAGGCCTCTTGGTGGGCTCGGCCGCGGGCTCCATGGTTTGTTGCATGAATTGGAAGAAGGGGTAAGCATAATGAAGGTGGAGCCCTTCATATGTCACCACAAGCGTCTCTGGGTCCACTGTTGATCTCTCCACCTGCTTCTTTGCACTGCATTGTGGGCTTGTGCACCTGTAGTAGCTCCTACAACCCCCCAAAAAAATATGAATAAAAGATTGGAAAAATACAGACAGTGAGTAAATGAGTCTCTCTTTCTTCTTTCTTTTTTGCTAGGAAGAAGAACCCTAAATTTGTGCAAATCATATAAGTAGAATAAATTAAGCTAGCATTAATATGATAGACTTTCATCCACAAAATCTAAGGGTATGGAAAGGGGGGAAATACATAAGAAAATTAACTTGCTAAAGGAAAAGCATTTTACTTTTTTTTCTTTTCCGGTATGATCCATACGAAAATTAACTTGCCAGATGCATGCCCCGAGTATCAAACTCATGACCTTCAACTTATGACTCAACCCCCTAGCCAAGTGAGCTATGTGCCTCTTCTTGTTTTTTTTTGTTATGAGGCATGTCCGGGAGAAGGGACCAGGGATTTGAGAGTAGGGACAACATGGATTACCAAACTTCGGGTGGGTATGTTGGGGTAGCCCGCAACTACCCCACTGTTTAGCCTCTCACTGTTTATATATATGTGTGTGTGTAGAAATGTTGAAGTTCTTGGTTGCGTTCAAGTTCCCAACTTGGCCATTGATTTTTATGAACTTGGTCATGTTTTTCATGGAGAACATATACGATGTATATAATATTCGTCGACTTTCTTGATGGGTACAATCAATTTTCTCCGGTATCTGTTTGGTGGAAAACTAGTCCTTTTAAAAAGAAAATAGCAAGTAGAAACATTTCTGTACACCGATTTAACATATTGCTCTTCAACTGCTAAATGGTGAAAGTAGTCCTCTATGAAGCTGGTGACTGAGCTGAACGAACCGAACTAGGCAGCTCCGGACTCACTGTTCATGTTCAGCTGTTTTGCTCGTTTGAGCTGAGCCCGGTTAGTTGGCCAGAACACAAACTTGTTCGGTTAAAGTTATTCATTGGAATTGCATCGCTACTTCTAACGACAATCGATTAATTGGGTTTGAAGGGTTAATTTTGTAGTGTATGCCCGTGTATAACATCATATATATATATATGTATGTATGTATCATCCTAGACAAGCCTATAAAGGTCCAGCCCAACTCAACACTCTCAACAAGACATGCAGCTCGCACAAGGACGAATGAGCTCAATATGAGCCAAAGTGAGCTGAACCACAAGCAGCTCGGTTCGTTCCTGACCCTCAATGAGAGAATACAATTAAGAGGAGAAAACCAGCCTCTCTCTCTCTCTCTCTCTCTCTCTCTAAAAGTAAGATCCGTTGTTCTAACGTAGAGAATGGAACCGTTCAGGAAACGGGAAAATTATTTCGGTATCAGAAATAGAAGAGGGTCTACCAGAGGAGCAATTCACAATGGTGGCCCTTGGCCTTCCTCAAAATGATTGTGAATAGAAATTATTTTGTTCTTCTTACTCGTTGACAATGACATTTTCGTACTTGCGAAGAGTTCTTATGCATTCAAAAAGCAGTTCCTACTGTGGCAATGCAAATTGCAGCAACACAGAATTAGAATCGAACTCTTTTAAACTGCTAAAGGTTGGGACGCTAATTTCTTCAGAAAAGAAGAGTTCGTGTTTGGTTCAGAGAGAGAGCGAGAGCGAGAGCGAGAGAGAGACCTCGGGTTAGGGCTATTCTTGATGGTCTTCTGGCCGTATTTCCTCCATTTGTATCCATCATCCACCGTCCCATTCTCGCTGCACTTCACTCTCAGCGTGTACTTATTCTCCATCTTGTTCTTCTCCAATCCCTTCACAAACGAAAGCCTGATATACGCAAACCCAGCAAACAGAAAGGGTGAATATTCACCAACAGAAGATCAAACCATATCAGTTATTTCACGACATACAGTTACATGATATATATATCTTCTTTGGTACCACTTACGCTGATGCGAATCCAGTAGTGGTGGTGGTGGTGGCAGCGGTGGCGGTTCTCGTCGCAGCAGGAATGGTATTGGAAGATGAACGGCGCTCAGGTACCAGCTTCCAGTCACAGACCAACAATGCATTTTCTATGTCGAAGATGGTAGGGCCGTTAAAGACCCTTGGGATAAACCGGTTGACGTTTGATTCCCTCTCCGGCTCGTTCTCGCTGCTTGTGGGGAGAAGGATGAAAGGGGAGTCATCGTCAAGAAGCTCTCTTACGAGATCTTCATCGTCCAACCCGCAGTCTTCCATGGCGTTAACTGCTTTTCGTGGTTGCGACACTTATTACTGGAGATTGAAGAAGAGGAAATCCAAAAGTGAGGAGCATGTTAGGATAGAGATAGATATATATAGAGACAGATATTTGGCAGGGAATGGGTTGATTTTTGAATGAAGACCTCGCATCTCCTTTTTTTCAACAAGACCAGAAAAGGGAAGACCTGCAGGAATTTAAATTTTTGAAGGAAAAAGAAAAGACCACGTTGTTTGAGCAACTTAACCCTCTCTCTCTATTCATTATATATATATATATGTGTGTGTGTGTGTGTGTGTGTATGCGCCCCCGTGCCCATGCAAGGTAGTGGGTCATAGCTTTTAGGCAAGATCCCAGCAAACTATTGAAGATAGTTTTTTAGTTTGAACTTGTCCATGTGATTGTTTACTAAAATTATACTTTACGAAGTATGATGAAAATGCAACCTCTTACCATCAACTGGGGAAAAAATACGACCGGGAAGGGTGACTTCATCCCTCTAGAGTTAAAGCGCATACTGCATGAAAAGTGCCTAATTATCCTCATATTTTTTTCCCTATAACTTAACTATAAGCTCATCACACTTATAGCTTTATGTTTAACCGATAATTTAATTAAAGAATGTGTTTCATAAGGGTACTTCACCTAAATAGGTCAGTTGTGTACAGGGCTCGTAAATGTACCAAGCAGCTGGTTCTTCAGCTAGTTCCTTTTGTATGTTCAGCTCGTTCAGTAGCATTTTTAGAATTTGTGCCTAAAGATATCTTTGAATTAATAGTATTAGTGCAATCAAGTTAAATGAATGGTCAAGTTTTCTTTAAACTACTTCACAAACGAAGAGTTTGTATAAATGGTGGGTCATTATATTTCTGGTATTTGAGAAAATCTCTCTCTCAATTCGGTTCAGCTGGGCTCCTAAATGGATGATGAACAGTTTGCGATCATGTTCTAATAGTGGTTTTTGGGATAGCGGCTGGTTTATATAGTAAAAGAACAGATCAACACCACCACTAATCAACAGCACAGATCGCTCGATCGATTGGTTCATTCACCTCCCTTAGTTGTGTAAACACATGCACTCATACACGTACACATATTTGTATATTTGTGTGTATATATATATATATATATATATATATATATATATATATATATATATATATATATATATATATATATATATATATATTTGTGTGTGCGCAGAGAAAGAGAGAGAGATAGAAGAAAGAGGATGGGGGTTGGAGGTGAGGGAGTGGGAAACTGGCCTCAGTTAGACCTAAGTATATGCATTGTCCTGTAGGGAAACCGATCTGCAGACACAAAAACACACACACAAAGCGATAAGTCTTGTGTGTGTGTGTTGGAGGGGTGGCAAGATAAGATCGAATTAAGACTCGATCTCCAGTCAACAACTGCAAAGGTACAACAGTTGTCGGATTATCTGTTGGTAAATCAACCTCCGGGAAGGACTCCATTCAGCAATGTGAGGAAACGATCTCTGTGAGACTGACATTGGACATGACTGGTTTGAGTTGAAGTGATCGCTTGACCTAGCTGAAGTCGAGTGGAAATGGTCAATTGCTCGCTATTTTGTTTGCATTATCAAAGCGATAAGTCTGCAATACAGTTCAACACTGTTGCAAATCCATGCATGGTTGTGCCTGATCATATCATACAAGATGCTTACAACTTGGGTTTTTTTCTTATTTAAAAACAGCAACTTTTATGACAGTGTCCTACATATGTAGCGAATTGTATCTCAAGCACCCATTGTTTCATAATGTGACAGCACTCTGCAACGACATTGGTTTTGGATTTTTTTGGCCGGTTTTATCAATGCACACATGACACATATACATAATACATTCTTTATATATAAGCATAGTTCACATACACATATTCATGCTTAAATTTTGTTAAAGATATGTAAGATTAATAATGAAAATCTAAACTTAAAAAGTATTTAATGAATAACATGTATTAAATGTAAAATACTTTTTCCTTTTTAAATACAAATCTTAATCGTTCATCACAAAGGGTGAAGATTAGATTGGATTTTAGTTTGGATCACCGTGCACATATACTAATTTCTCTTTCTCTCTTTTTCTCTCTCTATATACACGTGTTCGGGTCTTTGAAATGAACCCGAACAGTGAATCGAGTCGGGTGCGAGTCGCGCTGACGTTGGCCCGGACCCGAGGTGAGCAGACACGAACCCTATCCGATGACCCGATTTGCCACCCCTAATTTGATACCCGAGCTGGGTCCGTCCGCCCAACCCTATTCCTGGAGATCCGCCTGTGAACATCCGGCAACAACAACGTACGGTCGTCGGAATCTTGCAAGTCGCAGGTATACTCTCTCTCCCTCTATTTCTCACGCACGCACGCGCGCACGCAGAGTTCGGTGTGGTACTGATCTTTCTTCAGCACCGGCAGTAGAAATGCGTTTGGTTTGTGGCTTTAGGTTTATGTCTCACCGCGTGCGACTCCGGATTTAATAACCAAGCAAAGGAAGTTTGGTGGTTCATCTCTCAACTCTCAAAGCTCTAGCCTGTCTGCGGTCCTCCTTTGCATCTCTGCAACTTTGCCTGCAAGAAAAGCAAGATTTTGTCGGAAAATCACAAGAACAAATCGCAGCAAGTGTACGACTACGTGCTTGATTGGTAGAAGGTATGGAGAAGCTAAGAGAGTTTGGGAGGAAGGCCATGTTTGTTCTCCGAGTCATCTCAGGATACGAGGAAAGGCAAATCAGGTCTCACAGATTAGAACTGGAGAGAAGGCTCCAACAGGTATGCATGCCCTTCGTGCCATCACCGTCTCCTCTTGTTGCTTGTCATGTCATTTTGATTGATCCCACAATAGAATAGGGAAAAGGAAGATGGTGAAACTTAGAACACCGGTGGAACTGGAAGATAAAATGATGATGAAATATGTGCGGCTATAAAGACTTTGATTTTGCTTCAGGGCACCAAGTACCCAAAGAAGATTCCTGATAAAGTACAACGGTTGATGCAGATCAGGCAAAAAAAATATATTTTTGGTGATGTAAACTCAAAATCGAGTTCTTTTGATCCAAAGGATGATTTCTTTTGGGGTTTATGTTTTCTTCTTGCATGACATTTTCAGACGTTCCTAGTTGGATGATCATCTCAAAAGTAGAAGTGGCTTATAGCTTGTTGACTTTCCAATTTCATTTGCTTTTCTGCGTATGTGAACCGATATGCTGTGATATGCGAAAAAATTATCAAAACATTCAGACACTATCTGGGTACCAGTTCTCAAATTTTTGTGACACCGATGCAAATGGTAGGAAAAGATTTCTCAGTTTAATAATTCCTAAATACTCTAAGCCTCCAGGTTCAACAATTGAGATCGTCAGTGGCAAATCTGTAGACCGAAATTAGTGCTAATATTGAATTCTCAACGAGGGCTGGATGCGGGTACAACGTGTGTTGCCTATGCTCCAAGTAGGAGTTGAAGTAGAGACAAAAGTCCAGCAGCCGGTCGTTGCTTCTAAGTATTGCTTTTAGGTGATAGGGAACACAATCCCTTAATCATATTTGAGATGTGAACTTTTAATTAGGCATTTACCTGTAACCATTATAATTAAAAGAAGTCACAAACTGCACAGCACACGATGTGTCTCCTCAAGGATAAGATAATGCAATAAACTATAAAGAAGCTCCTCTGGGTGAAATGTCTGGAATGAACACCCACTTCATATCAACAACCCAATCTCTCAAGCTGTGTCAGGTAGTTGCATCCATGTCATGTTGAACACGTTATTCCATGCTCCACTGAAACTTTTGCTAGATATTGTGGCCTACTTCTTGAATATCTTTAGCTTTTTCACTTTTCGTTCTCTTACCTTCGACTCTTTTTAGTAATGGTCTACGTGAAATAGAGAATCCGTGTCTTCCTTCCCACACCATATTTCCTCCATCTATATACATTTCTCTTGCCAATTATGCAAATCAGATGCTTTAAATAAACAATCAGACATTGTACTAACAAAACCAAAATCAAGCCTTCTTCCACACTAATTGGGTTCATGTGCATGCAATATTAGTTTGCCACTGTACTAGAATTATTGAATATGAAGTAGACTCTTTATTCGTAGCATTTTTACTTCTCTACCTGTATGGCTCTAAAGCCAACTGCCTTAAGCCTTCCACCCTGTTAAGAGAAACCTTTACTCGCGGGATTTTTGAAATACAGAATCCTTGATCAAGTGTTTCTTAGCTTGCCTGATTATTTAAGAGTTTCCATATAGCTATTGATGATTCATGAGTATATGGATGGATCAATGTACTTGATTCACTGCTTAAGATATCTTTATCCTTGTTGCGTACAGCACATACTAAGAACAGTTGTCACGTAACCATGTTCTTAAATTTTCTGGTTCAACATAAAGATCTTCATCTTCCTGTGATAGCTTATTATTCTGTAAAGTGATTGTTATCTTTCTGTAACAAATGCTGCTTGCTCAAAATACTTGTTTTTATTTCTTAACCTTAACCAAGTCTTATTGCACACTAGCTGGGGTCTACTTGAGGGTGCAACACAAGGGCTTTCTAGTAGATCATGTGTCCTTGCACTTTTCTCCTCAAATCTGCTTAAGATTAGTGTTCCGGTGGGACCTGGCTCTTTAGTGTGGGAAAGATTATACCTCGGTAAAGGATCTGACGAAACAGTGGATATTGGCTAGCCCCTGTAAAATATATGTATACTATAGTTTCCAATAGAGCATTTCTTCATCGATGTTGGCCTTTTGAGGTACTTCTTGTTCAAATTATTCATACACAAAACCAGTTTTATAGTAGCTGTAGTACGAAGATTGCTTCAGTGACACCTAATCCTCAGTCATGTAACTTTTGTGTGAAGTAAAACAGTTCAAAAATTGCACATGTTTTGTGTGCAATGACGACCAACAATAAGGGAGGCTAAAATGTGAAATTGAGATCGTTCAATTGTTAGAACCAGTAATGGTAGTCAGAACTTATATTCTGATGCATTACAAGGTTCAACTAGGGAAACCTCGAACATGTTACTTCTTGTTCAAATTATTCATACACAAAACCAGTTTTATAGTAGCTGTAGTACGAAGATTGCTTCAGTGACACCTAATCCTCAGTCATGTAACTTTTGTGTGAAGTAAAACAGTTCAAAAATTGCACATGTTTTGTGTGCAATGACGACCAACAATAAGGGAGGCTAAAATGTGAAATTGAGATCGTTCAATTGTTAGAACCAGTAATGGTAGTCAGAACTTATATTCTGATGCATTACAAGGTTCAACTAGGGAAACCTCGAACATGTTTCATCCCTATGTGAACTGCACTAATGTGCTTTCCAGAAGGATTTTATTTTACTATATATTATTTTGGCAGACAAAACAACAGAAGGAAGCTTTGAGAAGGATTCCAGAGCAAGCTATTCTATCAGAGGTGCGGCGTATGGTGGAGGAAATGCAAGCAGTGCATAAGCAGCTAGAAAAAACAGTAAGTTTCTCACAATAATAGTCGTATGATATATGAGTCTTATGAGATCCAAGTGACATACATCTATAAGCCATATGTCGAAAATTATCTGCTTGTTGTACCAAATAGATATGAGACCGCATGCTCAATTGATTTCTGCAGTTGAACGTAGAAGTGTGAAACATAGCAGGAAAAGTTGTCCCCGGAACATCAGAGAATATATACATATTATATATACATACATATATGTGTATGTGTGTGTGTGTGTCCTTAAGGACCATGAGTATCAGCCAGCTTCCCTTCTCTCAGATGTGTTCAGATTGGCAATTTTATTTTCAACTCGCTGTTAGATTGCTACTTTTAAAGCCGATCAATGGACAGCATTCACTTTTCAATCTTTATATTGCAGCCTTGTACCCGAATTTGATGATCCAACTACCATTTTTCATTAAATTGGTTGTGTAGAACAGATCTATAGTCAGATAGAACAAGGAAAACTTTTGACCCATCTGGTCGGTGGGCAGGCTGCACCTGCACACTGCTGGTGCGAGATGCCTACTGGTTGGCCTGTTGTTACTTGTGTTATGAAGTGGAATGCTGCCGACTTGTGCTTCGCTGTGATTGATCTGCTGAAGGATATAATTCCTTTTCGAGGTGGCTCATTTGCGGCCTGAATGATGGAAGCATGCTCTCCAGCAGACATGAAATCGCCGTTCACACTCTGGCAAACAAGAATGATGGGAAAGATTAATACGTTCTACTCTTCATGTTGCTTTGAATCCTTCAGTTGAATTTATACTTGGCCACAAATATGGTAATTGCAGGAAGCTGCAATTAATGAGTACTTCAAGCCGATTGACAAGGAAGCAGAAATCATAATGAACATGCAGCTTGAAGGAGAAGAAAAGAACGTGAGGGCTATGGAAAAAGTTATGCGTGAAAGAGTAATAGAGGAGCAAGCTTTGGCAGAGGGATTAATGGATAAAGTGGGTACTGAGAATAACTCGCAGGGAGCACCACAGCAACCAGCTGAAATGCCATCCAAGTAACTCGCATAATTATTATACTGCATGTCGTGATGGTTCTGTTTCTTGAATCGTTGTTGCCTTAATGCGGTATACTTTCATGAAGCATTATGTGAACACGTAACAGAAATGAGATGTTTAAAAAGAATCTGACGCGCATGGACATGTAAACTATTATATTTGTGTTTCTCCGACCGAACCATAATCTCATTCTTGGATGTGTTAATTTTCCATGCTCATAATGCAGGGCGGTTCTGCTTCTCCGGCCTTCAATAATATAAAGTTTCTTATTGTGCATTAGTTCTCCAAATCCTCTTGCAATCAGCGCGTTGCCCTCTTCCCTTGACCATATGACGGGTTTCCCGAAAATGTAGCTTCCTTGCATAAAATGAAGATCGCTTATAGCTCGTAGCAGGTCATTTAGTTCTGCAGTTTTGGTTTCCTTTTGAATGTGGAAATGAAGTTTTGAGATCGTCGATATAACTAATCAGTTTAAGTTGAATTCGCTAAAGAAGAAAAAGCTGATCAAAATTCATCTGCACATCTTCGTCAGCTGCCTTTCTTCTTTGATATCATTCTTTCTTGACAACCACGACGATGAAGCCTTTTTCCATGCTAGACGGAGTCCGCTAGATTTTTGTTGTTGTTGGAGCTTGATCTTATGCAATGCTAACAGTTAACTCAACAAAGATCATACTATTCTTTATTATTTTCTTCTAATATTTGAAAGCTGATCAAAATTCATCTGCACATCTTCGTCAGCTGCCTTTCTTCTTTGATATCATTCTTTCTTGACAACCACGACGATGAAGCCTTTTTCCATGCTAGACGGAGTCCGCTAGATTTTTGTTGTTGTTGGAGCTTGATCTTATGCAATGCTAACAGTTAACTCAACAAAGATCATACTATTCTTTATTATTTTCTTCTAATATTTGATGGTCTTACTCTTTCTCTTTTACCACTTTCATTAGTGAGTTTATCGCATCTTCCTTTTGTTGTTTTTCTACATGTCTAAACTAATTAAAATGGTAACAATAAAAATATTATATTTGGAAAAATATCTAAAAAGAAAATATGTTACATTTTGTTATAGAAAGTGTTGATGCCTTCACAAATATTGAAAAATAATGTTATTTTGAAAATATAAGCGATATTTGTCTTCATTTCCTACCTACACCATGTCCATGTCATAGTTTACTTGAAGCATAGTCCTCCCTTTCAGTGAACGGCCTACTCATTCAACAGGCTGGCCCCAAGCCCAGTGGAGTCAAACTCAAAACACTCAAATGAGACGTGTAACATCTGAACCAACAAAAACTACTAAAAACTCAAAAATTGCTCTACAAAAAAATGTAATATCATACCTGGAATCTTTTTTGCTGTCAATTAAAACGAATAAACTCGACAACAAGCAATAACTGACCTCGCTTGGGAGTTCAGTCACAAGTTCAATATCACTAGTTCAATACGTGGGGTGTGCATCTGACTTAAGTCTCCAAGATAGGGAAATACTACCAAGTATTTTTTGGTTTCTTCTAAACCAATCTTATTGTGCATTGATTTAGATGAAATCAATGGAAATTTTATTTGGTCTTAACATGAAATGAAAGATGAAGGTCATGATTTCGATACTTGGGTTGTACCTTGAGCTGGGCAGCTCATCCTTTCTGTTTAAAAGGAGTCAGCTCTCTGCATCAGTGATCACCTTCTTGTATGCTTCAAATTACTTTCTTGTTAGCCTCGGGTATGTGCAAGTGTCGTCGGGAGACCAGGCAGTAGAGACCCACCCTCACCAAAAATCTGAAAATTTTCTATCACTTTTATATAGAGAAATACATGTACTTTATGACCGTGAAATACAAGTGTGTCTCACTCCAAAAAAAAAAAAATTAGACCCACCACTGATACCCGACCTTATGTATCAAGACCAGGTCGGTGACGAAATCGGGTTATTTTGATTAATGTGATTTGATTAGAAATAACATTACCAGGAGTGATCTTTGTGTGTCTTGATTCTTAAGAAATGCCACAGCTGAGGAACTCCCTTCAGTTCAGGGCAAGGTCAACGAGGAGGCCTCTTGACAATCTTAGCCGTGGGGCAACAACAACCTCTATTGAAATAACTCTTTTGTCTAGCTTATCCTAAAGCAAAATTATCAGGGTGCCTTCCATGTACAGCGGCCCACGGGTTGAACTGGACCCCTCTGCCGTGGAACTAGAACTGAACTGAATCAAATCATAACACGAACCGAAATCGGCAGTCAGAAACTTGCAGTTCCAAGTCATTTTTTAGTACCAGTTCTCATTGTTGAATGTCCTTTACATTGCACTTACGGTTCATAATATAATATCTTTTATTATATCCAATGGTTATTGGCTACATTATCATGCACTGATCGTCTCTTCCAATCAATATATATATATATATATATATATATATATATATATATATATATATATATATATATATATATATATATATATATATATATATATATATATATATATATATATATATATTTGGTTACACGAGGAGACTAAAGCCTCTCACAAAATACATGCATGCATCCCTAGGAGTTGAACTCCCCACTACCAGCCAGCAGCGGCAGAATGCTCAGCCAGTTGACCTAAATCTCTGAGTGTAATATATATATATATATATATATATATATAGAGAGAGAGAGAGAGAGAGAGAGAGTTGGTAACTCCCGTCCTTGAATTAAAATATGTTTTACTTAAAAAACACTCTGAAATTCAAGCAAACCAGAACGAGGAGAGGAGTTGCCATCCATTTGCAGTCTGTCACCCATCTTTTCAAATGAAATGACACACAGCCACCAACATCACCGACGCCACCAATATCAGCAAACAGTCTTCCCTTTGTCTCTATGCCTTCTCTATAAAAACTATCCACATTGTGCATTTCTTAGCAATTTACATTGCAACCATGAGTTCCCCTATCGTGCTTCTCTTCATTTCGGGTGCATTGTGTTCATTCATTTTGCTTGCCCATGCACAACAAGATACTGCAATGACAAGGCATCACAATTTCAATGTATGCACCTTTTATTTTAACAGTATTAAATAGGTCAGCGGGTCACGCAACTTTGGCTTCTGTTCGAAACCAGGTCGAGCCAAACCCAACCAGTTCTTTTGTCAGGTCTTTTCCAAACCCACACCCTACTTGCCTGGTACTATCAACGCAGAAACACAAACACACTTACACACAAATAGGTTGAGTTTGTACCTGGCAGCCTGGACGTAACCCGACCTTGGTAATGTGGGCCCGAGTCAACCAAAACCAAACTGGGTGGCTAAACCCCTACCCTCATAATATATGTGAGTGTGTGTAATTTTTTGCATTACATGTATATTATATACGTATATTTTTTATTACATGTATATATATACTACAGAATGGTAGATCTACATGGAGGGGTGAAAGGCGCCGCCCCCTAGAAATTTGAAATTTTACAGTAAAACCTACATTTTATAGTGAATATATGGTTGAGATTCATGCTTCGCCCCCCCTAACATGATGAAATATGTACATCGCCCCTCCAAAACTATTTTCTAGATCCGCCATTGATACTACATATATATATATGTATAGTTTTTTCATTACATGTATATCTATATTTTTCATTATTATATGTATATTTTTATTACATGTACGTGTGTATATACATGTATACTTTTTATTATATATATAACAGCTGGCCCTGCTGATCAGTCAGGCCCAGACAGGTCAGGCTATTCAGCCCTGCTCCTTGAATGGGCCACAAAAGTCTGGCCCGGCTGGCCCTTCAAACCAGGTCCATTTTGACATCTCTAATCAAGACCTAGAATTTCCACATAAAGTTTGGTTCAATTTGTCAGGTTGATCAAGAATTTATGTACCTGAACACATATGAATGTTTTGGGGGTAAGATGTACTTGTATTTCAAGTCCACAAAACATTTCTATTTTCTTATATAGACCCCGAAACTTTTGAGATTTTGGGTGCCCTATAGTGCGGGGAAAAGCTTGGAAATTTTGACTTTGGATTGTTTATGTTCATAATTGAGTGTTTTTAGATAATTAATGATCTTGGGTAGTTTGTTGCTTAATACAGATAAGGATGCAAAATGTCACGAGATTATGTGTTACTAAACCGATTGTCACAGTAAATGGCCGGTTTCCCGGCCCTACAATCGTCACGAGAGAGGGAGACAGAGTTATTGTGAAGGTGGTTAACCATGTGCCCTACAATGTAACTATACACTGGTACGCACTTTTAAGGACCTCTTAACTAGCATGGCCTGTATGGGAATTCTGATAGATCGAAAAATATTTAATGTTGTTAAGCTGCCGTCCTCCGAATTTCAACTTACGTTTCCGGTCAAGCTGTTGCATCCGATTAGAGTCCGGCATAAAGAATATGCACCGAGAAAGCTAGCTCAATGGCAGGGCGCTCTAGCGCCGTTGTTGTTAGTGAGGAGTTCGATTTTCATAGGGTGCATGTGTGTGTGTTAAGTTTTAGCCTCCTCTTATAAAAAAAAGAAAGAACATGCCGAATAGTATGCCACAAATAAATATTTTACAAAATATAGGAATTATCTAGCAATAATTTCTTATGACAAATGCTATATTAGTTAAACTTATTAAATGCTTAAAGTACCCTAAAAAACTCATGGTATGTCTTAGAAATAAACTGCTACTTTTGAGAAAAAATAATCACTGTTTTTTTTTCTAATTCAAATAAAAAGCATTTGGGATTTGGGAGTGCCTTCAATGTTTCTTTCTACAGGGAACCTCATCTTTTTTTCAAGTACACATACTTTTAAGGGAATTTAAGTAATTTTAACAAGTTTAACTCATCAAACATGAACGAGAAGGTTCAATGTGGATAAATTAAGTACATGCTCGTACACAAACAAATATATATATATATATATATATATATATATATATATATATATATATATATATATATATATATATATATATATATATATATATATATATATATATATATATATATACATGCAGAGATACACACGTGTGCGCGCACACACTATATAATGCGCAGAATCAGCCCTGGTTCTTCAGGAGAGAGACTGGACTGACTGCCCGATAGGAACCTGAGCCGATTCTGCACATTCTTATATATATATATATATATATATATATATATATATATATATATATATATATATATATATATATATATATATATATATATATATATATAAGTACATGCTGATAAAAGGTTCAATGTAGACAAATTAAGTACATCCTCATACACAAACAAATACATACGTAAATATGCAGACATACTCACACATACAATAATATATATATACATAGAGAGAGAGGGGGGGTATGTACTCAATCTCATGCTCAAATATACTCAAACATCTCTATCCTTCGATCGATATGATCAATGATGGAGATTTGAATTTAAAAAGTGATACCATTATACTTTTCATATTTTATATTCATTAAATGATATATTTTATTGTTAAATTTAAATCTCCACTATTGATCATGTTGATCAAACCATGAAAATATTTGAGTGCATTTAAAAATTGGATGAGATCGAACATATACCACTCTCTCTCTCTCTCTCTCTCTCTATATATATATATATATATATATATATATATATATATATATATATATATATATAGTGCAGAATCGGCCCAGGTTCTCCACGAGAGAAATTGACTGCCTGACAGGAACCTGGGCCAATTCTGCACATTCTTTATATATAACTTGTACAAGCTGGTTCTAGGTTCAAGCAAGCGTCGGATCTACATTGAGCTTATAAAAATCAACTTAAAGTCTATAGTACATGATGAGATTCATGGGCTTCAATATATGGCTTACCCCACCCGAAACCATTGAAGGGGTTCGCCCCACCCCGAAAGAGTTTCTAGATCCGCCAGTGCACCACCACTAGATCCAAATGCTATCTATGACGAAAAAGCATATCTTACTTCGTCAGAGCTAATGATCGATTAATTTGGTTTTATGGGCTTGACGATTTGGAAGTGTATCTATATGTATATATTAATTTATCTAAATGTTTTCCTTTAACAAAATACACTTTGATATGGAGCGCATCATAAACTATATTTTTAATTTACTTTTTCTTGAATAGGCATGGTGTTCTACAGCTTCAGAGTGGATGGGCAGATGGGCCAGCGTATATCACTCAGTGCCCCATACAGACAGGGCAGAGTTACGTATACAACTTCACAATTAGTGGGCAGAGAGGAACACTCTTTTGGCACGCCCATGCCTCCTGGCTCAGGGCAACCCTCTACGGCCCCATCATCATTCTGCCTAAGAGTGACGTTCCTTACCCCTTCCCCAAACCCCACAAGGAAGTCCCAATACTATTTGGTATGTCTCATCACTGTAAAACGAGCCGAGCTTAGGCTGTTCATCGCGTGAACCCCATCTCGTTTCACATGATTGTATAAAAATGACCCAAGACAAGAGGCGAGCTAGCGATGTTCGATATTGTCTCATTTATATCATAAGCTACAAGATCCAAGAACCCGAGCTTAGCCCGTCAGCTCGTTGCTGGCTCATCACCTCTCTAAGTTTCACAATCAAACGATCTTGAATATGTAGATACGAAGTTAAAGTTTCAAATGTATATTGAATATATTTAACGTTCTTCATTTGAACAAATCTCTTAAATTCGTTATATTGTGAATTGCATTGCAGGGGAATGGTGGAACAGGGACACTGAGGCTGTTATAAGCCAAGCATCGCGGGCTGGTGGTGGGCCGAATGTCTCCGACTCGTATGCCATCAATGGCTTACCTGAATTCTTACACGGTTGTTCTGCTCAAGGTAAATTTCTATATTCAATTCTTCTAATTTCTTTTTTTATTGAAGAAAAAACCATTTAAAGAAATTTAATCTAAGAAGAAAAAGAGAAAGAGAAAGAAATGGAGACAACGAAAGTATTCAAAGAAAAAAATAAAGAAGAATTAGTTTAAAACAAGTAAGCCTTTTTACATACTAGATGGGGTCAACTACATGTATTCTTTGTTTCCACATAGCTCTATCATGTGCCATGTTAGCATAAGCTAGATCATTCTTTATTGTTTCTTTCCAACACTTTTATAGTCGTCCTCTACCTCTTTTTAATACTTTCAAAATATAGTTTTTGATACTTCTTTCATGTGCTTCTTTTGATTTAAAGAAGAATCTAATTTATGTGGAATAAATCATCGCATTAAATATATGATCGGGCTATGTGAAAATACAGAATCCATGAAAAAAGGCTTAGTGTTGATTTTACGACATGTAAGAGATTAAATTTTGAAAATCACTCTCAAATGCATGAATACAGTCGCACTGGGACAAGGAACCCACATGATGTACATGCACACACACTACGAGATCGATAGATTTTATTGACTAATTCCTAATGATTTCTCTTGATTACAGATACATTTAAGCTAAGGGTGAGCCCTGGCAAGACCTATCTTCTTCGAATAATCAATGCTGCATTCAATGAGGAGCTATTCTTTAGCATCGCAAACCATTCGCTCACTGTGGTTGAAGCTGATGCAGTCTACACTAAGCCTTTCTAAACAGATATAATTCTAATAACTCCAGGACAAACCACTAACGTCCTCCTGCAAACCAAGCCATTTATACCGAACGTCACATTTATCATGTCAGCCAGACCTTACATAACCGGCCGCGGAACCTTCGACAACTCCACCACAGTAGGAATCCTTCAATACAAGTCTTCTTTTACTAATCTCCCACAAATAATAACTGCTCTTCCTGCTCTGAATGACACCAATTTTGCTGCAAACTTCAGCCGAAAATTTAAAAGTATCGCGAATTCCCGGTTTCCGGCGAATGCCCCCGGAGAGTTGATCGGCATTTCTTTTTCACTGTAGGCCTTGGCACCTCTCCTTGTCCTACGAACCAGACTTGTGGGGGCCCAAACGGGACCAAGTTCTCGGCTTCAGTTAACAACATTTCATTTGCACTTCCTAACACTGCACTTCTTCAGACACACTTCCTCAGCCAGTATCATGGAGTTTATACAATTGATTTCCCTAGCAAACCTGTTATTCCTTTCAATTATACTGGCACTCCACCCAATAATACTAAGGTGATGAACGCAACCAAGGTCATGGTACTGAATTTTAACACCACCGTTGATTTGGTGCTGCAAGATACAAGTATTCTTGGCCCAGAGAGTCATCCTCTTCATCTTCATGGCTTGAATTTCTTCGTCGTCGGGCAGGGAATCGGAAACCATGATCCGATCAAAGACGCCGCAAAGTTCAATCTGATTGATCCTGTGGAGAGGAATACTGTTGGAGTTCCAAGAGGAGGGTCGGTTGCAATTCGATTTCTCGCAGATAATCCTGGTAAAAAGAGAATAACCCACTCCCCATTAATCGTTAGTTATAGATTTTCGGGTGGTTGATTAGAGTGATGTTGCCAGAGTTTTTACCTGCCCATGTTGTAAATGCTCGATTTCCACACCAAGATACTGGACTCTACTGTCACGTCCTGAGTCTAATATCCAGTGACACAAACACATGTTTAGTCCAGTTTCTGATCTTTGTTCATCTTGTGAAAAACAGGAGTGTGGTTCATGCATTGCCACATTGAAGCTCACTTAAGCTGGGGCTTGAGGATGGCCTTGTTGGTGCTAGATGGGCCCCTCGCGAACCAGAAGCTGCCTCCTCCTCCGTTGGATCTGCCCAAGTGTTGATCTGTGGCTGCATCCCAGACACTCATTTTCATGTGATTTTTACTAACCACATGATGCATTCTTGGCCATTCTTTCAGTTGTATACCTCTTCCTTATCACTGTCATCTTCTCTCTAATTAGAAGTTATAATTGCATAAGTTGGTCTTTGCATTTCACTTCCCTGATAGAGGCCTTCAGCAATCTTCAAGGATCAACTCATTGTATGCGATTTGTTCGTGTTCAAAGCAGCTGTTGTATTGGAATTACTCGTAGAAAAGTGTGTTCGTGTTCAACAATCTTTATATATATATATATATATATATATATATATATATATATATATATATATATATATACACACACATATGTGTAAGAGCAGCCAAACAAATTTTAACTATTTTGAAAACAAAAAGTGCATTCTATACCTTTTTCTTTTTGAATTCAAAGATGGAGACGTGTTTAAATATGTTTACACCGGAGCATGTTGACACATATATATTTATATAAGAAAGTATAATATACTTATCATCTTATATACTTGTTATATTTTAAAATCTCAAGCAAAGTAAAAAACTCAAAAAAAACTTGTGTATCTTTTATAAATATTCTTTTAAACTCAATCATTCATCTCTTAATACACGTTTATACTTTAAAGCTATCCAATTTCTCTGACTATATCGGTATTTTGAATTGCAGTAACCACAACCTCTTAATTTAACAGATCAACATAGAAGCGTTCGTGAATTTTCGGGTCTTTGAATTTTGTGTTTTTCTGCTTTGACATAGATCTGTAATCATTTTGGTTACAAGAGGGTGTGGCCAACCCCACACATGTACCTTTTAGGAGTCGAACTCCCCACCCGCACCAACCATCTTAGAGCACCCTAGCATTGAGCAAACCCAATCTTCAATCATGATTCTACATGCAGATTTCCAGTTATTTTTTTTATTGCATACAATCGTAATTTTTTTCGATATTTCAAAAATATTACAAAAGAATATTCATTATCATGAGTATATAGGATGGTGTTGCTTAATAAGCTTCCAAATTACTGAAAATCTTAACCATATTAAAATATATATTAATAAAAGGTGCTTATGTAAGAGATTGACGATTAAGCTTAAAAACAAAAAATATACATGTGGATTAAGTTTAAATTAACTTTTTTTTACTTTTCAACGTAACCATTCATTTTATCTTCAAAGATAAATAGTTGAGATTTTCAAACATATTACAAATATTTATGTACCACGGCAAGCATATTAGGTGAATCTATACATTTCTTTTATGAGTTGATTTTAGAAAAGAACAAGTTCGACGACAATGCACAGATGAATCCATAAACATTACTTATACACCAAACCCAACTCGGGTGGGATGGGTCAGAGCAACCAGCAAATTCTACCAACTCGTGTCATGTACGCGAGTCGGGTTACCAAAACACAGAAACCCGTTGTCCCAAGCGAACGCAATAGGGACCGCGCTCCTAACCAGCCTTCCGTGCCTTGAAGAAAAACCGTGGGGAAGACGACCGGCCGGAAAATGAAAATCCGGTACCTGCGTCGCCGGCGCTTCCTGTTCTCCGGCCCAGATACGGTACCGGAATCCTGATGCTCGACTCATAGGTCCCTCCCTTTTATCTCTCTGAATTCGCCAAGGATCTGACTGTGAGCGGTAGAGGGCGAGGAGAAAGAAGTGCGAGAAAGAAAACCCTAGCCCTCGGCTTCTCCGAAAATGACTCATGTGTATCTATCATTTCCGGTATTCGTCGTCTTCTTGGTGATTGGATTCCTCTACTACACCACCATCTTCGTTGTTGTCGATGATTGGCTCGGGTTGCGGACTTCTCCTGGCCTCCTGAATGCCGGAGTCTTCACGGGCGTGGCGTTCATGGTGGTTTTCTCCTACTTTCTTTGCATCTTCAAGGACCCTGGCAGCGTTCCGGCATCGTTCGTGCCTGATATCGAGGATTCTGAGTCGCCGATTCACGAGATCAAGAGAAAGGCAAGACTATTTTGGAACTTAAACCTAGATTTCTGATTTGTGCGATTCCTTGTGCAAATTGTTCTTTCGGGTTTATTTCTGCCGCTTTTCCGCCAAATTTTGTCAGGAGCATTCCTTTGTAAATGCATTCTTTTTTTCTCGGTTATCTTGATCTTGGGGGCTTTGCGTCATCGTTTCCATTGGTCATGCTGTTCTCAATGTAGAGTTCATGGTGATTAAATTTATTGTTTGTCTTCAATAGGTCGGTACCTTCCAATCCGACGCAGAAGTGCAGAGAATAATTCTCAAATTTTCCCTTAATTGTTGCGGAATATTGTTTTGATGCATTACCTTCTTGTGCCACGCTGGATAATTCAGCGTTCATTTCAATCAGGATGATCATCACCGGCACCATTGCCTCTGTTGTGTCATAGTTATAGAATCATCATTACCATATTCTGCGCATGTTTTTGGTCACCATTTGAGTTTTGGTTCAGGGATCAATTGCGAGAAACCATGCAATCCATTATTTTCTTGTTGGTGATAGTTGAAATACATGACAAACTAAATTAGGAATTGCCACGCGTGTTATTTTGATAGGTTTTAGCTTCAGATATCAGATTGTTGTTTTCACGTTTTGATGTAGCACTTTTGTTGGGAAGAAGCTAAATTAATTGCCATATGGTTTCAAATATTCAAAGCTTTGGAGTGGTTCTTTCCTTTGTGTTAGGATTGTGGTTTGTGATCATCAAAACAACGTGGGATATGAACCAAAATGCTTTTATCCTTTTCTGTTAAAGAATCCATGCTACTACCAAGTTGTGAATACCCTGGATCATTAAGATAGCTTAAGCAATGGAAGTGGATAACACTCACGAGAACCATTTAAGGTATGCGGTTTTAGGGGGTAAATTACTTGAAGTTCAGCATCATTTGCATGGAGAAGAGAACTCATTCAGTCTTTCTAAGAAGTATAATGTAAAGAAAAAACCATTAAACCTATTCTCAGATGTCTCAAGTAAACAAGGTACCCTGCTGAAGATTTGAGTTGAAGATATCCCTGTCCTACCAAAAGTGGAAAGAGGGAATCACACAATTTGATGTCATATCATGCTAACACTTATGTTGTCTTTTGATAAAGAATTGTAGGAAATGACATGTTTTTTACGAACTATACCTGAAATGAGTGGCTCTTTACCTGTGTTTTCTTATTTGATGCATGAACATGGCTCTTTGGATGCTATCTGTATCAGACTATGACTATTTTTCAAATTTTGGTGTTCCCCTAACTTATTCAGATACTTAGGACCTTGATTTTTATGTATATGTTTATTTTCTGGTTGCTTCCTGGTCTATTATGTGGTATACTGATTATCTGCTTGAAGTACAACAATTTGAGCAAAATTATAATGCGTAATTTTCCCGCTGTTAATCATCACTCAGGTTACAAGCCATATTTGAACTTCTTTAGCTGATATATTATTCAAATTGTATGGTCTCTCTCATTACTTTTAAAATTTAACTTAGGAGTTTGGTCTTATATAGTTTTGAACAAGTCATTTGATGTGAAATACCTGTCTGGTGACTTGGCTGTGGTTGAATCGGTTTCATTGTCTATCCTTAGCTAAATGTTGTGATATGTTTCATGAGCACGTGTAGCAGGGTGCCTATTGCACTGGTTAAGTGCTTCTTTTTGGTATTGTGGAATCAGAATGGCATCTCTTGTTGTACCTAATTATCCTTTTAGTTTTCCAAATCCATATCGCTTTGATCTGTTTTCACTGCTGAAACAGTCCTGTTTGCACCTCCCATGTTCTTTGGAGTGAAATGGTGCCTTTTGGTGAAGTTCTTGCAATGTACAAGGTCTCAGATTTCTGGGGCTTCCAGAGAGCATTCTACATATGCTTGATACTTTTTATCATGATCTACATGATTACTATGCTACTAATGCTTCTGGACCTGAATTTCCTTTTCCGGCAATTTTTTGCAGGGTGGAGACTTAAGGTATTGTCAAAAGTGTTCTCATTACAAGCCACCACGTGCACATCATTGTCGTGTTTGCAAGAGATGTGTATTAAGAATGGTACGCAAGCATAATCTCTTACTGTTCTTGTTTTATCTTGATTTCTGGGATGCATTATAATTGCACTTGTGTTTATTACAGGATCATCATTGTGTCTGGATAAACAATTGTGTTGGCCATGGAAATTACAAGGCCTTCTTTGTCTTTGTGTTGTATGCAGTAATAGCTTGCGTTCATGCAATGGTAACCTCGTAATACATTGTTATTAATGAATGTGACAAACGACTCTGATGCAGATGACAGAACCCTAATTTTCTAAATTCCTTTCAATTCAGGTCATGTTTGTCAGCGCTGTGGCATATGATGTAAACAAGGATCAGCTTGTTGGTGGGTCATTCAGAACTATATATGTAAGTGCCTCTCCACTGCTTTAATGCCTTCTATATGTTTCTTCTTTTACAATTTAAGTATTCCTCAGATACTTTGTGGGATAATATTGGTTCCACTAACTGTGGCATTAAGCATTCTCTTGGGATGGCACATCTACCTTATTTTCCATAACAAGACCACAATAGAGGTGAGATTTGATGTTTCACAATTTGTTGTCCAGTGCACAACATTTAGGTTTGTCAATTTTATCAAAATTCTGAATGTATGTATAATTGCTCTTTCAGTATCATGAGGGAGTAAGGGCAATGTGGCTGGCTGAGAAAGTGGGACGAATATATCGGCATCCATATGATCTTGGTGTTTATGAAAACCTTGTCTCTGTAAGGCTATCTCTTCTACTCTGTTGATTGCTTCAAGAACTTTATATAATTATGTAACCTAGACAGGTTATATGTATATATATATATATATATGTATATATATATATATGTATATATGTTATATATATATATATGTATATATATATATGTATGTATATATATGTATATATGTATATATATATATGTATATATATATATGTATGTATATATATGTATATATGTATATATATATATATATGTATATGTATATATAGGAAAGCAAGGGTCATGCAGGAGTGTATACTCTTGGATGTGGACCACCTAATTATTATTAATGGGCAATTGGGGATGGTGCTAACAAGGTATCATCCTTCTCACATTGAGGGCCCACCATGTCGCAAGGACAACACCATCCCATCAAAGATGATTGGACAGTCCACATGTCCAGGAGGACCTCAGGACCCTATATATATGTATCTATGTATGTATCTATGGATGTATGTATTTCCATTTATGTGTAGGTTTCTGCCTATGTGTGCTAGTGTGTATGTACGTATGTATGTATATACATGCATCTTTTAAAAAACTAATGTGTCTTCATGCGTATATTTCAACCTAAACAGGACAACTACTGTTAGGTTCTTTTATGAATACATACCCTTCCACCAAGGTGCTGCTGATTCGACAAGCAATTCCCTTAGAACAAGCTACCGACAAGCTATTCCCTTGCAAATATCTTTAATAGAAACTTGGTGATGTTTTATGAATAGAAACCCTCAAACTGATAATTTTACAGATGGGAAACCCGGAAACAGAACAAGCTTAATGGAAGTAAGCATCAGGAAGGGGATGCTTTCCAAAATAATCTCGGTTGCTAAACCTGAATTTTGTTTTCATCAACGTGTCTTATTGATGTTCTATAAAATAATACACAGAATTTGTGGCTTGTCAATTGATCATTGAAGTAGTATTCAAGCGGAAGGTCTGTTTGTCAAGTGCACAAGACTTGGTGACCAGTAAACTTTGAGAATCCTTGACGGTATTTTCTGAAACATTTGATACTTCAGAAGGGGTCGTCTCTGGAGATGTGTGTTCAGATTCCAACATTTCTTGTTTAAAAGTTTATGCGGGTCAAAAGGATATTGGGTTTGTCCTTCCTACTTATGAGCTTATTATCATATTGTGTTATTTCTATCGACCCTTCCAAGATCCGGGCATCATTCCTTCACCTCCCCTTCATTACTGTGATAAGCTCTCTTCCTTCTACTTTTGAACTAATAAAGACCTTTAAACTTTGTCTTTTATTCTTTTCAAGTGGATTTGAATGTACCCGTTGTAGCTAATCAGTTCTTTGGTAGTTAAACGTGGCAATTTTCATTGAGAGATTGCATTTCTTCTTGAAACTAAGGCTCTTCCATTGATGTTGCGGTCCAGATATTAGGCCCAAACATCGTCAGTTGGTTTTTTCCAACCTCCCGATACATCGGTTCTGGTCTGAGATTTCACACTTCATATGATAGTCTTTCAACGATGCCAAGCTGACGATCCATGGCTGGACGTTGCCTTGATCAGAGTTGTTCCAGGCTTCTGATAGTCTTGCTGCTAGGATTATACACCATGGGGATTCCGTTTCTTTGCAGTTGACTGGATTTCCATGTTTGAACTTTTCACTTCGCTGGTCTCTTTGCATTTTTGGAAGGAGATGTTAAAGGGGAGGCGTCCAAGTTGGGGATCTGATGAATTCGTTCAAATGATCAATCATGTAATTTTAGAGAACTGAGAAAGGATAACAAGTTTGAATAATAGTGTAAATTTGTGTTGTCGATCTGAAAGTTGGTGACAAGTTGAATCTTTCATGATGGTATGTGCCCTCTTTGGTATCACTTTGTTATAATTTTCTGAAGTTGTTAAATTCTTGTGTCCATGTAAATGATGTTAATTGAACGAAATAAATCTAATAATTCAAAAGGAATTTCACAGTGAAGTTTTCCGGTTACAACAGGGAGGCCAAAGCCAGGTGTGCATGCCGCAGGATTCGAACTTACAACCTGCAGCTTGTGAGTTGAGTGCCATGCTAGGTGAGGTAACGCTCTGAGTGCGAATTTGGAGGGAACTTTTTCTGATAGCCATCCGGAGTGAACTTCTTGCAACTCCAAAATGTATTGTATCATCAACTATCAAAGAGCACGCATATCAGTGTTTTGAAAAGCTGCACGTTGAATGAGGATAGCGTTTTACACTGAATTGGAACCGCGTTATTGATCTTTTCCTGTCATGAACATGAAATGACGCGACGTAACGACTCCAAGCACGAAATTTGGCACGGTTAGTGATGGATCAGCATGAAAGTGATAGACTTCATGGTGATTGTGCACGATTGTTGCCTTGAAAGTACCCTATTAATTTTTATGAAAGAAAGAAATTGCCTTGTAATTACTTACCTTGAATTCTGCAAGTGGTGGGTGTCAGAAGTTACTGGACCAATAGTTCCATCACGTTTAACATTTAGATGGAAAAAGAGATACACGGAATAAGTTCACTGCTCCTTAAATAATTTCATGCTCCTCTTGAGCCATTCATTCATGTTCCTCTTGAATAATGTCATTTATTAATTTCCCATCCGCTATCTTTTCGATATTTAAATGCAAGATTTGCAGAATACCTTATTCGTCGGTGCAATCTTGTTCTAAGTTGTTAACCTAGGAGCTATTTTACTTATAATACTAAATTTCTTTAGAAACGTTTCTAGTCTTAAAATTTGGTTAAGAAATGCCCTTCAGTATGTATGTGTGTGCTCGTGCGTGTTTTGTACGATTTTGATACTGATGAGAAGTTTTCTGCGGATAAAATAGATTAGATTTGTTGAGAGAATTTCGAGTCAATCTTAAAGTTGAGTCAAATCTAACACTAGAGTAAAAGAATTCGTTAAAACTTAACAAAATTACACCTTATCAGAAGACTTACGTGATTACTTAACATACACTCCTAAGAGATATTCCTTTTCATATTGTCCATGTTCTCTCTCTCTCTCTCTCTCTCGGGGTATCGGTGCCCTGATAACAATAAAAAGGAGACACAGGAGAAGGAAACACGCAAAACAAGAGAGATAAGAAGGGATCAGCAGCAGAAAGAGTAAGGGGGTGCGTAAGCATGTGCCATGTGCGAGAGAGGTGTGAGAGTATGTATGCGAACAAGAGAGGTAGGTGTGCTTAGTAAAAGATAGTACAGAAATTATTGAAGTTACGGAATGCGCGGTGGATGCCTTTAGTAACGCCCACCATCTTACACATAAGAATAACGGAGAGTGGTTCGCGGTTCGTGTTCCACCGCCCGTGATTATGTAACGAATGAAACGAGCAGAAAGGGAATGGAAAAAGGGAAAAGAGAACAGTGGATGCCAGACACGTCGACATATCTAGCAATTCATTCAAGGGGCGCACAAGTTGCGTACTCTCTCTCTCTCTCTCTCTCTCGACACTTGCCTTGTGGGATAGGTGGCGACAAGGCGACGAAGAATCGCCACTGCTTCTTGGTTGTTGATGCGGTGAGGGTTGACTGCACAAAAAGGCTTTCTCCGGAAGGAAATTATTTCTTTTGTTATGGAGAGATTCATCAAACGAAATTTTCTTCTGCAACAATCAAGCAACAATTTTGCTTCTATTTGTTGCTTGAGTATTGCTATTGAAGGTATTGAAAATTGTACATAGTGCGGGCACAGACCATTGCAACGTCTTCACTTAGTTTATTTAATCTTCGCCGATGGTGCGGAAAGGGGGCATTGTGAATTGAGATTGGATGACTGGCCACTTTTCTTGAATGTTAAAAAGGAATGTCTTCTGTAAGACCTTATGAAGCTGAAAGAGAAGCAAGCTATGAAGAAAAATTAATGAATTGACATCCAAGTTGATCATACAATAGATAAATAAATGAGTCAATTGTATTAAATAGTGATGATTTAAGTGACAAATTTCCCTGCTAGAAATGTGGTCGTATTTTCTGTTTATGGCTGTTGCCTGTAGCTTTCTTTTCTTGTTGTCATGTTTGGTAACTGAACGTTTTGGTTGAGTGACTAGAAGGAAAAATATCTCCACTTTGAACTCCCTTGTAATAGTCAAAAAGTCATTGCCAAAGATGGTTTGAACACGTGAAAAGGTGAGCAAAAGAAACTCTCGGAAAAAGACATGAGAAGATGATTGTGTTAAAAGAGGAAAAGAAAAAAGTGTTGGAAATAAACAATAAAAATTATCTAAATTCTCTTGAATTAACTGTTAACATATAGAAACAAAGAATCCATTTAATCAAACCCCATCTATAATGGAAAAAGGTTTAGTTGTTGTTTTATGGTATCAAGGGGATCGTTCCTAACCATTTTGTCTCGGTCCAACATTTCAGTATTGGCTACGCTGGTGTATCACCTCCTGTTGGTGCGAATGGGAACAAGAAAAAAAGGCTAGAAGATGAGGAATTGGCTCTGCCATTTTCAAAGCACAAATGCATAGTTCAATGCTCTGACAGTAAGTATGAACCTTTGAGCTTTGAACCAGAAAGCATGGAATCTGCCGTGGGCATTTCCACGGCAAACCTTCTACCAGAATCAAAAGATCGTGGTCCAGGTAGCATGCGGACAGATATTTTCTTGCTTAGATGGGGTGAACAAGGATGTGTGCAACTGGCCCCAGGATCAGCAGAGTCGAGATCCTGCAGTGCTAACAACAGCTTTGTTGGAGAGTATGAAACCTCCGTATCCATAGAGATTGGAGGCAAATCCGAGCAGTCAGGCTCTTCTGAAAGTTGTGGCAAAAGCAGTTTCAAGAGGAACCCGCATTCTTTGGCTAGCCGAACTCTTAAAAGGAAAACAGAAGACAGTGAAGGTGCCGGAGCACTGGCAGACATGAGCAAAGAACGAAAACCGCCACCAAAAAAGATTAATTTCTTGGATACAGAGGGAAGTTCAAAGTATACATCAGAATTTCCATATACCGAAGATGACCCGCTGCTGGAATTGGGAATAAGTTATGCTGATTTAGTTAATATTGAGGGATATCAAGATACAAATGATGAAGCGTTGGAGTACCTGAGTGAGACATCTCCACCTCTCTATGCGCTATTGTCTGGAACACTGAGTGCCAATCAAGGTGAACGTACTTTTCGTAGATGGTTTTCAAGATACAGGAAGCCTGACTATGGTGATGAACTTCCTGCTCATTCCTCTGTTTTTTATGTTTTGGGGATACAGGCATTGCAGAGTGCGAGAGGAAGCCAACAATCGATCAAGAGTTTGAGCAATATTTTTCTTCACTCATGCTTTAGGATGCTTTCCACCCATCCTGTGCATTTATATGAATTGGGCTTAAGAAGGTCTGGAGATGCATATCTCAAGTCTCAAGATGAGATTGTTTGTTGGATTATAGCTAACAACCATTCAAAAGCCAATGAAGTGCAAACCACCATCTTGATCTCACGAGAGAATGCCTATTCGTTTTGGTACAATGGGGAGACTGAAGGCAGATGCATGCCCCGGGTATCAAACTCATAACGTTGAACTTCGTGAGTCAGCCCTCTAGCCAGTTGAGCTGCTACTCGTTGTGTGAGAAATCGATTATTTTGCTTGCTTTTCCCTCCCCCCTCTTTTTGCCAGTAGGGGAAGCTACTGTAGCTTATGTCAAGACACTTCTAGGATGTTTTCTCACCCATGTAGGTCACTATGATACTCAACATTCATACGTTTCCCGTATTAGACTAATACTAACTGCCTTAGATATTTTTCAACTAAAAGTTCTGAGAGCTGGTTAAGTGCCATGTATCAAGGAGACGTCATGGAAAATTGACCAATTATTATTGTATTGTGCATAAAAGCTTATGAACATTGAGTTTCTTTTAGTTTTATAAGCTATTATCAATTATATAAAACAATACACATAATTTTTACTTATATATTGTCATGAAAATTTAAAATTGCTGTATGCAGTACATGGCACCTGCACCCTTATGACAGACTGTGGCTTTGCTTCTTCCCATGCCTATTTTCTCCCCCTTTGGCAGCATCAGCCATTTCTCTTTGTTTCTTCAGTTTCCCGGCGCTTATCAGCAGCCGAAAATGAATCCTTGATATTTTCTTAGATTCCAAATATTGTCTCAAAAAAATCACTTGGGCAGAAATTGAAATTAAACCAGGTGTAGCACTTCCAGCTAAAAATTCAGAACTGGGTTAGAGAGGGACACCTTGTGAAATTTAGGTAAAGAGAAAAACTTAGACAGTTCAATAGTTCATGTTCTCCAGCTTTTTGCATTATGGTGGTGCTCCAATTTATGATAAAGGTTCATGGTTCTCAATTCAAATTCATCCATGCATACAACTAGTGCGACGATAAATCAAGAGGCATATCCAATCATGTTCCTATAGTTGTTTCATTAGTTTTAGCTAAAAAGTAGGATCATCTTTTATTGTTTCCTTCAAACACTTTTGAGGTGCTTGTCTGCTATTTTTGGAAGTATTTGATATCTAATTTCCCACATATTCTGACTGAAGCTTCATTTGATGGCCCTAAGTGTCCAGCTATTGGTATCACACCAACTTTACGCCAACTTTAATTGGAAAGGTTCATGCTATCCTCAGCTTCTACAATTAATATCAGTCACTAGACGATTGTAGTTTACCATTAATATCCCAATTGATTTGATTCCCTTCCCAACCTCTAATGAGAAAGTATTGTTGCACGAGCTGTATAAAAAAAAACCCACCACTTTCAGCAAGTACATACTGTACTGTGGAGTTCAAGCATGAAAAGTAATTAATTTTCCTCATTGGTTCATACTTGACAGGTGCATATACAATACCGTGAGACCCAATGCATGAGTGTGTTTGCCAATGCAGACAGTGAAGGGGCTTACTTGCCAAAGGGTAATGCAAAAGCCAACTATTTTAACTGAGCACAAACAGTAATAGCTCACCTGGCTACGGGGTAGATTCATGAGTTAAACGTTAGAAGTTCGATACCTAGTGTATGCTCCCCATTGTACCCAAAAAAAACCATGAATTTGAATGGGTGATTTAAGATCAAGAAGGCTTTGATAATCCTGTTCTTCGACATTGTTCTTGCTGACAGAAAAAAGGCTAATGTGACAACATCAAGCTCAATAACATCTAAGAATCTATGTAGCAAACCTCACTTAGCATGGGAAAAGGCTCGGTTTTACTGTTTATTAACATGTCCGATCAGCTGCAGAACGATTTAGTTTTCAAGAACTGACCATGAACTTGAAATATTGAGAGGATACCTGTAGTAGTTGCCAAAGACGTGACTAGAACAAAGTTAAAACTTATACTTGAATTAGAGCTACCAAGTCAAATGCTTGCTTCTCTGAGATAAAATATTGAAAATGGCGACTAAAATGAGTTCATGAAACTAATGTGCGATGCATCTAGCATGTCTTTGAAACATGCTTTTCACAAATTTATGTGGGAGCCATGTGCAAATGTGTGCCCACCACATGCTCTCTTACATAATTAATTTGGTGATAGTGGGATACCCCATTCTCCTTTATGCCCGTAAGTTATATCTTTCCATTTTTTTTCTTTTTTGACAAGGACCTGACTAAAACAGTTCGAATCAGGTCAACCACTATGGCTGGTTTGGAACTGGCATGGCAGTTCCCAATAGAACCAAACCGCAACAGGAGTCGGTCAAATTGGACTAGAAAATGGGGACTACCAGAATTGAGTCTGAACCGGAACCAACATTTACCATATTCTTTTAGGTTTGTTTTTAAATTTCAAAAATTTTAATCATTTTTTTTAGTTTCGAACAGTTTAGAACTCAAACCAGAAACCGGATCCAGTAGTTTCCAGCTGCAACCAAAACCGATTCAGTCCTAATTCGCTTATGGTTCCTGGTTCCAAGAAAATGAAATCGCTAGTTCTGGTTTACTTGGATCTGGCCGTGTCTAGTTCTCCCAACACTGGTTCCCTCCATAAACAAGACTGGAACCTTCACCTAACGGTGGTTTATGCCCGTTAGTTTGACTACAAGTTGAGCATGCAAACATTCCAAAATGATTGAAGGGATTTAAAAATCCGGATAATTATGGATTTGTAGAAATCCTGATAATCATGGATATCCTCATCTCGGTTCCTCCTTTTCTTCATTTTCTTTTCTTTTCTTAAACCTGCAACATCACTTTTAAAAGACTTGAAACAAGTCAACGTAAATTTGGAGGCTGCTACCCTCTAGCCTATGCTAGCAGCAGGCACAAGGGTGCTGATCCATATCGCTGGAGACCAAGCCGAATAAATATTGGAAAGAATGGCAATCGATACCGTACAAATTCCGTGATATAATATAATACTTTAATTTTATTTACTAAGTAAACCATAATAAATGAAGCTATAATATATAATATATCATATAATATGATACAGTGATAACTTATTATATAATGTGCATGATATGACATGGTGCCATGCACATCCCAAAAAATATAAATCATGGCATGCACGCAGAGCGTTAGATCACCTAACTAGCGACTCTCAATTAAGTTGAAGGCTGTGAGTACGATACTACTTGGCTTCGCCCTCCCCATTGCCATAATATATATAAATATAAATATATAATATGCCTGTGTATGTATGTATAAAACCATATCATACAATATGATATGATTGTCATCATATAACGGATAATTCTATATCAATAAAGATATTTTCCCTCTTCACTAAATTCCACTTTGTGTTTCCCTCCTTTCCCTTTTGGAGTCAAATGTGCGTCCCAAGGTAGCGAACTCATGACCCTCAACTTGTAAGCCGACCCCCTAGCCATATTGCTCTTTGTACGTTTCCTCCTTGCTCTCTCACACACAGAAGATAGTCAAAATACTTGGGATATTCTCACCACAATGAATGCAGCTACTCAAAGTCAGAGAAATTTAGTCTTCGTGTGCATTTGTTGAAGGTCAATCGTTGTATTCAGTGACGGGATGAGAATGAAATATGGGGGCTTGGACCGATTCAATAGGATGTGCGGTCCACATGGTTTCAAACCCACCTGAAATTGTTGCTGATTTTTTTTTCCGGTCAAAGAAACCTGTTGATGTTGACATGAAAGGAGTTTTTTTTGCTCCAAAATGCGACCCGTGCTATCGTGAACGAGTCATCACCAAGTCTGCATAAGATTATGGCAAATCACAAAAATGTTGATCAATATGTTCGAACTCAATTAACATATAATATCTAGCATATTCTAAACTTGTACGACAGTTACATATATTGACATTATATTAATGTCAACATATATACAACATAAATATAAATATAAATACAAATCAATATGTTCAAACCCAATTATCATATAACATCTAGCATATTATAAACTTGTACATAATTATATATATTGATATTATATTAATATATATATATATATATACACACATATATGTATATATAGAGAGAGAAACTAATATAACATATGTTAGCAAATCAAAATAAATCTCAATCATTCATCTTTGGTCCTGATTGAGATTTGAATCTATAAAATAAAAAATATGTGTACAGGTACTTTTGCTTTTTAAATTTTAAATGTTATCTATCAATAATATTTTTTTGAATTTACGAACACTTAAATGTTTTAGCATATACGAGTTTCTTTTTTTTTCTATATATATACTCATAAAATATAATAAAATTGTCTTTTATAACGAATCTCCTACTTAATATGGATTTGGGGCTCCCTACATGGGGTATAAACGAGTTAAAAAACAAGCGGAGAAATGGTAACTGCGAGCGCATTAGCCTGCTGGTTGCATGCAAAAGGGTGGGTGCTGCGTATGAATCAACCAAAAGAGCCAAAGGACATGCAGCAATCAGAATCAGCCATGTTGGAGCAACCAGAAGAAGGGAAAATGGAAATCCGTTTCCAGAGCGATGTTGGAGAAAGGACTCCATGTCTCCCCTCAGCAATGCGAGGACAAATTCAACGATCTGAACAAGAGATACAAGAGGGTGGTCGATATTCTCGGCAAGGGGACATCCTACAGGGTGGTGCAAAATCCCTCTCTACTCGAAACCATGGATCATGTTTCGCCGAAGTTGAAGGATGAAGTAAGAAAGCTTCTGAATTCGAAGCATCTATTTTTCAGGGAGATGTGTGCTTATCACAGCAGCATTTCTCACCAACCTTGCGACGCCGATCAGCCATCAAATTCACTGCATCAGCCGCAATTCCCTACGCCTACCGATCCGCGCTGCGTCCATCAAGGCGACCGATGAGAATCAGAATGATGACGACGATGACGACGACGAAGAGAACGGCGGCGATGGAGAAGAAAATGAAGGTGGGGATGATAAAGGATCTTCCCGGAAGAGGCTGCGAAGAACCGATGGTGATGGTGGTTCATTATCACCGATTGAGCAGCAACTGAAGACAGAGATGGCTAGTTTGTTGCAAGACGGACGTAAGACAGTGTGGGAGCAGAGACAGTGGATTAGGAGCCGTTCAATGCTACTTGAAGAGCAGAAAGTGAGCTATCAATGTTGTGCATTCGAGCTAGAGAAACAGAGATTCAAGTGGCAGAAATACAGCAGGAAAAAGGAGAGGGAGTTTGAGAGATTGAAACTAGAAAATGAAAGATTGAGTCTCGAGAATGAGAGAATGATTTTGGTGTTAAGGCAGAAAGAGATGGAAATCTATTGCATGATTAAGAGATCTGACCCCTCAACAATCACAGGATGAATTCAACAATCTCTTTCCCTACGATGGTGTTGGTATTAAGTCAGAAAGATTCAAATTAATAGTTGATTTAGATACCTGACCGTACATATCAGAAGGTGAATCCGACAATCTCTTTCTCTCTCCGTATGATGTGGTGGTATTAAGGCAACGAGATGAAGTTACATAAGCATGAATAAAATATCTGACCCTATAATCAATTACACAGTGAATCTGTGTATGCGTCTGTGAGTGAGTGAGTGTGTGTAGCCCATCGTTTTGGTTTTGGAATTTGTTTGGTGATACTGCGGCTCTACATTTGTTGTTTGCTTGTTTTATTCCTATTTAAGGCTTCGGAAGACGAGTGCTTTGTCTTGTAGAGCATACGATGCTTAGCCATGTGCCACAAGAATTTATGGGAAATGTAATATCTTTGGGCTTGTCCGTGTCTGAAAATCTGGTAGATGTAATACTGGGTTTTATGGTTCAATAATTACCAGTCTAATGATGGTCGCCGGTCCTCTGTTGGCCAAAACCTGCCGGAAATCTAGTAGAATATTTAAAGGTTTCGAAGGTGTATTTCGGCGCACCAACTTAGTGAAAATTTTCCTGTAATCTGCGTTCTGCATACTGCTATGCGATGCAATAATATCTGATTTCTGTCAAGATTTAAGCTGGAAATTCGGTGTGATATGGAATTCGTTTACTGTTCATTAAGCCTCCGATGTTATGGCCTGTCAAAGATTGAGGATAATGGGATGAAATCGTGATCTTAAAGACCCTACACTGCCATAGTCTTTAAGGAAATATTATACGTACATATAGTTCATGAGAATCAAATAATTCATACAACGAGAATCATAGGCTTGATAACTTTAACAAAGAATTTTGCTTCTGTTGCTTGAAAATGTCATTGATTATGACTCATGAAATCCGTGTCTAAGAAAACTTGTATTTCCATGGTAGAATGGTCTTGATAGCACGATCTTAAGTCTCGAATGCCCAATGCGCAATCCCATTAAAATCAGACAGTTTCTTCATTAGGGATTTGACAATCTAAGCCTGTATTAGATCTCTAAACAGTTGGATCTGAGTATCATACTTGGGATTTTGACAACCGTTTTAGGATCTTAGAACCAAAGCTTGTAGCCTATGCCATATGCGCTTCTGCCATGGTGCCCTTTTTCTCTAAAGGAGAACGAAAAGATATGCTTATTATTTATGGACAGTGGCGGATCAAGATGAGGCGGCCTGCCCGCCTAAAATTCAAAAAATCACTGAAACATTTTCAAGGCATGATTGAATGCATGGCTACTATACATTTTCAGGACAGGATTGAATGCATCGCTACTATACATAATTCCCCCTACCTTAAATAGTTGAATAGGCAGTTCGCCCCACCCCCACAAAAAATTCTAGATCCGCCACTGTTTATGGAGGTCTGCTGTAAAGAATGATGGCCATGCTCTTCCAGCATAACAACTGCTCAACTTAAGATCGAGATGCACACCTCAGGAAAATGTTGACAGGGTGACGTAGACTAAGGGAGATGCATGATAATCATGCATTACAGCTGCATAGTAGGTATTGACACAATGCCCATATGTTTCATTAATTAAAGAAAATTAAGAAAGCGGATTCTTCAACGGGTTCACCTTGAGAGAGACCCACACATGACACAGTCATGCAGCTAATTAGAAAACCACTTGTTTTCTCTAAGTCAATTTCATGACCATGTTCCTGACTGGGTATGAGATTCGCATTACTCGATTAACTATATGACTTGTGGCTAATTGCTTTCACAAATTACAAGAGAAATAGTCATATAACGAATGCAATTTAAAATTCGAATATGCAGCAACAAAGAACATGCTAATGAAGAAACACAATAAAAATTAGTGTTAATCTTTCTCAAGTCTTTTCTGATCGGAGACCTAAAAGGGTCGAAACTGGATTTGGTTGTAGCAGCCAAAGATGGAACCCGGGCCTGAACAATCGCGCATTCAGACCGGGTTAAATCTGTTGGAACCCTTAAACATCTTTTGCACGTTCCGAGTACAAGCAGCAGAAAGTCTGTAGGAAAGGATTCTTGATTATGTGTAGCTAGAATTAATCTACTAAAAATAGTGATTATCCTACATCAAATACCTGATACATACATAAGTATGTACGTACATACATACTTGTGTGTGTGTGTGTGTGTGTGGCATCAAAATGACTATGCTGTAAGTTCTTTTGAGCGGTAGATGTGTAGAATGTATTAAACGAATAAGATCGAGGTGCATCAAGATACTGGGCTGCATAACTCTCTCGAAGTTCTTCTGGATTCTCTCATGATATTCGTTTTTTTAAGAACTATGCCTCTTTTCTTGGTACGCATGTTTGTTCATCTTTTACCAGAGATCGATCGAAGGTGCTTTCGTTTCCATCATAAACTCCAAATTTAAGCATGTTTAAGCGAAAATAATACTAGAATGGTTGACGTTTTAGGAACTCCAGCTTCACCCCATCAAGTGTGGAAAAGGACTCGAGCAAGGTTAAGGAAGGCAAGTCTATTTTCACTCCCTTTTGTTAAAGTCAACTTGCATTTCGAGTAGTGCTGGTAGATGAACCAACCAATTCATAGATCATCTCGGTTTGGTTAATCTAACGAGCCAAACACGAATTATCCACAGAGCTAAATTAGCTGAGTATGAAGACGCCCTCATAAATTAGGGGAAAAAAGGGCTAGGGAACTAGTTGCACGGGTTATACGTGTATCCATTTCGGTTTCCAATATGCTTGTCTAAATCTCAATCATTATCTTTTTAGTAGATAAGATGGTTGAGTTCATAAAATGAAGGGTTGAGTTTAAAAGAAAAAGATACATAAAGTATACCTATCAAAAGTATTGTATTTTTTGCTTTTCTAATCTTGAACTCAAACGCTGGTATGATTAAGAAGATATAACAAGTATATAATCTGATAAATATATTAGATTTTGTATATATATATATATAACTTATATGTGTGTGAAAATATTATATATATATATATATATATATATGTTGTTTATATAATATGATATGGGCTGGGGACAGCCCGGATTGACAGCTTTAGAATCAGCCATCAACATCCAAAACCGTCCATCAAAACCAGAAAAAAGAAAAAGAAGCATCAGTAATCCTCCTTTATTTTGGGTGAGAAATGAGGCTTGCGACTAGTACATTACATCCACTAGAAGGGAGGGAGTTCACACCTTGCATGAGAGTATTAATATGTAATTAACCACAGTTTGGAACCAAACCGAACAGGATCACAGTGGTTCGTTTGGTCCTTTAAAAATGTAAGAACTGGTTGTACTGGTTTGCTTGGACGTTGAGCTTAGAACTGAACCAATGAGGGCCATGAACACCATCCCTACTGTTGATGGCCAACGTTATCTGCTCTACGGGATGTATTGTATGATTATCGCTCATTCCCTTCTTATCAGTTCAGCGAAGCGTCTAAATATTGCACCAGGCTGATGTATTCTAGGAGCTTCACCTCTCATTCAGTCAATTATGCGTTTATTATCCATGTCAATAGTCACCTTGCGCTATCTATGGATCCAGGCTAGATGAAGACCCGCCATGACTGCACTCCCAGCCTTTGCAATTAGCTTTGAACAGCGTCTCGATTTCCGTGAGAATCTTTCTTGCCATTTCCCACATCTATGACGTGCCACTCCTCCACAGTCTGCTCTTCCCGGATTTCTTCTGCTTGTGCCGTCGAAGTTAAGTTTTTTTCTAATTAATACGGGGTGGCTTCATCTTAAGTCCCATCTTTCAAACGACTGTTCCTTGTTGTGCCTAAGTGCCTTTCCGTTTCCATGACTAAACTTATATTCTTTGAAAAATTAGCTATGCTTTCCGTATCCACCATTGCTATCCCTGAATATTATCTCATTTCTTCATCTCGATACAAGCGAACATCCCACTACGAAATTTATTCTCCATTCGGTTTCATTAATATCTCTCGAGATATTGGTTAGATTGATATTTAACCAATCCAGTATATTGTAGCAAAAGAACTGTGATCTTTTTCTCTAGGAACCAATCTGCAACAGATTACAGCAACTCCCGGGCAGTCTCACAACGCGTGAAGCATCTCTTCGGCATTTTTACAGTGGCAGCAACCAATCAAGATTCCATCTCTCCGTCCAATCTCTCATACGAAGCCAGCCATATGAAGGTTTTGATTCTTTCAGGACGCGGCCAACCCATAGTAGCTCCCAAATCGGCCACAGGACACCCAACTCTTCTCTCATGAATATCATAAATAGATACCCATTCTTCATTTTATGCATTCCATTATTGGACCCAGCCCATATTAACCTTGCATATAATAGCCAGAGAATAAATACTAAACATTATCTTGTAAGATTAATTTGGATCAGTTTGAATTCTATAAACTTGGTCCTTTTTAACCATAAAGTCATTGCAAAAGGGTTAGGTTGGGTTTTAGCAAATTTGGGACCCAAAATCACCTAGTCCTGAGTCCTGACTTAATTCTGCCATATAGTTCTTTCGAATGAAGGATTGGATTTGGATCATGCAATGATCCAAAATCCCACAAAAACCTGGCACATAACAGCTATTAGATCATTAAACATAGGTCTTGTCAGGTTTGGGCCCAGTTCATATCCAAAAACGAAGCGGTCATTGAAGAATTCGGCCAGGTATGGATCTGGTTGGGATCCAAAGAGTACTGATCAAAGAGAACGATCCCTGTCTTATTCATTGTAGGACCTGCAAGATTTTATGTGTATGAATTGAAAGGCGTGAAAGGGGTCAAATCCTCACATGCTCCATGATAGCGCTGTGCAAATTACAGCTCAAGGTGGACCTTCAAGGACACTGCAAGATGAACCATACTTTAACGCTTTCAATTATACATGGGTTTATACACAGATGAATGATTAGCATTAAATATGAGAGAGATCAACTAAAACGAATGACAACTCTCTCTATCTCTCACACACAAACATGTTATAAGTTTTTGCCAAGGAGAATCAAAGTATGATTGGTTTGGTTGATATTGAAAGGCCAAGACGTTCCTTATCTTCAGCTAGGTTTCTCTCTGTATTATGAGGGGGAGATCAGACCCCACATAACATTAATTTATTGACGAAAGCAGAGCCTCAGAAGGTGGCCAGATCCTCTCTTCGCATTATTGAAAAGAGCAGTTGGCTTATACATTTGCCCTGTCATTGTTTCTTCTCAATGTTAGATGGAAAAATCTGAATCTTCTCCTACAGAGAGATTCAGCATAAATATTCACTGATTAATCATATATACTGCCGTCACATCACGATTCAAATATTTATGATCGCAGAGAGAGACCACAAAGACAAGTTGGCTCTGTGGAACCACGTTAAGTTGTTGTTTTCGGAACACGACTAATATGATTTAATTTTTTTACAAAGAGGACGCCGAAGCTTAACGCACACCCATACATGCACCCTCTAGGGGTTGAACTCCTACTAGCGACAACGGTGCTAAAGCGCCCTGCCATTGAGCTTCCACCCTCGATGCGATATGATTTATTTTCCCTCTCAGGAAAAGAGCAGCAACCAGTTTGTACTCTGTAGTGATGCTAGAGATTTAGATTTAAGCAGAATCATCTAATAGAGTCTGGCAGCAGAGGATGTCCAGCAACTCTCAGTTTTCCTGCATATATATAGATTGAGAGAGAGAGGTGTGCGATGGTTTTCTTCACATCATTAACACTACGAACTGCATTACCCATTAAAAGCGACATACAAATGTTAGAGACATCCAAAATGATACTTGAAAAGGTGAGGAAGACATTGTAGTATCTAGTTTTGAATGAGTGAACAACAATATAGAAATTAATGTTGTGCATATATAGGTACTAGCATATACAAATAAAGTGTATGCTAACACACCAAATAAATATCAACCATAAATTTGAATCTAAGAAGTACATGCATTCTTTTTACAACTATATTCACATACACGCCTTTTGCTTTTTAAATTTCAATTTCAATTATCTGTTAAAATAAGATGAATGGTTGATAATTGTTTTGGATATGTTAGCATATAAATGTGTTAAAATATATGAGGTTTTCTCTCTCATTTTTTGAAAACTCGAATGACTAATTACACATTACCTTGGTGTTAGGGACTTATCATAAAATGAAAACATTCATGTTCAAGTCAAAGCCAAGTCCAGTTTTGCCAAGGGGTTACCCCACTCTTGATCATCCATTCCTTTTATGATATAGTGAGTGTAATTTAAAAATGATTAAGGGTTTTTAAAAGAAAATAAAGGGCATCATTATTACACTCATACCTTAAAAAATAACAGTCAAGCATAAATAAGTAACATGAGTAGGTGATAGGATCCAATCACTCTCTCTCTCTCCACATATATATATCTAATACTCTTGTCATCTTGTGTACAATGTACTTACCAAGTCCTTTTAAATCTCAACATCCATGTCTTAAAACAGATCATTGAGTTCAAAAGTAAAAAGATAAAATATCCACACTTTGTAGGCATACTTAATTCATGTGTATACTTTTTTGCTTTTAAAACTCAATAATCTATCTCTTAAATTATATGGTCAAAATTTTTAACAAAGAGAAAGCAAGAGTTACCTCTTATATATATATAGACAAGCTCCGAGCATTACGACTCTCGTGAACAAGTATAAACTCCTTCACTTTAGAAAAAGAGAATGTCAAGGTTCTTACAATTAAAAGACATTAAAAAGAAATTCAAAGGGACTCATTAAGTATCTTCAAGGAGGGTGCAAGCATAAGATCCACTCTCTCTCTCTATGTATAAATATAAATATAAATATAAATAAAGTCTAACACACACATGCAGCCCCAGGGATCGAACTCACCACCTATATCGGGGTTGCCAATGAGCCCTGTGAGTCGAGCTAGCGCTTTGGGTAGCAGATGCAGGACCTCTAATTCGTTTATCGAACCAATGAAGTTGTCGCCCAAACGGGATTGGTTGGTTAGAAATACACCGTCTGAAGGAAAACTCTCTTGCGGTAAGCTGGCCTTCGTTTGCACGTGATGACAAGGACAGCTGGCAGCTGGGACGGGGCCCGCAGGGGATGCGTCATCTTCGTGCAGAACCTGGGGGTCCTCATCCTTTGTGGTGTCCTACACGGCGGACCCACTCTCTGCTTCGGTCACACTGACACGCGTCCTCCAGTATCCTGAAAAAACATGGACACAACTACAACAGCTTGGTCTGTTGTAGACACTAACGGTTTCAAACCGGTTCGGTTTGATTCCGGTTACACTGGCTTGACTTGTTATAGACATTGCCGGTTCCAACTGACCCGGTGGTTTCAACTGAAACCAAACCGGGTCAAGAATGGATTGAAACTTGAATTGGGTCCCGAAACAAGAACCACCTCTGAGACCGGTGGTTCGAGTATTTTTCTAAAACTTCTTTATTTAAATTTTAAATTTTTTAATATTTTAAATATTTTTACTGGTTTTGAACCACTCCAAAACTAGCCTCAGATGGGTTCAATTACGATTGCAGGTTCTAGAGTAACCGGAACCGGAACTGGTAATGTCTAATTTATTGGTCTAATGGCTCCAAGAACATACTTATCATGTGAAACATAATTATGAAATTGAAGACTTCCAAATATATTCTTAGAAGTATTAAGATGCAGATTTGTCCATTAGTATCTCTTAATTTCTAAATATTTTGTAATTGAATTGATTTAATCTGTCAATTTATGTTGGTTCAATTTATCTCACAAATAACTACACAATGTAATCCAATAAGAAGCAACTCTCCTAACTCAAAAGTGCTTTAGTATAGCAAGGGTTTGTACCCTCTAGAGCAGAAGGGATTTTCTACGAGTTCTTTTACCGAGTGAGGTAGAGTGGATAACCGTCTCATAATCCCATTTTCCTCCTAATGGCCTTGGCTTCCACCATACTCACCTTTAAATGCTCTCTTTCTTTTATGACTTGCACATGCTATCGGAAACATTTTAGAATACATACTCACGTGCACGCATGCGCACACACACATACACATATGTATATATAAATTTAAAGAGAAAAAAAAAATTAGATTTTGCCATACTTAATAAAGGAGATTGTGTTTTATAACTTAACAAAGGAGATTGTGTTTTATAACTTTTTAAATGATATTTATACTTCTCACGAAGTAAAATAAGAACATATGTATTATCACATGCTTGTCTATATATATATAATGATATCATGCCCATCTATTGCTTTTCGGTAGTATGATATGGTCATCTATTAATAATGCTCTTTGAAAACAGATTTTAAAACATGAATGAGAAGTGTCAGTAAGGATCGGATCTCCCTCTCTCTTTATATATATAGAAAAATTAGTACATGCGTACATCAATCTAAGCTTAAACATACTCAAAGAGTTGTCGTCTGATCTTAATGATCAACCGTTGAAATGTTTGAGTAAACAGACAACTTATTTTGGTGTATTTATTATGCAGGTAAAAAGTATGTACCTTTTTATTTTTAAGATTTAAATTTCAACCGTTAAACAATTAAGATTTAAAAGCATATGTATTAATGTGTGCAGGGACTAACTTCCCTGTACGCAGTGCTGTGCGTACAGGGCCACGTAGAAGACGACGCTAATCAAGGTTCATGTAGTTGTTCTCTACATTGACAAACACAAGATGCTCGGAATCTCTCACGTTTGACGTCGCTCCAGTAACGAGTATGTTGGATGTTATTTTTCGAAATAGCTTGCATCGTTAGACGTGTTCACCGACATGTTGCTCAAACCAAGTTAAGATGCCTTCTCGTGCTTAGGGACTTCGACGACACGTGGACACGATACAAGATAAATAACGTGTTTAGCATTTTCTTTAAGCAACATACTTAAGCCTTATCATATTATATGAACGCCCTTTAAAATGTTTGCTTTGCCTAGTGAGTCGAATTCGTCGCAACAAATGAATTCTATCTTCTCACATGAATGAACAAATATATATATATATATATATATATATATATATATATATATATATATATATATATATATATATATGAGTATGAGTATGTGTCTGTGTATTCACACACTACAAATTCTTTGACACGCAGGTTCATAAGATGAACACCAAGAATATATGTATAATCCCAATGGACCCAGAAACTGGATGCCCACGTTCGTAAACCAATGGAAGATACCAACCAATTCCATTCGAATTAATAACAATGAATTGGATCTGGCAGCAACAGTGCCACGTTTCTTCAACACCACCCAACCAACTGATCCTTTTCATCATCTGAGTGAGATTAATCAAGAGCTCTCGACAGTTTTTAAAACGAAAATCAGAAACACATCAGACACTTAGAGAAAAGAAAATCACCACCTTAATGAATGTTTCTGCCATCAAAGAATGCAAAAACCATAGTACATAGATTCATTAACGAGCAAAAGAAGAGCTGGATTTCATGCTACAGACCACAAACAACTAAATATTTACAGCTTTCCACGGTTATAATTATGGAGTGTACAACCAAACTAAGGTCTTTTTCTCTCTCTATCTCTCTGCGGGATTCTTTTGTCGAAGGGCAGTCTGATTTCTCCCTGGACGGTTGAGAATGGTGGTCATCGTCACGAGGGAGGGTGGACGGTGGTGGTGAGGTGGGAGTTCAGACATCACGCCAACAGAGAAGTATGGTGACGCAGCGGCGCATAATGTAGAACCTTGCGCGTTGCTCCTTCACTAGGCGAGAGCATCTGGTTGTGAAGGAAGAGCAACCCTTCACAGGGGATGATGAATTCCTCAAAAGACAAGAGCGCTTTTCCGAGCCCTTTTTTGAAAACTTCCACTTCTCTTCAAGACACAACTGCGCGACAGCACTCATTGTCGCAATCTATGCAAGAAACTTAAGACCCTCTCTCTCTCTCTGGTAGTGATTATAGTTCCCGGAAGGGAAGAGAGGCTGCGGTATTTATAAGAATTTTGAGAGAGAGAAAGAGAGATGTGTAGTCCTACAAGGCACTGGAGAAAGTGAATCTGGTTTTATTTTTATTTAGAGGAAACGAAGAGTAGCAGTCGCTAATGATAACGCCAACTTTGTTAAATTATTGCTTCCCTCACTGCGTACTCTTCTAGCGTTTTAATGGTGAGAAATCTGTTTTCGTTGTCGATAATCTACTAATCATTAGTTATCACACACAGACACACACACACACAGATTAATAACAGGAAAGTAGCAAAGGCTCTCTTTGCCAGCGGCCCACTAAGAAAATAGTGTCGCAGTTGAAGGTCGCGTGCTCAATAACTAAGGACTTTCATATCTACTATGGGCTTCTCCGCGCTCTCAAAAAACAAGCAAAAGGGTTTTCAATATGAAGAAGTCATTACCATCCTCGTCATTCTCTCTCTCTCTCTCTCTCTCTCTCTCTCTCTCTCTCTCTCTCTCTCTCTCTCTCTCTCTCTCTCACGCACACACACAAGACACACACTAGGGTGCGATTGTCCACACACATGCCGGCACACACAGACATGTATATAAATCTCATAAATCGATCCTTGTCTGAGAACCAGCATTAAACATAATTTTTCAAGGTGATGATGTTCCATAACTATAACATATATTATAATATTGGCCATCATGTTCGTTGTCATCATGGAGGGATGAAGCTGATTAATCATGTTTATCGTTATCACCAAGCACTTAAGCCTCTTGAGGAAATGGGCTTCTGCTAGCGTTTGTATGATTAGGCCTAAAGCAAAAATTGGTTTATAATACGACTTTAAAGGGCCTAACTTTTTTAGAGCCTAAAATTTTGGGGGCCTAAATGTTGTGCTGAAAGGTTTAGCGTCTTACAGAATCGATACATTTAAAATTCAAGCGCCTAAGGCGATTGGCCCGACTTATGAGCCACCATTGTTTGCGAATTGGCATGCACGATCATCTTCTTGCAAAGAGTACCACTAATTATTTCCAACCAGTCTTGCTGTTGCAGAGGCTTGATAAACTTTCGCATTGGGTTCAGACCATACTCAGTCACTGCTCAACTTTGATCTAGTTAATGAGTCGAGGAGTCATATTTGAGAATGTTCATCATGCAAGTTAATAAGCACTTGTGTAGGTCAAGTTAAGCTTAATTCCACCGAAGGAAATCAGGAAAGAAAAACGGATTCTCTTTCTTGATTTGATTCAATTTTAAACCATCAAAAGTATTTTATAAAATTATTTAAAAAGAAGCCTGTTAACTCCGCCCATGTAAGGGATCACCCTTGCATTGCCGGTCCCAAGCCCGGATAAAGGAGGAGGGTTGTGTTAGGCTTCCGACAGCCAGCGTAAAACTTCGTCGGATTTCTACAACATGGATTACAAAAATTATGAGCATTGCTTTGGGGCGTCCCCGCCTAGCGACGTGCTGCAGAGCCCGAATGCAGTAAGAAGTAAGCAAGGGCCACTACATTTTCGCCCGAATGTAGTGAATCAATTGCAGAGAGGGTTCCCACATCATGGACGGGTGTGGGTAAAGAAGTTAGTCCCGCTACATTGCCGCCCGAATGTAGTGAAAAATTTTCAGAGAGGGTCTCCGCATTTTGATTATGGACGGATGCGGGGGGTAAGGAAGCTAGTCCTAGATAATAAGATTCATATTGGTTCTTGGAATATCGGAACATTATCGGGTAAGCTAATGGAGGTGGTAGATACTATGATTCGGAGAAAGATTCATATTCTATGTTTACAAGAGACAAAATGGGTTGGAGAAAAAGCAAAGGAGATAGAGGATACAGGTTTTAAATTATGGTACTCGGGTAAAGAAAAGGCCCGAAACGGAGTTGGTATTATCATAAATAAAGATTTAAAGGAGAGTGTAGTAGACATACAACGATATGGTGACCGAATCATGACCTTGAAATTAGTGTTAGGAGTAGAGGTTTTGAATATAGTTTGTGCTTACGCACCCCAAGTAGGACTAGAAGATAGTATAAAGACAGTTTTTTGGGAAGAGTTAGATAAGGTGTTTCAAAAGATTCCACAAAGGGAGATGATTTGTTTAGGAGGAGATTTAAATGGACATGTCGGTAAAGAGGCATTAGGATATCAAGGGATTCATGGAAACTTTGGTTATGGGGATATAAACGAGGAAGGTAGGGAGATTTTAAATTTTGCTATGTCATTTGATCTCTTTATAGTCAATACAATCTTCAAAAAACGAGATGAACATTTAATTACTTATAAGAGTGGCTTATCACAAACACAAATTGATTACTTTATTTGTAGAAAAAAAGATAGAGCGTGTTGTAAAGATTGTAAGGTAATTCTAGGAGAAAGCTTAACCACCCAACATCGACTTTTAGTTATGGATTTACAAATAAAAAAATGGACAAAGAAGAAAAGAGTGCATCGAGCTATTCGGACTAAATGGTGGAACCTCAAAAGCGAGAAAGAAGATATATTTAAACAAAAAGTCCTTCAAGGAGATGTTTGGAATTATGTTGGCACACCCTCTGATCTGTGGAACAATATGGCTATACATATTAGGAAAGTGGCGAAAGATGTGTTAGGGGTATCTAAGGGAGGTCTACCAGCACAAAAAGAAGCTTGGTGGTGGAGTGAAGTAGTACAAAACAAAATCAAGGCAAAGATGGCATGTTACAAATTACATTATGCTAAGAAAACTAGTGAAACTTTAGAAGCTTATAAGAAAGCAAAAAAGGAAGCAAAAAAGGCCGTTAGTGAAGCAAAAGCTAAGATTTGGGAGGACTTATATAAAAAACTCAACTCAAAAGAGGGTGAAAGAGATATTTTTAGGATAGCTAGGGCTAGAGATAAGAAAACTAAAGATCTTAATTATGTTAGATGCATAAAAGACGAGGATGAAAAAATTCTAGTGGCAAATGATGATATAAGAAATAGATGAAAAAACTATTTTTATAATCTTTTTAATGAAAATAAAGATGTTAGTATTAGTTTAAGAGATTTAGCCAAGTCAGAAAAGTATATAAACCACAATTTCTACCGACGTATTCAAAAGAATGAAGTCAAAGAGGCTCTTAAACATATGAAGAGTGGTAAATCGGTAGGACCAGATAATATTCCTATAGAAGTTTGGAAAATACTAGAAGAAATAGGAATCACTTGGCTCACAAGGCTATTTAATGAAATATGGAAAAACCAAAAGATGCCCGAGGAATGGAGAGCAAGTACACTTATACCCGTATATAAGAACAAGGGAGACATTCAAAATTGTGCAAATTATCGAGGTATCAAGTTAATGAGTCATACTATGAAATTATGGGAAAGAATTATCGAACGTAGGTTAAGACAAGTATCAAGTACAACAGAGAACCAATTTGGATTTATGCCAGGTAGATCTACTATTGAAGCGATTCACCTTTTGAGACGTCTTATGGAACATTTTAGAGCAAAAAAGAAAGACCTTCACATGATATTTATTGATCTAGAAAAAGCTTATGATAGGGTACCAAGGGAGGTTCTTTGGAGAACTTTGGAAAAAAGAGGTATCCCATTGACATATATTAACCTTATAAGAGACATGTATGATGGTGCAAAAACATGTGTGAGGACTCATGAAGGAACGACAGACTTCTTTGAAGTTAATATTGGGTTACATCAAGGATCAACTTTAAGTCCATACTTGTTTATAATGGTGATGGATGAGTTAACAAAACATATTCAAGATGAAGTACCTTGGTGTATGTTATTTGCAGATGACATTGTATTAGTGGAGGAGTCTAAGGAAAAAGTTAATAGAAAATTGGAACTATGGAGAGAAACATTAGAAAACAAAGGCCTCCGACTTAGTAGAACAAAGACAGAATATATGGAATGTAAGTTTGATCATTTGGCTACTTCAGAGGACATAGAAATTAAAATTGGCACACATTGCATTCCCCTAAAGGAAAGTTTTAAATACCTAGGGTCAATTTTTCAAAGTGATGGAAGAATTGATGGAGATGTTACACATAGAATTAATGCTGGTTGGTTAAAATGGAGAGGAGCATCAGGTATTCTTTGTGATAAGAAGATACCATTAAAATTAAAAGGTAAATATTATAGAGCAGCAGTTAGGCCTGCCATGTTTTATGGTTCTGAGTATTGGGCAGTTAATCATCAACATGTACAAAAGATGTCTGTGACAGAAATGAAGATATTGAGATGGATGAGTGGTCATACAAGAAAAGACCGCATACATAATGAGGTTATTAGAAACAAATTAGGAGTGGCACCAATAGAGGATAAAATGAGAGAACATCGTTTAAGATGGTTTGGACATATAGAAAGAAGATCAAAAGAAGAACCTGTAAGAAGGTTAGAAAAACTAAATTTGGAAAGTATTAAAAGAGGTAGAGGACGACCACAAAAGTGTTGGAAAGAAACAATAAAGAATGATCTAGCTTATTGGGAGTTAACTGCTAACATGGCACACGATAGAGATCTGTGGAAACAAAGAATCCATGTAGCCGACCCCGTCTAGTATGGGAAAAGGCTTAGTTGTTGTTGTATTTAAAAAGAAGCCTGTTATAAATGTGAGAAGGAAATCCACAATAAAAACAAAAACTCAAGAAGAAAACGGAAAACCAAGAAGAAAAGTAATACAGAAATACAAATGTAAAGATACAACACAAGAAAAGTTTAGGTATGTTTTTCTCGAGTCCCCAGTTGAAAACCTTCTAGAAGAACCATGGCTGACGATTCGAAGTCCTACCACTCTTCTCCTGGGTTCCTCTGATCTTCAAACCATCCAAAGTTTATCCGCACACATACACACAATCTATCCTTGATCTCCATGAATGAAAATCTCCTGTAATGGAGTGCCTGACGATTCAAAGTCCTACAAAGCTTCTCCTAAGCTCCCTCTAATCTTCAAAGCATCCAAAGTTCATGTGCACACCAACACATCATCTATCCTCGATCTCCATGAAGAGCAGATTTCCCTCCAACAACAAATAGCAAGTCCTCTCGAATGACTTCTAATTTATTGGTTGAATGCATTTTTTTATTGAAAGTATCTTTTAGCGAGAGAGAGAGAGAGAGAGTTCAGTAACATCAGTAAAAAAGCGCGGTGATTAATTTTTTGCTTGGGAGTGAGCGGAAAAACCTGATAGAGGAAAGCAAAACCGGCCTTACCAGCACACGCAAAGCCTCGGTACTGACCTGAACTTGGCAAAGAAAGCCTGTTTTCTCTTCAAAGTTTCGCTTGCCGTCTACTGGCCTTACCAGCACACCTGGCCAGTAGGTCGATTCACAAATTGAAGGTCTTGAGTTCGATATCCGAGGTGTGTATCTACCTCATGCCTCCGCATTGTTCCATTTAAAGCACACTAACATCGATAACACATTTATCTTGCATTTAGTTGTGGTATTCTCTTTTAGATTTAAATTTTTTATAATTGCTTATATTACATGAGTCATTACATTTTCGAAGTAAGGCCTAAATCTTCAAAGAATTCCCCGTTTATGAATTGTATATGTCATAAATAGTTCAAGCAAGAACGGTAAGCATAAAAGGGCAAGGTGGGTGCTGTCGAGTGCATGTGTATGTGATCACCCTGAGCCTGCAGCGTGTTATTACTCATCTTTGTACTCTCCCGGCCACCTCTGTGTATTTGCTGTCACTGCTGTTACTCTTTGCTTCTTAACTTGTGGCCCATTGATTTTTTATCATGTGTATCTATATACACACATATGAGAAAAGTTGTAAATAAGAACACTTGTAAATGCTCAAATCTACTTAAATATTTTCACCGGTAGAAATTTCAATTTAAAAGAAAAAATACTATTGTATTTTTTTTTATCTTGCATGATATATAATATGTTTTTTGCTTTATCACCTCAACCATTAATCCCAAAACTCGAATAATTGAGATGATAAAGTATATTTGAGCATCAATAAGGTATGTGCATAGACTATGCTCTCAACACACATATGTGTGTTATCTGTTTTTATATTTTTAGAATCAGTGGTGAGAAAAAGTTGAGTATAAGTGTAGTCTCACACGGGTAGGCTTACAAGTTAAAGGTCATGGGTTCGATGTCCTCCCCATTGCACCAAAATAAAAAGAGTACCTAATTGCTTGGATTCTATATGCCAATTACCGTTGTTCTTGGCTTGATTATATTCTCATAGGCCAGGTCAAGTTTTTAGTCACATGAACCCGGTAATTGACATGAATCCGAATTGGTTTTCAGAGGAATTGAACCAAAGTCTATCAAGTTGGCCGAACAAACCGAGACCATAACCAAAATGCCAGGGTTCTAATACCTATTTCTCTATTACGAGCCGAGCTGAACTGATTTGAGAGAGAGGTTTGATCCTTGGGCAGCCTAAATAGAATTATAATGAATCTCAATTGTGAACAAGCTAAACTAAGAATAGCCTTCATTTACCTAAAATATCCTGATACAATCACTTTGGAGCATTTAACCAGCTTTCACCAGCTGAACCGAGGCGAACTTACCATGTTCATGTTGATCAAGCCGAATTTAGCCCAACTTTGAATTTGATTCATTACCAGCCTTATGCCCAACTTGGAACTTGGAGCCGTGAACAGAACTGTCATATTTTTAAAAAATTAAATTCATATACAAGTAAATATTGTATTGTTGATAGACGATAAATTGGGAGAAAATTGTTTAAGATGGTTTGGACATGCAGAAAGATGACCAAAAAATGCTCTCGTAAGAAGATATGAAAAATCATATTTGTGAAAATATTAAAAAAGAAAGAGAACGATCACAAAAGTTTTAGAAAGAAATATAAATAATGATATAGTTTATATTGAGCTAACTCTATCATGTGGTTGCAAATCCATCTTATTAGTGATTTGACCAAAGAGATATGAGTTAAATAAAGTTTCATTGACGAAACAAATCTATCATAATTAATGAGCTTGTACAAAGAGGTCGACCCTTCAAATTAATGCTCAACCCTCAGTTTACCGATAACAAAGAAAAGGAAGTACTACAAAGAGTCAAGGCTCTCCTCGAAGGGAATCGATTCCAAAGAGCCCTCGTCTTAGAGGTCATGAGTTCAATACCCTGAGGCATGCATCTAAGTAGGGGCCTGTCTAACCCTACCTTGCACACACGCGCACACACACACACACACACACACACACACACACACACACACACACACATATATATATATATATATATATATATATATATATATATATATATATATATATATATATATATATATATATATATATATATATATATATATATATAAACTTTTGACTTCTTGTTATTAAACCTAGCACGATTATCATCAATCAACAGAAGATTACTGTCGTATTAACGCGACTATGGATCTTTTCTTTCTTATGTGGCCAGGCCACACAACAAAATACAGGTATTGATGATCGATCCACGCATAAATGTGCATGGCAAGGGAGAACCAGCATGCTTGTAGATGAAATTTTTCAACCGCATGCATGCCAATATTTGGCTATTATTGAGGGGCATTTCAGTACAAGTGTTGTGATAAAATCAGATGACCAAAAGACGGCATGCAGTTTCATGAGAAGGCAAGCATAAATGAGAAACAAGCTGGTGACCCAAATGATCACACATTGAACAAGCACATCCCGGTTGAAATGGGTAAACATCGGATGGGCAGGGCTGGAAGCGGCTCAGTCTAGGTCCTAACCATCGAGGGTTTGCCTGGCTTTCAAGGGTATTAATTAATCTTTGTTATTTACTCGAGTCTGTTCTGCAGTCGGGCTCGGCAAAGCGGCCAGCGAAACCCGGCCTTTACCCAGCTCTGGTTTTGTTGGCAACCAGCCCATATATAAAAGATTTGGTATGTAATCTATGACTGGATACCCGCAATGTCGAACTCATTGTCAACTGAAGGTTCTGATTCGAACAATATATCCAGGCAAGCATGATCGTCTGCTGTTGTGAAAAATTGGCTTCTCTCTGCCTAAAAGAAACAGCAAAGTGCAGATGCATAGCCAATTCCGAAGAAAGTTTTAAAGCTTGAATCCTCTTTAATTACCTTTTCAAACCCGCTGTTTGGGAGTCGGAAAGTGGTAACTATAAAAACAACAAAACGAAGCATTTTTCTTTTGATCCGGCGATCGAGATCAAATATGGATTCTTCTTTCTCCGGATGTGGATGATAGTTTCAATGGACCATGCATATTGAATGAGGATGAAACCAAGAGCAAGCCTTCTCACACTAATGTTATTAATAATAAATTGTTGACATTCTGATCGATCTTGTTAATTTTATACCTGTATTTAACTCCGAAAGACATTATTATACCTACAGCTCTCTCTCTCTCTCTCTCTCTCTCTCTCTCTCTCTCTCTCTCTCTCTCTCTCTCTCTCTGTGTCTGTGTGTGTGTGTGTGTGTGTGTCCCTAAAATCATTTCTAGGAGCTAGTACGTACCGTCTTCTATACATAGTGTTCTTTTAAAGCAGAATAAGTATTCATGGAAAGTAGTTTCGGAAAAGGTTTTTAGGGCAAGAGCGTCTTCGGATTGTGTTGGTTCGCAAACCACTCGCTTTTGACGTGAAGTATCGTCTTAAAGTAAGCAGCGAGGCTCAAATAATATCATCCAATCCACATCACAAGGGATCTGATTCCTAAATTCAAATGATATCCACCATACTTTATCAACCTCATTTAAATGATACCCACCATATTTTAGAATCATGGCTTCCACATTCTGCAGGCCAAATGGGGGAAGGGTTGTTGAACATCCTATTAATTGGATGTAGACTTAAATGAGTTTGTGGCATAACTGTAGCATTAATATTCAGAATGCGGATTATTTCACAATTGGTGGCTTACGTTTCTACCACTGGGTGACCAATCACTTGGGTAGGAAATTCGTGTTCTAGGTCATGCAATTTCGCGTTCTTCACATAAACAGGTCGATCCAACACAACCCAGAAGTGATTTTGGTCTCAGTACTCCATTGAATAATAAGAACGTACCCGGGTTCATGTCTACACGAACCAGTGTCCTTTGCTCTCCAGAAATGCCCTTCCAAGATGCCTCCTATGGGCCATGGTTAACCTATCTAACCTTGTGTAGCAGGAAGGTTTGAGCATGTAGAAATAGCCAAATATCAATCAATGAAGAGTTTAAATGAACTCAACAACTGAAATTTTGAAAGAGGTGATTCCTGAAAACTAGTAAGACGACGATAAGCATTTAATAGTAAGTCGAAGAACCCACCCCAAACCGCTAGAACCAGCGGTTTGGTTAGGTTCTATTAGGAACTAGAATTGGCTGTTTGGTTCACAAATCCAGTGCTGGAGCAAACCAAACCATGTCTGTGATGGATGACTTTAGTCTGGTATTGAGTAAGAAACATGATAAATAAAGCATGCATGGAACACTGTAAAAGCCATTGGCACCCCACAAACCACCCTTTCTCCGCATTTTACGTAAGATCAAGTGCAGTATCTATTCGTGATCATTGACTACATGATATTAAATTAATTTCTTAATGAGAGAGGGTGCCGCCACACACAGTAACTTGGGACCTGACCCCTCAACTGTCGCCCCCACATTGCATTACACAACGAGTTTGGTTCTACATCGTAAGTTTGGTTCAATTCTGATCACGTCACGGTTAAGTTTGGTTGTCAAAATAACATACCAGGCACCGTGAGTAGCGGTTTCGTTCAACGTTGAGGCTAGAACCGAACCTGAACACTCTTAGCCCTAGATAAGCCAAACAACCTTGATTCTTGGGTGAAAACTTTGATGAAGCATTGTCATGAACAAGAAATTCTGAATGTCTTGGGTATAGATTCACTTCTCTTGGTTTTGTAATGGTGACTGACTTTTTCCTTTACCTAGCGAAAACGAATTGTTGGATCTTATACCATAAATTCCTCAAAACAGACGACTATTAAGTTGCAATTCAGTCTTTACTCTTTTTCAAATAAAACAAAATCGGAGTTGACTCCCAGTGAAAATTGAGAAATAAGACGCACCATTGAGTTTCGTTGACGATGAAAGCAAGAAGAAGATCAAACTGGCGCAGCTTCAATCATAGCAGACAACCGAATAATATCAAATCATTCATTGGGTTTTTGAACATGTCAACCTAACTTGAGTATCTGCGTACGTGCAAGAAGAAAACAAGCAGAAAGAGGTACATAATCAGATATTCAGTTAATTTATTAAATATTTCAGGCATATCGTGAACAGGGATGGTAAATGGATTGACCTCGTCGTTCAGCTTGGTTCGAATCCTGTTCAACCAAACGAGTTGAACATGAATAATGCTAATTCAATTTGATTACCTCATATAAGCATGTTTAGTTAAACATAGAAACTTTTACGTACATATTTTGCTAGAAAAACCATGTTAACCAAGCTAAATTTCCTGAACACAATACATTTAAATGATATTCTTTTTCAAGTTACTAAAACTTTAATGAAATATGTTTTCCAATTAACTATAAAACAGCTGATTTTCATCTCATCTAACTCCGTTCATGCTCAATTCAAGTCCGGCAAATGCAACGGAGGAGGATAAGAAATACAAGATGGGGATCACTATTTTGTCTGCGAAATGACTAGCTAGACAATGCTTCAGGCTTCATGATATATCAAAGAAAACCTCACCGGAAAAAAGAATACCGAAACCAAACCTTCTTGCACACTAAATGGGGTGACATACATGGATTCTTAGCAGACTTAATCTTGCGCCCAGTAGCAATTAACTCCAAGGAGCACGATCGTGGATTTGTAGGCATACATGCATCTGAAAAACATATATAAAACTTCTGGCATATGTTAATCGCTTCTATTATTTCCCCAATGGCAATAACCATATAAGGCATCTATTAAAAATAATTTATACATACCAAGATTACATTGAAACCCAACTACATAAATAATTGGTTTGCTCGCGGCAGGGTAAGGTTCTTCCTATCAGTAGCTTTGGGGGTATATTTCAGAGACACGTATATGGGAGGAAAGAATTTTTCATCTCACCAATTGTCTTGGAAATATACAAGATCAGAAATCTTTCCGTAAGGATAAAGCAAAGAAAATCAAGAAGTTGCCGTCAATGTCAACTAATGGTGAAATTACGGATCTCCAGACAATCATTCCTGCGTGGATCCAAGACCAACACCGTCTCAGTCAAAGCAGTTCCATTTGAAACTCCAGAAATGATGAAGAACGAACTGTTCTTTGAGGGGAAACAGAAAAGCCAACATCTTCCCACATCATCCGCATATATCAATTTAGCAAAACATGATCTACGCAAAACCAATCTTTTGCATAGACTACATCATCAAGTAATCATAATTACTTAGAGAAAGAAATCAAACTCGGAAGAGTAACATGCAGAAAAAGAAAACTTCCTGGATAAGCGCTTCAAAATATTAAAATAAGGTAAGAGTACAACGATGGAGTCTCAGATTGATGCGTTCATGCGTTGATCCAGGTATATAAGCAGGCAAAGGCGTAGCCAAAAATCATTCAATCAAAGACAAAATGAAAAACAAAAATAGAACCGCCAATACTTCAGTGAAAATTAATTTGTTCCAGTGATTCATCTGAGACAAGAACCTGCTTTGCAAGTTTTACGTCGCCAGCGGAGGCATCCGAATTTAGCGAATATGAGCGGCCACCACCAATCGACAAGTACTCCTCACCTCACAGAGAAGCACAAAAGGATCAGAGAAAGTGTTTCTCATGAAAAAAGAAAGATCATGTTCTCAAAAAAATGGCAGAGAATCACCTTTTTCCTTGTGTTTTTTACGTGTAAAATCCCAGTAAGGCCTGCCAGACTCAAAGATTTAGTCATTTATTGCCGATGCAGCATCATCAAGATTCCCATCTCAAGGGATTCTTTGGTGCTTCGATTAAAACCATGATTTGAAAGCAATCTTTAAGAATCATCAGCGTTGAGAATTAAAATCAACAATAGATCACCAATGTATGTTCAATCTAAAGGCTGTTTGACCCTTTGATTTGTGAATCTTGATGATGCTTCGCCAGCAAACAGTGACTGCTGTTTCTCTCTTCACCATCCATGCAAAGAAAACTGATCAAAAAGAAAATCAAAATCTCAATGTATCTCAACTGTAGGGAAAAGGGTTCAGGAAAGAAGTTGACAAAATGGTATTGAAGGCTCAAAAGAGACTCATAGAAGAGAAGGAAAGTGAATGAGAAAGTTAAGAGAGAAAGATCTGCAGAAGCAGGGCATGGAGTACGTAGAGACAAACAGAAATCAACAAAAGAGAGAGAAAATAGGGATTCATTCACAACAATAGCATGGAGGGCTACTGGCCATAAATAAAAGAACCCATTTACCTAGGTGAAAGAAAATGACAGAAGAACCCTTCAATATAACAAGTCACCCATATTTTTAGACAAAGAAATAAACTTGTTAATCATAAATTTTGTTAGTTGATATTAATTGGAAGATGGCTCTGATGATCACAACTAGAGTAATTGGTGCACCTAAAACCTAGCTACTGATTCTGCGTTTGAGGTGAGACAAAGATACTAAATTCTGAAAAGTTACATGGTGAGGAAGAAACGGTGTGACGTCAAAGAAATAACCAAGTGGAAGTTTTGCAGAAAAGGAAAAAGGCAATCGCATCGACAGAAAGTGAAGATATGAGAGTGATTGGGTTTGGAGATGTGTCAGGAGAGTTTTAACAGCAGCAGTTACACATCACCATCCATCGTTCCATAAACACTTACCCCCTTTAATCCCTTCTGCACAAACCTTTGGTTTCTTATCACACCATACGTAGATGATCTCTTTCTCCCTCTCTATAGATCTCATTCTCTATACATATACATATACATATATTTATATGTATATATAGATATATGTAATCGATCTTTGCATTCGTATCTCTCTCTTCCTCCACATGCACAGATACGTATAAATATCGTGTGTGCACATGCACCAATGATCCTTTCATGGTTGGCCCCAATGCTTCTTCACCTACAAGCGGGTTACGTGCAAGGAATTGACAGCCCTTCACCGCCATTCTGTTTGGCGCTCGCGTCTTCTTGGGATGCTTGAAATCCTGTTGGTTGAGTCTCCTCTACCCTTACTAACTCTCTAAATTGACGCCCTTCAAAAAGAAAACTCTGAGACTACAGTACGACGGGATATGGAAACCGAAAGCAAATACAAGAGGTCTGCAACGGAAACTAGCTTGTTTGTGGTTGAATCCAATGGCAGATACCAAAAATAAAGGGTGCCAACTACCTGCCTGAGCCAAGAGCAAAACCATTGATAGATGCATACTAGAAGCCTTGAAGTGCAAAGAGCTTAGAGTTCTTGAAGCAGGTAGGTTCAACAACATCAAAACCGAAACAAGGGAGGAGAAGAACCAACTGTAATATTTAAGTACAGATAAACAATGTTTAATTGGTTCCACTTAATCCCATTTTGAAATTAAAGACTCCATGGCAGCACAAAAAAACTGAAGCTAAACCTTATACTATACTAGAATTCAGAGATTCCTAATCGTCACTATGTTGGTCTAAACTTAAAGGATTCACTTTTATCGTCTCATTCCAACACTTTTTCAAGTCTTCTTTTCGATCTTGGCATGATCTCCTATTCAAACCACCTTAATTTTGTTCTCTCGTATTTTTTCCTTCGTTGCCAGACCAACTTTTTCTATATCCTCATTGTGGTTGAGTATTTCCTGGCTACATTGAAGCAGTAATAAATGAGCTTAAAATTGTTGTTGCATGTAGAGAAAGAATACGATCATTTAGCTTTAAGGTGGTGAATATGATGTGAATGTGTGACTCCCTATAACTTTGCTTGATAATTTGATGCCTCATGGAGTCGGTGGCCAGTTTGCTATTACACGTTAATTCTTTTAATAGAATTGAAGTAAAAACTTTCGGCTTGCTTCTTTTTCCTCTTCGTCTGCTGCATTGCAGTGCAGGGTTCTTAATTCTCATCACATTGACTATATTCAGTGTGAAATTTAAAGTTGTTAATGTAACAAAGGGATTAGATAGTGGTTCTCCTTCAAAAAGCAGAGACATGAATGTGGAGAACCAAATAAAGGGCAGTTATGTGATTTTCCTACGAAGGTGTGTATGTACATTACTACGATATACGAGCCTATCGTTTTGACCAGTGTACTGGCTTGAACTTTTTCCTTGTCAAAGAAATAAATCATAATATATATACATTAAACATATATTTTAATTTGTAAAAATATCAAGTTAATACTGACTGATAATTCTGAAGGAGATCTTCAATTCTGTAGCTTGGGCAGTGCAAGCCAGGGAACTTATTTGGATTATGCAGTACTGCAAGCAACACTGATTTGTTCTTCCTAATTAATATTGAAATTCTTGGTATCTTAACATTACCAAATCCAACTTAACAGGCTCCTGTACAATCAGATTCAGATTCGTAGTCAGGTTTCAAGTTGAAAAGGCTAAGATTAATGAGTCCAACACTATTTAGAGAAGGAAGCTGAATTTTACATGTAATTAGGTCACCTAATCGCATTTGGAGTGTCATTCAGGCACAACTCAAACTCGGATTGTGATTCATATCTTGTTTGCATTTTGGATTGAACTGATTGAATTTTGATTTAGTTCAGATCCGTTATTGCATCCGACCCACTGACGATATCTCTACCCAAAACTTGTTGTAGATGATGTCCAAGAGCTTACACCATTTCAGATCGAGATCCATCAAGATATGATGCCATCTGCAGTTCCTTTTCTCTAATTTGAAGACAAGATGAGAAGTATTAAATTAATAATCCCCAGCGAGAACCAAAATCATTGCAGTTAGATTATGCCATCTAAGAGAGGGATATCAAAAATGTCATGGAGAATATTAGTTTGAACCTACTAACACACACACCACTTCCTGTCTGAAATACGAAATATCCCAAATTATCCCATTTCTGCCATAATACAACATTGGTTCGTTTGCTCATATCTAGCACGTTCTTTTCACAGGAACGGGAACCACTAAAGTAGACACACACACATCTAAGACCCAGGATTCTCCTTTTAATTGATCTGAAGACCGGTTCGATTGATGACATCTTCGCAAAGAAACAGAACCATGAAGAAGAAAAGTTCTTGATCACTCAGAGTTCTGCATTCATGTAATCCCATCTTAGATTTAAGCTCGAAGAAAACGAAATTAGATCAACGAACTAATTATGATGGCTTTAAAGCTGGAATTTTTTTGATACATCAAATCAAAATCAAGCTTTTCCTTTTCTGTAGCCTTCCCCTTACTTCTCAAAGAGTCTCTCAGACCCTGAATATGGCACTCTTTGAAACCCGGGCATGCAGACCAGCAGCTAGTGACCTCTTACGTGCATTGATGGCCTTCTATCCCTATTTCCTTCTATTTCTAGATACCCTGCAGTTGGCTCTTAGATTGCTGTCTGCGGAAACCAAGATCCGGGGAAATCTCCAAACAGAGATTTCTGGTCAATGCCATCTTGTTTGGTTGATGGATTCCTGTTTCTGTGAGGGAAATGGGGTTACGAGACGCTGGGATTGCTTGTTCTTTCTGGCTGTTAAATAGTAAATTCCATAACCAAACACAACAACCCATGGAAACCGGAGACTTCTAGGAAAAGATGACAGAATTTGGATGGATGAATTGAAGGTCTCTAGCTGCTGGTACAAGAAAAAACTTAAAGGTGAAAAGTTTCTGCCGTATAGTTTCAATCTAGTGGATGCACGCACGCATATACCTGTACTGCATATATTAATCCGTGATGATCCATCAATCAAAGAGTATTTGATATACGTTCCCTCTCCCTCTCTCTCTCTCTCACACACACACACACCTTAGTTGCATGATAGCATGAACATCATTCGATTTGGTGTGTTTCTTACATTACTCTTGACCAACGATTCTGAGTCTGAACCTAGTAGCAGTTACATGCTTGGATTCTTGACAAATTCTAAATATTACTATTGAAACATTTGCGACAACCGCAGTGATTGGCTCACATTATATGCAGGGATGTCAATAGTACAATTTCTGGGTTCAGATAACAGATGAATTTGAACCGGTTTAATTCTAACAATTGGATCAGACCCAGTATTGATTGTTTGTATTACTATTGAAACATTTGCGACAACCGCAGTGATTGGCTCACATTATATGCAGGGATGTCAATAGTACAATTTCTGGGTTCAGATAACAGATGAATTTGAACCGGTTTAATTCTAACAATTGGATCAGACCCAGTATTGATTGTTTGTATTTCAACTTGAATTCTATTACAAAATTCATCAGATAAGCCAAACGTAATTGAATTTTTTTAATGTAAAATGCAACTTGATTAATTATTTCCATCAGCTACTCAATATTGAACTTGATTGATAGAGCCAAACCCAATTAGGCAGAATCTTATTAGGTCGGACTCAGCTTTGTCAAAGTCCCAAACGAATACGACCCATTGACATCCCTTAGTAGCTTTCGTGCAAGATGTCCATGCAATGCATGAAGCAACAACCACAAGTAGCCGTAATGGTATCAATTGCATGAGATGGAGCACAAAGGGCAAAAGCTCACCTGGCTAGGTGGTCGACTCACAGATTGAAGGACATGAGTTCAATACCAGGCCGGGGCATGCATCTGGCTTCTGCTTCACCATTGTACCCAAAAAAAATTGCAGGGTATGGTCCCAGCAAACTGATCGGGTTGAAAGTTTGAATCACACAGATGACCCAGCTCGCTGTAAAACCACTGGACATGAAGGGTATCCTGGTCTGATACATGAAAGCTGACCTGATCGGGTTCTGGTTGATGGAACCTGATTCTTTTGATCGGTTCTTGTCATGTCTGATTTGCCACCCCTAACCAGCATCACCCAGAAGGTGAAGGCCTGTAGATCCATTAAAAACAACACGAAATTAAGAATATGGGGGCAATCTTTTGCTGACCTGAAACCCGAATTCCGACAACCTCCCCGAGTTCAGATATTAAAGTTCAAATCCATCTTCTTACAATCTGCAGTATGGCATATCATTGCTGACGATTCTATTGGATCTTGTGGGAATTATGGGGTTTGATTTTCCTTGCAACAACTCAAGAGCTAGGACGCTTTCATATGATTTGACTTAAAAATTTTGTCCTCATTGTCGCAAATATTCCAAGCATAATCTTGCTCACAATATTTTATATTTGTTTCTATTTTTTATTTTTAATTCTTCTCCTTTAAGCAGTGAGACTTACAATCTACGGACATAGCCAGTCCCATGCTCGAAATAGGTTGGAGCATCTAAGTTGATTCTACCCTTTACCGTGAGATGTGCTATCTTTGTTCAAGTTTAAGCACACAAAGCAATAGCTCATCTGGCTACGGGGTTGGCGCACAAGTTAAAAGTCATGAGTTCAATTCTCTGGGTGTGTGTCTGGCTCGGACTTCCGAGCTACGGAAGAAAAAAAAGTTTTAAGTGTCCTTGTTAGGGTGGTGCAGAAATTGTGTTAATTTTTGGGGAAGACCTGATATTGCACTCTCTAGTAGACACAGCCCGTTCCTAATCAGTCTGGCGTTTCCAACTGGAACCAAACCGAGCTAGGAACCGACTGAATCCAGAATGGGAACCAGGGGGAACCCAGTTTGGTTCTGGTTTCATTTTTAATAAAACTGGTACCGGAATCACTATCGGTTTCTTTTTAAATTCTTCTTTAATTTTAAATGTTTTAACAAAATTACCAGTTCCGAACAATTCTACACTCAAACCGGAATCGGCATTCTGGAACAATAACCATAACCGGCTCTGGGCTAATGAGAAAAACATGAACCCTTGAGAAGGGTTTTATTTGAGAATCAATTTCTCATCTTATGAGAGGGTCAACATGATTCTTAACGATCAGTGAGGCAAGAATGGATCTAAGTTGGTCTGGATCTGCTGATTTGGATCCAATGGCGAATGATCTCGTCTATAATTGTTTTAGCACTCCCCTTTTGCTGTTTTCTCTTTCTAATGAATTATTCATAAGTCCAGTTAAAATTAACCAATTTAGGTCGAATCAGTTTAGCCTATTCCCTGCATCCCTGCGAAAACAATTCAATTCTAAACCATTTCAACGTTACTAGCTTCTCATGGCGGGGCATGAACAAAATAATGTGAGTTACTGAAAATACGTGATCTTGATAGGAAGGATGTAAGAATCAATGTGTATTCTACGAAACAATCTATATATAGTGTAGTGATTGGATTTATGACACATATTAACATCATATCATAATTAATCCCTATTGCTATAATATGCTATGGAATGCTTTGCCACATACTCACATGCACATCTATAGGAAGCTTGGTATATGCTAATGATATTATATGTTATCATATCAAAACAAATCTCAATCGTTTGGTTGATATTTGAATTTAAAAAGCAAAAGGTATGCTTGTATATTTGCATATATACCTTGTTTAAAAAACAAATTTTTCTTTTTGAATTTAAGTCTTAATCATATATTTTCCATATTAAAACTAAATGGTGGAACCTCAAAAGCGAGAAAGAAGATATATTTAAACAGAAAGTCCTTCAAGGAGATGTTTGGAATTATGTTGGCACACCCTGTGATATGTGGAACAATATGGCTATACATATTAGGAAAGTGGCGAAAGATGTGTTAGGGGTATCTAAGGGAGGTGTACCGGCACAAAAAGAAGCTTGGTGGTGGAGTGAAGTAGTACAAAATAAAATAAGGCAAAGAGGGCATGTTACAAATTATATTATGCTAAGAAAACTAGTGAAACTTTAGAAGCTTATAAGAAAGCAAAGAAGGAAGCGAAAAAGGCCGTTAGTGAAGCAAAAGCTAAGATTTGGGATGACTTATATAAAAAACTCAACTCAAAAGAGGGTGAAAGAGATATTTTTAGGATAGCTAGGGCTAGAGATAAGAAAACTAAAGATCTTAATTATGTTAGATGCATAAAAGACGAGGATGAAAAAATTCTAATGGCAAATGATGATATAAGAAATAGATGAAAAAACTATTTTTATAATCTTTTTAATGAAAATAAAGATGTTAGTATTAGTTTAGGAGATTTAGCCAAGTCAGAAAAGTATATAAACCACAATTTCTACCGATGTATTCAAAAGAATGAAGTCAAAGAGGCTCTTCAATATATGAAGAGTGGTAAATCGGTAGGACGAGATAATATTCCTATAGAAGTTTGGAAAATACTAGGAGAAATAGGAATCACTTGGCTCATAAGACTATTTAATGAAATATGGAAAAACGAAAAGATGCCCGAGGAATGGAGAGCAAGTACACTTATACCCATATATAAGAACAAGGGAGACATTCAAAATTGTGTGAATTATCAAGGTATCAAGTTAATGAGTCATACTATGAAATTATGGGAAAGAATTATCGAATGTAGGTTAAGACAAGTATCAAGTACAACAGAGAACCAATTTGGATTTATGCCAAGCAGATGTACTATTGAAACGATTTACCTTTTGAGACATCTTATGGAATATTTTAGAGCAAAAAAGACCTTCACATGATATTTATTGATCTAGAAAAAGCTTATGATAGGGTACCGAGGGAGGTTCTTTAGAGAACTTTGGAAAAAAGAGGTATCTCATTGACATATATTAACCTTATAAGAGACATGTATGATGGTGCAAAAACATGTGTGAGGACTCGTGAAGGAATGACAGACTTCTTTGAAGTTAATATTGGGTTACATCAAGGATCAACTTTAAGTCCATACTTATTTATAATGGTGATGGATGAGTTAACAAAACATATTCAAGATGAAGTACCTTGGTGTATGTTATTTGAAGATGACATTGTATTAGTGGAGGAGTCTAAGGAAAAAGTTAATAGAAAATTGGAACTATGGAGAGAAACATTAGAAAGCAAAGGCTTCCGACTTAGTAGAACAAAGACAGAATATATGGAATGTAAGTTTGATCATTTGGCTAATTTAGAGGACATAGAAATTAAAATTGGCACACATTGCGTGATGGAAGAATTGATGGAGATGTTACACATAGAATTAATGCTGGTTGGTTAAAATGGAGAGGATAAGGTTTTCTTTGTGATAAGAAGATACCATTAAAATTAAAAGGTAAATATTATACAACAGCAATTAGGCCTGCCATGTTTTATGGTTGTGAGTGTTGGGCTGTTAATCATCAACATGTACAAAAGATGTCTATGACAGAAATGAAGATGTTAAGATGGATGAGTGGTCATACAAGAAAAGACCGTATACGTAATGAGGTTATTAGAAACAAATTAGGAGTGGCACCAATAGAGTATAAAATGAGAGAACATCGTTTAAGATGGTTTGGACATATAGAAAGAAGATCAAAAGAAGAACCTATAAGAAGGTTAGAAAAACTAATTTTGGAAAGTATTAAAAGAGGTAGAGGACGGCCACAAAAGTGTTGGAAAGAAACAATAAAGAATGATCTAGCTTATTGAGAGTTAACTGCTAACATGACACACGATAGGGATCTGTAGAAACACAGAATCCATGTAGCCGACCCCGTCTAGTATGGGAAAAGGCTTAGTTGTTGTTGTTGTTGTTAAAGATTGAGATTTGTTTGAATAGAGACTAACATGAGCTTTGCTACCAGACGACAGTCAGATTGGTTTTCATTGTCCTTTCTGTTTTTAGAATTGGATCTGTAGACCCATTCCTTAAGATTTCGATGCACTCCTTCAGACAAACATAACCATGCTGCAAGTTCAAACAAAAGCTTATTTGATTCAAGCTTAGATTGTAAAAACATACGTCAGAAAATTACTATAAAGGGACAAGGATTAAGATTTCTGTGCCTTTTATTGTTGGAGGAATAATTTTTATGACTGATGGTGTGTGTGTGTGCATGTGTGTGTGAGAAAGAGAATTGTTAAAAATAGGGATCCGTGAATTTTGAAAATCGAACTAAGTTGCATAAATCAAATTAACAAGAAGAATATTAGGAATAGAAAAAGTTAAATTTTAAGGGTAGAAGGTAGTTAATATTGGATCCTGGATTCAGTGCCATTGGGTCTCATACCGAATTGTGAAGAGACACAAATCTAGATCCACAATAGGGTGTGGCAGTAACTGGAATTGCTTCTTCAAGGGTCACCATTGAAATTAGTCAACTACCTTGTTGGTTCACTGGGCTACGCGGCCTAGTTGCCAACTCACAAGCAGAAGGTCCAGAGTTCGGTACCCGGGAGAGTGCGTCTCGATTTGGCCTCCCATTGTATTAAAAAAAGTCTATCCTCTTCACCAAGCATAAAACTAAGCTCGTATTAAGGGCCAATTTGAAATTGATAATGAAGAAAATGGATTAATGATCTTTTTTTCAGATTTGTTTATTAAACATCAGTGTGCTACAACCCATAGTAAAAGATCCAATGAAGTTTTATGTTTATATTTTGCTTTCTACTGCGACCTTCCATCTTGGTCTTGGCAGGAGCTGGATATGAAAGGGATAAACCTTACTTACGAATAGGCACACTCATACCCATAAAGTTAGAAGAAGAAATATTGAATCTTTCGTTGATGATTGAATCCTTCATTAGTGCAATTAATCAAGCTTACAGTATAATTAAAGAGACAAGCGGCTGGTTCGGGAGATCCGTCGTGAAAACGCCTGTCGATTTCCCAAAGAAGTAAGCTTGGAGCAGCGCAGTGGTAGGAAGAACAAAGGAGACATTGTTCACAGCAGCTGTAAACATGGTGCCATTAGGTCCTTGACATGTTTGGTTTTTAGGACATGGAAGGGTGCCAAGACCGACCGCGAAGAAGAAGCGCCGGTCGACCATCTGTGGGACGGTCGCCGGTAAACGGCTGCTCGCTAAGGTTCTAAGCTTTGTATTAAAGTTGGTCACAGAATTAGTGCTGTTGAAAGCCGGCAAAGGAGGCAGCATGAGGGATATGTTAGAGGAGAGAGAAGGAGATGTAGAGGTTAAGTGTTTGCCTAGCTTGGTTTTGTATTGGAGAATACCAACTGTGGTTGGATTATCAAAGGTTCCTCGGCCTGAGAAAAAAGGCCGGGCATCCATGATGAAGGTGGCATTAGAGCTTAAATTTTTGGCTTTGAGAAGGACTTCATGGTTTCACCTGGAGTTAAGGTCCGCGTATCTGCTTTGAAAGGTTTGACATAGACGAAATTGGTTTCGACTACAGTGACCGTGTGGTTTGCATTGCTACAGAAGAGTTCTTCATCGAGTCGTTGATCAGACGAAGAAGATAAGTTTTCCCAGGGATCACGTCCAACTTGAATGTACATTACGTCGAAGATCCGTTATATATGGCTAGGCCCAAAGTTGGACATGTGGAAAACTCAGAGGTATAGTTTATCGTATCCTAAAAATCATATTTTGTTGAAAGTGTCGACAAGTACTTAAAAAGTTTCGAATCATATAAGAAATACTCAAATATTCTTAGAAAATAGCATAGTGGCTTAATATCTTTTGATTATATGTCCATTTTACACCCTAATTAGAAAATTAAAAAATTGAGGCCTATATTTAAAAGATGTTCACAATAAAGTTATTATTTTACCAATTTACAAAATGTTTTCTTGTACTTATAGATAGTAAAAGCATACAAAATCACATGAGGTCCATAAATTTTATGTAAAAGAAAACTTCGACTTTTGAAATTATTAAAAATAAGATATGGTAGTATGTCATATATATCTTATTTTATTCAAACACTAGTTTATGTTGCTTTTAATTGTGTGATATTGGAGCCAATATTGGCTCCCTCCACAAGCCTCCATGGACCATAGGGCCATTTTTTTCAAGTTATGGATATAAATACGTATATACATGCATATGCATGTTTATGGTGCGGAACAGTGGGTCTCAATTAACTTGGCCAGGACCGTTTCTTCCTGGCCTATCGCGTTTTTCTTGCTTACCATTCTTTGAACAATTATAGAGTAATCCAGGGCGGCCATTAATGGTGAAAGCATCAGAAACGTTAGGGCCACCTCCTGTCCGGAGAGCTTGGCTAATGACAGCTTCGGAACCTACGTTCCGCTGTTCACTTGTTTGCATGAGGTTCATTAGAAGTGATTTTTTTACCATGCAATTAGAAATATGGAGTAAAATGCCAATATGGCAGAAGATGGAGTAGAACGAAGACGAAGAACCCCCTGGAGCCTACCCCACTTAGTGTGGGAAAGCTTGTTTTTGGTTTGATTTGGATAATGAAAACGTGCACCGTCCCTGCTGGTAAATAATTCGATGGCAAAAGAAGTGACGCAATAAAAAAAGTGATTCCATTTATGTTGACATGCTCATGATGAAGTCAAGCTCGTCAATTCTACATTTTCATTGACATATTATCAATGATTTATATATATATATATATATATATATATATATATATATATATATATATATATATATGTACCTTATTTACGAACCAAGAGCCCCATTATACCAAAAAAACAAATCCGGCTGTATGAATTTAAGAATAACACTAAATTCTGTAATATCTATTCTTTTAATTAAGGCGAATACTAAAACGTACTGGAAGCAGAGTAGTATTTGTTAATTTATATAGGATAAAGTTGGTAAAATTTTGCCGTACGCAACTTCTTCATTTTACTTACAAGTTCCGGTCTGTTCATTATCTTTGATGAAATAAATAAATAAAATATATATATATATATATATATATATATATATATATATATATATATATATATATATATATATATATATATATGTGTGTGTGTGTGTGTTTACCGAAAAATTAGATTATACACATCCATTCATACTTAAACATTATAAAAACTCTCAATCATGAGATTGAGAGTTGAAATTCAAATTTTACTATCTTCGACGGGTGCATGCACTCAATCTTTAAAGATCTCGATCATGCCTCCATTCCTCCTCTCTCTCTCTATATATATATAATGGAATTAGTTTCCTTTTGCTCTTACTTGATTGAGGTTTTTAACTTATATTCTGGGGTGTTAGATAATGATAGAGGTTTCTACTATTAACCACACAAAACCAAGCTTTACTCTTCACAAAGTGAGTTCAGTATGGAGTCTTTTTCGCCATTGTCACTATATATCTTGTATCAAAGCAGGTTTTCTAACATTCTTTGTAGTTTACACCTGCACACATACACACAGGCATGCATGTATGTATGTAGATATATACAATAGACCTGTCCGGCTCCACTAAAACCTGGGCAGGTTTTGTTTCGATTTGGTTCCACTTTGATTTGAAAAACAAAGTGGAACTTTAGAACTGGAACCAAAAAGTACCTGGAACTGGCAGTTCCCGACTAATGGTTTGGTTCTCCATTGGATCCCGGTTCATGCTGGGTTCCGGTTCCAGTGCAAGCCGGTTCGAATCCGGTTCACCCACCAGGGTGGGTCTGGAACCAGACAGGTCTAATATACTGTTCACTTAGTTCTCTCAGCATTTTCTATTGCTTAAAATAGCCGAAAGGTGCAAGGAATCAAAACAAGTTTTTCACTGTATTACCAAATACAATAGGAACTTCTTTGTGAGCTTTAGGGAAAGGGTACGAGTGATTATGCGCGGGGAGTATGATGAGAACTCCGTAAACACTGGATCTCAACCAGGAAGCATGTGCATGATATAGCAGTGTCCTCCTTTGCCCTATGATTGTGAAGTTGTAGACAAATGACTGACAATCTCTGTTTGCATGTGCGTGGCATGCACGCACTTAGGATGCGTGTTTGCAATGGTGATCGGTCCATGTAGCAGTAGTTGTGTCTCAATTTTGGCATAGGACAGCTGTTCACTTTTGTTCGAAACAAAGTGCAGTTAAGCAGTTATTTTGGACTGAAAGCTTCATCCATAAACCATCGTATAGTATACCTTGATAGGAAATCTCGACCTTTTCCATATAAGCTTTCAAGAATCAAGGATGAATTTCTCTATTATGATGGCTTGAATTAGAAGAGAAGCAGGAATTCTAGAGATCTCCACTGGTCCCAATGCAGTTGGAAAGGTAACGACTATTTGAATCCCTTAAAGAAGATCATGTTTGACTACAGAAACAAGAACTCTACAGCCTCCGATTGTGTTTCATTGTTCATAATCAATTGTTTGAGTAAATATTGAGAAACTAAAGTATCCACCAGCCTGTAAGAAAATCAAAATTGAAACAAGTTGTTTACCAAACTAAGTAGCGTCCGCTACATAGATTCGTAGATTCTTCATGAACTATCTTGGATCATTCCCATATTTATCTAAAAGAGCAAGATCGGATGGTTTCTCAAATATAAAAGGATAATTACTCCAAATGTCTCGTTAAGTGCGATTTTTGTAAAACTGAGAGATTTAACGAAAGTTTTGGTACTCCTGCGACACATTTCAGATTCTGACTTTCAAGATTCAACCAGAGTCTGATAAGAAACCATTATAACTCATGCGGGCCGGATTGTTCATTTGTAAAATTTAACAGCATTACATCCCACTGCTGAATCAAGTTTATTTGGTCTTATACAACATATCTGATCCTATATACTGGATATAGCTGCTTCCTATCTCTTTGCTTTTCCTCCAATCTAAGACAGAGAATCAACTGCAAGAAGCAATCAAGTCCACGTAAATACTCCTGCCTGAAAAATGTTTTAATTTTCTCAAAGTGGTGTATGCCAAGTTGCTCAGAGTTGGGCTGGGCTGGGATCACTGTGGATTTTGTTGGGATGTATCAAATGTGGATGGATAGAACTTTTCAATGAATAAAGAATTCAGTCATAATAGATGTTTCATCTTTCTTTCCATTTGTTCGAGCGCGCACTTGCAGAACAGAGAGACCTTTTACGAGTGATGCTGCGAAGGGCAGATCTTACTAAGAAGGTATCATCTTCATTTTAAATTGGCTATTGACTCCTTTTCTAGTCTTAGAGTGGTGTGGTCCACTTCCCAGACGAACATATACATGTCATGCCTCTGCGTTTCTGATTGGAGCCCAAAGTTCAATTCTTTACTAGAACAAGATGAGAAAAACAAAATTTTTCCAAATTTCCTCAATCTGAAAACTTTTGTATTCCAAACCAACGGGACACTTCAAGAGAATTTTAGGAAGTTGACGAACACTTTTCACAGATGATAAATATCACATCATGCACATAATGAAGAATATGGCACATAGTTCAAGAAATACAAGCATTTCACAACGCAAAGAACGATTAGAAACAAACTGAAAGTAGGCTTAACTTGAAGGGAAACTAAACTATGTGACACGTCATTCTCTATCTCATGGTCATGAATTTCTCCATGGTCTGTACTAACTGAACCTGTTTGTCTTCAGTGACTCATCTGCCTTCAAAGTGCATAAATTAATCCAAGTTATTGATGAACAACATTCAAAATCCTTAAATTTTCTCTAGTCCCAAATCAAGACGACAGAGATGACTGCAACCCCGAGAAGAACAGCCAGAAATTTGTAGAAAGGGGTGTCAAAATTGGAAGGGCGGGTGGGTTTGAAACCTTTAGCAATTAAATGGTTAATGGCAACATAGACGAAAACACCGGCAGCGATGGCCATGGAGATACCGAAAATCCAGTCTGCTACTGCTCCTTGTGTTGTGGCATCAATAGCTATGCCGATACCAACTCCAACTGGGCTTGAGATGGCAAATGCCAAAGCATAAGTGGCAGTCATAAACAACGGTCTGTTCGGCTGCATCTTTAGGAGAGCAACGCCCATGGACACTGCTGCAAATATCTTATGCAAGCTTATCGTCCACAGATTTCTCCATGCATCTGCCTTAGTGGCTGAAATATAGCATAGGAATTAATTAAGACTCAGAATGAAACAAAATATCGAAATTCAAGAAGAAATAATTCGCTGCTTGTTTCTTCATGCATTCAGTTAATTCATAACTTTCTGGAAGGATAGTAAAGATCCCCTTGTGAAAGACGGTGAAACTAGAACCTGATACAGAAAAAATAAAGAATACTCAAGAAATAATTCATGTCTTTTGACGCGGGTAGTGTGTAATTAAGACATATCTATTATTATTATGTGATCGCGAACTGTATTATTTGGTTGAAAATTCCTCAAAAAAAAAGAAGTATCAATAAGTTAACTGCGTTGAAGTTTGGGGCACTGATAAGCAAATTGGGCTCAAGGTTGTGCCCAAACAATGCCATGAGGTGCTCACCAAACCTAAAAGCCTAACCATTTAGCTCGATTTGAGTTTTCCTTTTATAAAATCAAATTATAAGGCATACTATCTAGCTGAGATTTGAGTGCTAGTGCTATAGCCTAACATTTAACTATTTAACTAGACATATATATGTTCTTATAAAATCGAATTCTTGCTGAAACAAGGCAGCTATTGCCATAACCCAACTTTTAATAGCAAATGCTATACTGCCAATGTGTTCATTCAAGGCTCCCCTTGGAAGAACACATCAATGACTTTTCACCAACAGGCAAGGAATATCATGGCCATTCTTGAGCACACAAATATCCTCCAGTAAACGTGTTTGTGTGTGTGCCTGCGGAAACCATAGATTCTATCACCATACCTGAAACACCGACAGCTATTCCCTCGAAAACCGAATGAAAGCAGAGAGCTAGAATGAGCAGAATGGTGTCTCCCACATTGGTGGTCGTCACAAAACCAGGTGGGAGCTCCATCTTACTTCCTCCATTGCCTTCCTCAATTTTCTTCCCTTCTTCAACGCCCAGCCTCCATGCCGAGCTTTCCCCCTTTGACGCGACCCATTGGATCACGCAGTCACTGAGCATCGTAAGCAGGTAGCCAACACAAGCCAGCATGAACGCGAAAGGGTATGTTTTGGACGTTTTATCGGTGAAAGTGCTGTTGGAATCCCCTAAGAAATGCATCATAGCGGTCCCCAAGAAAACCCCACCCGCAAACTGAGTGCCAAGAAGCAGAAAACTTTCGTTCCATCTCAAGAAATAAGGAGAAACACCAGCTAGAAAGGTGCTTACTAGGAGAATCAAGAGGCAATAAACCTTCACATCTATCAGGCCCTTAGCGTGCAGTGAATCCTTGCTAGATGTGTCTGTGCTGTTATCACTAACCGAGCTTGATCCATGAGCCTCTGAAGGAACTAAAAGCTCTGAAAGAATCAGAATGATTACAGTTGCAGTTATTTTCGTGGTAGAAATGGAGTTGGTTGGTGCCATGGCGTGATAACCCCTCACCAATCTTTTCTCCTTTCCTTGGATAAAGATCGTTTCCTAATTAAACCAAACTAATTAGTCTCCATGCATAATTTATAACGCTATTAGCTTGCACTCCTGTGCAGTACAGAGTGGACTTTGTTTTGTTTATTTAAGGTGCAGTACAGAAGTGTTGTAAAAGGATGTGCCTCCCCAGGTCAGGAAAGAAGAAAGAGAAGGCACAACTTATCTTAATGTCATTACCTTTTTCCTGCTAACTATTTGAAAAACTTGCATGATTGTAATACTTCCTGGAATCTAATAATGTCATGATGGCCTGCTTTTCTAGGGTACAGTTACAGATAAAGAATATAGGTTTATTTTATTCGCTCTCGTACATGTAACGTGCCTGAAAACATAGCGTGACGTATGTGGATAGCATTTTATGAACTATTATTTTGTGATTTTGTTTTGTCAATTGTAGATGAAGCTTCGCATAGCTTGTGAACTGTTGGAAGGAAAGCAATCTGCAGTTTTCTTCTTTTGGATTTAATTGTGGTTATAACACAAGAATCTGTGTAGCAAAAGGTTGGCCTTCGGATGCTTTTGACTCGTGAAAGTTTGTAAGTTGGTATTTAAAGCATTAGCTTATCTGAAAGATTGAGCCTTTCAGCGAGATATTAATGAGATCAAGCACTACTCATACAACATGTATAGCATTAACCTTTATTCTAATAAAGAACTTGATATACAAGCATTTCAAATTGATTAGCTTAAGTTGACATTTATATAAGTTTTTTACTCCAAGATATTTGTTGGACAATGAAATTTATTACATAAATGTGAATGATTTAAAAGTGAAAAGCTGATGGGGCCTTTCTTAATTTGGTGATTTTTACCATTAATAAACATCGATTGTAATATGTAAAAATCTCTACAATAACATCGAATGATTTGAGCAAAGTGAATCTCAATGTGTCGTTTATGATGCTTATTTGGTCAACTTCATAAAAGACTATAAAATCTTCCTAGCCATAGGCATTCACTGACTTGTGCCATCAACATGGCACGCAGCACGCCGTTACTGCCCCCCCGCCCCCTTGAATTTTTCTGGTGGGGTGCCACCAATCTGAACATATAATGTGCCCTCAAGTGGGCCCTGTGGACCACATGGGAACAAGTCTGAACATATCTGAGTGATTGACTCAATGTTATAAATATCTTATTACATTGTATAATACAATATTGTAATATCTTATTGCATCAGATCCTAGCCGTTGAAATGTTCAAATGCCTTCATCTCAAATGTCTTTTTTTTCAACATACCATTCAAGGAGATTTTAAAAAAAGAGACAGGAATCGTGGCAAGCTAATCTCCTTCATGTACATGCGCCGATCAATGAAGTCTAATTTTCATGTTATTATCGGTAGCAAATCGGTGCAGTTGGTTTCCCTGCAAAGTTGTAAGAGGCCAGCCTCACAAATCCTTTAACTCAGCTTGTGGTGCACTTTGATGGTAGTCCCAAGCCCAGATGACAGGAGGATTGAGGTCAAGCAGTCAATGGCTCAGTATACAAACTCGCCAGAGCTTTTAATATGGATACCTGCACTTATGTTGGTCTGGTGATGTTGCAAATTTGATTTTGGACTTAAAAACCTGGCATGAATCAAGATTGATCATACTGATGACTGAAATTATATACCCAACCACCCCAGTGCAGAAAAAGCATTGATTCTAGGTGGTAGCAATAAATCTGTGATGACAATGGGTGATGCTCAACATAGGTTAAAATTAGAAAGCCATCCCAGTTGGTGACACAATCGAGTTGATTGAAGGCTGTACTTACCATTAATGTGAATTTTTCACAATGAGTGAGGATCCAAGTCGAATCTTACAGGAGGAAACCACACCCAATTTTGATTTTGAATCTCCAGCATCGAGCTCAGCGAAAACAAGATGCTCAATTAAACGTGCAACATGTAACGGTCATACCCAGATCAACACAAGATCCCGCATTTTCATTTTCTTGATTCTGGGTTCAAATCCCATTAAAGCCAAGTGGTTTACGATATCATTTACCTGTTTCAATGAGTCTAATTTGATCCAAATTTGACAGGGCAAAAGAAAGCAATTTTCTCTCTTCAATGAGGAAGCCCATCTCACTCAACTATTTTGATTAGACACAAACTACGCCCTCATCCTTTCAGTACAATGGAGAGGCCAAAGCCAGATGAACGCTCTAGGTTTCGAACTCATTACCGCACGCTCTTGGTTTTGAACTCGTTACCTTTATTTGTAAGTCGACCAAATAGCCTGACGAGCTATTGCTCGTTGTGCGACCTCGCCTTCATCTTGCTTTGCCTTGTGGTGGACAAAGCGCACCTGTAGCCACATGCAGCTCCAAGAGATGTTATTAAAATCATATAGTATTGTATGATAGATACAATTTTATTACATCAGTTGAATTGATATGATTTATGTATTTAGTTGAGTTGATATGATTTATGTGTTTGAATCGTTATGTACAATTTTTCGAGTAGTAATATAAACCCGATACTGTATAGTACACTCCAGTAGCATCGAATGTAGATTTTTGGAAACCATACTTTTCAACTTTCGAAGCCTGAGATTATTTTAAACCCCCCACAGCTATCTTCTTTGGCCTTCCTACTCTCTCCTGCAAAAGTGGAAACCTAAATTTTTTATATATGTCAACGACTGACAATCTCGAGTCCTATTGGATGGAAGACTACTAAAACAAGAAAGTTGGCTAACAACACAGAAAAACAATGATGATTAAATGTAATTTTTATAAATATATCATGCATATTGAGTTAGTCGTGTAAAAGATAATCTAGCTAGAACCACATTTATCCCTCTATTCGTACCTCGACCGGTAAAAGAAATAGAAGATATATATGTAAGCGAGAAGAGAAGACCATGAAGCATCAAGAGCAAGGAGAAGAATAAAAAAAGTAACTAGATTTTGTATATTTTATTTATTTTCTTAAGTTTTAAACTTTAAGAATCTATGATTTTTCCTGTGTGGTAGCTTAAAACTTTAATGTAGCTGTTTTAACTTTTATTTTATTAAGATAGTGTTATCTTTTATGCATGCATGTGATCCATGACATTACGTATGTTACAAAATCGTTTGACATTTTTTTCTAATAGGTTTTTTAAAAATTCATAAATAAATCATATAGATGGATAGATAGATAGATAGATTTGATCCTGATCCATATCGATGCCTTGTACGATAGCTATTTACAACATCGGTTCCAAGAGGACTCAGCAGTTAATACTCCACAGGATCATTTTTCCCCAGACACTCTAACAAAGGAGACGCAACAGATGCCCTGTTTAAACGTCCACCATTCATAATAAATCTAAAAAAATCATTAGTTCACACACAGTTGACAACAATAAGAAATGAAATCTACAACGGGGCATTGACTAAATCAGCGAGATATTTATACCAAGCATTCTTTTAATGGCTACATTCAATCTTATTCAGTGTTCACAAATATGAACTTCTCAATATGAACAGAACATTGTCATCAGTTGCAGAATAACAGAACTATAAAACCGACAAGTCATACCCAAGAAAATCCGTCAGAAAAGAGACTTTAGATATAAATCTCCAAGACTACCATATTTACAAAGGCAAAGAGTTGACTTGCACAAACATGACCTACGTGGGATCCAACTATATAGAGCGATAAGAACTTGTTCATTGAATACCATGTATCCTTTTTTCAAGTCCTTACAGAGAGCCGACAACTGCTCCACTAAACTATCATAATTCATATCTGGAAAAGAACTATCATAAATTCATGAACAATGAAAACATTAACCAAAGAATGGCCTTCCTCTGAATATCAAATGATATTCGTATAACTTCACATGTTTAAAATAACAAATGGGGAAAATACCAAGACATAAGAAAATAATTTATGCATGTAAGCATGTGTTCGATCATAAGATTCACTCAAATTACATCAGCATCACATACCGGATAAATGACATCTCTCTCATAAACCAAAGTCTTTTGGTGCAAAGTGTACACAACATATGTAGTGATATACACATTCCTAGTTGTTTTACATGTACTAGTTAAAGGATTAAATATGCATATAATAGGCATCGGTGCACGTTAAGCTTACCATTATCAGCCAGTCCTCACCAGCCATGAGAAGAATTGGAACAGCTCAGACCATGTGAGCACCCGCTGGGCCACCCTCACTACTCTCAAGCCACCTGGTATCTGCTCGAAATTTGCAGACTGGACACTTCCCTCTCTGCCGTAACCATGGGTCAATACAGTTTGTATGGAACTGCAATAAACATCTCACATCAGAAGCTGGCTCGGCTTTCAAGAGAGCAGAAAGTTATGACGTCACAAAAAGAACCACAATGTTCAGCATAAGATAAGAAAAGGAAATGGAAACAACAGCAACCAGAAAGACTGGCTCACCACCATGACAACGTAAAAAGAAGCAAACAGTCGCAGAAAGAAAGATCAAGGAGCAGCGAACAGTCACACCAAGAAAGATCAAACCCCCCCCCCCCCCCCCTCTCTCTCTCTCTCTCTCCTAGTACCTTAAAGGCTTAAACTAGTTTTTTTATGGAAAAGAGTTGGAGAACTCATAATGACCAGCAGAACATGAATATCAACTTATCAACGTGTCATCATAAGGAGAACCATAACTCTGTGAGTGTGTGCATGAGCATGCTCGTGTAAATAATAATGTCTGCTACTTATCTCTGTGGCAAAGGCTGGGAGAAGAATTGGTAACCTGATGCAAGCATGGCAAGCTACGAATCAGTTCTCCAACATTAACTTGCTCCAAACAAATGCTACATGTCAAATCTTCGGCCGGTCTTTCGTCACTTGCTTCTGACTTGGCAGACACTTGTTCCTTCTGTACAATTGTAAATTGAAAGATAAAAACAGAGGATGACAGTGAAGAGAGAGAGAGTGAGTTAAATGCTAACAGAATGGATCAACCAATTGCAAGCCATCTAGTACATAAGTGCCTGAAAAAAGAGTGCCATGTAAGCATGAAAACCATGCATAATTTGCTTTAAGTTCTTGGCTCTAACAAAGAATGCAGATAGATCCAACAAGGAAAACCACAGCCTTCGAAGAATCTAGCTCCAGATCAAAGAAACTCTAATTATCCATAAACATGGAAGCTAAGGCTGCTGGTTTCACAACTTTCCTTACATAGGATTTTATAGGATTTTCCAGTATTATCCTTGAAAATATGCTTTGTTAAACGATTAGCATCAAGATTATTTTGTGTTGCTAATCCAAAAGAAAGATAAATTTTGTTTCCCATACCAGCAACACAAAGTTATCAGCCAAGTTTTGGTATATTTATTGTATATTATGAAAACAAGAATGAAATTCTGTCTAGAGGCTCACTAGCTCAGGCTAAACCTTGCTTGAGTCAGACAGCAAACAAAACAAATTCAAGAGCAATTGCACTGTAAGGAGCAGCAGTCGCCTAAGAGCCAACAAATCTGAAATCAAAAATTGTTGGGACACATGGACCACTTGATAGTCGCCAATATTTTTCTTGGCAAAATAGATTTTGGAAGTACAAACACAAACAAACTATTACTATAAGCAAGTTCTTCTATTTCACCCATTGTTTTTACGGTTTATAAATTTCAAAACTTCACAACTACAAGTTATGAATGCAGAATATTTGTATGTAGGACATGTGAAGTTAAAGAGGATTTAAATATGCAGGATAGTAAAGTCAAAGAGCATACCTCAGCTGCAACCCTTGATGATGAAGAATGTTGTACCATGTTATCACTGCTGACAAGAAGCGAATTTCTTATAAGAACTTTTCTAGCTAAACATCTCGGGTTAAAAGTTTTCAACAAACTTGCTCACACTTTACAAGTGAATGTTTTAGTGCCGTGTGATTATGGTTTGAAATATGCGACTCAAACAGAAGGCAGTGGTACTCATCACAAATTATGACACTATCACCACTGCCCCGACTTTAGCAAGGGCATGATAATAACGTCACCAAAACCCACACCGACAAAGGCATCAAATGATGCATTCAGATGCTGCCACTTATGCCAGAACTAACCCAACAGCATAGAGACATTACTATACATTCCCAACTATCCATTTCCAAAGGTGATGGTTTTCATTGATATCAGTGGATAAAGATCCATAGTGGTAGCACCATACATTCAGATGGTTTCACCACTCTATGACCAAGTCATGCTGCCAAGAAATGCAATCATTGCAATATGTGGTGACTGACAAATTTGTAACAGTGAACCTTTTAACATTGCAGGGACATTCAAGAGATAGAATCACTAAATATGTAACTAACTAAAAGAATCATAAAACAGGAGCTTCAGAACATGCCTTGGTGTCTCAGCAAGCATTGGATCAGATCGACCCTTATATTTGTGAACGGGGAGGGAGTTAATTTCTTCCTCAGTCATTGATGGTGTTCCGGGTGAATTATCTGAGTCAAGTGCCCTCAGAGCATCATAATCTGCAAAATGTGCACGAGGATAGGCCACATTAAAGTTGTTCTCCAGAGCAGGATTGATTGGATCTCCATCTATAGCCTAATGTTATGACGCACGAGAAGAACCATATCCATCTACGTTGTTTCCTGTACCTAGATCATCAAGTTCTCGGTCCAGCAGAGCCAGCTGGAGTCTGAGACTGTGTAATCGACCTCTTGTAGCAAAAGTCATCGATGGAGGCACATGTACCCTCAACTCTGTGCGACCAAATAGACCATTAGCTGTTGCTGCTGCCTGAGCTTGTGCCTGAGCTTGAAGTTGCTGGCAAGTTGCATACATCTTAAGGGTTGTGGCCATCAAGAACACGCACAGCCCTATCCATAACTACAAAGATTAAATCAGCTATAAGTAAATGAAAACAGATTTGAATTAATCAACAACAATGATCCCCAAATTATCAAAATATACCAGAAAGTTTGGGGACATTTGGTGTGAATTTAAAATCATGAACAGCAAAAGAACTGCAAGAACAAAAAGAAACAACATTAAAAAAAAGAAAGGAAAACTGAAAGATATTGTTAGAGATTGAGTTTGCCAATCAAACAACAAAGTTACCTGTAATAAGAAAAACCATTGAGTTTGTATTAACCGGACGCCCTCCATGTATCCGCTGCAAAATTTTGTATTAGTATTTCCACAAGCATTACAATTTAGTTTGGTTCTCTGGAGTCTGGAACACAATGCCTCTCTATAATCACATAGATGCAGCATAGAAAAAACATATGAAGATTACATACCACAGATCGCCTTTCTGGTATAAATTCAGAAAATCCACTTTCGATATCTGCTCTAGTTCCTCGAAAAACAAAGCTCATTTTGCAAGCAATCAACCAGAGCTCAAAAATAAGCAAGTGATCAATGCCTCTGCAGAAAACCTTATTCCCTTTCAGTCAAAAACATGAATAGATTGGAACATAAAAATAAGAACTCATAACCAAATAACTACTATCTGAAATATCTGTTCAACTGACTGACTGCACAACTTACATTAGATCAAGAAGAAAAATACTGAATGTTACACATGATGAACTTACTTCTTCACATTATTGAGGGGACGGGTTCAATTATGGCACTGTATTGACCTTTGGCGCCACAAATAAAGATTGATTTATTCAAGGTAGCTCAGGCTTGGAGAGGGCAGCTAAATTAGAAGAACTTATAGCAACAATAGCAAGAGGATCCTCTTGAAGTTTTCTTTTTCCAAGGGATGTCATGTATGAGAACCTAATCATGGTTTTACCATGGTCTTGTGCATTGGGTTTTAGTTCATAGCTTTAAGAGTTTTTTGTGATGATGTTATGCAATACCGCTAGTAACTTATTATGGTTTTGTTTACAACTATCTTAATGGTTTGAGCTTTGAAGTCTGAACAAAGAATCGTTCGAATTTGAAAAGTGAACCATTTTATTATTATTAGTCTGTAGCATTGTACCTGCTATTAACTTATTCATGAATCACATAATGGATGGTTTCTATGGCTATTTGTTAGGAATGTGTATTCTTGGTTTTTGACAATCTTGTGGATTACTTACAATTTCTGTGAAAATTTATTTAGGATTTTTGGAATTTTTTAGGAATATTCTCTGGATTCTAATCTTTTATAAAAAAAATATGATGTGTATTGAGTCTATAGACATGCACCCCCCATACCTTATTATGAAGGCAAATGAATAGGCTTTATATCGACAAAGACAACACTGGTTGAAATCGTAACGTCCCACAAGTATCGACCAACATGGCATAGGGCCCGTTCATGCCATGTGGCTGATACCTGTGAACCATTAACAAATACAAAGGCAGCATAACCCATACAATCAAAGACATATCAAAAGTTTATTTATTTATATATAGTTTAAAGATATGTCTAAAGTTCATTTATTTATATATAGTTTAAAGACAAGAAGTGGTACAACAAAAAGAAATTCAAACTACAAGGAGACTATGAACTCCTACCATCTAGGAGTGGAAGACAAAGTCATTCTTCAACTTCCCACGTGCTCAGCGTATCAGTTGGCTATACCCTGAAATTCATATAAATAAAACTTGAACACCACACTTTGCTCGTACATGGATGTGGTCTCTCTATAGTATAGATAATCATACTAGACACATGCACTATTTCAAACCAAGCGATGAGAAAATATACATTATCTAACAAAATTAATATCATTACCAAACATGCATGCATACTTAACACTCATCAATATGCAATTTAGTTTGGATATCATAAACTTTATACTATAACAAACCACTCTCACACCATACAAGTTGCCCGCACCATACTCCTGTTCACCCATGTGACCTCTTATAATGCCCCCAGCATGTCGGGCCGAGAATCTTGGTGCCTCATAAGGGCCCACCAAATCCAGCCTCTCGACTCCACGGGACAAAAGTATATAGATACCCTACTAATAGAGTCATGCATTCAACCATATAATCACAACAATATCTCTAGAATCACATCTCATATTCATAATAACATCTGTTAAGCCATCTCCAAAGTTCACCTAACCACATTCACATCCACAACAGTCGCATATATCCAGTTATATCAAAATAACATATCTATATCAAATCTATTCTACTATACATAAACTCTCTATGCTCATTAACTAGTTCAACTTATCCCCAACTTAGGCATGTCATAACTTACATAAGTTGTTCACAGCAACTATAAGTGCAAACTAGATCAACCAACAAAATAGCCAACACAACTCAACACATCTACGAGTTAGGACTATATGCTACGTCCATCTATAATCGACTAACGTCATACACTATCATGAAAAGTAGATCCATACTGAGAGTATTTCACTCGCCTATAATTACAACAAACGAGCTAACTCTAACAGATACGTCCATCTATAATCCATGGACATCCCATACCGTCTAATCCATAGATCATGATAAAAACATCATATTAATATTCTACATTAAAATAAAAACCCAATGGTTCAAACCACATTGAAATCGGATCTCAAACGAACCCGAAAACCCTAAAAACCCAATCCTTAAATCATGAAGAGAGGCGGTTTTCTTACCTTGGCCCCTTCGTAGATGAATCTGGTTGTTTTTCCCTTTTATCACTCGTATTTCCGGTATGAAATCTGGTTGCCCTCTTTCATCGTTCTTGTCTCTCTCTACCTCTCTTTTTTTTCCTCTTTCTTTCTCCCTTTATTTATCTTTCTTCTCTCTCTCCCTCTCCCTTTGTCTCTTATATATAATTGCCAGCGGCAAGAGGGTGGTTTCTGCCGCTCTCCAAGTTACTAGTCGGTGGCCGCCATGGCCATCGCCTGCTGTTACAGTAAATGGGCCTTCATGGCCACCGTCTGTTATTCCGGCAGTCAGGTCCCATGCAGGATCCGAGTTGGATTGGGTTGGGTCTGTTGGACCCGATCCGATCCAGACTCCCCAAGAACGTTGATGTAAGTATTTATATCTCCTCATGATATAATGTCTATTAATTTTAACTTTTCATATCACATGTGTTGACAGAATTATTGTCCTTGAATTAGACATGTGTTTTCTCTATTGTATTACGTCAAAAGACTTTCAATCTAGACTTCCTCTTCATAGTTCAAGTTTTATGTCAACCGCTCCACCCATTTCATTCACCAACATAATGTTTATGCATACTTGCACTAAGTTGATTAATGTGCTTTATTACTTCATCTATAATCAAAGTAAAGAGATATGGACTTAATGTTGACCTTTGGTGTACCGATTCACTTATCCTTTCGTGTGCCTAAAATAGTTGTATTATGCACTAAGTTGATCACTTATCCTTTCTATAAGATGGTTTGGACATATAGAAAGAAGATCAAAAGAAGAACCTGTAAGAAGGTATGAAAAACTAAATTTGAAAAGTATTAAAAGAGCTAGAGGACGACCACAAAAGTGTTGGAAATAAAAAACAAAGAATGATCTAGCTTATTGTGAGTTAACTGCTAACATGGCACACGATAGGGATCTGTGGAAACAAAAAAAAATGTAGCCGACCCCGTCTAGTATGGAAAAAGGCTTTGTTGTTGTTGCTGTTGTTGTTGTTGTTGTATGTAGTGTTGTCCGTATCGTACGATACAGTGCGATACGTATCGTGGTGGGCCACCACGATACGATATGGGGCCCCGTATCGCAGGTGCGGGCGTATCGCACTGTATCATGCGATACGGCCCGTATCGCACGATACAGTGCATATCGCCCGTATCGTACGATACGGGCGATACGCCCTGAGACCCTTATAAAGGGTCCCGGGCCGACTGAAACCCGCGATTTTTCGCGGGTTTTATCTCTCCTCTTGGGTTCCTCAAGCTCCCTAAGAGCCGGTTTTCGCCTCCTTAGTGTTCAAAACTCCAAAATCGTGCCTTACGGTGTTCGTGCAAGCCTCCAAACTCGGATTTTGGTATATTTTTAATGTTTTTTCCATTTTTTTTCCTTTATATTTATTGTTTTTTGTGTTATTTCGGTTTTTTTTTAATAATAAAATATGAAGTTATTAAGTGTGTATATACGATTTTTATTGCATTCATGAAGTGGGAGACACTCGATTTGAGTGTTATTTGAAGATTGGGGGATTTACGAAGTGCTTTTATTTTCAGGTTTTTGTTTGAATTAAAGTACTCCATTGAGATGGCAGGAAGGGGTAGTAGAGACGCTCATTCAAAGTCTGATGATCCGGCATGGCAATGGGGTATACCAGTTGAGGGTTCAAGGTTAAAAATCATATATTTATTTTGTTAAAAGGTGGTTAGTGGTGGAATTTCAAGGTTGAAACACCACCTAGCAGGAATTAAGAAAGAAGTTGCTCCATGCACAGGTAGAGTTAGAAGTGTGCCAGAAGGTATTAAATGGCAATGCTTGCAGATGATTGAGAGCATACAGGAAAGGAGACAACAAAAGGATGATTTCCAGATGTGTGAAGAAGTTGATGATGCTACTGCCACTGGAGTTGGATTCACTGATAGTTTGCCTTCAGATGCTAGAACAGATATTGGTAGTAGCAGTTCGCGAGCACCTAGCAGGAGAAAGAGGGTTGCAGCTGAAGACTTTGAAGGTGGCAGAAGAGAAAGTTCAGGAAGGAGTAGAGGAAGAGCTTCTTCTTCTAGCATACATTCATTCTTTCCTCCTTCCACTATACCTGGTGCTCAGCAAGGAATTTGTGCTGCTATGGCTTCAGAACAACTGCATGATCAAGCAGACCTTGTAGTGGGCAGATGATTTTATGATGCATGCATTCCATTTAATGCAGCAAAAAGTTTTTCATTTTCAAGCAATGGCAGATGCAATTGCTAACATTGGTCCAAGATACAGGATGCCCTCTTATCAGAAGTTGAGAGGGAAGATATTATATCAGACCGTGATTGAAGTGCAGCAATATTGTTCGACTTTAAGACAATCGTGAAAGGAAAAAGGATGCACTATCATGGCAGATGGATGGACTGATAGGCGAGGAAGGACATTGCTAAACTTTCTTGTATATTGTCCTAAAGGACTCATGTTTTTGAGATCTCTAGATATGTCAGAGGAGAGGCACACTGCAGAGATCCTACCAGAGGAATTTGATAAGGTTATACAGGAGGTTGGGCTAGAAAATGTAGTCCAATTGATTACAGATAATGCAGCTAACTACAAAGCAGCTGAAAAGGAGTTAGCTGATATTTATGGGACTTTCTACTGGACTCGAGGACATTGGTGAGATGAATGAAATAAAGGCAGCAACTGAGTACAACAACAACAACAACAACTAAGCCTTTTCCCATACTAGACGGGGTCGGCTACATGGATTCTTTGTTTCCACAGATCTCTATCGTGTGCCATGTTAGCAGTTAACTCCCAATAAGCTAGATCATTCTTTATTGTTTCTTTCCAACACTTTTGTGGTCGTCCTCTACCTCTTTTAATACTTTCCAAATTTAGGTTTTCTAACCTTCTTACAGGTTTTTCTTTTGATCTTCTTTCTATATGTCCAAACCATCTTAAACGATCTTCTCTCATTTTATCCTCTATTGGTGCCACTCCTAATTTGTTTCTAATAACCTCATTATGTATACGGTCTTTTCTTGTATGACCACTCATCCATCTCAACATCTTCATTTCTGTCACAGACATCTTTTGTACATGTTGATGATTAACTGCCCAACACTCAGAACCATAAAACATGGCAGGCCTAACTGCTGCTCTATAATATTTACCTTTTAATTTTAATGGTATCTTCTTGTCACAAAGAATACCTGATGCTCCTCTCCATTTTAACCAACCAGCATTAATTCTATGTGTAACATCTCCATCAATTCTTCCATCACTTTGAAAAATTGACCCTAGGTATTTAAAACTTTCCTTTTGGGGAATGCAATGTGTGCCAATTTTAATTTCTATGTCCTCTGAAGTAGCCAAATGATCAAACTTACATTCCATATATTCTGTCTTTGTTCTACTAAGTTGGAGGCCTTTGTTTTCTAATGTTTCTCTCCATAGTTCCAATTTTCTATTAACTTTTTCCTTAGACTCCTCCACTAATACAATGTCATCTGCAAATAACATACACCAAGGTACTTCATCTTGAATATGTTTTGTTAACTCATCCATCACCATTATAAATAAGTATGGACTTAAAGTTGATCCTTGATGTAACCCAATATTAACTTCAAAGAAGTCTGTCATTCCTTCATGAGTCCTCACACATGTTTTTGCACCATCATACATGTCTCTTATAAGGTTAATATATGTCAATGGGATACCTCTTTTTCCAAAGTTCTCCAAAGAACCTCCCTCGGTACCCTATCATAAGCTTTTTCTAGATCAATAAATATCATGTGAAGGTCTTTCTTTTTTACTCTAAAATGTTCCATAAGACGTCTCAAAAGGTGAATCGCTTCAATAGTAGATCTACCAGGCATAAATCCAAATTGGTTCTCTGTTGTACTTGATACTTGTCTTAACCTACGTTCAATAATTCTTTCCCATAATTTCATAGTATGACTCATTAACTTGATACCTCGATAATTCGCACAATTTTGAATGTCTCCCTTGTTTTTATATATGGGTATAAGTGTACTTGCTCTCCATTCCTCGGGCATCTTTTGGTTTTTCCATATTTCATTAAATAGTCTTGTGAGCCAAGTGATTCCTATTTCTCCTAGTATTTTCCAAACTTCTATAGGAATATTATCTGGTCCTACCGATTTACCACTCTTCATATGTTTAAGAGCCTCTTTGACTTCATTCTTTTGAATACGTCGGTAGAAATTGTGGTTTATATACTTTTCTGACTTGGCTAAATCTCCTAAACTAATACTAACATCGTTATTTTCATTAAAAAGATTATAAAAATAGTTTTTCCATCTATTTCTTATATCATCATTTGCCACTAGAATTTTTTCATCCTCGTCTTTTATGCATCTAACATAATTAAGATCTTTAGTTTTCTTATCTCTAGCCCTAGCTATCCTAAAAATGTCTCTTTCACCCTCTTTTGAGTTGAGTTTTTTATATAAGTCCTCCCAAATCTTAGCTTTTGCTTCACTAACGGCCTTTTTTGCTTCCTTCTTTGCTTTTTTATAAGCTTCTAAAGTTTCACTAGTTTTCTTAGCATAATGTAATTTGTAACATGCCCTCTTTGCCTTGATTTTGTTTTGTACTACTTCACTCCACCACCAAGCTTCTTTTTGTGCCGGTACACCTCCCTTAGATACCCCTAACACATCTTTTGCCACTTTCCTAATATGTATAGCCATATTGTTCCACATATCAGAGGGTGTGCCAACATAATTCCAAACATCTCCTTGAAGGACTTTTTGTTTAAATATATCTTCTTTCTCACTTTTGAGGTTCCACCATTTAGTCCGAATAGCTCGATGCACTCTTTTCTTCTTTGTCCATTTTTTTATTTGTAAATCCATAACTAAAAGTCGATGTTGGGTGGTTAAGCTTTCTCCTGGAATTACCTTACAATCTTTACAACACGCTCTATCTTTTTTTCTACAAATAAAGTAATCAATTTGTGTTTGTGATAAGCCACTCTTATAAGTAATTAAATGTTCATCTCATTTTTTGAAGATTGTATTGACTATAAAGAGATCAAATGACATAGCAAAATTTAAAATCTCCCTACCTTCCTCGTTTATATCCCCATAACCAAAGTTTCCATGAATCCCTTGATATCCTAATGCCTCTTTACCGACATGTCCATTTAAATCTCCTCCTAAACAAATCATCTCCCTTATAGGAATCTTTTGAAACACCTTATCTAACTCTTCCCAAAAAACTGTCTTTATACTATCTTCTAGTCCTACTTGGGGTGCGTAAGCACAAACTATATTCAAAACCTCTACTCCTAACACTAATTTCAATGTCATGATTCGGTCACCATATCGTTGTATGTCTACTACACTCTCCTTTAAATCTTTATTTATGATAATACCAACTCCGTTTCGGGTCTTTTCTTTACCTGAGTACTATAATTTAAAACCTGTATCCTCTATCTCCTTTGCTTTTTCTCCAACCCATTTTGTCTCTTGTAAACACAGAATATGAATCTTTCTCCGAATCATAGTATCTACCACCTCCATTAGCTTACCCGATAATGTTCCGATATTCCAAGAACCAATACGAATCTTATTATCTAGGACTAGCTTCCTTACCCCCCGCATCCGTCCATAATCAAAATGCGGAGACCCTCTCTGAAAATTTTTCACTACATTCGGGCGGCAATGTAGCGGGACTAACTTCTTTACCCACACCCGTCCATGATGTGGGAACCCTCTCTGCAATTGATTCACTACATTCGGGCGAAAATGTAGTGGCCCTTGCTTACTGAGTGTTGCCAAGATATTACAAAATTCATTTACAACCATGCATTTATTTTGTGTATGATGAGGAGATATACAGAAGGTGCAGAGCTTCTTCGCACAGCTGCAACTCGGTTCGCAACAAACTTCTTATCTGTACAGAGTATTGTGAGACAGAAGCAAGCTTTAAAGAGAATGTTCTCCTCAGATGAGTGGCAATAATTTGCAGAGTTGCCTCAAAACAGAAGGAACAGAAAGTTAAATGAGATTGCAGAAACGGTTTTTAGAAGTTCATTTTGGAATGCATGTATCATATTATTGAAAATTACTTGTCCTTTAGTGAAAGTTTTGAGATTGGCTGACAACGAGGAGAAACCATCTATAGGCTACCTTTATGAAGCCATGGACAGGGCAAAAGAAGCGATCAGAAATAACTTTAATGGAAAAAAAAGAGATTATGTGCCCGTGTGGAAAATAATTGATAGTAGATGGAATAAACAATTGCATCAGCCTATTCATGCAGCAGCCTACTATATAAACCCATCATTGAGGTACTCAACAACCTTCAAAAGGGACGGTGAGGTTAATCGAGGAATCATTGAATGCATCGATAGATTAGTCCCTGATGAGAGCATAGCAAATGCGATACATCGAGAGATGGAGATATATGATAATGCTCTTCACTTGATGGGTTTGTCTGTTGCAATTCGCAACCGCTCTACGATGCGTCCAGGTACATTGTTTATTTTCATATTTAAGTTGCATCTTACATTACTGTGGATTATTATGTCTCTAATGTTTGTATTTTTTTTACAGATGTTTGGTGGAACAGGTTTGAAAGTGATTGTCTAAACCTTAGAGATTTTGCAGTCAGAGTCTTAAACCAAACCTATAGTGCAACAGGTTGTGAAAGAAATTAGAGTGTTTTTGAACACATCCATATAAAAAAGCGCAACAGGTTGAAACACAAAAGGCTTAATGATTTGGTTTATATTCGTTGTAACATGCGCTTTCGTGAAAGGTAATGTTGTATTACTTTAAAATTTTCAATTCAATATTATTTAACTTCAGTTTTCAATTGTTAATATTACTTACTAATTGTTTATCTTTGTTTGTGTCGTAGGCAATTAAAAAAAGTAAATAGAGAAGAAAGTCAGTTTGATCCAATAAGTTTGGATAATTTTGATATATTAGAAGATTGGGTTATGGAAGACACTGAAGAAAATGCCCTCCTAACAGAAGAAGACGTTGCCTGGATTAATTTGGAAGGAGCACAATAACTTTATGGAGATGAAGAATTTTATTTTGAAGAAGAAGGTGTGGGCGTGGCTGATGATGATGATGAGGATCTAAAACAAGGAGAAGATGAAGATTATTTAGTTGATGATCCTGATTATAATTTGTAAAATGTAACATTATGTGTAAGTTGTAACTGTAGTGTCCTGTAAAGTGTAAACTATGTCAGTATTTTATTTTTTAGATTCAAAATATGTAAATTTGGATGCAATTGTTCAATGTTGAATGCTCAATTTGTACTAAACTTATATTATATGAATTTAAAGTAATTATCAGATTTTTCTTGATTTTTTCCTGATTTTTTTCGATTTTTTACTAATTTTTATTGATTTTTAATTAATTTTTGCATTATTTTAATATTAAAGTACGATACGATACGATACGCCCGTATCGTGGAGACCAGCGATACATGATACGATACGCGTCAGACAACACTGGTTGTATTCATGACTTGTCAAAATTGATCTAGATAAAGGTATTCTATTTTGTCGTTCTATAGAGAGTGTCTCTTGGTATAATGTTATGGGCCTTCTCTGAAAATAATAAACACTATGTATAGGTTCTTCCTTTTACCCTACAGTGTTTCATTAGGGGATGTAATAAGTAAATAACGCAGTATAATGTTATGGGCCTTCTCTAAAGTGTCTCTTGATGGTTTGCGTAATTTGAAATTTCACCTTTGTTCATGTATATAGGTATAAATTATTCTGGCATCTTGCTTTTCCACATGCAATTAGATTATTTTATAAGCGAAGCAATGTCTTCCTCTCAAAACACATTTGCAGATACTTCTATAGGAAGCAAAAATTAAAATCAACATTTTTGAAACCGTAGCATCATTACCTAAATAAACTAATACCATTGATAGGAAAGATTATTAGATAACTCATATTAACTCAGACACGAAGGAAGTAACATAGTCCCAAATAGCTAATACGAAGTCAGAAACGAAAGAAGTACCATAGTCAAAAGGCCATAATCACAAAGCTTCCTCAGCCAACTGCATCGTCCTACTGAAAACAATTACTCCTCTCCGAGCTAGTATATAGATGCTAATCCTTCATTTCTCCCAACCATGCATGCTTTTATTGAGTCTTCGATCTGGTGAGAATGTCAACCAAATTGTGCAATGTTCGCACCTTCCCGATGTCCTTTCCGTCAAGAGCAATGTGTTGTCTAATAGAACCAAAGTTGGAGGTAATGACGGCACTGACATGGTAAAGAGCGACCATTAAATTTACATCCATACCCATTTCATCACTAACCTACCACCGAAAAAATGCAACATCCTAGTTTCCACCACATATCATCTAAGAAGCCAGCCTCATCCATATCAATAAAGATGCATATCATACGGTTTCATAATTCGGGCACAGGATCAAACCTGACAAAGTCAGGACTCTATGAGCAGTTTGCGTGCATTGCCTTTAGGCGAGCTCTCCAGAAGGCATCCTGGCCTAAGAAGAAAAACCCGACCACCGAAGAAAGGAAGACTGAAGAACGAGACGATTTCCTGACGAAATTACAGCGAAGAACGGAAGGAATCGTATGAGAGTGTGTGCGTATGAGAGAGAGAGAGAGAGAGAGAGAGTCCAACCAATCACGAGAGGAGAAAGAGGCACGCAACAGGTTATTAGTCGTCCCCGTCACGAATGGGAGGACCCGACGACGAGGGAGGCGAAGAACAAGGAGGCTCGCTAGGGTGCCCAATACCAAAGACTCACCTTCCCCCAAATCAATTCGACATTGGGCGAGCGGGTCGGGCTTCGTACAATCCCAAGCAAATTTCATCCGAAACAATTACAGTAAGACGGCTAAAGTTTTCAAATTTCCATTTCGCTCCTCTTAAGACGGCTCACCTTTTCAAATAATTTAACTTTATGAAACAATTCCAATAAGACGGTTTCCAACCTTTCAAATTAGTTTTCAACGGTACGTCACAAATTTATACAAAAAATTAAACGAGACTTAGGACTGATAAAATTGAACGTAACACTTTTGTTCTATGCCACCAAGTCATGCTAACCTTTAGCCGAGCAACCTGTTTAAACATTCGTGCATATCGTTACACAAACTTAATGGAGTTGAGAGATTTTTCTTCGTCTCCTTCATCATCTTCTTTACTATCCTTTTTGTTTTGTTATTGTGTTGTTAAAATGTTTCTCTCTTTAGACCTGAGCTTGTCATATATCCTTCTTGATTTTTCGGCATCAAGAGTAAGTTTAGTTCTCAAATATAGTCGAGAAGGACAAATGAATAATAGCTTGAAGCATGATATGACATGAACCTATTGCCTTCTCTAATACATAGAGGCATGGTTGAGCACAAATTACTCTTCTTTATCTAGTCTAACCAAAACCAAGTCTTCTCTCAGCACTCCATTCTATCTCGGGTCATACCCGCATTTAGCTCGATGAATACAAATAGTTCCTCTTGACACGAAGTCAAAAGCAACAGCAAATTCCCGTAATCCAAACCCAGAATGAGATGACAGAGAACGGTAGTTACAAGCTGGGGTACATGCACACCGGGTGGATCGAACTCCGAACCTTCAACAATAAGGTTCTTTTGAGAAAGAGAGAGAGAGAGAGAGAGAGACGTGGTAATGAGGCAATGTTTGTAACATACATGAATCTCGTGGTGATGGAGTAATATTTTACCAGCAAAAAGGGAAAGGTTTCTCATCGATTCAAAACCATGACTGCAATGGTACATGCTCATAAAGAGACTTGATGATCGACTCGGTCCGTATATGACAGGTGAGCAAAGAACGAAGAGTTTCTCCACGTTGGATGCTATCGCTTTGATTTCGTACAGTCATAAACATTTTGTTTAATGGCAGTGCATCTGAAGTTTTCAATATCAACCAAACCGAAGCAATTTCTCACTAGACAGTAGTTGAACGTTTCCTTTTTCATTTGCTAGTAAGTGTGTAACAAGCTGAATCGAGCTTGCGCAAAAGATGACTCGACTCATTAGGAAAATACTTAGCTCACTTGCACCCCTGTTTGGTAAAAGAGAAGCAAGCTCACACATACACACACACACACACACACACATATATATATATAACAACAACTAAGTTTTTTTTATATTAGATGAAATAGGTTGTATGGATTCTTTATTTTCATAGAACTCAATAATGTGTCATGCTAACAATTAATTCAACGTAAGCTAGGTCATTCTTTATTTTGTTATCTTCTTTTTTAATATTTTCTTCATCTAGTTTATGATACCTTTTCGCTAGAGCTTTATTTGGTCGGGTTTCTATGTGTTCAAATAATTTTCTCTCATGTTATGATACATTGGTGTCACTCTCAATTTGTTTCTAATATCCTTATTATCACTTATATATATAAGAGACCCTGTTGTCTCAAACGGGGCCTATAAATGAATGAGGCTTTAGTGCTACGGCTCATGCTTTGCATCAAATCACAAATTGCTGTCAAACGGGGCCTCTCTTTATATATATATATATATATATATATATATATATATATATATATATATATATATATATATATATATATATATAAGTGAGAGACCTTGCTGTCTCAAACGGAGCCTGTAAATGAATGGGGCTTTAGTGCTACGGGTCCATGCTTTGCATCAGTGACAAATTGCTGCCAAACGGTTGGGTGAATCATCTAGCACCACTAATTAAAACGAGTAAATGCAATTGTTTCTAAGGTTGCAGCCACTGAGCGAGACCATTTGCAGAGGGCTCGATCAAGTTCATAAAGACCCGGTCATCGGTTATCATGGTTGACATGTCTGGTGGGTTCCATTCCATTCCCTGGCTCAATCATGGTGTATACCTTCATTAGAATACCAGTCACTAGCCATGCTTGAACAGTCGACTTTGCACGCATGCAGCTCTTTAACCATTTTGTTTATCCTGCATATGGACCACTAAGAAGATTTGAGTCACGACTAAGTCAAACAATTAGCAAGATCTGTTCAATTTATTGATAGATACATATGAGCAGGATGATAGCAAGATGATAGATGCTTGTACATGCTTCAACCGTTCGGGTTTGGGGTTGGCATCTATTTGCCCGAACTCGTTATTGCATTTGATAAAATAAAATATCATATAAAAAATCGTCTTAAACTTGAATGCAAGTTCACAATTTTAGTGGAAATTGTTGCACAATCTTTAAGAAAGATAATTTTAAATATTTAAGGTTAATCTTCTAATAAAACCGGAGGACTGATAGAAATCAATGCAGGTTTACTGAAAAAGAGAAGTATATTGGGTTCGGTTCCACTAGGATCCGATTCGAATAAATGGCTAATGCTATAAATTCGGTTTTTTTAGCATGAGATTATGTTTATTAACGAGTTCAGGGTTAGGTTTGAGGTGCTAGGGCTTTTACCGCATTGCAGGAAACAGTCAGATTTGCAGTGTCAGCCTCACACGTTGGGCTGGGACATCAAATGATCAATGAAGATTGATGGTGGATCTCATCTTTCTGGACACGTGGAACACGTCCGGCCGTGAGATGTTGACAGGAAGATGAAAGGGACCCACTCTAACGTGCATAACTCTTTACTTGGGGTTGCAATCAATCGGCGGGCCACCGGAACTGACCGGTCTGCTTTTACTTTATTCTTGACTCATAACAAGGATCAGGAATATCTCCCCCTCCCCCCCTCTCTCTCTATATATAGATATACAATTATAATGTCTAATATGTTTCTCATGTTATTATATATATATATATTGTGTGATTAAATCGATATACATGTTTCCTTATTTCCTTGTATTTTTAATTATTTTCTTAATATTAGAATGGGCCCAGCCATGGCACAGACCCTATCGGATGAACACTTGGGTATGAAACTCTTGTCTTCCCTTTCAGGAGCCCAAAATACTTTGACCAATGTGGCGTGCCCCTTCAGGAAATTGAAGGGTTATATTCGCGCATTTGTTAATCATATGTACTTGTACCAAATCAGGTTTTAATTGCTCAAGCTTTGATATGAAGAAAAAAGCTCTCTCAATAATAAGATCTTACTTTTTTTGAGTTAAGTATAATACAAAATAAATCACAATTACAACCAAGAATTCATGTAGCCGACTCCACCTAATCGTGGATAACGATTGGTTCTAACTGGTTTGGTTTAAAGATAATAAACCAAGAGCAATATTTTCAATCTCTCTCTCTCTCTCTCTCTCTCTCTCGATATATATATATATATATATATATATATATATATACACAAACGAGTATACACACATAGAATCAGATGCAAACCTGTGTGCACGTTTCCACACAACAAGTCGCAAAAAGAGAAGTACCGTAGTAGCATGCTTCATACCAACGTTAAAGTGAGTTGTTGGTGTCCTTATTAATAACTTCATCAAGTAGCACGTTAACGAATTCAAAGTTACATCTATTTCACCAACCATGAATATACCATACAAAATAATTATAAAAATTCAACTGTACAAAAGAGTTTGGTCAATTGATCACCAAAACTCGAAAAAACAGGTATAATCAAAAATATGTTTTAGAGAGAGAAAAAAACACATCTAAACCCCTAAACCCTGAGCCAACCTCTGCCCGGCCAAGTCGCACCGAGCTGGTCCAAATCCGAGCCTCGACTTCTCTAGGTCGTATTCAACCCACATGTTCTGCTGATGGTGGTGCCCTATGATGTAGGCCTCCACCGGGACCAAGTCCGAGTTCCCGAACGTGAAGCAATAGACGCCCAATCTATCAGGGACCCTGTAAAGCAGCCGGTCTCCGGCGACCTCCATCTCGGCACCCCGAAACATCAAGACCACCGGTGGTAGACTCGGCAGCGTCGCACCGCCCCATCTGTAACACAAATTAAACGCTCCTTGAAACACATAATTGGTGTCTTCATACACTTTCAGCGTCCCATTTGTTTGCTGCACAAACTCATTCTTCAAGGCCGTGTAGACCGAGCCCAGCAACAAAGTGAACTGAGTGCCTGAGTCGACCATGGTCTGGCCGGCGCCGGTATGGTCCGGCTCGAAAACCGACTTGGGCAAAGGCAAGACCTTCTCGGCCACCTTGATCCCCACCAACTGAACCGAGTAAGCCACCCGGTCAAAATACGGAAGAGGCAGAGATATGTCAACCAAGGGGGTGTAGTTCAACGTCCGAACGAAAACCGGGTCCGAGTCGCCGATGACCAACACACCGGTGGAAGAGTGGTCCGAGATGCAGTAAGAAAACCGAGGGGAGCCCATCTGAGACACAAAAGAGAGTGCACCTCGGTTCATCCCCATGAGCCCAGTGGTGGGCTTGTTGGTGGTGCTGGTGGAGCTATAGCTCGAGGTGGCGCAGCCGAGAACCAGGCTCGGCACGGTGAGCCCGCCGAGAGAGACGGTCTCGGCGGCGAGGTTGCCTTCGCTGGTCGACCCGTCGGCGTAGGACTGACTGAAATGGCAGAGTTGGTCCGAGTCGCACATGGTGGGCGAAGGCAGATCCCGAGTCTTGTTCCTGCAGGCGTCCGAGTCGCAAGAGAGGGGGAAATAGGACGTAGATTTGTTGGGGTTGAAGGTGGTGAGGTTGGGAGAAGGGAGGCACTCGAGCCAAGTGAGCTCGCTGCCGGTGTCGACGACCATGGTGAGCTCTTGAGGGGGCGAACCCACTTTCAGAGGAACAACCAGACTGTAATTGTACTGAAAAAGGAGCTTGCTTGTGGGTTTTGGGAGATTTAAAGATGGGATTTTCATGGTTTGGAGAGGGAGAAAGATGGATTTTGAAGGTGAGCAGAAAGAGGTCGGAAGGAAGACGATCAGGAAGAAGAAGGGCCATGGTGGGATCAGATGCAGAGTGAACAACGCCATTGCAGATTAAGATGAAGTTGGCCAAACGGTGAGCAGGGGAAGACGTATATATAAAGAGAGAGAGAGAGAGTCTGTATGTGGGTGCCGAGAAAGATCACTGAAGCGGTCGATTTGGGGATGGCTGATTCGGGTTTTTAATTGGGTTTGCACATTTGGTTTTGATCTTTTTTATTACTTTGATTAGCGGGCCACTTGGATGACGACGCATTGAAGAAACAGGTTTCCTTTTCTTTTTTGTTGATAAAAGTCAGGTTTCTTTGGAAACCTGGTGTGGGGAAAACAATTTTTCTTCTTAACCTGGTTCTGTAATAGTCGAAAACTTGGCTTTAACTACGGGTGCGAATTTGGACCCTACCTGACAACCCGACCCAAACCACGGTTTGAGGTTTAGGCAACCTAGAATTGAACAGGTCTGTCAGCACGAAAGACCCAACTGTACAATATTTATGTATTATAATATATAATATACGTATACATATTCTACATATTACAGATGATGTATATATATATATATATATATATATATAAAGATATACTGGTATATATATATATATAAGGAGAGAGTGTGTGTGGTATATGCACACGTGAACATATACACATCCCTCATTTCACCGTTTTATGTTGCTTCAACCTTCTTCACTGTTTTGATTGATAAAAGGTGATTTAGAGTACAAGGAGAGAAGTGGGAAATGGTAGATGCCGGTCCATGAAAGTTGGTGGTGGCAAAAAGGCTATGTGCGGTTTGTGCTTATGAAAGAGGTATGCATGCATATCTCTCTACTTCTTTTTCTCTTTATATATATATTAGTGCTAGAACCTCAAATATATATATATATATATATATATATGAGCCAAAAGGAGGAGATTTTCAAAAGTAGAAAATAATCCAGGAAATGAGGGAAGAATTGAATGAATTTGAGTGACGATCCGTCTGAGGTGCGGCTTTCATTTACGGTTCTACAAAAGATGGGACCTTACCTAACGAGGGGATCACCTTTGGGTTTCAAAAGGACAAAAAAAATAGAAGTAGACGGAATTGGGAAAGGTTCGACCTTCATTGGAAGTGACCGAGGTGAACCAACCCATTGACCCGGAGTACCTAACAGTTTTGTTTGCAAGGACCTTACCTAAGTCAATGAAGCAAAAGCATATGCAATGAAGACTTTTTTTTTGTAGACAAGATGGATTAAGCAGAAATGTACTAAGTGAGGTCCAAAACCGAGATAAAACCTTGTCCCAACTAAGTGAGTTCATCTACATGGGATTCTATTCGCCATTGTGAGTATGGTGCAAACATTAGCATTTAATTTAAATAAAAGTACAATCATGGTTTATCATTGTTTTTATTGATTCAAGTATTTCCTCCTTTTCTTTTAAAGTGTTCTAATTTCTCATACGCGTTTAGCCACATTTTATCTTTAAACTATCCTATGTGTGTTCTTCGAGTTTTATCTTTCGGCAGTCTTTCTTCGTCTCATGACATTTATAATGGATCGCATGTTACAAATAAACTTTTCGGTATAATGGGGAGGCCGAAGCCTTGTGCACGCCCTTGAACTAATGACCTTCAACTCATGGGTCGACCCCTTAGCCAGTCAGTCAGTCATTGCTCTTTGTGTTGTTGAGAGAAAGTGTTTCCAAAGTAGGATAGTGGTCCATAATAATAATAGTGTTTGTCTTTCTAGGGGACTTAGAAACAAGGGCACATTGTGCACTTTCCTGGGGGGGGGGCAGGGTGGAAAATCACCAATTACATGGATCCCGAGATTCGGATTATTATAGTGGGAAACAAACAACGTTCACAAATTCCCACACATTATCCCAGTAAACTTTTCCTCAATAAATAATAAATGATTGCATTTATGTTATACATGGACTAAGCTTCATGAAGGTGCTTACTTTATTCTTTCATTCTTCGCATTCAAATGAGATCAAATGATCGAATTTGAATTTTGTCCTTGGATTGTAAATGCGCACGGAGCATTTTACTCCAATCAAATAGTAGATCTTGAAGCTTTTCAATTGTGGGCCTCATATATTTTGGCTTTTATGTTTTGAGGAGATTGATGGTCCTTTGATTCAATTTACACCTTTGGTGAACTAATCTAGGGCTGGGATTGCACTCAGAGTGTTTTCTTACCTGGCTAGGAAACTCGACTCACAAGTTGAAGGTTATGAGTTCGAAACTGATCAAGTTATTAACCATGGATTATGCATAAAATGATTCGATTAGTGTTGGCTTGCGCGAATTTTCCTTGAGATGCATGACCTGGTGTTCCAAGAGGCATGGATCAGCTTCGGATAAGTCGATCCACACCTCTAGAAGGCTACCCGATTGGATAAACCGATCGACAATTAGATAATCCTATATGGATTCTGTGTAAATTTTTTCATATATGGATATGACCAAACAGCCGTAAGAGAAGGCATCAAACTGTGCATCAACTTTTAGTGGGGTCTTACTGAGAGCCTTAACTATTTAATGATCCAATTAAAACTATACTATCTCCTGTAGGGGTTCAAATTCCACCAGCCGAGTAGGGGGGAAGCGGGGGGACATGAACACTTCAAAAGAAGCAAATATTTAAGTAAAAGATTATTCAAAGCAAAAGCATTTAAAATACATGGCTGTCCCACAATAATTGAGGGTAAAGGAATTTTTTTTCCTTCATAGAAAGAACACCTTGCATATCCTTCCAAAATTAGATGCTTGATTTGCCTTCCACCGCATCATGAATTTACATATATTAACCAATGCTGAAAATATTATATCGTATAATAGCTCACCTGGCTAGGCTATCGATTCACAAGTTGCAGCTCATTCGTTTGATACTCGGGGCCATGTCTGGCTTAGGCCTCCCCATGGTACCACACACACACACACACACACACACACACACACACACATATATATATATATATATATATATATATATATATATATATATATATATATATATATATATAAAGTTATAAATACTCACACTCATTCATGTTCAAATCCACTTAAATATTTCTATCATTTGATTGACATGATCAATTATCGATATATTTTTTTATTTTATCATTTATCTAAAAGACCGAAATATTGAGATGATAAAGTGGATTTAAGCATGGATGGGGTGTGTGCATGGACCGTGTTCTCTCTCTCTATATATATACAACAATCAAGTCTTTTCCTATACTAGATGGGGTCAGCTACATGAATTTTTTATTTCCATATAGTCATATTATATGTCATACTAACAATTAACTCAATGTAAGCTAGATCATTCTTTATTGTTTCTTTTCAATACTTTTGTGGTCTTCTTCTTCCTCTTTTAATATTTTCACAATCTAGTTTTTAAGACATTTTTATCAAAGCTTCCTTTGGTTGTCTTTCTACGTGTCCATGATTTTCTCTCATTTTATTCTCTATTGGTCACTCCCAACTTGTTTCTAATAACCTCATTATGTATATGGTCTTTCCTTGTGAGATCACTCATTTATCTCAACATCTTCATTTTTATCATGAATATCTTTTGTATATATTGATGATTAACCGTCCCATACTTAGAACTATAAAATATAGCAAGTCTCTACTCTATAATATTTTTCTTTTAACTTTAATAGTATCTTCTTGTCACATACAATACGTGATGTACCTTTCCATTTTAATCAACATGTATTAATTCTGTGTCTAACATCTCCATCAATTTTTCCATCGTCTCTCTCTCTCTCTCTCTCTCTCTCTCTTTCTATATATATATATATATGTATACTGCCACATTCTATTATGTTATTATGGTCTATTTACCATATACTATGTATTATGTACTCTTTTATATTTTTCGTCTTCTAAGTTTTTGAATTATTTTTACACAATAAGGTAAAACAAAATACCATACTCATTGTTGGGTTCAACTCGATAAAAAATGGGTTTGGCTTGAAAGAGACTTGATCCAGTGACCATTCAAGAGAATCAAAATCAAGACTAATTAATCACAAAGGTTCCAGTTGGATCCAACTCCTTTGCAAAGGAGGGCTGGGTCCAACTCGTCCTCAATTAACGGACACGCCTACCTGCCAGGGACAATAACGCTGACTAGTGACCTTTCCGTAGCATTTATAACGCGAATAAAGACCCCGTTAAAATCATTCAAATGATACAGGGAGTGTTAGTGATGTGTCAGGTGCAGACCAGGCAACTCACCTGGCTCCAAAGAATCCACTGACCTCAGTGGCCGGACCCAGTTACTGTCTATTGGGCCATCGAGCTCGGAAACCTCACTTGAATCGGTTTGGAAGCAATTGCCTCACCAAACACATCACCATATTAGTCCCTACATGGGGTACTTACATGCCTGAGCAATTCATGTCTAACTTATCCGTGTCAGAGAACGAGCGTGACTCGAACTCGTGACCTCCGATCTTGCATGCAACTAAGCCAACACAAACCTGTGGGCTCACTTGGTAGGTTCAGTCATATTGTTTCACACAAAATAGGGTTGGTTACATGGATTCTTTATTTTCGTGCAGCTCGATCATGTATCATGCTACTAATTGACTCAACATAAGCTATTCTTCTTCTTTTTTCCAACATTTTTGTGGTTTTTCTCTTCTTTTAACATTTTCACCGTTTAGTTTCTTCCACCTTTTTATCATAGCTTCATTTGGTTGCCTTTTCACATGATTTTTCCTCGTTTTATCATCTATTGCTACTACTCTCGATTTGTTGGTGATAATATTATTACATATATGGTTCTTTCTTGTCTCACCATACATCCTTATCAACATCTTCATTTCTGCCATGGCCATTTTTCGTACATGTTGATGAATAAATGCTGAAAACTCATAATCATATGACATAGTGGGTCTAATTGCTACTCTATGATATTTGCTTTTGAACTTTTAATAGTATTTTCTCGTTACATAAAGTAGATTTTATTACTATGCTATGACATAGTGGTCTAATTTCTTGATAGATTCATCAGAAAAATGGCCTTAGGAGGATTGACAATTAAGGTTTTGTCTTTCATGGGCTTTACCCATGCATGCTGATGCCAAGCATGGGCCCTGCAGCGTGGGCCTGAGACTAGAAGTCGGACACTCGGCTGTTCCGACACCAGAAAATTTATTTTTTCAAATTACAAGTCTAACAAAAAAATCAGGAAAAATAATTCATTCACAATGATGTCAATGAAGGTTAAGAAACAAGAACAATGGTCCTTTGCTGCCCGCACAGGCCATCTCCCACCGCTTTATCTCTTTTGTTAATCTAAAAGCTTGTGCTTCAAATTGTCCAAATAGAAGAACAATACAATTTTAATTTGGTTTTTGGTGATGCTGATCTAGATTAAATCATAAGTACCATATTTAATTTGTTAATATATCTATTTATCTTCATTCCAGCTAGCTTTAAGATATGTTAAGGTATCTTTCTTTCCAAAAACGCGTTTAGTAGGATCCACATGGTTCCTTAATGAAACATATTGAAGCAAAGCTGCCCTAATGCAGACAGACTATTTTCATATTATGCAGAACGTGAGGTTGAATATATTCTGCATAAATAATGGACATGATAACTAAATATAGATAAATATACACAAATTACTCTCTCCCACACACACACACGCGTGCACACACATCCTTTGTCTTAAACTGAGAGATGTAAATAAACCGAGAAACTCATGGATTGGCCTAATTCAGCTCGTCTTGATGCTCGTCTGGCCGATCGATCGCTGAGAATGAACAACCGATGTTCATGCAAGCTCCGCTCCTATACATGGGCTCAAATAGTTGTGCATATACGATTTTTATTTATTTTTAAAAAGTATACTGGACTGACTAGTTGTGGGCAATATATGTTGTACAATGGTTGAGTTTTAAACAAGATTTTAATGTTTAAAAGCTTTAATTACAATGATATTTGTGAAAATGTTTTTGAATTTAGTGTTCTTAAACAACGTCGAATTTATTTTCTACAATGAAATTATAAATAAAAAGAAGGTTTCAAGTTTAATGAATAAGCTTGTGTTTGCTCACATGACTCTCTACCCAGCAGCTTGAGCTCAGCCCATCTAACTCGGTTCGTCTCCTCTCAAACTTGCAATGAGCCAAACACGATCACTACTTCATGCTGATGACATGAACAACCTCTGTTTGTTCATCGGTCTGTTTAATTACCATCTCTCTCTCTCTCTCTCTCTCTCTCTCTCTCTCTATATATATCTCTCTCTCTCTCTCTCTATATATATATATATATATATATATATATATATATATATATATATATATATATATATATATATATATATATTATATACTTCGTAATCGGTGGGATAATGCATGCTTATGGCAATCACTATCATGAGGAGGGGGGCAAACAGTGGAATATGGGCAGCCATCACCGTCGTCTTGTGGCCCTGTTTGCTTCCTCTCTAAATGGCATCAACCCCGTGCTCTATAAATGACCACATTTGGTTTTTTCTTTGACTCGGAAAGCCCCGGGCGCACACCGCGTTTCGGTGTGTAGTTTAGCCTTTCATACGTCCGCATCATCCCACCCCAATTGAAAAAAATGCAAAAGCATCCATCCACCTCTTTTGTCCATATTTCCTGGCTTTGCCTTGAGTCACTGTGGCTGCAATTTGGGCTGCCTGGCTGTCCCCCATGGCTCGTTTCCCAACCCAGCAACCTTCCACTCGCTCCATTTCTTCATTCACCACTCACAAGAACCAAATCTCTCTCTCTCTCTCTCTCTCTCTCTCTCTCTCTCTCTCTCTCTCTCTCTCTCTCTCTCTGTATCTATCTATCTATCTATATATATGTATAAACGCATGCATACACAGAAAGAGAAACACACAACTAATTGCTAGATGATATACATAAGCTAGGCCGAACATAACACCAACCAACTGTTCATAATTCGCTAAATTTAGCTTTGATGAGTTCCTCGTGTTCAACTTTGGTTCAACAAATCAAACAGGCAGCACCAACCATAGCAACCAAGACGGTAGGCTGTGTACCTGTCCCCAATCGCAAGTGTCTCACCCAGCAACGCCTGACTCAATTTTCTTCACCATCAAAAGACCCAAACTCTCTCTCTCTCTCTCTCTCTCTCTCTCTCTCTCTCTCTCTCTCTACACAAAGAATATCGCTTGGCTGGTAATTATTTTGAGCCGAACAACTGAGGTTTGGTCTTGGTTTCTCTGGTTCCGTTTTCGTTCTTGTTTGGTTTGTTGAACCAATGAGTCGAACATGAGGAACTCACTGAAGCTAACAGAGTGAAGTAAGAGCAGTTGGTGTTCGGTTCGATTTTAGCTAGTATAAATGATGGAACTTAGTTCAGTGTGTGTCTGTGCGTATATCTGCTTTCAGCTAACGAGACCAGTCGAAACAGCCTCTTTTTCAGTTCATTTAGACCCTTGTTTTTTCTTTTTCCCTCCATTCTATCAGTCAAATCGAGGTTGGTAGTAGACAGCTAGCTAAATCTTTGACTTATTTGGTGCGCAGTGAACCTACTCTGGAGAGGCTCACACCTAATATTGGCTTGAAGCTATAAAGTTATTTGCCTTTCATTGTCTTCATCTCTTCATTTCAGTTTCGCATTGTTCTGTCTAAGTAGACTTTCTGCCTCACCCCCCCCTCCTCGACTGATTCTACTATCAGTAAATCTCTTCACATCACATTATCGACTCTGATTTCTTGTTAGTATCAGGAAACTTCACCCCTGTTCATGAATGAGAATCATATGATTCATATCTTCTTCTTGGTCATGTATCTGTATATGGCTTTTTCATCAACTCAAAATCTTCTTCTTGTTTGGTACTAAGCTCGTTCGAACCTGGAGCTTAACACAACCTCAGTTAGACTCACTGATCACACTAAAAACTTGCATGTTTCAGTTTATGATTTTAAGGAAAGGATAAGCTTTTAATTTGCAAACTAACTAAAAAAAGTTATTTCCATACAATTTATTTGCTTGTAAAATTGAAAGGTTTGATCATTTAATTACATTGTAACCACCCAATTGATTAGTTGGGTTAACAAGGCTTTATAGCTCATGTGTACATTGAATTCTATATACTTAAAATTCTTGTATAACTTGAGCCAACTAAGCAATGAAATTCCATATCCTTGACCAGGTGAGCTTATATGGGTTGCATAGGATAGCTAAACAAGCATTCTTCATGTTCAGCTTGAAAATCTTTATGAGCCAAATAGTTCTGGTTCTTTTAGATTGTGAATGAACATGATTGAGCTCATTCCTCCACTGAACTGAGCCGAACGACAAGCAGCTCACTTTGCTTAATTGGCCCTACTCTACAGGCATCTTCAATTTTAATCTGTCACTATTAAACAATTAAGAATAACCTTCTGTTTTATTGAGCTGTCTAATCAGTCTTGGGAAACATATCTCTGCCTTTTGTGCTCATCTCCATGTTTTCAGTTACATGAGGAAGCAAAATGAGAACCTCAGGATCTTAGGTTACTTGTTTGCCCCCACATTGTCACCTTTAATAACTTCATTCACATTGGAAAAGTATTGGTTTGTTTATCTCTTGATTACAATCTGCTCAGTAAAAAAGGGCTCCTCTATTCCAAGGTTGATTCCTCAAGATGGGAGAAACATGCTCTGCAATTACAGCTATAAAACACGCCCAGCTGGGTTTCGTTGTGGTTCATCTCATTAATTGTTGCTTATTTGTGATGTTTTCTTGTTTAAGATGAGTTATCAGGGATGAGTCTAATACGCCTACGATATTACATGCTTATTGCTTACAATATCCTTACAAATCTCAAACTTTCGATCAAAGAAATAGATGTTTAAGATCAAAAAGCAAAAATGAACAAAAGGTAAACATATATTTTCGCAGGTTGTATTGATTCCGTATTTTTGGCTTTTGATCTCAATTATTATCTTTTTTATGAAATGGTTGAGATTTTTAAGGATAGACAAACAACACGCCAAAGATATTAGACTTTTTATCAGAGCCCATGTAAATGGACAACTTGCAAGCTGTACGAGCTAAACATGAGCTTGCTTGCTTATTGAACTTCCGAAGATATCTGATTCATGGATCAGTTGAGAGCTAAATGCTCTATGACTGAGCTACACTGAGAAACAATAGAAGACTGGATGTTACAGAGTTCAACTCCCGTTTTCAACCCATATCAGTAGTGGCACCTTTTAGATTAGAGAAGACAAATATTGAGTAAAATTTGAACCCAAAGCTACGAAAAATACAGAAATTTGTGAATTCCCAAGCATAGATCAAGGATGGAGATTCGGCAGAAATAAATCACAAGCTCAGGTCGTTCAAAACGCAAACAACATCAAGAATATCTAAGAACAGCACAGGAGCGGCATTTCATTTGCCTATAAAGGGCAACGACCGAAGCCCTCAAAATCTGCATCTAGTTTGGTACAACTACTTTTCTCTTTCATGAAAGAATAAACAACCACAAGAGGGAGAGAATAAAAGGAACATAGATGGCTGAGCCATTTAAATAAGTTGGTGATCTAAAGCTGTAATCTGAAAAATCAATGATGCAAAAGTTGCTATAGCAATACACCCAGAGGACAAAGATAGGGCACACCACCCACTTGGGTCCAGTATGAAAACGTCACTGTCAAACGGCTCTTCTAGTTTCCACCATTACAGAACTCTCTCTCTCTCTCTCTCTCCATATTGGTACCAGTTGGTGAACGACACTTTGAAGCTTATGGATGGCAGGATACCCATTGCCAATCCATACTGTGAGCCATTTTCGTGATGGCAGAATAGGTGCCAGAGCATGCGCATGCCACTCCAAGAACAAGTATAACAAGACATAGAAAACCTTGCAGTGAACACATAAAAAAGGAGAGTTATTGTGATAAATGCAAACTTATTCCATACAATGTGATATCGGCATGTATTACCATATCATACAATGTCGTATCTTGGTACCTGGATCAATATGATACTAATTTTTACCCATTTATCACAATCGGACCACGTCGGCGTATATTACATTATATCATACAATGTCATCGTGTTGTATCATATGATATTTCTTTCTTATCATTTTTCCAATGTTCATTTTAAAAAAAAATTCTTCATTAAATACATAAAAATAAGCATCACACTATATCGTTATCCATTTTGGCAAATGTGTGGTGGTACCGTGCACGATATTCGCAACAATGGATTACTAGGCTCAAGGATTGCACACATAAAAAAAAAAAAACTTAATTATTCAAAGATTATGATGATCGAGAAAGCCATCGGCAAAAAACAAATGGCCGTGTGGGTACCAATCACCAATATGAATTTTGAAATAGACACAGCAACCATGAATGGTCAAAGAAATAGTCACTTTCATACATAATCTGTTCATAATGATATGTCAAGCATGGGAACCAATTATTGTATATGCTAGAAAGGTACATTTCGTTTCTCTCTTATGCAAAATGAGAAAGGGCTAAAACACCTAGGAATCTAAAATCCGTGGTGAAAGCTAGACTCCTATGGAGACTTTGGGGGAACCAATCTCTGTGGTGGAAGATAATACGTTGAATGTTAATCTAGAATTTCTATTTTCAACTTTAATCTTAACTCATGACAGTGACTTGTAGCAGTTATTACTGATCGGACCATCTTCAATGAGGATTTAACATGATTTTCAGGTCTGACAATTATTCTAATATATACGCCACATTCATGATCCATCTTGGGAAACCATATCATCTGTGGTAGAGAACAATAAGGCATGTGGCTCACCGCAGGAAAAGCAAGTATTGTATTATCGCTGCAGATCTTTGACTCTGAAGCCGAGAGTCACAAATGATATGAAAATTAGCAGTTAAATAGTTACCTGAGACTGAGGTACCTTCCCACGTAATATGCTAAGATAACAAGCACATGGGAGAATAAGTGCCTGCAGGAAGAAATCAGAAACAAGCTTAGTAAAAAACGAATGTAATGGTGTTAAATCTTTTGGTAGAGAACACTAAGGTTGTTCTTATCGCTATCGAGTATGGCACTCGAGCTTATCTGAAGGCAATAGCTCTTCCAGGGATAGAGCAACCGGGGTGATTGTCAATGCATACTTTGTAAAAGGATTTACAATCTACAAGCATGATGTTTGCAGCACAAACATCACTGAACATTTGTAGTCTTGCTTTGGTTTACCGTGGTCCAGACAGCAATATTTGAAGCCACAAACTGTTTAGGCATGTTCAGAGTCACCTGCTACTGAATGGATTCGCCGAACATGCTAAACCCGATCACAGCCACAGCAGCATAGAGAACTGTACATATTAAGAAGCTGTGAAGAATCTAATATTACTGTCAGTGAAGGTAAAATACTCTAATTGAAGCATTAAAACTTTAAGCATTTTAATTTTCATGATATCTACTTAATCAAGTCATGTTATTTGGAAATCTGCACATGGCCTTTTTGTCTTGGGAAAGATGGAAGTTGGTAGAAACTATGAATGACTTGAAGCATTTCCAATGAGTTAATTTCTTCAGGACAAGGCACATTATTACATTTGAAGTGATGGAGTCTAAACTTGATGTTAGCCTTACATTTACTCAATTGATCCATAACAAGTCGGCCAAGCAGGCCTTTGATTAAGAAAATTCCATGGCGCTAGTTACTGAATGATGGAGAAACATAATCCTGACTGAGCCAGGGAAGAGTTTTTCTTGCTTGGTCCAAGTCCGAGCCTCACGACATGTCTATCCATCATGAGTTTGACAATATGGCATATCATCACTACCTGGTAGGTTCCATATCTGGCTAAAGTTGTTCGATTTAGTAACAGGGTACCGAGAATCAGAAAATCAATGCATGAACAAACAGAAACATGAATTCCTCACCTATTGTGAAACCTTCCTTAGTTTTTCACTAAATGACCCAAAGCAATTCAGTGGAATCCTAAAATATATGGCTTAATTAAGATCATGGATTTTTTTTCATAACAAATTTCAAGACATATACAGATATTGGTGTATCTCACTTTCTTTTATGTGGCATTGGAACTTGCTCTCTGCATCCAAGTACAAAATGCAGCATATGTTTCTAATAAGCGTGATATATATTATATTCTTCACCCGGAAACTCTTTTAGCCATTGTCATGGGGTTACTTTCTTGTGTGGACTAATCAAATTGCCAAACAATTCGGAAATGTGAAGATGATAGTCTGTGTTTGATCTTAATTTACTGCAACATCGACAGAAAAACAATTAATTACTAATTGAAGGCAAAGCTGGGCATTAGCAGTCTGTGGATAGCTCACTGCAATTGTCAATAAATGTTTGCATTTAACATTTAATCTAAAATACACATTGTAAATATGGTTTTAACCTACATTTTGGCTGTGAAAAAGGTTTTCAACCATTATCAAAGTAATTTACTTTGACTGTGGAAGGAGATAAGGATCTCTGAGTGATGCATCCATATGTTGAAGTCAGTTTTCAAAGACTGTCGAATTCAGAAAGAAATACTTGAATTTCAAACTACTACACACCAAGATGTATAAATAGGGGTGATTACACAATCAAACAAATGAACTAGGTATACCTTCCGACAAGCACTGCTGGAAATTGCTTCCGCTCCTTCATTGAAGAGTAGATGTTTGGAAACACAGAATGTCCAGAGTAGCAGAAACCATATAGACCAATTGCAACGAGATGGTTCCTAATATCCAGTACACTGCCACCTTTGTAAAATCCCACCCCATCAACAACCCCACCCCATAGCAAGCTCATCGTAACCATTATAGAAGCGATCATCCCACAAGCTGACACGTCGATAAACCAAGAAAGCAAACAAGATGAACCAACAGATGATTATACGGAAAAGAAGTAAAACTGGATATAGAAAGAGAGAGACCTGACAGGTAGGAGAGAATCCTAAGGTCTCTCAACCACACCGTTGGCAGGATACAGAGGGTAGCCAGCACAGAAAATAGAGTACTATGATTCAGCTCATATCCTGCTAAGGTGATAAAGCCAGATTGTCACCAACAAGAATCAAATACTCCACACTGCAGGCCTACCAATAACACCATTTTATACTTAGTTCAGTTTCTAAGGCAAATTATACCGCAACATATGTACATGTATGTGTATGCGTGAGTACACACATTATTTAGATGAATAATGAGGATAGGGAACTGTTACAAACAAAACAAGGGTCAGCATTTGTAAACTTACATACAGCTCTGCGTAGAGAATTATCTGCAAAAGCCAAATACAGAACATGTCAGATTAGTTTGAATGTGTTGAAAGATGAAAAGAGGAAGAGTCTATGCACCTTCCCAGTTATTTAATCGTACATGAAAGATATCTATATCATACATGGTGTTCTTTTACTTGTTACAAAATGTTATGCATCAATATGGCATGGTATCATTGGACCTTTAGAATATGGGTTGTGTATCAATACTTCCAACACTGGTTAAGAGTCTGGATTCAATAGGTTTAATTCATAAATCTAAACATGACTTTGCTTTAGGCATAGGCTACACGTTGCGATGAGAATTGACAAGTGAAGCCATGTAAGTGGTGACTTACAGACACAGTTAGACGACCAACTGTGACGAAAGTAGCTTGACCAATATCAGGGTAAGTGTGCAGTCCTGGTCTGCTGTCTAGACAATGCTTAAGCAGCATCCCTGTGTAGCAGGAGACGAGAAAATAAAAGAAGTATGAGAAGACCCAGCCAACCTCCTCCTTTGATTGCATAAGGTGTGGAGAGAACTCCTACCCCACAAAGAACATTGATACCTACACATACGAACAAGAACATTAATACAAGCATTTGTGAGATATACTTATGAAATCTAAATAAATTTGTAAATAAACAACCAATATCTCTCTCTCACACACACACAAGCAACACAACACACACACTGCATAAGTTATTCAGACTATCGTCAATATAAGCAATCAAGTTAGAGTTGGTAAGTCTTACCATTAACAACGCTTTGCATGTATGAACATTGGTGAGAAACAGCTGTTTCATCATAAGGGATATGTTGCTCTTTGAACGAAGCTTTACGTAACTGATCTTCGTCAGAAATTAATGGCTGATGAATAGGATCCGCACTCTCTGGGATTGGACTGACTTCAAGGTGAGGAGGTGACCAGAAGGAGCTACCAAACCTCTTTAGATTCCCATACCTTAGAAAATCTACTATAACAATTCCATTCTTTGGTAAGAGTTTTCTTTTATTGGTATCATCTGCATCCTGTTTGTGCAGCCTCATGTTAATCATTTCTCATTCTCTGCGTTGTTTCCTAACAAGCACGCACCCTTTTGGCAGGTTTGGTGATGTCATTTGTTGGGTCCTTACTCACAATGCTTGTAGTAAGTCTTCTGTTATATCTCAAACTAAGAGATTTTTTATTCTATTCTTTGTATTCGCCAACTTCAATTTTCGAATTTCAAATCCACCTGAACTTAGAAGCATGCTTATCAAGATCCCGAGTAGGGTCGTAAAAAATTAGGATCTTTTGATCCTTTGGAGGCTGAATCTGCCCCATCGCAAGTGAAGGACCTCATTGTATATGATCTTAACGGGATCTCAATCATGATCTTGAAATCAAAATAATCCAGCTATACAACATGAGAATTATTTTCTTACATATGAAATTCATGAATCATGTGATCAAAGGATTATACTAGACAGCAACATGTTAAAGATATAAATTATATGATTCTCATGAATTGCTTGTATGGATACATATATACATATGTACATACATATACACACCTATTTATACGTACATACTTGCACGTGTATACACACATACAGACATACGTATTGACATTCATATATGTATACTAAAAAGGTAAGATCTCTAAGATCGTGATCTGATCCCACTATCTTCAACCCTTGGAACCTCAAGCGATCTTAGGTGGGATTGAAACCTTGACAACCTTGATTAGAAGAACAAAATCCACAGATCCCTATCGTGTGCCATGTTAGCAGTTAACTCACAATAAGCTACATCATTCTTGTCGTCCTCTACCTCTTTTAATGCTTTCCAAATTTAGTTTTTCGTACCTTCTTACAGGTTCTTCTTTTGATCTTCTTTCTATATGACCAAACCATCTTAAACGATATTCTCTCATTTTATCCTCTATTGGTGTCACTCCTAATTTGTTTCTAATAACCTCATTATATATATGGTCTTTTCTTGTATGACCACTCATCTATCTCAACATCTTCATTTCTATCACAGACATCTTTTGTACATGTTGATGATTAACAGCTCAACACTCAGAACCATAAAACATGATAGGCCTAATTGCTGCTGTATAATATTTACCTTTTAACTTTAATGGTATCTTCTTATCACAAAGAATACCTTATGCTCCTCTCCATTTTAGCCGACCCGACCAGCATTAATTCTATGCGTAACATCTCCATCAATTCTTTCATCACTCTAAAAAAATGACCCTAGGTATTTAAAACTTTTCTTTTGGGGAATGCAATGTGTGCCAATTTTAATTTCTATGTCGTCTGAGGTAACCAAATGATCAAACTTACATTCCATATATTTTGTCTTTGTTCTACTAAGTCGGAGGCCTTTACTTTCTAATGTTTCTCTCCATAGTTCCAATTTTCTATTAACTTTTTTCTTAGACTCCTCCACTAATACAATGTCATTTGCAAATAATATACACCAAGGTACTTCATCTTGAATATGTTTTGTTAACTTATCCATCACCATTATAAATAAGTATGGACTTAAAGTTGATCCTTAATGTAACCCAATATTAACTTCAAAGAAGTTTGTCGTTCCTTGATGAGTCCTCACACATGTTTTTGCACCATCATACATGTCTCTTATAACGTTAATATATGTCAATGGGATACCTCTTTTTTCCAAAGTTCTCCAAAGAACCTCCCTCAGTACCCTATCATAAGCTTTTTCTAGATCAATAAATATCATGTGAAGGTCTTTCTTTTTTTGCTCTAAAATGTTCCATAAGACGTCTCAAAAGGTGAATTGCTTCAATAGTAGATCTGCCTGACATGAATCCAAATTGGTTCTCTATTGTACTTATACTTGTCTTAACCTACGTTCGATAATTCTTTCCCATAATTTCATAGTATGACTCATTAACTTGATACCTCGATAATTCACACAATTTTGAATGTCTCCCTTGTTCTTATATATGGGTATAAGTGTACTTGCTCTCCATTCCTCGAGCATCTTTTAGTTTTTTCATATTTCATTAAATAGTCTTGTGAGCCAAGTGATTCCTATTTCTCTTAGTATTTTCCAAACTTCTATTCGAATATTATTTGGTCCTACCAAGTACCAATTTACCATCCTTCATAAGTTTAAGAGCCTCTTTGACTTCATTCTTTTGAATACGGTGGTAGAAATTATGGTTTATATACTTTTATGATTTGGCTAACTCTCTTAAGCTAATACTAACATCTTTATTTTCATTAAAAAGATTATAAAAATGGTTTTTCCATCTATTTCTTATATCATCATTTGCCACTAGAATTTTTTCATCCTCGTCTTTTATGCATCTAACATAATTAAGATTTTAGTTTTCTTATTTCTAGCCCTAGCTATCCTAAAAATATATCTTTCACCCTCTTTTGAGTTGAGTTTTTTATATAAGTCCTCTCAAATTTTAGCTTTTGCTTCACTCACGGCCTTTTTCGCTTCCTTCTTTGCTTTCTTATAAGCCTCTAAAGTTTCACTAGTTTTCTTAGCATAATGTAATTTGTAACATGCCCTCTTTGCCTTGATTTTATTTTGTACTAATTCACTCCACCACCAAACTTCTTTTTGTGCCGGTTCACCTCCCTTAAATATCCCTACCACATCTTTCGCCACCTTCCTAATATGTATAGTCATATTGTTCCATATCACAAGGTGTACCAACATAATTCCAAACATCTCCTTGAAGGACTTTTTGTTTAAATATATATTCTTTCTCGCTTTTGAGGTTCCACCATTTAGTCTGAATAGCTCGATGCACTCTTTTCTTCTTTGTCTATTTTTTTATTTGTAAATCCATAACTAAAAGTGGATGTTGGGTGGTTCAGCTTTCTCCTGTAATTACTTTGCAATCTTTACAACACGCTCTATCTTTTTTTCTACAAATAAAGTAATCAATTTGTCTTTGTGATAAGCCACTCTTATAAGTAATTAAATTTTCATGTGGTTTTTTGAACATTGTATTAACTATAAAGAGATCAAATGCCATAGCAAAATTTAAAATCTCCCTACCTTTCTCATTTATATCCCCAAAACCAAAGTTCCATGAATCCCTTGATATCCTAATGCCTCTTTACCGACATGTCCATTTAAGTCTCCTTCTAAACAAATCATCTCCCTTTGTGGAATCTTTTGAAATACCTTATCTAACTCTCCCCAAAAAGTTGTCTTTATACTATCTTCTAGTTCTACTTGGGGTGTGTAACCTAACACTAATTTCAACGTCATGATTCTGTCACCATATCTATGTTTCTGAAATTCTGAAAATTTGAATTTTTGTATTAAAATTTTAAAAAATGGAAACTTTTAAAGCCCACCCCACCTGAAATAAGTTACTGGATCCAGACTATCGGATACAGTTCATGAGCCTCTACTGGGCTGTCTTCGTTGTTTGAACCCAACGCAAAGTTAAACAGATTCAACAAGGAAATTAACAGGGTGAGATTTATCGGACACATTCAGCATCATACAGAAGCCACACAATCGAGATCACAGAGCTTCGCTTGGTGAAACTGAAACCAAAACCTTGCCATTTTAGAACCCGGAATCTTCTCACTATAAACCACAAAAAGTTTCAGATTCTTAAAGGGATCATCCATGGTTTCAACTTCTTTCTTTTTAACGTAAACAAAATTTAGTCGAAACAACCATGACTTTCTCATGATAAGTGGATTGCAAGTATATATAGCGTCTCTCTCTCTCTCTCTCTCTATATATATATATATGTATGTATATATATGCATGTATGTATATATATGTATATGTATATATATATGTATATATATGTATATGTATATATATATGTATATGTATATATGTATATGTATATATATATATATGTATATATATATATGTATATGTATATATATGTATATATGTATATATATATATATATGTATATATGTATATATGTATATATATATATATATGTATATCAAAAGGTGCACGCTTGGCTTCCTAGGATCGTGACATAACATTAAAAGAGCAAGGTCATAAAACATGTATCGTCTTCCTTCCAGCTTTTTATGTGGCTTCTTCAAATTGCATTCTTAATATTAAACAACTTATATTGGGGAGAGAGAGAGAGAGAGAGGGGCCTGAAGCTCTGGGGCCATGCGCTGTGCTGCTGCAGCCGGAAGCTTGAGTTCATAGCAGAGGAGCCGAGTCTCGGATTCCAACACTTCACTGTTCGCGTTCTCTATCTCGTCATCACCGGCGCCGTCCAAGAAGGGACTGTTCCGGTGGCTTCCATCCTCTTTCCTTTCCATCTCTCTCTCTCAAGCAAAGAGGAGCATTCAGAAGGGAACCGTTAACTGTTTACGTGCTTTGAGTTTCTTCTTCCATGACCAACGGGAAGTGGTGGTCGCGCCTTACTCTCGTCCGGAGACACGGTGATAATGCTTGAGCCAATTACACGGCTACACTTGTCACTGAATACTTCTTGCCTTTGTTGTGTCAGAGGGCGAGTGGTCGTAGGCGAGATGATGGAGGATTAGATCGGGTCAGCCCTGCCCAACTCCGGCTCGTGTGTGGATCTGCCCAGATCCGAGACCGTTTGATACTGTTTGTGATGTTCTTGGACTTTGACAAGGAGGGTCGGTCCTCTTTCCTCTGCTTTTGATCCTTCTTTCCCCTTTTAATCCAAGTCTGACCCAACTCCAGGGACAGCCTTCATCCCCCCCCTCCTCCCTAGAAGCCTGCAAGTTCAAAATCTTGAAGAGAGACTGAAGTTAGAGGAAGCAGCTCAGTCGCTCGAAACTCATCCCAGCTCATCATGGTGGTGGTTGAATCAACCTGTACCTACCTATATGACCAGTGTTTTTTAGCTCTATTGGGAGACCAATCTGCATCTCCACACTCTTCTTGTAAACTGAAATGAAAAGCCACAGTTCAAGAAATGTGATCACTAAAGTATGCAGTGAATAATGTGAATCGTTGAGATTTAGTGCAGAGGCACTCCACTTTTATGATCCTCCATTGATGATCCATTTGATTGACCAACAAATTCCCATCCAAAAACTAATGGGGAAGTACTTCCTAATTCAGGTATGATCGGCCAACTTCAGAATTTTCAGATCAAGCCATAAACCCAAGTTTATGGACGTCGATAATAGATGTAAGATGGTGGAAATTAGGAAATTACCAAAGATTTGAGATATAGTCTTGGAAATCCCAATCAATCTCTCCAATCAAGCACAATGAAGACCACGTATTAGATGAGAGATCATAAGATCCATTATCACATATTTCAAGTTCAAATAGTCTTTCAAGTGTTTGTTGTCCTGCCTACATCAATATGGTCATACGGGATATTATTCTTTGATCATGGATCCTGTTTTTCATAGATATTTATGAATACATGCTGATTTATTGACGCAAACAGGGGACATTTTCACTGACATTAGAGTGATTTTTTTTAAATTAATTTGGAATTTAAATGCAGAGCTAGTAAATCACGAATTGATAGCTTCAATTCAATATTTGTTGCAAGCGGGGAATTTTCATTTTGAGAAATACCTTTTCTAGAAACAATAATCCTGAAAATATTAATTTTCCATTTCCTTTCTTTTCCATGACCCAAATCAAAAGAAAATGGAGGGTCGTGTTTTCTATCATTCTTGTGAGAAAATGCCTTAGGTAAATGAAAAAAAATCTTTTATTTATAATATTTAAGAAAATCTCTTTGAAGTTTGTTCAGCTAGAAGCCCATAACTTCAGTGGCAGACCCACGTTTTTTCCACCCAAAATTTTGAAATTTTTTATGTGTATTGAAATTTTCAGAAAAAATAAAAATCTTTGAAGCCCGTTCCCCCGGAACTTGATGTCTGCCCCACTCGAAACAAGTTTCTGGATCCGCCACTGCATAACTTGGTTAAAGCTCTCCCAACACTGGTTTTTCTCCACCGATGAGACTCAATTACAAGACCTTGCTTAAGGGAAACAAGTGCTGAACTACTTGAACCAACCAAAATTTGGTTATTAGTCTCTACCTATATGATTTTCTTCTTTCTTTCTAGAGAGACCGTTTTCTTCAATACCCAATACTCAATCCCATGGGTCCTTTGAGCTAGCCCGAACCCGACCAAGTTTGCCTATAAATACGAACCAATTTGAATCATTCGCAAACCTAATCAACAATGACAACTGAGTCAAGCTGCCCACAAATCCCAGCTAGTTCTGTTGATCTACAATGCCAGTCTGGTTCGGGCTCAATGTGAGCCGCTAGACCATTTGAGCATAGTTTAGAGTTAAATGACTCGGCATTGTGATGAATATGTTTCGGTTGTTCGAACTTTGCTAAATATTGGCAAATAATGGAGAAACATTGTCAATGTGATGTGTGCAAATGACAAATACATAAACTGGACTGAGAAATTTTCCGAACCCGAAAGTCATAGCAGACAATCTTGCATACTGAAAAAGAAAAAACAGTAAACCAAACTGGTGATTTTACATAGAAACATTGCTTTTCAGTTCGACTCTTTATTTAGTTTACCCATCTAGAGTTCCAAGTCATGTTTGGCTATCAGATTGCAGCGAAAAAGGTAGGGAAATATAGTCTCTGTTACTTGTCTATCTGGCCGAGCTTGCCGAGACCGTTGCACCGAGGGCATACGATCTGGCTCTGGTCCTTCCGTGCTGCATTCGCTCGCAAGGTCGACCCGGCTTTCCTTACAAAACCCGCTCCATCACACTCTGGGCACCTGAATTTTACACATGCTGAGTATTAGCATTGCACTCAACCAAATGCATATAGCCGTGATTCATCAGATCTTTATGACCAAAGTTATCGTAATTGAGCCTTTCTAGCAATACCACACACACACACACACAATTCTTACAGGTCCTTGCGAGAAAAGAGGATGGGGAAGGCAGTGCCAATGAGTGCCACTGCTACAGCTCCAGCAATCAAATAGTTGGTACCATCTGGTGACACATCTCCAAAGGCACAGACCACTGTTGATGCCCTTTTCCTCTTCAACTCGACTGCTCGGCTGGCCTGCCGGAGTCCAGAGCGGCCCTGAAGGTTTAGAATCACATAGGAAGCAGACGGTTTTCCAATCATTGAAAATTCCGGCGATCTGGCCAGCAAAGTGGAGGCTGGTTGAGTTGCAGCTGCCATTTTCTTGTGTCTTTGAGATCACTCTGTTTCTCTTTCGGATTTTATGCACATCTCCATTGGATAAGTCTATGCCAGCATTGTCAGTGTGGTCTGTGGATAAGAACTATGCCAAGTGGCTGCTTGTAATGCTAGTTATGGGCCCCACATTTTTTACAGTTCTTTGTTATTCCTTTTCTTTTGTGAAAGTATTTATGGTTATTCTTCAGAATATTTTATTTTCTAAAGAAAAAAAGGATAAGAAGCCGGCTCAGTCTGTGATTGAAGTTGATGGTCAAGTAGGCCCAGTCTGTACTTGAAGTTGATGATCAAGTAAGCTTGGTCTTGCACTCCCAATGAACTAGTTTTTCCCTCTATTGTTTGAACAGGGTTGCGTCCAGCTGCAACTTCAACCTCTTTGATGATAAATTGGTCAGGTTGGACATGGCTAAGTTAAAGCATATCCACCTGATGGCTTATTGAAGCAAGAATGCTGAAACCTAGTAGTATTGGTCCTGGGTTCAAGAGCCCTAGACATGGAAGTTTCCGGTGGGTGGTTCCCAATTAGACACCTCCTCAGAACATCTGATATTACTAGGCCTGCATTTGACTGGTCGAGTCTCACCGGGTCCATCGACACTAACTGGTTGCGAAGGGCACTGAACCTACCTACCGCCATTTTACATCTTGGAGCATATACTAGCCGGAGGATTTTATCAATGTAAATATTTAACTTTTTTTGTTACAAAAGGAGGCGAAGTAGGGATGTTTGTGGGGCGGGGTGCCCGCCCCCATCCCTGTCACGAGGCCAAAATGAGTCCCATCTCTACCCCCTGCGTCCTCCGCAGGACCTCATCTCCGTCAAGAATCACTCCTATTTCAAGCTTGAGATGAATCATCGTTAGGTTAAAATCTTACAACTGTGTCACGCACATTATACTATATATCCATTGGGTATAGCTTTATAAACGTATAGTTTTTTTGCATGAAGTACAACATACAACAACAATGATACTCTTCCACTTTTTACTCAGTAACAGTACGGTATCAAACAATCTTAAAAGGGTAAGGAACCCGTTCGTGAAGAAGGGGACTTGCTATCCTCATCCCTGCTCCGATAATCGTCCGGAATTTCCTAGCTTCTCTTGTCCTTGACTCTCTACCCCATGAACATCTCTAGATCGATGCCTAACAGACACCTGCACATGCATCCTCTGGAAGTCAAACTCCCCGCAAGAACAACGGAATGCATGTGACTCTGACCTACACAAGAGGATATGCATGTACACGGCTGGGGTTGGATGAGCTTGAACTGGATGAACAGCCTCCAGTGCAAAAGGACAACTTAGATATTACTCGATGCTGCAATTTCTGCCCCACTGCCATCAAGGATTTTGTTTGTTAGTGGTGACATTACTTTGGAAAGGATTGGCAAAACCGATTGACTCATTTATGTATATATATATATAGTTTTTTTAAATGTATCATATTTGTATAAGAATATGCACCAAAAAAACATTATACAACTAAAATACCTTTTATGTATTAGAGATGTCAAAATGAGCCTCAACTGAGGTACCGGGCTGGCCCATATGGCCCTTGGGGCCGACACAGGTCAGGCTAGGTTGGCCCGTAAGGCCACAAACCTGTTGGATATTAGATCGGGTCTATAAGACCCAATCCAAATCCAACAACAATGTTTTAGGCTTTCACAAACCATATACATATATACATGTTACTAATATATACATATAATAAAAAACTATATATATGTAATACATGTATATGTACTACATACATACACATACATCTATAATATATAGAGAGCATAGTCCATGTGTACACTCATTTATACTTAAATCTACTTAAAAAATTCAACCGTTTGATTTAATTATTGAAATCAATAATTGAAAAAACAGAGTAATACTAAATGTATTATATAATAAATTTGATAAACTTTTGCTTTTCTACTTCAGAACTTAATAGCTGAACGTTGAGATCTTTAAGGATGTTTAAGCATGAGTGTGCACATGTTATCATGTCTCTCCCTCTCTCTCTATATATATAGAGAGAGAGAATGTTAAACCTTAAATGCATCAAAATGTTTAAACATTTCTACCATTCAATCTTCAAGATTAACGATAAAGATTTAAATTAAAAATATCATTTATATTTTATATTAATCCTCATTAAATTCAAAATAATTCAAATCTATATCATAAATGCCGGAGATGTTTAATCATTTGTATTACATATCTAATATTACCTCTCTCTCTCTCTCGTCTGGTACACATATATATATTCTCTCCCATCTGGGCACACACACACACACACACACACACACACACACACACATATATATATATATATATATAGAGAGAGAGAGAGATGATGTTAACTAGATGTTCATGGCAAACCAATGCAGACACATTCTTGTGCACGTATACAAAAATAGATATATGCACATATGCTCGCTTGTACATGCTCATACATACACGCACAGTCCTTGTGTTCAAGCCAGCGGTTCATATACCAACAATGAAAGCAGCAAAATGCTAACCATTGGATAGGCGTCTAGATGGTGTCAACAAGGTGCCGTCGAGATTCAATGGGCGATCCAAAAACCAGGGGGGGGGGGGTCATACGCAACGAAGAGAGGAAGCGGATCAAGAAGTGTGCCAAATATCTAGAAGAATGTCGCCTGTGTTGCAGAATTGTGGGCAGCTTTAGAAGTACTTAAGCTAGCCTGAAGCTTGGGAATAAGGAGAGTAATTCTAGATATTGGTTTTCAGGCATTAGTGGCTATAATCTATTCAACTAAACCTCATTAGAAGAGTACAAGTTAAAAGAATACACACAGAGAGAGAAGGAACAGATCTGATTAGCTAAGCCAACTTCAGCCTAACCAGCCGAAACACCACAAAGCTCAACTTCGTTAAACGATTGGGACTTCACCATAAATAAAACCAAACCTTCACATGCACTAAACTGAGGAGAACTACAAAGATTCCAAGTTGTCATTAATCTTTATGCTGTATCATATTATTATTTAACTCCAAAACGATACAAGATCAAATTTCATTGTTTCTTTTCAACACTTGTAGGTGTTGCTACTAAAAGCTTTTACTAATAAATAACATTTTGATGACACACCAAAAGGTTACTTTCACTAAAGAAGGCTATTATGATCTGATTTTAAGGACAATTACCACTTCCCAGAGAGGGAGAGAGGGAGCCACAATTTTAAATCGTAAAGATCAATATGAAAGGGACAATGAGATAAATCCAAATCCAACCAGACATCTCCGCTGGGTGCAGCTAACCCATCATTCATGTCTACATGGCTTCATGCAATTATAGACACACGAGGAATGAATTGCAGCGTAAGCCAAAAGACTGCTGATACACCATAGATGGATCATAGTGGCTTGGACCCACCACCTTCAATTTTCTTTCCCTCAAAGGTTAAGCCCACCAACCAGACCACCCCCATTTGCTTTTGAAAAGAGAAAAACACAATCCCAAAATCTCCAGTTTCCTTCCCCCTTTTCCTGCAATAGAGACAAACATAATCTACACTAGTGTCCTAAACACTATTTTCCTTTCTATTCAGTTCACAGTGAAATGATCCTGCCTTCTCTGGACTCGTCAGATCACTGGTTCCACACACGCACAACACACACAGAGAAGGGGGATCCATTTATGACAGCTACTTCTGAAAGCTTCTTGTTGCTGATTCCACCACTTCAATCAAAATTAAGATTTGGGAATCAAGCAATAACACCAATAGAGAGCACTGTGAATTACCGTTGGTATCTCTAATAATAAGATACTCAAGTTGATTTTAAATAAAATTATACACGGCTTAAAAACAAGCTGAATGAAACAAGGCCATCATGCCTCTTGGCATCATGCCAAGGTTTGATGGATAATTGCATATGGCATGCGTTCCAGTCACTCAATGCATGTGCGCTTTGTCCCAATGTTATCCGTATCGCACCAATATAAATAACTTATCGTATCGTGGAGCTCTACAATACGATATACTGATGTGCATCGTAATAGGTTACTTATCGGGTTGTATCGTGCGATACAGAATATCACCTGTATCGTATGATACGAGCGATAAAAGGTCCCTGGCCCAACCGAAATCCATGTTTTACGAGTTTTTGATGTCTTTTAAAGCACCCAAGGTGCTCTATGACATCTGTGTAAGGCTCGTAATCCGGGTTGTGGTATACTTTTTTAGTTTTTCAAAAATTTTTCTTTATATTTATTATTTTTTTGTGTTATTTATGTTTTTCTTTTTTGAATGACAATAAATGAAATTATGAAGTGCGTGAATATGATTTTTATTGTATTTGTGAAGTAGGACAATCAATTTGAGTGTTAAGTGAAGATTGAGGATTTATGAATTATTTTTATTTTCAGGGTTTTTATTAGATTGAAGTGTTTAATGGAGATAACAGGAAGGGTTGTTAGAGACTCCCAATCTCGGTCCGATGATACGACATGGCAGTGGGTACACTAGTTGAAGAAAACAACATGAAGATAAAATATTTGTTGTTAGTGGTGGAATTTCATGATTGAAATATGACCTAGCAGAGACTAGGAAAGAAGTTGCTCATTGCACGAGTAGAGTTAAGAAATTGCCATAAGCCATTAAATGAAAATGTCTAAAAATTATTGAGAGCATACTTGAGAGGAGATAACAGAAGAATGATTTAGAGATGCTTGAGGAAGAGGATGATATTATTGGATTGGGTGATAGTATTTGTTCTAATAGTAGAACGAAATTATTGTATACCAGTAGTTCTCAACCACATACAGAGAAAAGAGAGTTGTTGAAGATGTTGCACGTGGAAGTGATAGAAGAGAAAAGAGTAGTGGAAGAGCTTACTCTGGTATAGTCATTTTTTCCTCCTAACACTACATATGGTGCTCAACATGAAATTTGTGTTACTATTGCTTTAGAGCAATTGCATGAGCAAGCAAACTTTGTAGTGAACAAATGATTTTATGATGCATGCATTCAATTTAACGTAACAAACAATTTTCATTTTCAAGCAATGCCAGATATAATTGATAACATTGGTCTAGGGTATAAGATGTCTTTTATCAAAAGTTAAGAGAAAAACAATTAGATAAGATTGTTCTTAAAGTTCATGAGTATTGTTCCACTAAAGAGACATGATGTACTATTATGGCAGACGAGTGGACAAATAGACAAGCAATAACTTTATTAAACTTTCTTTTTTATTGTCCTAAAGAACTTATGTTTTTTATATCCTTAGGCATGTCAGATGAGAGTATCCTTCAGAGGTCCTAAGACAAGAGTTTGATAAGGTGATATTCGAGGTTGGGTTAAATAATGTAGCATAATTTATTATAGATAATACAACTAACTATAAAGCAATTGAAAAGCAATTACCATATACTTATGGGACTTTCTATTAGACACCATATGCAGTCTATTGTTTATATTTCATCCTTGAGGATATAGGTAAGATAGATGAGATAAAAACAACAATTGAGTGTTGCCAATATATCACCAAATTTATCTCGAATCATGCTTTTGTATTATGTATGATGAGAAGATATAAAGATGGTGCAAAGCTCCTTCGTACTGCTACAACTATGTTTGCAACTAATTTCTTATCTGTACGGATCATTATTAAACAAAAACAAGCCTTCAAGAGTTGCATAAGCCTATTCATGCAAGAACTTATTACTTAAACCCAACATTCATGTATTTTGCAAGCTTTAAAAAGGACGGTGAGGTAAATCAAGGTATCATTGATTGCATAAACACATTAGTCCCTTATGAGAGTAAGGTAGATGATATACATTGAGAGATATAGATCTATGATAATGCTCTTCACTTGATGGTTTTGCCAGTAGCCATTTGCAATCGCACTAATATACGCCCAAGTAAACTGTTTATCTTAATATTTAAGTTTCTTAAATCTTATACTTATTATGGATTAATTTCCTCAGCTTTATTGGAATAGTTTTAAAGTGATTACCCAAACCTTATAGATTTTGTAGTAAGAGTCCTTAGTTAACCCTATAGTGCAACGGGTTGTGAAAGTAATTGAAGTGTCTTTAAACACATCCACACAAAAAACTGCAACAAGTTAGAATATAAGTGGCTCAATGACTTAGTTTTCATCTGTTGTAACATGTGGTTTTGATAAAGGCAATCTTGTATTAGTTACTACTTAAATATTCAATTTAATATTTTATTTTACTTAAAATGTTGATATTATTTACTAATTACTTAATGTTCTTTTTAATAGGCAATTAAAAAACATAAAATAAGAAAGAAAACCAATTTGATCCAATAAGTTTGGATAATTTTGATATATTAGAGTGGATTATGGAAGATAATGAAGCAAATGCACTCCTAACCGAAGAAGACATTCCATGAATTAATTTGGAAGGAACGTAGCAACAATATCATAAGGAAATAATTTTGATTTTGATGCAGAAGATCTTCAACCACGAAAAGATAAGATTATTTAGTTGATGATCCGATTACAATGTGCAAATTTATTTTTTTCAATGATAAAAGTTGTATTTTTTCTAAGGATTATGCTTCATAATTACATATGTAATTCTTTTTGTGAATGATTAATATGTACTAAATTTTTGCATTAATGAATTCTTTGTAATTAACTGTTTTTTCTTTATTTATTTAAGTTTTACCAATTTTTTATTATTAAATTACGACACTTCAACTAAAATGATACACAATACTATATTCATCCAACATCATTGTTGTGTCCCTTGTGGACCATGCGCCATAAAGCACGAGGCATATGCATGAAGAAAACCAGAATTCTCGCGCACCATACCCTGAAGAGAGAGAGAGAGAGAGAGAGAGAGAGAGAGAGAGATTAACCACAACAAAACAAGTAAAAATTAATCAATGATTAACCATGTAATTTGCTTAGGGCACAGTACACGACAGAGTCACAGACCTTGTAAATTGTAGAAACAATACAGAGATGGTTAACCACAACACTCACAAGAAATTAAAATCAGGATAGACGTAATCAGTAACGTACCCTTCCTCCCGTAGTTGATTAAAGACCCTAATCTGCTGCTTCTCTTTGATTTTTCTCAGATTTCTCATAAATTGCTCTGCAAAATGTGGATTGCTCCATTTGCCATCTGCACCATGCTTGTATATTTACAGTCCCACGAACAAAAGACTACGCATATTAGGAATTGTTATCACAAATCCCATCAATAAATAAACAAGAGCAGACTTCCAGCCTCACAACCCTCCTTCCTCCCACGAAACACCGGATTTCCATCATCACGACGGCACCATCAAATGTTACCATCTCGAAACTCCGTCACCGAATTCCAAGGTCCAGGGCGCTCGGTGCCTCGATGTCCTGGACAGAATCCGGTCCCTCCGATTCGAATCGCCGGATTCCGAATTTGATGCCCTCGATGAAGAAGATCGAAGCCTGCTAAACAAGGAGAGGAAGCCCCTAACTGCACGCCCTATCCCGCTGGTCGGCCTCGCCCTGTTCCTTCTTGCACTAACCCACGGAATCCTCCTTGCTGCGGCACCAGAACCGAAATCACCATCCATTTCCGTGTACACCATTGGAAGCTCGTGCTCTCCTGCTCGCCGGCTGCCAGAAAATCGTCCGACCGCAAAGCCACCACCGGGAAGCCTCCAGATCGTCAAGCCCACCGTGTCTTCCTCCTCGGGCGCATCGGTCGTTCCCGTGGCAGCCCTGGCCGGAGCCTGGGTATCTGTTGGTAGCTCGTGACGGCAGACAGGGCAAGAATTTCGGAGGGAGAGCCACGGAAGGATGCAGTCGGAATGGTAGATGTGCTTGCAAGGCATCTCCCGGGCTTCTGTATCGAGCTCGAATGCGTCCTTGCAAACGGCACAGTGAGAGTCAGTACTGATATGGTTCGCGTCGATCTTGATCGTCGGTAAAGACTCAACCACGCTCTTCGATGCCGGAGGGTGCTCGCATCGCCCGACCCCGTTCGCCTCGATCTGGGATAATTGGTCCAGGAGGCGATCGAAACCCGAACCCATCAGAAAATCCAACATGCTCGGCGGCAGCGGCCGGAGGCCAGAGCCAACACCATCGTCATAAAAGAGTTCGAAGTTTCCGGCCCCCTCTGCCGCCGGAGCCGTCCCACCCTCGGCGGTTTCGGAGGTCCCGCGAAGGACGATTACAGGATTGAAGGATGATCTCTCCCGGCCGCTCCTATTCCTCCTCCGGAATCCAGATGCCCGATCGGAATTCCCAGAAGACGGCCGAGTTGGAGATGTGGCAGTGCTGTTACTGCCGCTACCAGGCTGGCTGCCGCCGAGCATGTACATCGCAGTGGCCGGGATCCGGCGCCTCCTGTGGCTATCGATCTGCGGGCCCGGGCTCCCGACCTCCTCCAGAAATCCTCCATCACACTCGGGGCAGACGATGCTCTCCCTGCTCCGGACTCGAATGAACCTGCTGCATCGATAACACCAATAGGAAGTGCCCAAGGAAGACATCTAAGACTCCCTTCAAGAAGAAAATCGAGCACGAGATCACCGAAATCCACCCGAAAAGAAACACCCTTTCCAGGGAAAACAAGCCACAATACAAGGATTTTCGGAGGTCCAACAAGATCTCCCAATTTTTTCGACAGGATAGCTTATCAATGAAAAAAATAAAGGAAAACCCTAAGTTTCAGAAATTTAAACCACTGAAAAATTGCGGAAACGGCAAAGAAACGAAACGAAATCTCCGAAGTTCCCGATCCATCAATAGATTAACCAGAACGAATCTCTGCGATCATCAGCGCCAAATAGACGAAAATTTTCAGATACATGGTATGAAATACAACGAGATCTTCCGTTAAAGAAATACACCCCTTCGAAACTAGAAGGAATCACTGCGATCGTGCCCGTCAGAGAGAACCAGAATTTTCATATCTATGGCGGAGATCTTCTTAGAGAGACTAAATCCATCGTAAACGATCCCCACCGGAATACAATCTCGCCGGAACCCAAGATGAGAGAGAGAGACTATGGGCTGGTCTCACAAAACGAGGGTAAAGGGGATCGGGCTCCGAAGATAAGAACAGCTCTCTTCTGCCCCTCTCTCTCTCAAACCGCCAAGACGCGTGCGCCACTTTAGCGCGTGTAAGGACGCTTCACTTGTCTGACCCTCGAAGACGGATCCGTTACCCGCCGTGACGAAGATTCGACGTGTCGACCCCTGCTTCGCTCTTTGCTGAGTGTCGGCTCGTTGTATCCGAGCCGCGGCTCCGCGCCGATCTTTTGAATTCCTTTCCTCGGCGTGATGTGCGACGTCGATGGGTTCTGACTGTAATATTATGACATATGTGCCCCCTTCCCTTTTCTGGCCGCCCTTATTCTTAGACCTTATATGGATACATATGGATACGGGTTGTTAGTGGATCGTATCCAATCTTTAACTGAGAAATTCGTGTCGAGTTCCTCTTGTGGATGCGGACGGACGGGAACTCATAGCAACGGTTTATTCTTATCTGTTTATCAGCCATATATGGGTTGGGTTGTTAATGATCCAGATCGGGTTCCTCTTGTGCAGCTGGATCCTGATGGCTTCTTAGTAGTTTCAAAGCTGATAAACAACAAAGAAAAAGGAGGAAGAAGGCCACGAGCATAAGGTTATCCACAAAAGGTTTTCACAAGTTTTATTTCATTTTCCTCTATATGTCTTTTGTATTCGTTTATCCTTTATTTGTATTTGACTTTTTCTTCCTGTGCTTTCTTATCTAAGCTTTCCGTTAAAATCATTTCATGTTTATCTGACCAATGTTTTTTTCTTTATAAAAGTAAAAATTATTTTGATGTAAATCTTTTTTTTGAAAAATGCAACTGATGAAATTCAAGAAGATACCCTTCTTCCCGCATTTAATGATTGTTATTGTTAGGGCCGAAAAAGTGGTCACCAATAACTTACATCTCCAACTTAGTCACTTTGAGCCAATTTATAATACATTGTTTTTGTCTCCCACTATTTTAATGTTTTTTTTAAGTTGTACAATTTTCTAGTTGCAATTAAATTGTAACTTTTACCTATTATGTGGTTTTCCATAATCAATATGTTTTTCATGTATAATAATAAAAAAGTGTATTTCTACACTCAAACTCTAAGCATATCTCAAACCCATGTACATCACATGTTTGGTGAAAAGATCTTCTAAGATGCCTTTAATCAAGGGATCTGCCAACATATCATCAGTTGACATATAAGATATAGATATCTCATTCCTTTTAAGAATATTATGAACATATTGATATTTAACAATTATATGTTTACTTCTAGAGCTATCAACTCTATTCTTAATAAGAGTAATTGATGTATTGTTGTCACAATAAATGACAACAAGCTCGTTGGCTATATCGAACTTCAAATCATGTATGAAGCGGTTTATCCAAATGACACTCATTGCAATCATACTTGAAGCAACATACTCAGCTTCTTGTGTATGCAATGCTACACAACCTTATTTCTTGTAATCGTAATAAACAACAACACCTCCAAATAAAAATATTTGTCTAAAGGTTTATTTGTTGTCATCTTTAATCTTAGCAAAGTCAACATCTAAGTATCCTACTAACTTCTAAGTATCCTACTACTTTTAGTTCATTAGTCTAAAAACAAAGTTTTAAATCTTTTGTTCCTTTAAGATATCTTAAGATCCTCTTCACAGCTATCCAATGTTGTCAATCATGATCACTTTGATATCTACTTTCAAAACCAACAGCAAAGCTGATATTAAGTCTTATGCATAACATCACATACATCAAGCTACCCACAACTCATGCATAAGGAACATTAGACTTGTTCTCTCCCTCACGAGGACAATTAATCTTACTAAATTTGACTCAAACATAAAAGTTTAGATTTTCTATTACGAGAAATCTTTATACCCATAATATAGGATGTGTCTTCCATATCCTTCATTTTGAACTTTGAGTTTAAGCATGACTTGGTTTTAACAATCATTTCACGGTCATAATCAATTAACAATATATCATCTACATATATTGAATGACTTCATGAGGCGATTGTGGCTAAGCGAGATCTTTTCGTATTATGCTTTCTTAAATCGATCCTCAAGGATCAACCTAGATGCTTTGAAGATTAATTTGTACTGGGTGTATGTTTCCAAAATTCATTTTGAAAGATGATTTTTATCAAAGCAACTTGTGCACTTGATCTAGAGAGCTAAAATTTTCAAGTTCTGAAAAACAAAAACTAATTATGTTTTCAGAGCTTGTTTCCAAATTTTTTTTGAATGACTTAGAGATATCCAAAATTCATGAAAAATTTACATTCTGCAGAATAAAATGTGGAGATTCTAAGACTATTTTTGTTTTGTGATTTGGTGCTGTGGATTTGCATAATTAAATTTGGAACAGACCACTGCTCAGGTATTTCAAGATATTCTGTTACAAAAATACAAAGGCCTAAAGATATTCATAGCTTTCCAATGAGACTAATTTTATCAAATTTGGTTCATTGCAAACAGAGTTATGAGAATTTTACCCAACCCCTATTGTAGGAAAACAGACTATGGAGAAACTGAATTTGATTTTGACCGATCTTTTCTTGTTTTATTCATGAGTCTACACGACCCTAAAATTCTTGAAAATTTTATTTATAGTGGGCTTGTGTGTGTAGATTCGGTGTCTTAAATTTCAAAGTATTCGGAGTAGCAGTCTAAAAATGAAAAATAAAACAATAGACGTATGTAGGATGTAGGAAAACAAAGTTTTAGTTTTAGAACATATATGCATGCATCCATTCGAATTTAAAAGTCATCCACAACTAAATTAAAACAAATGATTGAAGAGAAATGAATGTAAATATATACTTAGCTTAAGTATAGAGGGGATTAGTAAATATAAGAGTTTATAGAATATAGAGAGGTAGAGAATCACAAAAGTAAACAAGTAGCGTGCATAAACATACATGAAATGAAATGGACAACATTTCTACTTGCTATTAAAACATGGAGGGAGACTCAAGCTCCATTAATACAACCCCTTTTCAAATTAAATTTGAGGAAAAGAATCAAGACCAGCAAAAGAAGAAGAACACTTACTTATCGGTCCTCCAAAGGTACACGAATTTAAGAAGGAAGTTGTCTCCTTTTCCTCTCACTCTCTCTTTTTCTCACTCTCTTTTGTTGCAGCACCTCCTCTCTCTCCTAGACCCCCTCCTACACTTCTCTCAAGTCTTGGCAAGTCCTTTCAATACCTCTAATTGCTGAAAAATATCCTCCTTGGCCTTTACTTATAAGCCAAGGGAGGGGCTACTAGACCCTTCCATGATGTGGGTCAATGGATCTCTTCTTAGCTCAAATCCAAAGAGGTCCAGCTGCACATAGTCTTGTGGTCCCCTAGGTCAAGAGGAGTCCAGCCCATGCAGCCCTTGACTTGAGTGGGTTGGCCTTGGCCCAAGCCAACATGGTTTCGGTCCCATCGACTAGACGAATTTGAGTCTAATTGGCTAGGAGCGGTCCTTCTTTGGGGGATTCGGTCAACCCCTAAGGATCGGGTCATGGTGAACATGGACCCTTGTCCAGCCAAAGTAGGTTAGGTCTAGGTGATTTAGGCTTAGCTAGTATGGTTCGGTTAAGACACGTTGGGTGAAGATGACCCAAGCTAGGTTATGCCAAGGTTTAGCAAATTTGGCCAATGTGATAGGAGAAGGCTTTTTAAAGCCGTGCTTAACCAAGGTCATTGGGTCAAGGGTAGCCCATAGGTCATGGTTGGGCGTGTTCTTTAAGTGCAGCCCTTGACTTCATTTGGTGCAATCGGGTGCCACCTTTGACTAGGATGTGCTTCTTCCTTGCTCTTTGGCTAGGTAAACTTGTTCATTGCTCCTTCGTTAGGTGAGCTTCAATCGGTCGAGCCGTGTGTCCTTCTTCATGGAGCCTTACCTAGGTGAGTCTCCCTTTGGTTCGGTTAAGGTAAGTGTGATCGGCTAAGGTGGGTTTGGGCATTGCTTCTTGCTTCGCTTGGGTCTACCTGAGTTCGGTCCCTGCTTGATGTGAGTCTACTTTAACTATTGCCTTGACCTTCACTGAATCTTCGTCGAGGATGATTCATCTTTATCCCTGCTAGATGTAGCTTTCGTCCCTTTTCATTTATGGTTTCAAATATTTCTTTTATTATTATTTAAAACTATTTCATTTGAAATATATTTGAAAACATTGAGTTTTATCAAAATCTTCAAATATTCTTTTGAAAACAACTGAGTTCTATTCCTAGTGTTTGTTTGCACGGGCAACCTACTTTCGCTCCGTGAATTAGTCTTTACTGTTTCAACCACTTTAACCCTTTGTTGGGTGTAGGGTGTCAAACCACTTTAACCCTTGATTTTTTTAAAACTCTTAAAAGACAAAATTTATAAACTCTTTGCAACCCACCGTGAATTTGTTTAAGGTGTCTTTATTTCAAAACTCTTAAAAGACAAAAAACCATGATTTTTTCTTAAGAAGGCAAAATTTATAAAAGATGAAATTATTTTGAAAAAATTTTTAGGTGTCTACATATACTTTACCCTCTTTGTCTTTAACAATGTATCCTTATGGTTATATATATATATATATATATATATATATATATATATATATATATATATATATATATATATATATATGTGTGTGTGTGTGATTTCATCTAAATCTTCATTTAAAAAAGTAATTTTTATATTAAACTGATGTAAATCAAAATCATAATATATTAAAATTACCAGAATTATCCTCATGAATGTAAATTTCACAACAGGGATATATGTCTTAACATAATCTATCATCTCCTTTATAAGAATCTCTTTGCAATCAACCTTGCCTTAAACTTATCGATCATTTTATCGACTTTGTATTTCTTTTTGACAACCCATTTACAGCCTAAGACTATCCTTCCTTTTGGTAAATCTATCAATTTTCAAACTTGATTTTTCTCAATGGATTTAATTTCCTCATCTATGATTTTTTTCTAGTTTAATGATTCAAATGAGCTAATAGCTTGCTAATATGACATGTTATCAGTCAATTCATCTAAATCTATTAAATTACATATTTCCTAAGTAAGATAAGTGTGATAATATTTCAAGTAGGATGGAGTGATCATAGGTTTTTTATGTTCACTTAAAGTTTTAATACTCACAAGAAGGTCATTTGGATCATAATATATGGGTTCAAATGATGAGAGATCTAGATCCACTAGATCATTAATGCATTTATCATCATTTTCATAAATATAATTCATAGTTTCCTCTAAGAATTCAACATCTCTACTTTCTACTAAATTATGATCCTTACAACCTTTGTGATATCCTCATTCGTTGCTTGTTTTATTGGTGATTACAAATTCCTATAAGACATAATCAACACCCACTAATGTCAAGGCTAATAGGATTCTATGTTTCCAAGTTTGAAAATTTAGACGTTAAGTTTTTCAATTTTTGTCAGTTCAGAGACATATCCTAGTAGTCCATTTAGCAAACTTGACAAACTATAAAAGAGGGTATCCAAATGTTAAGATTAAGCACTAAAAACAAACAACATATTAGTAGATTTAAACAAACAATCCAACAATACGCACCTTTTTAATCGGGCACTAAATCGTAAATAAAACATGCATCAAACAATAATTTTAAATAACTAGAAGTACCTTTTTTGAATAACCCAAAGGACCTAACTTTCTTTTCTTATTTCAAAAATAATCTAGGGATAAAGCTATAATTTTCCCTTACTACCTACCACCGTAAATTTCATATTGCTAGAGGGGTAGTCTAGTAATTTTATCGGTCTATCTTGTTTGTAAATATTTCAGAAAACTTGAGGATAAGACTGTAATTTTTTTTTTTATTCTATAGTAATTTCAAAAACTCATTTGGGACAGAAAAGTAATTATGCCCTCAAATTTGTTTTTTGTAAATCTGTCGAACACATAGGGATACAATCATATTTTTACTCAGTGGCAGTCTTGTGAATATCCTATACCATAAGAGATGACACTGAAATTTCATAGTCCAATATTTAGTAATTTTACAAGCAGTTAGAGGACAAAAATGACATTTCTTCATTTTAAGGGTAAAATAGTCTTTTGATTTGAAAATATATGTACATTATAGTAATTCTGCCCCATGGCATTTCGTAATACTCTATCCATGTAAGGGCAAAACAAACTTTGCAATATACTGTCAGAAGCAGTTTTTTGGTAAACCATTTCTTGTGTCGGTTTACCGTCGGTGGTTTTGGAAAATTGTCAGTTGAGGCAGTTTACCACCAACGGTTTTCCAAAACCGTGGTTTCATAGCCTATAGTTTTGACAAAAAACTGCAATTTTGAGCCACGATTTTCTAGTTCTCTCATCTTTCAACCCTCTAAGAGAATGAAAGAAGAGAGTATGAGAGAGAATTAAAGAAGGGAGAAGAGACAAAGAAGGAACATGAAGAGAGAAGGGGTCGACGACCCTTCAGCCCTTGCGCTGCAAGCCTTTGCAACCCCCCTCACTAAGCCATGCTAGAAGGTTCATCGGTTGTCTCTAAGAAGGTGTATTTTCCCTTCTTTAAGGTCTTGGTGGGCTTAACCTTAAACCGAAGGATGTTGCGTGAGGCTGATTTTACATAACAACGAGCAAACATTACAACAGTCGGGTGAAAACAGCAAAGAAGGAGGAGGAAGATGGCGATGAGCATATAGTTACCTCCAGAGGGTTTTCATAGGAAGTTCTTTTCATTTTTCTCTATATGTCTTTTGTATTCGTTTATCCTTTATATGTATTTGACTTTTTCTTCTTTTCCTCTATGGGCTTTCCGTTAAAGTCATTTCATTTTTTTTTTTATAAAAGTAAACCTGATTTTGATGTAGATCTTTCTTTTAAAAAATACAACTAATGAAATCCGAGGAGAAGGTCCTTCTTCTTGCATTTCATGGTTGTTGTTGTTGGGATAAAAAAATGGTCACCAATACAGCGAGGCGATAAGCTTTTGGCCTCAAGATATCATAGCCTCACTCGATCTTAGTTTTTGTTGTAACCTTCTTCTTGCAGGGGGCAGAGTTGCTGACACCAGCATGCCAAGCCGAATAGAACACAACTCGGAAGTTTGTTAGTGTACATAAACAAAAACCGACTCGTGTTCTGGTGGACCTGCTCTTTATATGAAGAAGAGATCATCGATTCAAACAACACGACACAAAAGCTGGACGCGAACACAACCCAAAAAGACATTGTTTGTGTCCACCTGAAGTGACATGAAAGAAATTGGATCTTGTTTGGGTTGAGCACTATTGGACATGAACATGAATAACCAACACGACGCTACCTGAAACACAAAACTGTGACCCTTAATTGAAAGTTTGAATTCAGGTACATAACAAGGACACACTGGGTTGAAGGGAGAGACATGGGTTCCGTGTCATCTATCACATTCCCCTACCAATTTATCGTTAACATCAAAATATAACTGAGCACGTATAAATTGGACTACCAGTTCATAACTTGATTATTAATTAAGCGAAAATTCTACTTGTCATGCAATTTTCTTGTAAATTTGAGCAATTTCAACGTTTAATTAGATTATACCCACCCAAGTTGAATGAGTTAACGTGGGTTTCGATCATATGTATTTAAGCGAACCAAAACATGTAATGCTCATGCTAGGTACATATAAATTAATGATCTTTTCATTTTAGATCACAAACCAAATGCGAACAAGCTCGTCACGAGTTGAAGCAAGCCGACCACCGGTGGCTCGGTTCGCTGACCTCGCCTACACCGTGCAGCCTTGACAAATTGGAAAGAGACAGTAGAGGTTGACCAAGCAAGCTCAAATTGTATTGCCTGAATGAATCTCAATGCACACTAACGCTTGAAACTCCAAAGTTCTTGCTTTTTTACTTTATTATATATATATATATATATATATATATATATATATATATATATATATAGAGAGAGAGAGAGAGAGAGAGAGAGAGAGAGGGAGGGAGAGGGGGAGCATGGAGGGATTTGTAGCTGTATAATATGATTTGGTGCATAATCTTATACAAATATCTTTACGATTCAATTTTTTAGATCAACGGTAGAGATTTATAAATTACTATGTAATGTATAAATGCAAAGTACAAAGCTACAACAATATGTTCGACTGAAATCTCTACTATCAATTTCAAAGATTGAAATGTTTATGCAATATTATGTACCAAACAATTTACATTGACGCCATTTACTCATGTTTGTTAATTACTTTTTTGGAGATGTAATTTAAGAAGTATTTAAAAATTACCGAATGATCAAAAGCAACAAAGAGTCCAATTTCTCTCTCTCTCTCTCTCTCTCTCTCTCTCTCTCTCTATATATATATATATATATATATATATATATATATATATATATATATATATATTCAAAGATGACACAAGGAATCTTCTTGCGGAGGAGAGCACATGAAGCCATGAATATTTTATTTGAAAAGATGCTTTAAATTCATATTTTGGGGAGAAGTAGGATAAATGCTTGGCGAGGAGAAGGCCGGAAAAGCAGATGCCATGTTTCCCTACTTTTCATTTCCTTTATTAACGCACACTCTCTTTGAGTTGATTCTCCAATATGAAGAAAAGGCAACAAACGAAAAAGTCGAATAGAAACTTATTTTATGCCAAAGATTGGGAAACGCATGATAGTGATTATGGTAAAGCATGGCCACAACAATAATTTGTTCCTTTTTAGAAAATAATAATAACTTGTTAGCATGTATATATGACTAAATCAATTCAAGAGAAAGATCTCCATTTCCTTTTCCATACAATTGAGAGGACAAAAGCAGGATACATGTCTTGGGTATCGAACTCATGACCTTCAACTTGTGAGTGGCACAGGTGAGATTGCTTGCTGTGCAGAAATTTAGTTTATGCCATGTTACAGCCATAAAGTGTAGAGACTTTCATGTACGGGTAAATTGGAACCAGCAGTAATACAGGAACTTTAACCAAACCACTCTTTGGGTGGTTTTGGTTTGAGAACTATTCCGAAACCGATTCAAAAATAATTTTTTAAAGATATAGGTGCATGCATTCTATGAAAGTCGAACTTCCCACGTAGCTCAACAGTCGTTGAGCCACCAATCAACTTGTGATAAAGAATGTTGAAAAAATATGCAAGACTTCGCTAGTGGTGGTTTAGAACCATCGGTTCTGGACTGATTTCTGAATATCATGAACAGTAACTGAACCGGAGATTTTTGGTTCCAGTTACCGCCGGTTCCGAACCGGCCATCTCTAGTTGGTAGGGTGACTGTAACAAAATGAACTTAGTGCTCAGCAAGAGGCCCGGCCGGTAATGTGTATAATCTTGATGATCAACAACATAAACTCCGATTGAGCTATCAGCACGAGTAGATAGATCAGCTAGGTGAGGGGGCAACTAGGAAGGAGATGATGACTTGAGATGCATTAGGCAACTTACGTATGTGTGAGATCTTGAGGGATCATTCTAGACGTGTCGTGCATGATTCACTTATGGTTGTGTCATTCATGACACACAGCCACCAAAACGGCGTGTCCCTGTGAAGTAAGTCGATGGGGAGAAAATCCCAACAGACTCATCACATACTCCATCAGTTCGGGTATGGGTACGGTTCGTTTCACATGTTTGTTCATCACCATTCCTGTAGAAGGGATAAGAAAGTCATGCATGCCTCCATGAAAGTCACAATGTTTACATGGTTCAAACAATTCATAAATATTTAACCTTGGTTAGCATGTTCCATACGTGATCCAACTATAGTTTTGCATCATTGATGATGCCGTGACATGATTTGGATAAATGGGTCGGACAGGGTTTATATCCATATTCATACCATCATGAAAATATAATATTTTAAATGTTTTTATATTGAAATTTACACCGTTAGAACACGATAAAAGGTACCTGACTTTGATATCCGTTCAATACGACAGGTACAATTTTGATGCAAGTTTGTAGGAAATTAACCTTGACATGTAACAGGATGCAACACGAACCCCATGATTACATACAAACATTAGGTAGTAAAAGGAACCCGAAATATACATTGTATTAGTTCAATTCGGATATCGGGTATTAATCAGATATATCCAAAATTTGATTAGTATTGAGAGTTGCCTTTGGTAAGGTACCAAATACATCTTGTTCATTCGGAACTCGAATTGATAAATAAATGTATCCGACCCATTGACATCCCTACCCGGGGAGTGCCTTTTCCATGGAATGTATTCCAGCAATAGCTGTGAAAACAAACATGTTATGATGGTTTATCTTCTTCTCATCACCTTTACGAAAATATTTCCCCAGCTCAAGTAGAAACACATGCACAAGAATGATCATGGAAAGAAACCTTTGCTGCTAAAAATGAATTGCTCAAAGTGCTTGTGCATAAAATGCTGTATCATCTCAAGAATCGTGTCCTGATACGAAACGTAAGACACGGACCCATCGTTTCCAGCGAGCACTTGATACTTGTCCCTTCGGGTCAGCTTGGTGCACTCATATCCCATGGCCTCACCCAATATTTGCTGAACATAGTTGGCTACTTCATGTGAACTCTTTCCACCTGAGCAAGTGAGCTCAACTGGCAATTGGCTCAGAAAGGTTACCTCATAGGCAGGTCTTGGGTTCATCATGAAGTAGATCGGGTCCATGGCCTTGTAGCCACTAGCCGTTGTTGCGTGGAAGAAACCGACTCGGTAGTTGATACCAACCGGTACAATTTGATCGGTCAACTCGGCAAAGAGTGCACTGAACCTAAGTAGGAACGGCTCCCTGCATGTGGTGCCTTCTGGGCAAACAACAAGGTCCCCTTTCTCGAGTTCATCTCGGATCCTTTCGGCATCAACTCGGCGGTCTCGGCTTAATCGGACGGTTGGGATCGGTGAAAGGATCTCAGATAGACGCGAGATGGAGTAAGTCACTGCTGTTACTTTGCGTTGTAGTGCTACATAGAGTGCAAGTGGGTCCATCAAGGTTCGGTGGGTGCACACAAAGAGTACACCGTAACCAGACTCACGGTTCACGGGCGGTGGTGTGTCACCTTGAATCTTAAGCTTGCCGCCGAAGACAGGAATGAGGTGGGGGATGAGCCACAATGGTATACAGACCCCAACAACAATTCGAACCAGGGCCAGGACGACACCGAAAGGAAGCCAGAAAAGGATGACAAGCGCAGTGGCCGGAGTCGGTCGGGGGACGAGTCTGCCGTCATGGAATATTACCGGTGGCGGACGGGACAGTTGATCCAGCTGGGTTCGGTCATCTGCAGTAAAGGGTGAGAACCATTGCTCCTGTTGTTTTCAAGAGTATAGATCAAAGTGTCAATAAGTCGTGAACCATGTGGTTCTTTCAGACAATTCATTAAAAGAACATACACAAGAGGTGAGATCTTTCAATTTCGAAAAGAAAATGAAAAAAGGCTACGGATTTTTATTTGGTAACAAATAAAAAATATTAACATTTTGTACAAGACACCTAAATGCACATGCTCACTCACGTACACAATGATACACATTACACACTCACATACACAAATATATATATATAATGGTAAATATATAATATCTTTCAATACATAATTTTACCCAACTATGTTCAATTGACATGATCAATAGTGGTGATTTGAATTAAAAATATTATTATATTTTTAATACTTTACATTAAATATTTTTTTATTTTATCAACTCAATATAAAATCTTAGGTAAACATGTTCAATTGACTTGTACTTTTAATAGTTTTCATTCAATACCTTTTGTTTTATCACGTCAGTTGAACGGTGAAAATATTTATGCATATACTAAAAACATCATATATTACCAATATATATATATATATATATATAAAGAGAGAGAGGCACCGGCATTTGGGGATGGCATCCTTTAGAAGATTCAGGAGGGAACGTTTTGAATACTGATGCCAGGAACCAAGGTCCTTCACCCCTTCCTTCCAATAGTGATGTTTATAACCAACATCATAAGTATCATATGAATCTTAACACTTCGAATTGTTGATTCATCGCCACAGGTAGTTCAGAGCTGGAACTAATAAATTATTCTTCATTTAGTCAATGAAAATAAATTTCAAATTCGAATTAAAAAAGTACATACTTTTTAAAGGCTAAGTGCTTTAAATACTTTCTGTTTTATTATCTCAATCATTCATCTTAAATATTTAACCTTGTGATAATTTTTCGTGATTCTGTATTTTGACAGATTCTTTAAATCTAGACTCTCCCTCTCTTTATATATATATATATATATATATATATATATATATATATATATATATATATCCATGAAAGTTTAGCCAATTGTATAATTGTCAGCCAATCACATGTTGCACAGACTAATAGACTGGCAAGTCTGGGGACATCGAACTGCAACATACCCTACACAACTCCATGGACTCACCGTAGAGCGCCATGACCGATCATGTGCATCAATAGCGGGTGTGCTCTGAATTTGGAATCCGATCCATTACATTTTGACTCTTGTACCGATTTTCAGCAGGCTGCAAGCCACTCTCTATTGTCAAAAATATTCATTTTGATAAAAGATTTTTTTTCTACACGAAATTTAAAATATTATTTAGAGATAAGAATTCGCAATAATCTAAATAATGTTTTTTAATTGATTCATGATTTAATTCAAATAATGATGTATAAGATGTTGAGCTGATGATTGAAATGCAAGTAGATATGTCTTGTCTGGTTCCAATCGATTGTTCTAGAACCGTATCCCTTTAGGACAACAAGTTTTTTTCTATCAGAACGCATTGGCAAATACACTTTAAAACTTTATTTTCGAAATACAAAAATATTTAAATACAAGGACGCATCCTATGAGAACTCCACCCACCCACCCCCCAGTTGAAACGGTGAGGAACTTCTTATTATTCACCTAACACTCTCCGTATGTGAGGGATTTCACAATAAATATTTAAATCTACCGTGTTTTGGAACCGTGGGTTTCTAAAAATCACGAACCGTAATCGAATCGAGTTCTCGATTCTGATTATCAGTGGTCTTGTGATTTCGGTTTAAATCACCAAACCGGTTCCAAACCAACGGACGATATCCAAATGTATAATTAAACAAAATTAAGTGAGTTAAGAGTGTTAAGGAGAACCAACCAAAGGATAGATCAAAGATAAGACAATTTGACAATCACCACAAGAAAATCCATGAAGCCGGTCTACCGTAGGATGAGGGTTTTGTTCGTTGTGGTGGGATCCTTTTTAACGTTAAAATGGAATTCAATTTCGCGGTCTTCTATTTTTCTTTTTAATGTCAGAAAATAAAATGTAATAACTGTTGTGAGGGGGACGGGTGCGTTACCTTGCATGAAGGGAGGAGACTCGATCCTGCGGGGCCGAGACCGACGTCCGCACGGTCGGTCCGAAGCGCGGTCTTGAGCTGGTCCGGAGCCTCGCCGGACGACCATAATCTGACGAGCCCAGTGGCGCGGCCGAACCGGTTGAACTCGAGCTCTGGGCCAATGACGGCCTGCGCACCGAGGTGCTCGCGGGCGAACCACTCCACCATGAGCGTGGGGCAACGCGTCACCACCGCCCTCTGCCCGAAGGCCGCGAAGGCCCGCCAGGCGCCGGCGTCCAGGTCGTCCATGAGGAACTTGGGCAGCACGGCGCGCCCCGCGAGCTCGACGTCGCGCCGTCTGAGCCCTGCGGCAGACACGAACGTAGCCAGACTGAGCCTGGCGTTGTTGAACCGTAGAGCACCCAGCAAAGCGTATAACGGCCAAGCGAGCAGAAGAAGGGCGAAGCGCAGCCAACCGGAGGCCTCGAAGGCCAGAAGAAGGAAATAAGGGAAAATGTCCGAGTCCTTTAGAAGTGTTCCCTCAAGCTCCGACACCACCGACTCTGCTGCCGGCTCATTGCGCCCAGAAATCCAAGACACCATGGTCGATGGCTTCTTTCTCCTTCTTCTTCCTTCACAGAGAGGGAGAGAATCACTTCTGTCTAAGATCAAAACACCAACCTTTAGTCGATGGATTCCTTCTGCGATACGCAGAGAGAAAGAGAGAGGGAGTCGTTGGGCAGTTTTTGACTTAGTAAGGAAATAAAGATAGGGACGAAAGGCCGCTGAGCGAATCCCAACAACCGGGTTTCATATTTTCTTTGGTGTTGTTTTGAAAGGTTGAGACGTCATTAATCTAAGCAAGGGGAAAGGAAACTTTTGAAAATATTGCAATATGGTGTCTACGGAGAGAGAGAGAGAGAGAGAGAGAGAGAGAGAGAGAGAGAGAGAGAGAGAGAGAGAGAGGAACTTTCTGAATCCAGCCAATCTACAGAAAGAGGAACCCATACCATATACATGCACCCCCTGCAACTCTTTCAATCCAAAAACCGCCAACGGCAGCGCGTGACGTCGGGATAACCTAGTCGTGTCATTTTCACGGCTGTGAAGATATCGGATCGGCAATGAGACATTGCGTGTTCTCAGCAAATCTTGTTGCGCTGTTATCTTCAACCGTGTCCGTGGGGTGTGCCTCACAATCACTGCCGCACTGGACCCGATATAAAAGAAAACGAAACCCTACAGTTTTCAAACTTTTCTTCGGGTCTTCGTCTCGACTTGATCTTAATTTGAAGTGCCTCCGTTAGACACGAAAGAACTACACTACTTATAAGTGGTACAGCCCAAGTGAATATAATAGTAAAACTACCGTATTCTTATGATCTTCTGTATATTGAGCCAATGAAGCATAGTGTATTATTGTATTTACTTCATTGACGCAATATACAAAGGATTATAAGAATACATCTTCATTAATCTTTTTTCGAACTTTCAAAGTTTTGGGTGGTGCAGACGCCTCACCTCATCTCCATGTAGGTCAGCCATACACGAATAATTTCCCCATTTCTCGTTTACCTAATAAAAGTTCAGCCATCCAATTAATCGGGACAGCATGCAATTCTTATCTGCGCATTCATTAAAAAAATGAATAAGAAAAAAACAAATAGCTCGTTTAGGTCGTCACTCAACCTGGAAACCCCTTGTTCATACGCTGTTTATGTAGGGTTAACTAACGAGGCAGTTCCCATTCACTGGATGATTGGACTTTTTTTCTCACAAGTCAAGTATGGCCAAACCTTGTATGATCACAATTTTCTTTAATTATCTTTTGGTTCAATAGATCTGACCCCGTCTAGTATGGGAAAAGGCTTAGTTGTTGTTGTATCTTTAGGTTCAATAGAGAGGCTGAAGCCAGATGCTCTCTCCGGCCGAGTATCGAACTCATGACCTTCAACTTGTGAGTCAACTCCTTAACCAGGTGAACTACTGGTCTTCATGCCAAAGTCTTTTTCTTTGTAGTATCATCAGTACTAACACGATTCAATTGCAACAACACGGGCAATTTTGAGCGTTTCAGTTGAGCATAAAAGAGCTGTCGGTAGTCGCAACAGGTCTCCTAATGAACACCAACCAACAACAGAACCCCAACTTTCTTTTAATTAATTTGTTGAATGCAAAGATTGCAGCCAGTAGGGAGAGCAAGGCGATCATCATCACTCGGTTGGGAAGATAACGACCTTTTCTTTTGGATTCCTAGTTTTATTTTTCAACAATAACGATATTGATGAGGATTTAATCCTCTAACAACCCGTCAAATCCAGGATTTAATGCAACGATTGCAATAGGCAACTGATACCCAGCATAAAATTCGATGAAACTTATTTAATGCATCGATTTCATACAACTTATTCCTGCTTAGCAGTCATGGCCTTAGCTCAACTGGTAGGGAAAATCATCTGGGCTTTTCCCGTGCAGGTTCGAATCCTGTTGTTCGCCTACTTTGATTTTAAATAAATAAATAAATATTAACTTTTTTTTATTGGGTTATGTTATTGAATTGTCAACGATCCATCGAATTTGGCCACTTGTTGGACGAATTCTGTGGAACGTTACAAAGATGATATCTCTTACTTCCATGAACCAGGTCGCGAGTTAGACTCGCTGGGAGGGAGGACTGCACGTATATGTGTGTTTTAGGCTTCAGTCATCCGTTGTAAACCCCAAGGAAAAAAAAACTTATTCTTGCTTAAGGTTTAAAGCACTTAATTGTGAATTCGACTTTAGAGGTGCACGAGGTCGCTTGTGTAGAGCTGGTAAATGAACCGAGCTAGTAGATCGGTTTCATTTAAATTAAACATATATGTTGTTCTATGCAATACCAAAATATTGATTCGAACATAAACTAAAATAAAGACAATCTCGAATTTAAATGAGCTTAAACATGAGCTCAAAATGCAAGTTTGAAGTTTTGTTGGTTATAAAATGAATGGTACCTAGATTATACATTCGATCATGAGCTAACTCGTACAGAAAATGAATTCATTTGGCTAGTTTATCATCATTAGTCTTGCCTAATGAGTAAAACACTGTCGAATACAACAAAAATAAAGAGTGGACAGGACTGGGTTCAATCCAGAACCAAACCGAACAAGGAACCGGTAAAATTGGATCTGGAACTAGGGACCACTAGGTTTGGTTCTGGTTCTGGTTCCACTTTCTATAAATCCTGAACCGGGTTAAAACTGGAACCAACAGTTTCAAATTGCTGGTTTCATATTCTTTTTATTTCAATTTGTTGAATGAGGCTTTTTCGGTTCCAGGCGGTTTAAGCCTCAAAGCAGAACTGGTCCAATACCAGCTTGGTTGCAGTTCCAGAGTCTAAGGTAACCAATACCCGCCATGTCTAATAAAGAAGTTGAGGTGGATTTTTTGGCATTGAAGAAAACTTATTAGATTCAGAAATACTTGTTAGAGAAGAAGTTGGTAAAACTATAGAAAGATCAAAGAAGATAAACATACTTAAGGTGATTTCGATATTCTCAGAAACGGCTCAGGTAGCTTACCTACCCGGAGTAACCTGTTTTCGGATTGGGTTTTGGGTTTGGTTTCTTGGGTTTTGAGTTTCTTGTATATTTTGTGAAAAGAGATATTTTTATTTTTATTCCTACACAAGAGGCCTTACGGAAGTGTTTCTGCACTACAAGTTTGGATAAACGTTGCACATACGTTTTGAGGTGAATTTCTTGATGCGTAGGGTCTGGCCAGGTCTAGATCCAAAACCAAACATATTCAAAGTGGGGTGCTTGTTTGTGTATGTGTGTGAGAGAGAGATTTAGGTGCCAAAGAAGCTCAGAACCTAATATTTTACACGGTTTCTGAGATATACTCGGATTTCATGAGGCTTTAATATCAATTTCTAGTTTTTAATTTCAGGATGTGTAGGGTCTGGCTGGGTCTGGATTCAAAGCCCCCCAGATCCAAAGTTTTGTGTGTGTGTGTTCCAGATGCCCAAAAAACTTAGGGTCCAATACTTGTTTGAGATATAGCGGATTTCATAAGGCTTTAAAATCAATGGTCTTAGTTTCATTGGATTCCACATAAAACCCACCCAATAAAAAAAATGGAAATGGTTGTGGAGCATGCCTTTTGGCTTTTTGGAAAAAAAGATAACAATTTAAGTTTCTCTCTCTCCATATTAAACATACTTTTCTACTTTGCATATCTGCAATGCAAAGTATTTTATCATCTCAACCTTTCGTTTCAAAAATTGAACCATGAATGAGTTTTGACCATTTATCACTATATATATATATGTGTGTGTGTGTGTGTGGTGGTGGGGGGAAGTTGGTAAATGCATGCATTTGTCATATTCTACTTAAACCTTTCAATTGTTTGATTGACAAGATGGATGGTAAATATTTTAATTAAAAAAAGTAAAAAGTACTACTATACTTTTTGTATATTGCATTTAATACAGATATTAAATGTTTTTTTTTTTATCTTGAAGTATCTCAAATATTAAAAAGTTAGAACGTAAAGTAGATTTAAGCATGAATGAATGTGCATACCACCTTGAATTCATTCTCCTCGATCGATTGAAAGGACCCTTACTATATTTCCATATAAGCCCGTTCATGCATCTAGCTGCTCTGTGTTGTGGTTGGGCCTTGCATCACTCCGTTTTCCGGTTAAATCGTACACACACTGAATTTTCTTATCATCCCTTTCAAGCATTCAGCTCTCACTCTTTTGCTCGTCGGCAAATCGGGTTTGCAAGTGCAAGTTTGATATTTTGACTGAACTGATGTTGAAGAAGCTAAGATTTGTATAAACTGCATTATGATTGAAGAGAAATGTGACTCACATACAATTACGCAAGTTGACCAAAATAGAGAGTGTAGTGTGCAACGAAAAGATATCTTTGAATTTGAAAGGTAGATTTCAATTATGGCATCAAATGTTGGATAGTCGCGTTATCTTTTCATCCGATAATAATACTGAGGTGAATGTGGAGGTAGACCTGTCCAGCTCCGACTTGATCCAGAATCGGATCCAAACCTCCTGCAAAACCAACCAAAATCGAAACCAAGGAGAACCGGGAACCAGACCCAAACCGGAACTAGTGATGTCAAGGTTTTGTTCTACCTATTAGAGAACAAGCTGGGACTAGAACCAGAATCAGTGGCCTAGAACTGCTGGTTCCAACTAGTGTTTTTTTCCAGGTTTTAAAATCCAACATTTTTTTTCAAATGAAACTAGGACCAAATCAGAGATAGACACAATTCGAATGATGAAATTGAAACCAGACCTAGAGGATCTGGTTTAGTTTCCGAAACAATTTTCCCCAAATTTAATTCCCAATATAGGTCATATCGTTTGGGAACTACCAAATTCAATTCGGTGGAGAGGTGTAGATGAGAAGAACTCTCGAAAAACAGAACATTTTTTTGTTTGGATATTTTATGACCAAAGATTCTCACTTTGTTGTGCATTGAAAATATTAATGCACCTACCTTATAATAAGGAGTGTGTGTTAAAGGATAACAACTATAAGATATAATTATAAGACCTCAGTTAAATCCAAATTAAAAGACAAGGAACAACGACATATCAACAAATAAAAATAAACAGACAAATGAAATTAAAGAAAAGAGCATCAGTTAGATAATTTGCCTAAAAGATAGTAATATTTACTCAACTTGATTTGAAAAATGCACACACACACACACACACACATATATATATATAGAGAGAGAGAAATTCCTAGGATGAGGTCCTCACAAATGTGGACCATTTGATTGCTATGTTTGATACAAGGTTTAGGTTTGGACCGTGATTGTGCTTGCAGTGTCCAAGTTATGTTGTGCATCAAATGGTAGCTGGTGTGGAACTCTAGTTCCATAGGTTCATTGACTCAAGTGTTTGACTCATAATTGAGAGAGAGAGAGAGAGAGAGAGAGAGAGAGAGAGAGAGAGAGAGAGAGAGAGAGAGAGAGAGAGAGAGATGGCATGAAACTCTAGTTCCATACAAGAGAGAAGCGGGCCACAGGAATGAGACCTAGGGGCATTACACGAAAACCCAATTTCCTCTTCCTTTCTTGTATTGCTATCCTACCTTACACGAAAACCTTATACAAATTTTCGTATACCATAATTACAAGTCCATGTGGCTTGAGACTTATAGTTCCAGTACCAGGGACCAAACACACCTTAAATGGGTGATCGAGGACTGCATGTTATCCCTCATCACCTGTCAAAGGTGGTTGGACAGTCCACGTCTCTAAGTATATATTCATGTAAGACCTTAACACTAACTCACATATATATAGGAAAACTCAGAATTGCTAAACACCTTCTCATGCCATTCTCTACTAAATGATGTGCCATCCATGCGATCACATGTTCAGGGCAAATCAAGTCACTAGTCAACTAATGATCCAATAGTGTATGCATTAAATGCGACACGGTATGAGTACCTTATTACTATCATTCCATTAACTGCATGGTCGGTAGTGATGATCAAGTAATGTCTAACATGAAAGGTTGTCTAGCATTTCTCATATTCTCTCTCTCTCTTTGTATATAAAAAGGGATAAATATACAAAATTTTTGGAGCACCATGCATGCAAATTGTCATTTAAAAAAAAGAAAAATAATATGAACCAAAAACTACCAGTGGCCGACATGCGTTAACACCTAAAACTTTCTCTTTGTATGTCCATCAAGGTTGCTATCTGCCTCAGTATTGGATGAATCGAATCATATTCCCAATTCCTCGTTACAAAGCTCCTACAATGAATTTTACGAATATCAGATAGCACCACCTGGTTGAATTCAAACCCAAGCGTTTAATGGACTATTCTTTGAGTGGACCCTCTACTTAAATCTGACCCAAGGACTCAAAACTCGAGCAATGGAACCTGTTTTGGCTTGAATTGGATCTGGGTTCGAGTCGAATAATGAAACTTTCAATATTTAGGTTGACGCAAATTATATCCTTTTGGGTTGCCACCAAGTCTCGTGTCACCAAGGATCCAGGGCTCTCCGGGCCAGAGGGATGATTAGAAGATCTTCGTGGAAGAAGGTCAGGAGTTCGATACCCGGGGCATGCACTTGACAGAAGGTCTGTCTCGAATTCTGGCTTGTTGTTCTATCTTTTTTAAAGGTAGAATAATCAGTCTGCCTTTCATTGTCATTGTTGCTTTCTCATTTGTAGATGTCCTTGTCAATGACCTGTATCTTAGTAATGTTGGTTATACAATGTGCATTGACTCAGAATTAAAAGACCTTAACTTTAATATAGGCTACCATTCTCCTTATCACCAACCAACGCCATCTCTCTCTCTCTCTCTCTCTCTCTCTCTCTCTCTCTCTCTCTCTCTCTCTCTCTCTCTCTCTTTCTCTGTGTGTGTGTGTGTGCGTGCGTGCGCTTGTATGAATACGTATGCAAGAAAGCAACTTGTCTGCATTTCCTCTTAAAACTCACATTATATGCATACTCTTGTTATCACATATCCTTAATTTGTATGTATATTCTTTTAACATGGGTTAAACTTAAATCAACCATTTGGGTTAAATATAGGTGGAATGTTGACAGAAGGGTATATGTATAATACAGGATTGTGTAACACAGGTGCATCATATAAGAAGCATCTACATTGAGGTGATTTGAAGGTCAAAACTTTGAGAATTTAAAAGAAAGCTTAGACATATTTCTGGCTTCGAGTAAACTCAAACCAACAATTCATCAACCGCAACGGAACTGATATCCAACTTATATAGCGGACATTTACAGCACGCTGGTTCTGGTATGGTTGGAGCTACAAACAACAACTAAACCTTTTCCTATACTAGATGAGGTTGAAGCTCGATCATGAAGAACCAAATAAAACTAAAACAAACAAAAATGATTTAAAAAATAAAAAATTAGAAAAAAAAGAGATTGAAACTGATGGTTTGAAGTGTCGATTTTGGTTCCACAGACAGGAGAGCCGTAGCTGAACTGGGACCTCTTAGGTTCGGTTACGGTTTCAAGTACAATTTGCTGATTCCAATGCCCAACCAATTGTAGAGCCAGTTCGGTTGAGACTGGCGGGCCGGTTCTGAACTTAACGTATCTACTTAATTGCGTGTTATTAAAAAAAAGTTCTAGATCCGCCCCCGGTTTCATTTCTTGCCAAAGTCCAAGACGTGCAGCAGCGATGTGTATTTTGATAACGTTACTGTCAATAAAGTACATTTATTCAAGAGCATGATTGATGCACTATTTACTTTATTTTACTTATTGAACTATCAATTAACTCATTGGTAATGACACCATAATGCTCCTTGAATCCTTAGCATTTCTGGGAAACAACAAACACATATGTGCCTTATGTGTCCGCAGGAAGTGTGTGTCTACTTTAGACACAGGATGTATGTGTAAGTCTACTAAAACTACAACTAAGCCTTTTGACATACTAGATGAGGTCGGCTATGATTCTTTGTTTTTTATAGAATCAATGTAAAGTCTGACAAAATTTTACGCTGATTGCCGGAAGCCTAACCCTCTTCTTTTATTCGGGCTTGGGACCGGCCATATAACAGTGATCCCTTACATGAGCGGAGTTTATGTGTGTAAGTATATAATAACAACAATTAAGCTTTTCTCATACGGTTATTTTTAGATGCGAGAAATAACAACAATTAAGCTTTCCTCATACTAGATGTGATCGGTTATATTAGATGCAAGAAACACAAACTTGAATTTCGCAACAAAATTTGGTTAATCCAGCTAGCGGTAAAAGAATCCACCCTGACATCCCATTAGCTTCAACCAACCAAAAATGGGTTGGTCCAGCAAAATTCTTCTACTTGTCATTTTATTCTTCGGCTTACATTTGGCTGATGTCCTTTTGTGTTTGTCAAAAATCAGGTCAAACTGAGCACAGTTTGATCCTTTTTATGTCACTTTGGATGATCACGAGAAGCTTTTTGGGTGGTGTTTGTGTTGGGTTTTCATATTACGCCCAAGACTTTTTTCTTTGCTTACCACGATTGCCATCAAAATTTTATATATATATTAGAGAGAGAGGAGGGAGAACACAATCCATGTACACCTATCCGTTTAATATCTCTCTTTTAATGCTCGTGATTAGTGATAGAGATTTAAATTTTAAAAATATTTAATACACCATCAAAATACAATACTTTTCACTTTTCAAATTCAAAACTCTATGACTTATCATACCAACCAAACAAATATTTAAGTGGATTAAGCATGTACGAAATACATAATTATCACATTCTCTTTCTCTCTTGATAATATATATATATAAAGAGTGATTGGATCCTACCCACCATTTCTTTTGGGTGGCATGCATATAATAAAATTGTCTTCCCTACTTTTTCATAACTCTATAAAAAATTTAAAATTACACTTATACCATCTAATATATATATATATATATATATATATCTTCTAAATCAAGTTATGTGGTGTCCTTTCGAGCTAATTAACACCCTGATGTCTTCAAGGGCCAGCCTTTTAGTACAAGTAAAAGCATTGAGCTCGGCTTCAAGTTTAACTTCTTAACCCACTACCGTTTTCGTAGAGAAGTTTGGTCACTCATACAACTGTCGCCTACCTTACTTTACTTTAGGTTGGGGCTCTTGAAGTTCTAGTTTCACTAGTACGTTGCTAACGGTTTCATACAACAACAACAACAACTAAGCCTTTTCCCATACTAGACGGGGTCGGCTACATGGATTCTTTGTTTCCACATATCCCTATTGTGTGCCATGTTAACAGTTAACTCACAATAAGTTAGATCATTCTTTATTGTTTCTTTCCAACACTTTTGTGGTCATCCTCTACATCTTTTAATACTTTCCAAATTTAGTTTTCTAACCTTCTTACAGGTTCTTCTTTCGATCTTCTTGATATATGTCCAAACCATCTTAAACGATATTCTCTCATTTTATCCTCTATTGGTGTCACTCCTAATTTGTTTCTAATAACCTCATTATGTATACGGTCTTTTCTTGTATGACCTCTCATCCATCTCAACATCTTCATTTCTGTCACATACATCTTTTATTGTTAACGGTTTCATAATCGAATAAAAATCAGAGTTGTATAATTATTTTTTATTGTTAATAAATTTCATAATCAAATAAAAAATAAATTTGCATGACTCTATTTTTATTATATTTTAAAGCTACCTTAAAACAATGGCGGATCTACATGGAAGAGTGGTCGCCCCCTGAAAATTTGAAATTTTACCGTAATTGCAATTCATGTTTCGCTCTCTCCTAACACAATCAAATATGTATGTTGCCCTCAACACTATTTTCTTGATCGACCACTGGTTAAAACCCGTATTTGATCGTGACTCAAACGAAATTGAGGGGGGTGACCAAAATAATAACTTTGTTGCGTATTTCTAAAAAAGAAGCATCGAATTCATGAAATAAGATCGTGGTGCCTCTCAACCTTCACGAAGTTCATGAATTTGAGTCATGAAAATCACGATAAATAGCTGAAAACACCTGCCTACGTCCCTTATCAAGAGGGATTTAAGGGAGTTCCGACGGCCAGATTCGCCGGTTGTCAAGTGTTCGGTCTCCTTGGACGCTGCCCTCCTGTACAAGCCAGCCGGCACGGGGCCCTCTTAAGTTGCGGGTGAAATCAAGATTAACAAATTTTCCCTGATTTGATTCTAACAATGCTTGATTTATATTATATTGTGTATATTTATGACATTAGGTTATAATGCAATGCATACAATATTCTGGTAAACCAACAGAGGCCCCAGCCACCAATATGTCACAATATTTTTTACCCCGTAACTTAAAGATCACATTTAACTCGTCTGCAACACTGCACTTCATCATTAAGGCCAATCCTCTTACTTGGCACATTTTAGGAGAAGGTGAGGCATGCACTTCATTTGAAATTTGGAAAAAAATTCTTGAGTCTATCATTATAAATATATAAAAAAATATAAGTATTTTGTTGACCTGAAATATAAATGCATTAAACCCAAAATACAAGAGCAATTTTCCCCAATTAAAAGTTCTTGGGGCCATCAATGATTCTTGTTGAGTGACAATAGAGTTTGATTCTTATGGGCACTACAATGAATCCCCAACATAGTTCTTCGCGGTGATATGTCAACCTCCAAGCGAAGCACAAATAAGCTAGCCAAATTAGTCTTTGACAAAACATCATGAAGTTAATACAACAACAACAACAACTAAGCCTTTTCCCATACTAGACGGGGTCGGCTACATGGATTCTTTGTTTCCACAGATCCCTATCGTGTGCCATGTTAGCAGTTAACTCCCAATAAACTAGATCATTCTTTATTGTTTCTTTCCAACACTTTTGTGGTCGTCCTCTACCTCTTTTAATACTTTCCAAATTTAGTTTTTCTAACCTTCTTACAGGTTCTTCTTTTGATCTTCTTTCTATATGTCCAAACCATCTTAAACGATGTTCTCTCATTTTATCCTCTATTGGTGCCACTCCTAATTTGTTTCTAATAACCTCATTATGTATACGGTCTTTTCTTGTATGACCACTCATCCATCTCAACATCTTCATTTCTGTCACAGACATCTTTTGTACATGTTGATGATTAACTGCCCAATACTCAGAACCATAAAACATGGCAGGCCTAATTGCTGCTCTATAATATTTATCTTTTAATTTTAATGGTATCTTCTTATCACAAAGAATACTTGATGCTCCTCTCCATTTTAACCAACCAGCATTAATTCTATGTGTAACATCTCCATTAATTCTTCCATCACTTTGAAAAATTGACCCTAGGTATTTAAAACTTTCCTTTTGGGGAATGCAATGTGTGCCAATTTTAATTTCTATGTCCTCTGAAGTAGCCAAATGATCAAACTTACATTCCATATATTCTGTCTTTGTTCTACTAAGTCGGAGGCCTTTGTTTTCTAATGTTTCTCTCCATAGTTCCAATTTTCTATTAACTTTTTCCTTAGACTCCTCCACTAATACAATGTCATCTGCAAATAACATACACCAAGGTACTTCATCTTGAATATGTTTTGTTATCTCATCCATCACCATTATAAATAAGTATGGACTTAAAGTTGATCCTTGATGTAACCCAATATTAACTTCAAAGAAGTCTGTCGTTCCTTCATGAGTCCTCACACATGTTTTTGCACCATCATACATGTCTCTTATAAGGTTAATATATGTCAATGGGATACCTCTTTTTTCCAAAGTTCTCCAAAGAACCTCCCTCGGTACCTTATCATAAGCTTTTTCTAGATCAATAAATATCATGTGAAGGTCTTTCTTTTTTGCTCTAAAATGTTCCATAAGACGTCTCAGAAGGTGAATCGCTTCAATAGTAGATCTACCTGGCATAAATCCAAATTGGTTCTCTGTTGTACTTGATACTTGTCTTAACCTACGTTCGATAATTCTTTCCCATAATTTCATAGTATGACTCATTAACTTGATACCTCGATAATTCACACAATTTTGAATGTCTCCCTTGTTCTTATATACGGGTATAAGTGTACTTGCTCTCCATTCCTCGGGCATCTTTTGGTTTTTCCATATTTCATTAAATAGTCTTGTGAGCCAAGTGATTCCTATTTCTCCTAGTATTTTCCAAACTTCTATAGGAATATTATCTGGTCCTACCGATTTACCACTCTTCATATGTTTAAGAGCCTCTTTGACTTCATTCTTTTGAATACGTCGATAGAAATTGTGGTTTATATACTTTTCTGACTTGGCTAAATCTCCTAAACTAATACTAACATCTTTATTTTCATTAAAAAGATTATAAAAATGTCTTTGACAAAACATCATGAAGTTAATGATCTATAAAATTGCTTTCTCCAAGTTACCAATAAATAAATCCAAGGGGGGGATGGAGGGTAAGATGGAGTTAAGGGCGGGATCGAACTTTGTAGTGATGAACTACAAATATGACCTGAAATTTCTTTGGTGTCACATCGGGTATACAAGATGTTCTCCGGGTCGTGTTTCAATCGTTTTCGTGTCGTGTCATCCACCACCTTGGACACTTCAAAGGATCTCTTAAGGACAAGCCAAGGGTGTTTAGGTCATTTGCTCTGACAAATCTGGGCTTACCGTTCCTACGTGCGAGCTGGCTGGGACCAATTGGCGAAAAGAAAAACTCGAATGGGCCCCACAAAGTATCCGTGATGACGTGGCTGGTGGATGGAGGATGTATCTATCTTTGAAGAGGAGGAACCCGTCATTGTCTTCTTGTACGCTACCCTTACTATTTACGCCCTTAAGCCAGACAACCAGGTAACAACACGTTTACAGAATGCAGGACGTATGTGGGATTTATTAGAAGTCAGGAATATATTCGGAAACGAGAAGACTAGATTCTATACGCAGAACTTTGTTATTTCGGGATTGATTTTAGCGTGCGATTTGTGGTCGGAGATCTTTCTGTTTCAGGTTATTTGTAACGTTTTGCTTATTTAGAAAGGAGATGTGACCCTAAGGAGGATCCTTGTAAGAACACATCGAGTGTCTTTAGAAGAAGATCCTGGCCGTTGACTAAATGATCGAACGGCTATAATTAGTCAACGCTCATGCTTATCAACCCTCCTTCGGACCAACCTTCTTCCCTCTTCTTTTCGTATTCTCAGCACACACAGCGAAGGAGAAGCCACCGAGGGAGAAGAAATGGCGGTGGACCGCCACCAGATCGACGGGAGATCTCGCCGACCCTCGGTACAGTGATGGAATCCTATCGATTCCGTCGCTTAAGCTGGAGATCCATTGGAGAAATCGTTAGTCTCTGGTGTCTCGTCTGTAAATGATCCTTGATTCTGGCTGTGTAAATCGAAATTTCATTTTTTTTTCTTTAGCTCGTTTTGACGGTGTTGTCTCCTTGAATATCGAGGAGTTTTTCTGTGTGTGATGGTCACTGAGAGTTCCCGTAAGGATGCTGTCTGAGATCGGGATGAGGCCGGGGATTCTAGGGGAGAATCGAGGCAAGAAATCAGTCAGTGACGATTTAGAGGAAGAGCTAGAGTATCTGCTGAAGGAACGGAAGTGAGCGAGCGAGAGAGGGAGATCAACCTCTTCCGGAGCGGAAGTGCGCGACCGACCGTCGAGGGCTCGCTCGCGGCCGTAGACGGGCTATTTGGTGAAGTCCCATTCGGAGGACCGACGGGATTCACTGGCTCCGAGGAGGATATGAGGAACGAGCCGGCTTACCTCTCTTACTATTATTCGAACGTTAGCCTGAACCCCAGGTTGCCACCTCCGGCTTTATCTAAGGAGGACTGGCGATTTGCTCAGCGGTTTCGAGTGGCTGGTGAGGGCGGGGGCTCGCTGCTCAGAGGGATCGGCGACCGCCGGAAGATGAACCGGCCGGATACCGTTCCTGGTGGAGCGGAGGGCGACGGGGGAAGCAGATCGTTGTTCTTGTCGCCTTCGTCGTTGAATTCGCAAGCGGACGAAGGGATACAGAGGCAGAGCAATCTCTCGAGGCAGAAGTCGGCCTAATGGTACGAGCGAGGGGGCGATGGATTAATCGGCTTGTCTGGGATGGGTTTGGGAAGTCGGCAAAAGAGCTTCTTTGACGTCCTTCAGGTAGATTTGTTGAATTTCTTATGGATTCTACTTTGTAATTCTCTGAAGGAATACGTGGTTTCATTTTCATTCATTATTATTTTTCAATTGCTCGTTCAGCTTGATTCTTGCGCCGCTCTTGCTTTCACGTATTTACTGTGATGAAAACGGATATTTCTGCGCATCTCTTTGATGGTATTTTGTCTCATTCAGATAACTTTTTTCCTAAACCTCTTCTTTGGGGCCATGTGCATGATTTTATCCAGTGTTTTCCTCACGAGTTATTTGGTGTTTTAACACTTGAAGTTAAGAGAACGAAAAGTCATTTTTAGTATGGGTTCAAGTTTGTGCTAAATGAATCCTCTTGGGTGTCTAAATGGGCCGAGGATCCTAGCGTGGGGATTGTACAACCGCACATTGGAACAGCTACGTCTCACCTCCCGGGTGCATTTTCCCTGATCCGCAAATAGGTTGCAGATGTTTGTTTGATCTTTGAAGTGTGAAGAAATTGGAGTCTTGGCATTTTGCATGAAATTTTCTTGGGGTTTGAACTTGTAGTCATCTTGGTCTGCTGTTAAATAGTACTTTTGCCTTTTGAGTAACGTGGGTTTGTTTGATCGATGGGGAGAAATGTTAGAAAATTAATTCATCTCATGTATGGGTTGTTTTGTGTGTGTGTGCATATACATATACATATACATATACATATATATACATGTATACATATATATACATGTATACATATATATACATGTATACATATATATACATGTATACATATATACATACATATATACATATATATACATATATACATATACATATATACATATACATATATACATATACATATATATATATATATATATATATATATATAGAGAGAGAGAGAGAGAGAGAGAGAGAGAGAGAGAGAGAGAGAGAGAGAGAGAGAGAGAGAGAGAGAGAGAGAGAGAGAGAGAGAGAGAGGATTAGTACATGAGCATACTTTTAGATGCTTAAAAGTACACTGAATCTATGCTATCGGCAATAGGTTTTACTTTTGAAATTTGAATTTCAATGGTCAATCTGGCCGAACACACGATCCTAAGCATGGATTTGTGTGTGCATGCACTAACTTTTCTCTCTCTATGTATATATAGGAATTGGTATATATTAGCACTTAGGTGCTAGAAAATACAAACAGATCTCAACTCTCCGTTCTTGATAATGGATTGTTGAAATTTAAATTTAAAAAGAAAAAAGTATATATATACTTTCTACATGTATACTTTATGTGCATGAGCAATTTTGGTTTTTAAATTTCAACATCTATCATCAAAGATGGATTGATTGAGATTTGTTTGGATTTGCTAGCACCTATGTGTGCTAACATATACCAATTTTCACACACACACACGTATATATATATATATATATATATGTCGGTTCATTTTCATTAACTTACATTGTTGATAAAATGGTTCCAACGTTTTGTGTGATGCTTTTCAATATTAATTATGAATGAATGAGAATTTAGGTTTTGGGTAGAAGTTATACTTTATATATAAGAGAGAGAGATGGGCGATTTGAATCTATAAAGGGAGAGAGAGACAGGTGATTTGAATCTATAAAGTAAAAAGTAATGTATTTTTGCAAGAATACTTTATTCACATGAGAACTTTTGCTTTTTAAATTTCAAATCTCAACCATCCATTATCAAAGATAGATAGTTGAGATTTGTTTTGCTAGTATCCATAACATTCGAAATAAAAAGCAAAAGTGCTCATGTGAATAAAGTGTACTTGCAAAAAGTACATAACTTCAAATCTCAACCATCCATCGCAAAAGTTGGATGGTTGAGATTTGTTTGGATTTGCTAAGGGTGCTAGCGCACGTGCGCGCACACACACACACTGCTTTATGATTTGATGCCATTTTGTTTGTTTCATGTGCTTCGCTGCCTAGATTCCCCAACTCACTTGAGTTGGTTCTTTTTCTTACATTGATAAAATGGTTCTAACATTTTGTATGATGCTTTTCAATATTAATCACGAATCATTGGGAATCTAGGTTTTGGGCGGATGTTTTATATATATATATATATATATATATATATATATAGGCATCACGCGCAGATGTGCACACACATGCTGCTTTATGATTTGATGCCATTTTGTTTGTTTCATGTGCTTCTTTGCTTGGATTCCCAGCTCTGTTGAGTAGGTTCTTTTCCTTTTTCTTCCATTGATAAAATGGTTCCAACGTTTTGTGTGATGCTTTTCAATATTAATAACAAATCATCGGGAATCTAGTTCTTGGGCAGAAGTTTTATGGTATGAGCGTCTCTGGAGAACGTCACTGGAATCTAAATGCTCCAAGAAACCATTTTCTATGATAAGGCAGGAAGACTATGCATGTAATGTAACTATCAAGGAATAGGGCCACTGGAGAATAGTGGGTCACGATGGCATGATTTGGTCATATGATAACATCAAAATCACTGATGCAAAGCTTACAAGGAAATTCAGAATATGCTGTTCAGGTTTCGGCTAATTTTAGTGGTCCTTCCTTAGATAGAAACTGCATGGGGAGTTCATACGTTGACTTAGTGCAGAAAGCGTACATTGTCGCACTGCTAGCTCAGAATTCGCAGTATAATACATCATTTATGGGCAAATCTGGTGGACTGAATAATGGGTACTACAGTCCTTTTGGCGGTGGTGTGCCATACCCAGGGAGCATGTTGGCTGGATCTGTCCTTTCTTGTTCTCCTGGAGGGCCAGGAAGTCCTCCCAGACAGCAGGAGAGGAGCTTGTGCTTTCCTTCTGGAATGAGGGGTGGCGTCATGGGATCATGGCGTACAGACAATGGGGGTAACATAGAAGAGACTTTTGCATCTTCCCTGCTGGAGGAATTTAAAAGCAACAAGACAAGAAGTTTTGAGCTGTCAGACATTGCTGGTCATGTTGTTGAATTCAGGTACTTAATATTTGCAGGTTCGCTCACCTTTTACTGGTAATTCAATAGGGGCATCCTACTAAAGCGTTGAGATATTTTTGAATCTGAAACAGTGCCGAACAGTATGGGAGCAGGTTCATTCAACAAAAGTTAGAAACTGCTACGGTTGAGGAGAAAAATATGGTCTTCCAAGAAATAATCCCTCAAGCGTTTTCTTTAATGACTGATGTGTTTGGGAATTATGTAATCCAGAAGGTATCTCCCTATTTGCTTTAATTGGACTTTTTTTGTTTTCAACTTCTTGTACTTGGCGTTGAGGTGTTAACCTTTCAGTTTTTTGAGCATGGCATTGCTGGACAGAGAAGGGAGCTAGCTGACCAATTAACTGGTCATGTTTTGACCCTTAGCCTTCAGATGTATGGTTGCAGAGTCATTCAAAAGGTATGCTTTTTATAAGGCATAAGAACTCACTTCACGCTTACCTGCTGGTTTGTGCTTCTGGGTTATAGGTTTCTTTATCTGCTGGAAACATAATTGAATGAGTAATTTTATGCTACTTTACTGTTAGTACATAAACTGCTTTTGTACAATTGAGACGGATAATAAGCAGCTATATGGTGTATTTCAGTTAGATGAGGTTTAAAGCATGTATAACATGTTTGTGCTATAGAAGGCAGTTTTCTGATTTAAATATGTATCTGGATCTTCTATCTTTCATGATCCAATTGAATGCAAAACTATGTAATGAATCTCCGACGGTTTCAAGCAGCTCATCATCTTCTTCACACAGAGCTACGAATATCCAAAGGCAGTTTTTTGTTTAAGTGCTGCAGTTATCTACTGGAGATTCTTTGTGTCATTGCAGTCTGTTGCCTTTCAGAAAAAGCTGATTCTATTTTCAGAATGTGCTTGTAGCCTTGTTGCAGTAAATTACGCCTCCTTGTAACTCATCATCTGGGTATGCAGGCAATTGAAGTTGTAGATTTGGATCAGCAGACAAGAATGGTCTCATAGCTTGATGCCCATGTCATGCGATGTGTGCGGGATCAAAATGGCAACCATGTCATCCAGAAGTGCATTGAGTGCATCCCTCAAGATGCAATTCAGTTCATTATCTCTTCGTTTTATGATCAAGTGGTGACATTGTCAACACATCCTTATGGTTGCCGTGTTATCCAGGTTCATGCTTTTTTCTACGTTGAATTATGCAAGCTGGCAAAAAGATGTTCCTTCTTATTATGCTGTTGCTTCTTCTTGGTGATTTAATATCGCCTTTGCAACAGAGAGTTTTGGAGCATTGTAGTGATCCAAAAACGCAGAGCATCATGATGGATGAGATTATGCAATCTGTATAAAAACCTATTGAAGAAATTTGTTCAAGGTAAAGCACATGTTTGATTAAGTACAAAAAGTTATCTAATTGAAATAGTGAAAATTGTTGGTTGCTGTGCTGTGCAAGATTGGGTCATTCTTTTTTTCTTTGACAACAATATAAAGCCAACTCCCCGTTACAAGGCTGTGAAAGTTTATGTTACTGTATATACTATATAGTTTGACGTTAATTTTGAATGCCTGGTTGCCTTCGCTGAAGGCTTCTAGCCTCATTCCTTTCTCTTGGTTGTATTCAAACTCTTAATTTAAACTAACAATGGGATTCAATGGGACCAAAGTTGTCGTTCAGAAAGTTGGTGAAGCCTACAGAATACAACTCATTTTGCTATACTCACCCTATAGCGTTATTTTGATTCTTTAAGCTTATCTTTTTGGGACCCATACCGGATTGGAAGGACCTCCCTTTTTCTTCCGCCGAATTGGTTGCTGGTGGTTGTGGCTCCAGCAGTGCTCTGGTCCAAATTATAGCTTGAAATTACTATTCTCAACTTCTATATGCACCATTGCTTTCCCAATTTCGTGAAGCATCATTTGCAGAAAAACTGCTGGTGTCACTGCGGGATACCTTCTGCACTTCAAAATATTATATGACCATTATTTCCATGACATTGACAACCTTTTATTGGCGGTTCTGACTTCAGGCAATGATGAAGGATCAGTTTGCTAACTATGTAGTACAGAAAGTTTTGGAGACTTGTGATGATCAACAACGTGAATTGATCCTCTCTCGAATCAAGGTCCACTTAAATGCATTGAAGAAGTACACATATGGAAAACATATCGTGGTGCGTGTGGAGAAACTTGTAACCGCTGGAGGTATGTGGATTTTTACTCGTATCCAAGTTCTTATAGCTTTCTTCTGTTTTCAGTTTACTGTTTTTCAGCCGCATTTGCACGACGGCCAATCTGGTGAGACATACTCTTCAAAATTTACGAGTCTGCACTTGCTTCAGTTAAATGGTTTCAAACTCATGACTGGTTTGGGTTGGTCAGACTTGTTCGATATTTGCACCAGGAATCTCTTCGAAGGAGAGGCATGGGAATTGTGTTGGCACCCTCACAAGCCTAGTCTCTTGGTGCCTCGCCAAGCTACTTAGGATATTTCACCCTCTGGAAAACCCGGATGGGGAGACTGTTTTGCATGCACCCGTGTTCCCCAGGAAATACAACTTAGACCTTGTAATAGCCAATCCGGGGTGAGTGAGTAGACAGTCCCCTTTCAGGATCTGTGACCTTAGTATGACTGAAGGAGTCTAAGGAGTCTCCATCTGGTGCATCTGGTTGAACTCTTCCAATCAGTATATATATATATATATATATATATATATATATATATATATATATATATTATGGCCAAGCCGGTTAGTTCTTAAGCTAACACCTATTGCATTGTGAGCCCGATATCCTCAGTTGAATATTTGGTCACACTATGGGCAATATAAAACCCTGAAACTAGGACCCTGCTCCGAGTATTTATGCTTTTCAAAGACTCAAATCTAGGATCGCGACTCGAAGTACCTATGTTTTTCATGGACTTCACATCTTATCTTGGAAATCAGAGGAGTGTATGCGAGATTATCACTGGCTGAATATATTTCAACCACATCATGTTATATAGGCTTGTTAATTCTATAATTTTATGGTCTGTGTGAATTGCAGAAAGGCGACTTGGAATTCAGGCTTCACATTCATCTTAAAAATGATGGATTGTGAAGTGATGTATAGCTAACTGAGGCTTAGAACGTGTACAAGCTTGAAGAGAAATAAAGGAGTTCCGTTTGTAAGGAAACTTGGTACATTGTGTAGTTTGAGATGAAGTTCCTCATTAGAGAAGAGAAGCTAGGTGCTGCTGAGAGGCCCTGATGCTGATAATACCGCCCCTGCACAGATCGTTGCGGCAGAGAAAGATAAAGAGGACTTGCAAAGTTTGTTGTAGAAAGGAAGTGATGATTAGGAGTAAATTAAAGGTAACTGTACAAATGTCGCTCTGTCGAGAGCCATCGGGCTGTTTAGTTGAGTAGGATTTTTCCCGCAGGGATAATTTATTTATTCTTGTTTCCTTTCTCATGGATATGCATTAGCCTGAATATTTAACGGTTAAATTCATAATCGTTAAATTGTTGTATGTCCTCCAATTTTCTGTTGTTTTTGCCTGCCTTGCATGTTTTCCCTTTTTCCATCTCAAAATTCGCAAAACTATAATTGTAGTGAAATCAGCCGTCCTGCGTGAAGCAGGAGCCCGTGGACCTTTTTTCTATCTCACAATATCGGAACTCATATGTAAAGTGTTGAACGTCTTCGTCCTATATCAGAGTGATGCATGCAAGTTGGTTCTTGTTGAGGAGACCATGGACCTTATGTCAGAACCAGTATTCTCTCTTCTGTGTATGCATGCGCCGCCGTGGTCAGGTAAGCTCATCTGGGTTGTTGAGCTCCCAAGGGCTTGATAATAAAATCGAGTTCTGGTGGTTTGGCTTGGTTCAGCTGGAGCTGAGCTCGTTCATGTTGGGGTTTGGATTACAATAAGGAGATGTGCATTCGGATATAGTGTCTTTTACAGGACGATTTCAAACGGAGGAAGAAAATCATTAGATGGTGGCGTCCTGATATGAATACCAGTCGATTCATCCAACTCCTGGCAATTTTGTTCGGTAAAAAGCGTGTCAAGGGTACTCCGCACAAATATGAAGATGCATTCATGTTACGTCCACCCAAAATTACTTGACAAAACAAGATCGTGTTTGGGTTGTCATGCTTTTGTCACGTAAATGGTGCAACCCAAACACGAAAATGCCACCGCATGACCATTTCGTGCATTAGTTAGCTTTTCCATTCAAGTGTGACGCATTTGGATCCATGAAGATCTAGGCCAGCCCCATCCAGTAACTAGCAGGTACAAGGGAACAAAATTGAGGATCGCTTATGGAGCCGATGTAGGTAGGTATCTTTCTCTGACTCGCCTCATTGACATCTCTATCGATTGCGCATGGTACCCACATGTCGGGTCAAATATTGATGTGAAGACGGGGTCTGTGGATATGAACTACGTGCCAGGCTGCCCTAAAGCAATTTAACCATGCCAATGGACGGGATGTTATATCTGATACCTGACCCGATGTTGAACGTAGTATCTGAACTCTGAAGCCATATGCGAATCCTAATTGGTTGTTTATTTGGATATATCAGATATCCGAACTCTGAATCGTCCAATTAGTTGGATTTGGCAAAGCAAAATCGGACCCGCTTTATATTTGGATCGTCAAAAGCTGTCGAGGTCTCGGAGCCTTTCCTCCCATCGGCGCATTCGAGAATCCTCTAGGCTCTCTCTCTCTCTCTCCATCGAGTTTGATTGCCGTAATTCATCTACTTTGGTGGTTTAGAGGAGGGATATTTCGTTGATTCAGAAGTTTTCTTCGGTTCTTTCTTTGCTATAACGTTCTGGTTTTGATTGGAAAATGGCGGGCGAGGGGCCCAAGTGGGAGGGATTACTCAAGTGGAGCCTCAAGCATGCTGATGGGACTCAGCCTCCTCGACAGTTGAGGTAATCTTATGCTCTTGTTATTACCTTTGACCACTAATTCTCAACAAATTCGGAGTCCAGACGTTGTAATTAGGTTAACGATTCATCTATGATATGTCTTAGCGCTGCTTTCATGTCACGGTTTTCGTTGGGTTTCTCTTCTATTGGTTATCGTATCCTGATTCCGGCCTTCTTTTCTTTGTTTGTTTTTCTATTGATCTATGTCTCGTGGACTATTAAAGACATTTCCTTATGCATTAGGAGATTAATGATGGTTGGAACATCATTAGCAAGTATATTAAAGCAATAAGTCCGGTAGGACTGCGGTTCGGATTAAGGATGCTAGGGAAGCATCCGTTTCTGGTCCTGTTCTCTTGATTTAATTCTCGGCGGATATGTGCATGTTTAGGATAGGGATAGAGTGATAGTTCAAGATGTGCAATGCTCATTGGCACTGTCACGACGTGACACTCTGGGCAAAAGATGTTTACCTTTTTACAATTGAGCTTTCTTGTTTAAATTTCTGTCCTTTCAGTTTGAAATGATCAAATGCATACTAGTCTATCTCTTTGATCTCCTCAACCTAGTTTACCTACATTTTAAAGTTAGTCTAGCATCTCTGCAAGTAGTTAGTAACTGTTGGGATTGGAGTGGCAGCGGTCATTTCCATTGGTAGGCATTGTATGAGTGGGCACATACGAAGTATCTTGTGCAGAATGCGTGGGTATGTGTTCTCTTGCACCGTTCGGATAACATGAGTCGTCCTCGAACATTCAAACTACGTTTTTTCTCCATTGTTTTACTTTTAGGGTTTGAACTGCTAATACCAAAACCATGATCATGGTACCTGACGGTAAGTCACACGAATATGTATGATCACGACAATTCGAGGTGAGGAGACCAGAATGTCATACTTATACAGGACATTGTTCAAGAGGGTTATGATTCAACCTGTCCTTGTTCCTAGAATGTATTAGATCAGGTTAGCACATGGAATAGTTTAGGGTGATGTACGTAGTCAACCTTCTTTTAGTTTATCATTTGTTGGATTGACCAACCCAAGTCATATTATGTTTGGGTACCACACCTATAACTTCATGCCAGAAAACAAGCTGTGTTGGATAACCATATTATGATGTATAGGTTGAAATATATTTGTTTCTCTAAACAAGTAAAAGCCTAGTTCTTAGCATTGGCCTCTCAACAAACTGATGAAGAATATATACCCCATACAAGAATGAGCTTTGAGTATATATCTATAATAGGCAGTTACATGACACCCTTGAGGTCAAGAGAAATAACTTCTCTTAACGATTTTGCGTGTGTGAGAGCAACTATCTTGACAAACTCTGGCCAGTCTCAGAGATTATCCTTGATATGTGCAGTGGAGGTCTGCATGAATATGAAATTGCAGTTTCCTTTGAGGTCTATAACTCTATATTGACTTGGGAGGAACAATTGGTTGAGTGGAATTTTGGTGCTGACGAGGTGGTCACTGCAGGTGGGAAGGATGTTTTTAGAATGTCATGAATTGGTTTGAGGAACTAACATTGCTTTGTAGAGGAAATTAACTACTCATATAAAAAAAAGCAATAGACCTCAAATTGATCTTTGGGTGGCATTCTGGGAGTCGCTTCATTTCTGCAGTGAAATGGGGTTTATAAGCACTTGAATTCTGACATAAGCCTCTGCAAAAACGCCAAGATGGGCAACTTATCATTGTGAAAAACAAGCTTAACTATTGGATAGTGAGTTACATAGTCATATGTTTTCTGGTGCTCAGATTGCTTTCAAAATTGACAGCTTCCAGGAGCCACTGGTGTATATGGGTAACCAAATATCTTGAGTAAGAAGATGACTGCTACAAGGTGCTCAGGGTTGCTTTTGGCAAAAGAGAACCTGTGTCATGGTGACTTTGCACTGGATTGCCATTGGAAGCATCAACCTCTTGTGAAATTGCTTAGGCAATTAACACCATCGGCAAATATCTGCTTTGGCAAAGGGAGCAAGCAGGCTGGTTCAATCTGGAATTTGGTGATTCGGGAGAGTAGATTCGGATAAAAACCTTCATCCTTAGAGAGTATACTTGGCGATTCATCTTAAAAAATAACTATTTCAGATGTCACAGTGGACTTTAAATTTCCAGAAATTTGTTTCTTTTGGATCCGTGAGGTTGATATTGGAAGCCAACGGTTCAAAAACTGTCTTGGGCTCTTAAATTTTCTGGAATTGAACGTTAATGGTGATGACTCCAAAACGATTCCAGCAGTACTCGAGTATCTTATCCTTTTTGAGCATCTGTTTTGTCTTTTCATGTTTCCTGCCTATATTTCGTTTATGAGCATCGAATTTGTTGAAGGAAAACCATGACTACTTGGTGATATTTGATTAGTTATTGAGATATAGCTGCAAACACTCTTTTGTTTTCTCTGTTTCTGATTGAATAATTTCTTGCAGTGAGGAGGACAAAAAATGGTTGATTGAAGCATTGGAAACTCAAACGGTTGACGTCATCAAGAGAATGAAGGAAATTACTCTTGTCATGCAAACTCCAGAGCAGGTTTTGGAAGCTCAGGGTGTCACATCTGTTGACATTGAAGGTTGCTGCCTCCATTTTGAATGTCATAAAGATACTACAGATCCCATTTCTGTTTTCAGAACATTTTATCATATGCTGAAATTGTATTACTTGGTTCTATTCTTGTCTTGCAGAAATGTTAGATGAATTGCAACAACATGTTGAATCAATAGATATGGCCAACGGTAAGTTTCGTCTAGCAGTTGATATTTTCCAGGGGTTTTTGCAAAGCTACATAGCTGAGTAGCTGGTGACTAATTTTTCTTTTGATTAAGGGTTTAAACTTTAAATGGATTACACTTTAGAAACTGAAGTTTTTATCCAATGAGAATTAAAGAGTTTCAACATGATAAGCAGTTTCCGCAGAAAGTTCCTAGGAACTGAAGATAGTATTTCATGTTGAAAAATCACCAAATGCAGACATCTATTGTAATGATTAGGGTTTGGCAACCATATGCATTTACTTAAGGTAGGTGACGGTTCCTTACTCTTTGGTGAATACACAGATTTACACGCAATAGGCGGATTGGTGCCTTTACTTGGTTACCTAAAGAATCCGCATGCTGGAATTCGAGCAAAAGCAGCTGAAGTGGTAACCACTATCGTGCAAAACAACCCAAAAAGTCAGCAACTTGTGATGGAAGCCAAAGGCATGGAGCCTCTTATGCAAAACTTCAGCTCAGATCCAGATGTTACAGTTCGAATCAAAGCTCTAGGTGCCATTTCATGTGAGTAATTTTAGAATTCTTCTGCTTATTCTTTGACAGTCATTCTTTTAGTGGTTCAGTGTCTCTATTCTCTTGTGATTCAGCTCTCATTCGGCACAACAAACTTGGACTTGCTGCATTTCGTTTGGCGAGTGGTTACACTGCACTGAAGGATGCTCTTGTTTCAGACAGCGTGAGGTTTCAGAGGTGAGGATCCGACTCTCTTCCTTTGTGTAAATGGACGTGTTTCAAAGATAGAATACTTTATGTCCAATGGTCTGTGAAACTATCTGCAGTTCCTCATTCAGGAAGAAATCAAACGAAAATGATTTGTCGACGATCACTTCGTACTCATTCCGAGGGGGGTACGTGTGCGTGATCTGCAATTTGCAATGGAAATCGTATTGATTTCGACTTGACGGTTTTGCAGGAAGGCTCTCAGCTTGATCGAGTACTTACTGCAAGAGGACAAGGTGGACGGCTCTTTGGTCTCCCAACTTGGCTTTCCTCGCATTTTCATGCATTTAGCATCAAGTGAGGATGCAGATTTACGTGAAAGTGCACTTAATAGCCTTCTGGAGCTTATTAAGTGTGGTGGCACAGCCGCAGTTGGTGGTGGTACAGCTGAAGAAGACGAGAAGCTGAAGCAGATCTTCCAACGACGCATTGAAGAAATCAAGTCGATGGCACCCGATGATCTGAGGGCTACAAAGGAGGAGAGGCAGCTAGTGGACTTGCTATGGCAAACATGCTACAATGAGCCATCATCACTACGAGAGAAAGATCTGTTGGTTCTCCCGGATGAACTTCCTCCAGAGGTGCAGGTGTTTGAACCATCTCTTCGTGGGTTGACATCCGACCCTAATCCTCTGCTGCTGGGGTATGCAACTCCACCGGACTCTCGTAATGGGGATGCTAATGCTCATGGTATAAACAGTAAGGAGTGATACTGCGGTCCAAAGCTAAGTGTCATTTTGTAGCATAGATGAAAAAGGCTTCGACCAGAGTGCGTATGCGTTGCGTGACCCGTCACGTTTCCGCAGTGGCTTTAAAATGTTCTTTAAAACTGCCTCTTTATTTATCTTGCAGTAAGGATGCGTTATTTGCGTTTCCTTCTCGTTCCTTTTGTTTGCCTAGTTACATCTGTATAATGGGTGACTCCAACTTTCATGATATTATAGTGGGACATCCACTGTTAATATTTTTCATAGCGGTGCTCGATTGGTAATGCTAATTGGGTCTTGTGGATCGGTGCAGCTAAATTAAGTGGATCCAGGGTTTTGTCTGATAAGCAGACTTAATAGTTTGGTGCGGGTTGTGTTTTACTATGGTCCTTTCATTATGGGTTGTGCTGGAGTTAGAAGATCCGCTTTTGGAGGGGCGGCAGTGGATGTCTGATGGGTCCAGCCAGTTACCTAAAATCTACATTTTGAGGCCGGGAGTTCTGCTTGAACATTCTGGCATTGTCATGATTTGAATCATTTCCATCTGTTGGTTGATAGTCTCTCATGCGCAGCTAGTGCCCAAACACAAAACCCACTTACCCTTGCTCTCTACGATGAAGCCTGAAAAAGCCAACTTGCTGATACTTGGGAGTGCTTCTGTCTCGTGTTGATTTGTTTCCTTTTCTTCATTTGTAGGGTGTCTGACGAGTTAGTACTTCTTTAACTGTCCAACAAGAAGATGAAAATCCAGATGTTATTTGGTTTTATATGTACAATAAGGGAGATGGTTCTATATAGTACATACATAGTCTCGATCAGGAAAGGAGTTTGATATGCTTGTCATTCTTGTACATTTAAACCATCTGATGAAAGGAGATGGGTAGTTGAAATATGAAAAGAAAATTTTTACGTATTCCTTGAAAAATGAGGTAATAAACATCTTAAACTTTTACTCTCCCTCTTTATATATATATATATATATATATATATATATATATATATATATATATATATATATATATAGAGAGAGAGAGAGAGAGAGAGAGAGAGAGAGAGAGAGAGAGAGAGAGAAAAGTTGATATATCAAAGATCTTCACTGTTTTAACATTGTGATCGAATTTAAAAGTGAAAGGTATCATTATATTTTATGTATTTGGTATTTAAGGTATTCAATGCTTTTTAAATTCAAATATCTATCATTAACCCTTTTTACCCTTGCATTTTCAGGAGGCAGTTCTTTCCCAATGTTAATAAAACTCTTTTGCTCTTTTGTAATGTCAACAAAACTCTCTCTCCTGCTTAAAAAGGTTAAGTGGATTTAAGCATAGATGAGTATGCATATGGATGATGCTCTATATATATATATATATATATATATATATATATGACATTTTAGCTGCATAATCTTTAGTACATAATCCTATTAAATATTTTCAATTTTCCATCTTTGACATTGAAGATTTGAATCAATAAAGTATAAAAAAAAAATTGATTCAAATCTCTACCGTCAATCTAAAAAGTACAAAATTATACATCAAACAATATCATTCAATATAAAGAGGGAGTAAAGGAAGCAACTTTAGAGATATCCAAAAGGGCACACAGATCGAAGCACATGTTAAATATCTGTGTGTACGTTTTATGTACTATTTTCTAAACTACTGATCCCCTTAAATCGAAGTACAAGCCATGGGAACATGTAAAATTCTCTTTTCTTTTCTTTATTTTTCTCTCTCTATATGCACACGTCTAGAAATTTGTGCAAGGAAATAAGCATGGAAACTTTATAAACATGTGGACCCTAAGATGGCCTCACCCAAAATTTGTAAAGTTCCCCCTGGTTAGTCCAAGGGAAACTTATTCACATGTTTATTCGTTTTTTTTTCTTGGTAAATATATATATGTGCTTTCCTTTGTAAACAAGGAAATGTACCAATATTGAAGTTGTAATTCGATGTGGTAACCTAGACGTATGAAAACTATAACTCGGCACATCTTTGCTCACGTCTCTATCAGCTTGGAGGACAATTAGAAAGATAAACCACAAGATCCGTGGCTTAAGTGAACGTTTTTTGATCCCTTCAGTTGTGTCCGTATTTATCGAGGCTTCCGAACTTCAGCTTACCTGCGAGATGGATTAAACTGTTTCAGATAGATTCGAGCCCAAGCGGAACAAATAAACACGACAGAATGGAAAGGGAGAGTCAGCATCAGGAAAAGAGGAGGTAAGGAGGACGCTATCCGCTTATCATCACGCTGGATGCCCCACCATTCATGAAAACACGTCTCAAGAAACTGGTAAAGCTTTTAGTTGGCGATTGATGGTCCATGTCCTTATGATTCTGTGGTGACCTTTCATTCCTATGTCCCCTTCATGCTTTATTGGACTTCACTTCATTCGTTCTCCCTTGCAGTAATGCTTAACACATCCCTCGCTGTTGCTGTGTTTGCCTCCCTTTATTCTTTGTCGAGTTCTTATTGTTTTTTTCAGCAAAAGCAAAGTTCCAACTTTGGCATTGAACGGCTCCAAGAAGCAAAAGAGGAAATACACGTTAGATATTCTAATATTGTACAATATCGGTCATCGATGCTGATATTTTCTCTCCGCATCTGTTAACGTATATATGAGGATGAGTAATCTCTCACGTAAATTTTGGATGGTAATTCTCGGTCGTAAAACGTTACAAATGTATAACATTGTAAAAATAAAAACAAAAACGAAAAATGGTTTTGTAACGGAAAGCCATAAAGCCGTCTATAAATATTGTACATAAAATAAACCGTGAGAAAAGTTGGAATCTTTCATGAGTAAAGCCACATGTGGAAAAAAACCCGTTAATCTATTCCACTTTCTCTTCTTCCTTCTCCTAACCTAAGGAAGTTGATGACCGTGTTTTTGACTTGATCCTCGTTCTCGAACACTGTCATCACATACACCTCCGACGACGAGTAGTTGATCCTCGACAAATTTCGTCTTGTGGGTTCGGTTGATTATTCCATTCTCCGTTCGTTCCCAATATTAAGATGTAATCCAACAGTTAGAATGAGTCTTCTCTTGCAATAATTTATGGAGGAGTGATATATGGGGAACACTCCTTACAGCTGCAGTGCAACTTGGAGAACTACCACAGCCTTCTTGTTGGCATCATGTGGAGACAACACCCCCTGTACTGCAGACTACAGCTACGTTAATAACTCTTGCTGCAAGTTCGTTTTTCTTTCTCTCTCTACACAAATCTCTCTCTCTCTACACATATATACGTCTCTCTCTCTCTCTCTCTCTCTCTATATATATATATATATATATATATATATATATATATATATATTCACACATCTAACCGTGGGCTAACCAACAAGCTAAAAACCTGCAAGATTTAAGCAGATGAATGAACCATAAGCAACCCCCCAGTTCAATTCCACATGTTTAATGACGGAGAAAGAAAAAATCTGCACAATTCACAGTAGAAACAAATCTTTGTTTTAGGAGCTACATGATAATATAACACATGATTGAGCACTATAGGTCCATATAGCTGATACTCTTGGTGTGAGAAAAGGCTCTTTTGTGTTTGAATTTTCACTTTTAAACACGAAATTTGGTGTCTTTTGAGACTTGAAGAGGTGTTTATCAATGTCAACTCTCACAAAGAAAAAATGCATCTGCAGGTAAGCGCATCATGTTCATTGCCACCATGAGGAGTCTGTTTCTCATTCATGACTGTCACAGTTGCTCCATTTTGCAGCACCCAATTGCCAATATAAAAAGTTATGCTCAGTTGATACCTCTCTCTCTTAAACAAGCGGCACAGTTGTTGGTTTTGAGCACCCGAGGTCTTTTTTTCTTTATTTAATTTTTTTATTAAAGGGGACCCGACCCGAATAAGTTTTACCGTGGGATCGACGGCGTCACATGGTCAAGGATGCCAACGTAACAAACAATAAACAATTGGTGACAATTTCCTCTAAAGAATTCAACTTGTCAACACATGTTTGGTCTGGATTTTCACATTTGCAGAAATTCCTTTCTTCTTTACGCTCAAAAGTGTGAAGCTTCCAATCATCTCGGGAAGTTGTTTAACTAGGCCATTATCCTTTTCTCCGCATGCAGTCTTCAATTTTTAGAAAGGTTTCGTTGTAGCATCCAAATGAAGGGAGTACGTATCATGTGGAGTTCGTATCTTAATGCAACAATTTGTTTCTATAAAAGCTAGCTATATAAACAAATATGCTTGGTGCTTCACAATGTTTTGGTTTATTTCAAGAGGGTGCCATGAAATTGGGCTTTGTAGTGTGATAATATTGTGTTTCGGGTTGTGTTCATGTCACGTCATTGTGTATTTGTGTCAAAAACAGTCGAACCAAAGACTACTCAATTTTTATGTTGACCTTTTGGCTTGTTTGATTGTCTGCGATTTTGAGGGTCATCTTCATATTGGTATAAAAGAGATCAATCCAAAAGCAACCCAATTTTTTCGGTGTGGACCCAAACATGAACTCAGAGTGGGTGCGGTTTGTATCGAGTTCTACCCTAGGTCATGTTCTTCTAAATTCTTGAACTGAAGGTCAGACATTTTGATGTTTTGATCCCCACACCACACTGTAGGGTTATGGCAGAAGTATCTCTTTGCTGTAGTGGTGAATGACTTTCTCTTTTAGATTTATAACCCTGGAAAATTGTAAACAGATATTGGAACCTCGTCACTTCCCAAGGGGGTGTTGGATTACTAGACCTGTACCACATATGGTTCCAATTCTAACCTGTTTTTACTACACGTTGAGGTCCACGTTTAATTGCAAGAACTGGAATTGTAGTTCTAGTTTCATAGTTCCAAGCCACCTAAAACCCCGTCGGTTAGGACTCGGATCCTGGGCTCTATATGAAGACTCATAATTGGAACTTCATCAAGCCTCATAATCATCCGAGGCCCACATCCGCACCTGAATGATCTCCATTCTATTAATGATGAATGAAGACTCATAATTGGAACCAGTATGATGGTTTTAATCAGAACCAAACCGAATCAAGAATCAATTGAAACCAAACTCAATCCAAAAACTAGAACATGCCGTTCCAAACCAATGTTTCGAATTTTTTTTGTGGAAATTTGTGAGTTTTGAATTTTTTTCAGTTTCCGATGATTTAAGACTCAATTTGAGAACAAAACCAAAACCTATCCAGTCTCCATTCGGTATCGGTTCCTGGGACTAGAAAACCGGAACCGGCTACATCTAGCTCCCCCCCACCCACCCACACACACTGTTGCCGGCCTTGCGAAAAAGTCCAGAAACATCTTATCCAGCAGTGGGCATCGTAATTCCCCTTCTCCTCTAAGCGTACAAGGGTTTCTCACTGAAAATCACTTCACTTGGGCCTGAGGAATGCGTGAAAGGCAGGATGCCGCAGAAATTGAGAGACTGAATCAGGTAAAATCCAAAGACTGGCGTCCTCCTATCGGAAAAATAAAGAAATGAATAAATGTAAAAGAAAAAGAGATTCAAATATATCCGGGTAAGGCTTCCACGTGGACAGCTGTACAGGCTGCGTGGCGATTCTGGGTGCACTTTTTCAGCAAGGAGGCCCAGAAATGCAAGCCTTAAATGTGGATACCGAGTCTGCCCCTCAAGATGTTTTTTTTCCTCTCTCTCTCTAGTAGGCAGGTTTGGGTTTGATGGGTTTCTCTCTGTTCATATTTTGGAAAAAACCCATCATCTGTTTTATCCAGTTTCTACCAAGGATTTGGGGGGTGGGTAATTTTTTCTCTGAAGGGCTTTCTGTGTTTTGCTGACACCAGGAATGAGCAAGAAAGCTATCCTTGCGTTTTAGTATTTGTAGTTGATGGATTTGGATCAATACAAGGAAAGGATTATTCTTCTATTGAATCTTTTCGAGAGATTGAGTTGCTACTATCTTCTGAATCAGGAGAAAAGAACCCTTGATTTTGAATTTAGGTTGGTCGTGTCTTGTGATTTGCCGATTCAGAAATGGAGGAAGATGATGAGATGGACTTCGATGCAGGGGAAGAAAGGGTGTCCAACTGGGAATATGCGTTGCCGAGATTGGAGGATCTGACGCCTCTTTCCCAGATGCTCATCCCACCGGAGCTGGCGTCGGCGTTCAGCATCAGCCCGGAGCCTTGTCGGAGCATGGACGACGTCAACCGGGCTTCTCGGAATACAATCACGAAGCTCCGGTCCCGGTCCGGGATCAGGTCGCTGACCAACAATTCAGGAGCTCTTCCCCCTTTGGGCAATGGTTCTTTCGGTCCCGAGAATAGTGCTAATGATGATGACCCTTGTTCCCCCACAGACGATGATGAAGGCAGGAGAGGCCCGGACTCGGAATCCGGGTTCCTGCCGGAGAATTCAGACGTCGATCTGTCGGCGAGAACATTGAAGAGGCCGAGATTGGTGTGGACGCCTCAGCTGCACAAGAGATTCGTTGATGTAGTCAGCCATTTGGGCATCAAGAACGCCGTCCCGAAGACAATTATGCAATTGATGAACGTTGAAGGACTGACCAGAGAGAACGTTGCCAGCCATCTTCAGAAGTATAGGTTGTACCTCAAGAGGATGCAGGGATTCCCCAGCGAAGGGCCGTCCTCTTCGGACCAACTCTTCGCGTCTACGCCAGTGCCAAACGGTCCCACCGGGCCGTCTTTCATGATCGGCCACCACGAAGGGTCGTCCGGGCACATGACGATTCCTGTGCCTTATGTCGCACCCTTCGTTCCGATGCCTGTTGTTGGTGTAGCACAAGGGCGTGGCCCTTTAACAATGCATGGTCGTACTGCCTATAACATGTTTGAGGCGCAATCATCTAATGGGTATGCCAGAAATCTCATTCCACAGAGGATGTCATCCGGAGATCAGCACAGAGATTGGTCCTGTGATAAGTTTTAGGCTATTATGCAATGGGTTCTTGTTGCTCCTAACAATAAATGAAGAGAAATTGTCTATTCCCCCCCAAGTTTTGGCATCCAATTCTTGTTGAATCTGTTAGTGGAGATTCTTAGTATGATCTGCCATTGTTATTTGAGGATGTTGAAGACGTACGGACCAGAAAAATCTACAGTTCAGATTGTTTGTAATGATTCCTCTTGATGGAATAAGATACATGTTATGTGGCCTCCACATTCTAAGTGAATGTTGTCAATTGTGATTTGTCAGCCTTATCTGCTTATCCTTTGAGTATATACTTCAGAAACTCTTGGAATGGTAGTTGTTTTATTTTACTTTTCCTTCTGTTGCATATTAAATCCAGTTCATGACTGTCCTTTTCCTCATATTTGCTGTTATCTGAAATGGTTTCTCTGCTGATGGTTCAGAACGAATAATATCTACTACCTGCGAAACAAGATACAACTCTCCTGGATAGGGTGTTGACTTATAAGATGAAACTTTTGAGTTCAACACCCTGGGGCATTTAAGTCTGGTTAAGGATCTGCCTAAATCACAGCTTACCTATGAAAAGAAGCTGCTAGCCAAGTGATATGCTGTTAGAATGCTAAGCCAATGTTGGGATCGCCTGAATAAATAACTGGAAGTAGAGGTGTACAGCGTCAATTTTTAGGGAACTCGTTAAGTGGTACATGACTCGAGAATGATATTTTGGTCTTCCTTAGCTGATACTTTTCAGTCACCTTATTATGAGAAACTAAACATGAACACTTAAAAGATCGATTTGAAGTGTAGGTAACAGGTTAACGGTTTCAAGTATAGAAATCAAATTTACACAGTCGAAGAATAATCACTAGTCATTAACAGAGCTCATCCATTTCGTTCTTCTAGATTATGTAACGTATGGATCTAAATTAGGGCAACAGAGCATAAAAAAGCACAACATCATCACCAGACTACATCAATGAGATCTTTAATCAGTTCGAGCTGAAGGAAATCTTTGGCCAGTTCAAATATAAAGGATCACTAATTTGGATTTTCATGCCAGTCAACAACCAGTTCGAGTTGCAAATGAAGTCTTCCTGGCTGGTGCATCCGTTAACCAACTTGATTGCAGATCTTGGGCTCACGTGCACGAATATACCGCACACCAGAACATTGATGAACTCACAGCTAAATGGCTTCTACACCCATCTTTTACTGACCATGTGAACTTTGATATTATAGCTGCTACGAACATCCGTCTGCTCTTAACCTTCCGAGAGGTCGACATCCCCACAATGGAGCCAACAACACAGCCTCTGACAGATACAAAGGATATCCAAAACTGAACACAAGTTGAGGATCATGATACCGGCTTATATATTAGATAATAGCACTATTATTCGGCATCGATCCAACTACACCCAGCCATCTTTTTTATCCTATTCCTCTTCATCATCTTCTCTACCTCTGCTGCATCTCTTCATCTACCTGCATGTGCTAGTATATTTGACAACAAAATGTAGCTTACAGAACCATCAGGCTCGAGCTTGAAGAGATTTAAAGCTGCTACCTCACATTACCATGAATCTTGCATGCACCAAGCAAAGCTCCCCAAACATAAAAATCCGGCTTAATTGGCATCTTCTTTACAAATTCATATGCTTCCAATAGCAACCCAGTTCGTCCAAAGAGGTCCACCATGGCAGCATAATGCTCCATTCTCGGCATGAGCCCAAGATTATGCTGCATGGTTTTAAAATACATCCAGCCTTCATCAACAAATCCTCCATGGCTGCATGCTGCAAGCAAGATAGTGAAAGTAATATGATCTGGATTCACACCCTCAACCTGCATCTGATTAAACAATCCTAGTGCATCTGCAGCATGACCATGCATTGCGTATCCATATATCATGGAATTCCATGAGACTGTGTTCCTTATAGGCATCCTATCAAACACTTTATGAGCTTCAAGGACGAACCCACATTTTGCAGACACCTACAAGAGAACTGCTGACAAAGACCTCGTCTGTAACTCTTATAACTATTGAGTACCCATGAATCTCTTTCCCATGTTTCACATTCTCTAAATTTGCACAAGCTGGTAAGAGACCGCTTAGAGTAACCGATGTTGGTACGAAGCCAGACAGTAACATTTGGCGAAATATTGCAAATGCCTCATCATTGAAATGATTTTGAACAAAACCAGAGATCATGGCTGTCCAAGAAACAATGTCTGGCTCGATTCCATCCACCTGCATATCACGGAATGATTTCAAGGCCTTAACCACGTCTCCTTCCTGAGAAAATCCAACAATAACAGCATTCCATGTGACAGAGTCAGGCTTAATATCCTCACTCTCCATCTCACCAAGGAGTTTAGCGCTTCCTCTGCCATCCCATATTGGGCGTAACTTGAGACCATGGTATTCCATGACACGCGATCTCACTGTGGAATCATAGCAAAGATTTCACGAGCATCTCCTAGACATCCACATTTTGCATACATATCAACCAAAGCACTATCAACAAAAACGTCTGAAGCAAATGAAGAACTTCTAACGAATTCATGTATCTTACTTCCCCTCTGTAAATCTGAAAGATTTGCACATGCCCTCAAAATCACTGGGGATTACATACTTATTAGGTGCAAACCCTTCTTCCTGCATTTTGTCATACAATTCAAGCGTTTCTTTCCAGTGCCCATGACGCCAATAGACACCAATTAAAACTGCCCAACATAACAAATTTCTATTGGGCATTTCATCGAACACATTCCTCGCATCTAGAACTCTCCACATTTACAATAAAAACTGATTACTTTGGACCATAAATAGCTTGATTCTCTTCTCCTCTCACCAATATGTGAGCATGGAGTTGCCAGTCCGCACTCACTGACCGACTGCGTGCAAAACTCTGGAGATAAATCTCATACGACTTGCTCTCCACATGATACAATCGATTTAACTATTGAACTGGGCAGTATAATCCAGCAAAAATGTCGGTCGCAACGAAATTTACACAGAATATGGTAAATCTTTTAGGTGGTTGTTGCATTCTCCGAGCCGCACCTCATATTCACTATCATGATCACCGTCCAATGTTGCAATTGGTGCACATGATTCTCATAAGGCGGTGTATTAGATTCTAACTTAAAGAAAGAACAGCGGCTTCTCCCATGATTCACTTTCCCTCCGATATAATCAGCAAAACAACCTCTCGCCATCCTTTCCTTTCCTGTTATTCATTAATTGAATTGGGAAAAGTTTGCCCTAGGGATGCCATTGTCTGCTTAACTGGTTAGTGTTGTAAGGCTGGACACGGCCAAAACGGGAACCGTAAACCAACTGGAAAACCTCCAGTTCCGGTTTTACGATTCCGGAACTGCCGATTCCGGGTCTGGCTAGATCTACCGGCTCCTTAATTGGAGGTTCTAGCTTCCATACACTGTTCAGATTTTTTTTAATCTTTTACGGTTAAAAGCCACCGGTTCCGATTACAGTTGAAATCGGGTTTTGAAAATTATAAACCAATATAAACAAATCCAATTCAAAACTAGACCAACAGTTCCAACCAGAATTGATCCATGCTGAAAATCAGCCGAAACTGAAACTCCAAAATGACAACAGAACTGAGGGTCTCCAATTCGGTTACAGTTTTTTATTTTGTGGAACCAGCATGGGACGAGAATCCGAACCGAAGGTTCAAACTGCCGGTTTAGACCTCTTTTGTATTTTTTATTTATTTTCCTAATTTTTAATTTTTTTCAGTTTATGGCTTGAATGGAAACCAGAATATAAGTTGATGATTTCGAACTGTAACTTGAACCAGCCCAGTCTCGGTTTGGTTATGGATGAACAGTAACCGGACATGGCTAAATCAACATAACCAAAGTGTCCCCAGTTCAATAATCGTCTTAGTAGGATCTTGATCTTACACTTTCGATTTTGCAATCGAGGCCAACCCAACAACACAATGTGAGAATCATTTTGGTTTATATAAATATCATTAACAACAAGATCAAGCAATCGTTGCGATGGTGTTAACCACATGATTATGTCATACATGAACTCTCATTAGCTATAAATAGCACTGTAGAGTTTTACCTGACCCAAAGCATAGCATCTACCATCTCACAGTGTCCCTTAAAGTCAGTGGCGGATCTAGAAACTCATTTCGGGTGGGATGAATAACCCCTCAAATGGTTTATGGTGGGGTGAACCATATATTAGAGCTCATAAATCTCATCATGGACCATAGGCTTTAAGTTGTTTTTCAAAATTTCAGATGGGGCGAATGCCCCACCTCGGCTCAATGTAGATTCACCACAGCTTAAAGTTGTAAATGGTCTGTTATGATAGCTAAGATTCTTGGTCATGATTTTGCTCCTTCTAGTGTCATGCATTTAATAAAAAAGGAAACAATGATCCTATTTATCAACTTCTTTCAGTATTTTTAAGTTGAAGGTAAATATTATAGAGCAACAATTAGACCTTTTGTGTTTTGTGGTAATGAGTGGTTATACAAAAAAAGATTGTATATACAATGAAGTTATTAGAAACAAATTGAGAGTGACACTAAGAAGAAAATCATTTAAGATGGTTTGAACAAGCACAAAGACAACAAAAAAAAGCTTTGGTAAGAAATTGTAAAGATGTTAAAAGTGGAACAGAAAGATCATAAAAATATTAGAAAGAAATAATAAAGAATGAACTAACTTATATGCTACCTAAACAAAGAATCTATATATCCAAGAAAACCGCTTAGTAGTTGTTGTGGTCGTTGTTTCAACATTTTAAAGGTTATTTTTGATCTTTTTTCTACTAAAAGAAAAAAGTTCATATCTAATTTCTCAGTGCAATCTCAAATCATCGAAATTTATACAAATTCTAAGCTGATGCTTGAGTGGATAACTATTTATTTACATACAACTGAAAAATGATGGCACATGATTTGGTAATTCGATCACCAATTGATCTTCATCATATTAATAAGGACTAGGAGGACAAAAGGTGATGAGATAACGAGACGCAATGCACTTGTTAAGGGTAGTTGAATCATCATAAGCATAACTGTAAGCTCTTGGGCATATGGCCTTAAATAGCCTCGAGTATATTGTTGGCTTGCAAGTATTTGGTGTAGAAAAATTGCCCGTGCAGCAATACTTAGCAGACTTCCAGGCCAGGCATGCACTCTTGCACCCAACCACCCTCCCTCCCTTCTTCACCTCCAATGACGATGGGCAGCACGCATTCAAGTCAGACTCGCACGACGCCACACCACACCCGATGCCACCTCCGACCGGCACCATAGACACAGGTAGGTTGAACCCATCAACTAGGCTCACATCATAGAAATGCAGGGGTGACTTAGATGTGCCCAGGGTCATCTCAAGCACTGTCGCCGGCGGCACTCCTGTGGCTCCGTTGCAATGCAGCAGGCCAGCACAGTCTCCGGTCTCACACTGGCCATGGCCTTGCTCATCGAAACAGCACCCTTGCCGGCCCCATATCCTGCCTGACCAGCCTTGTGGCACTTCAAAGACTACTTCCTCACCAAAGCTCAAATGAAGACCACCAAGAGAGGGTGCTGCTTGTCCAGCACCCCCAGCTATCCCGGGCCATATGCTCTCCTTACAATTGTTCACTAATATTAGCTCTATCCCGTCTGTAACAAATGCATATAAGATAAATAAGTTCAAATTACCTGAATTTTCAATATAATATAAAATCAATGAAGTTATACACAGATACATGATGATGAAGATCAAAAGACGTGGATTATTACATGCAGGCAGTGATCTGAAGCAGAGGAAGAGAGAAAGCAGAAGCAAGTGAGGAATTGTCAGCATGTTGCTGTTCAAGATTTACTTATGCTGGCTATACTTCGCAGCTCATCTCCCTCATCGATATATATCTGGAAGTGTGAGCGTCGGCTCCTTCAAAGCTCAATGCCGGTGTGCGTAAGAAAAGACGCAGTAGTCCACCTAAAGCAGCAAAGCAGACAACTTCAAAGGCTTAAAAACAGCTGGTCTACTTGCTGCTCAATGAGGGTCATCAGGTCAGGTGGTAATCAAGGCAAAAGCTTAGCCCGTTTTCTTCTTTCTGAGCGATGAGCAATCCCCCTCTACCACTATCACTATAAGTAGTTTCAGAGGTTTGATATATTAGTAAGAAAGCAAGTGGGTGCTAGCTTTCAGTCATCTGCAAATTGATGTGCCAAGCATGAAGAGCGAATTTCGAGGAAATCGAGTTGCTTAATTTTATACGGTTGCTTTTGCTTTTCACCAATCAGCATATATTCTTTGCTTCCTTTGTGGGTTGTGCAACCTTTCATATGGTTTGATAATGAGAAGCCATTAAGCATCATGCAGAGCTTTTGCCCGTGGCCTTTGTATCAGAGATTATGGTTATACGGTAGCCTCTGAATTATAACACGCGGATTAAACTTTAGCCATCTTCTTATCTTAATTTTACCAAATTTTACGTGGGGTGGACGCCCCGCATTGCATCAATGTGGATACGGCAACGGTTTGCATGTCAGAGAGATGTGCCTAGAAGTATCAGTATCTTAAGAGTTTCTATATGCATATATGACTTTTCTAGATGATGAGAGTATGACATTATTCATATAATTCTAGCACACTCTATAGAACTCGGATAAGTGCAGTAGCATTTCATGGAGTAAACAGCAGGTTGTTTTTCAAGTTCTTATTCTAAACATTATTATTCTCATCATAATATTCTCATCATCCTTTCTAAAAGGTTGCAATCATGGTTGTCGGGAAAGATCAGTTTGCTTTGAATAAAGCATAGAAATCCTCATCATCATTCAACCAAGAAGCTCAAAGCATGGCTGGCTGTGGTACCTTTCCCCTCTCAATCCATGTGCGTGCTTCTTCTTTTGCTGAAGAAAGTCTTAACACTCGAAGCATATTTAATCGCAGCCCACGTCCAATACAGATCACACGGGCGCGACTGGCCGCTACCCAAGCCAAACAAACCAAACACGAGGTGTTTGATCTCTGCTCATATTCATGGCTATCTCAATTCATGAAATTAAGAGTGAAATGGACGTACATGAACAGCTGATTCACATAAGATATACCATTTGTAGTGTAAAAACTGGCATAATTTAAATCGCTGGTTTATGTTGTTTAAGTAAATGCAGTTCCTGAGAGAAAATAGTAAATGTTGTTCTAAACATTAGAAATGTATGATTAATCTCTCAAACCGTTATACTGCAGGCTAAATCCTTGATTTTTCATCAAATATATAAAGATCTGATCTGAATAGAGCGGAGCCGAATGCCTATCTTTGACATTTAGTTCATCAATCCTGTCTAACAAGCTCGAGCGAGCACTTTAGTGAGCCGAACCATCAGTGACCTGCTGATGTTGCTTACCAGGACTATCCTAGTCCAGAAATGACGTTTGACTGATTTTTCTCCCCCAATAGACCATGGAGCACCAGATGTCCCCACCTACTGCACCTCTTATCAGGGCCCTTTTATTGCACATCTTATTAATTTCTCCCCATCAACCTACTTTATTAGATAAAATAACTAACACAGTCAAGCAATATAATACTCAAAACTTAAGTTAGAGACAAATCATAACATGTCAAGTACAATGCTATACCATTAGAGAAAATATTAAAAGGACCCTTGGAAAAAAATATATCGCAAGTTTAGTTATATCATCTTTTATAAATTTAAATGTGGCATGTTTCAGGATTCGGGGGGAATTCATAGCAGATACGTTATAAGGGCATTTCAAGTTGCTTTTTGGTTCTTGCAAGTGAGGAGATAGAAACTCGTGTGGATAAAGACCTTTCTTGGCCCTTCGAGCACTTGGTGTAGCTGAACATCGGTCATGTATATGAACTGAAACCCCCTCATTCGGCAAAAATCATAAAGCAAATCAGAGTTTCAAGTTTCAACTAGGCAATTTGGTGTCACCGAGAGAGTACCAAAGATAGGCGGATGCAGAACCTTATGGTACGGGCTCCTGCATATAAACGTTGTGTCGTCAAATATCATTATCCATTCTCGGAGAATCACCTCCATAAAACGATGTTAGTACGCAAAGGAATGCTGAAGAGGGAACTCAACATGTACGGGAATGCTCTCTTCCGTATTGCCCATCTCATCGTCTCCCCCACCTCAGCTCCCTATTGCCAGATTTATGCACGCTTCTCTACGAAAACCCAATTGTTTGATCCTTCTTAAGATTGATTTTAGACTCTTTTCACTGTCACCAACGAGCTCTAGATGCCTATGGAGGACGAGGAAAGGAGTTTTCTTTGTGAAGGCGAGTTCTAGGGAGTCCCCGTATTGGGTGTTCCGCCGTTGGCAAGCCCTCAAGAAGTAAAGCGTGCCTATAGAAAATTGGCTCTCAAATACCATCCCGATGTCAACAGAGAGGTACCCATCTGATCCTTCACTCTGGATGTTGGTTTTTTCTACTTCTATCCACTCTTTCACTAACGGATGTTGTTTTGTTGAGTACATGATGATTGGATTTGCGTTGTTTTGAGGTAGATTCTTTTGAAAATGAATTTAAAAATATACATATGTGAATCGACAAAAGGTGTAGACTATGTATTAAGGGAAAAATTTCTATCCTCACTGCAACGGAAAAGTAAAAGAAAATGTATAAAACATTCTTTAAAGATAACACAACGGGTAAACAATATTGCTTATATATACGAAGTATGACCTAATTAGCTTCTTTGAGGAATACTAGATCGCTAAAGAGTTGTTTGATTCATTGACACCTAAATATGACACTACAACCAAGTTACATGTTCAATTGTTACTACAAAAATACAACTCATAAAAATGAAAGAAGCAAATAATGTAGTACAACATATAAACCAAATGCTAGTAATGATAAGAGATTTAGTTGTAGCTGTAGATGTAAAATTTTCACTCCAAGCCTATGTAAAGACTTGAAATAAAAGTTTCAACTCTACTTTATGTGCAAGTATACCATCTAGTTTCCAAAACTAGCAAAGTATATGAAAATCTGACTCAATTGACGATTTGTAGCTAAGCGGACTCTTTTCGCTTTAGGCCTTCTTGAACCGATGCTCAAGGGTCAGCCTAAGCGCTTAGGAATTTCAAATTCATAGGTGATATTTACAAATTCACGTGAATATAAGGTGTTTGTCAAGAACAAATGAGTGTACTTGGTTTTAAGTTTGTAAAATCAGCAAGTTCTCAAAAACAGAAACTGGTTATATTTTCAAAGCTTGTTCTTGAAATTTTTCTGATAGCCTAGTGATATCCAAAATTCACAAAAAATTTGTAACTATAGCCTGAAATGTTGAGATCTCAAGACACTTTTTATTTTCAATTTTGAGACAATAAATCTACAAAATTAAATCAGAGACTGGACTCAACTCAACAACTTAAGGGCGTTCTGTGACAAAATCACAGAGGCTTAGAGAATCCTCTGTATCTCAGTGCACAGAATTACAAATATTATGATCTTGTCTTTTCGGAAAGCTATGGATGTCAGCTTTCTGATGAGTCTAATTTTATCAAATTTGGTTTTCTACAAACAGAGATATGAGACTTTTACCAAACCCCTATTATAGAAAAACTGACTGTGTAGAAAACAAAATTAAGTTTGTCTGATTTTGCTCAATTTTATTCACGTGGTTAGATGATCCTAAAATTCTTGCCAATTTTATTTCTAATGTGTTTCTGTATATAGATATTGTGCCTAAAATTTAAAAGCATTCGGTTCACAGATTAGAAAATGAAAATTACGGCAATCAAGGTATGTAGATGCTGAAAAACCAGAATTTCGTTTTTAGAACATAAATGAGTACAAACTCACCCGAATTTAAATTGCAACAACCCAACAACACAAATCAAATTGCTGAAAGGAAATGAATGAAAATATATATCTTAGCTTAAGCATAGAGAGGATTAGAGAATATATAGTGTTTATAGAATATAAAGAGATAGAATAAAGAAATCAAACACATAGAGTGCGTAAGTAAGAATAGTAAATTCACAACACATCTACTTCTTATTACATCATGGGGGAGACAAAGCTCCATTAATACAACCCATTTCAAATTGAATATAAAGAAGAGATATGGAAGAACAAGGGATGAAAATACAAGGATTTTCCCAAGAATCAGCTCGAAGGGATGAATCTCAGCCCTCACTTTCCCCTTGGTACTCTCTTTGTTTCTCACTCACGACTCCCCAATGTTTGTAGCAATTGGTCTAACTTCTACCTTCTTTTCCTCTCTCTCCACTCTTCCCTAGCTTCTTTCTAACTTCTCTTTGTTTCTCACTCACGACTCCCCAATGCTAAGTACCTAAGATACTCCATGCAGCCACTCTCTAAGCTCTCCCCCAACCCAAGATCTCTTGATGCAACCACTCCTTAGATGATTCTCACGCCCCCGACCCTCCCCCTTAGCCCAAATCCAGTCCCAAGGTCTGGTCTTCATGTGGTCCCCTTTAGTCAATATGGACCAACCCCATGTGGGCTGGTTCTTGGCTCTAATCAAGCATGTCTAGCCCTAGCCGATCGAACCCAAATGCACTCGACTAGGCTTGAAGAAATGTCTTGATCAATCTCCGGTCTTCATGTGGTCCCCTTTAGTCAATATGGACCAACTCCATGTGAGCTGATTCTTGACTCCAATCAAGCATGTCTAGCCCTAGCCGATTGAACCCAAATGCACCCGACTAGGCTTGAAGAAATGTCTTGATCAATCTCCGGTATAGCTTGCCTTGACCTTACTCGATTTTGACTTGATATATGGGCTGAATAATTCTTTGATAAACCTTTGGAATCAATCTCAAACGTATCCCAAGGTTACATTTGATCCAAATGACTCCTTGATTTGAATAACCAACTCGAGTTGCCTTGATGATGACTCGTTTAATTTGATTCGTTGAGGAAGATATGCCTTTCACCTAGTCTATTCCTTTGCTTTCGGGCTTGGGCTCGATCTCGGGTTGAATTGAATCCCACCTGTTCACCTGATTTGATCGAATCATTTAGGCTTTTTTAACTTCAATTTAAAACATTTAATTTGAAACATTTTTAAAAGATTTGAACTTTTAATTTAAAAAGGTTTTAAATCATTTGAATTTTCGAAATTGGGAGTGTTAGGAAAATTTCTGATTTAGGGTGTTTACAGTAGCGAAATCGATTATCCCCGAAGCAATGCAAATATCTACTATCCTAAATAGTCTTTCACCTTCATGAAATATGGTTGTCATTGCCTTTAAATTAGGGGTTGAAACAAATCTTTCTGAGTTACAACTTAAACTAGTAATTGAATAAGAGTATATGAATAAAAACAAGAAGGATAAATTGCTAGTAACTCAAGATAAGATAAAGGTCAAGTTCAAAACCAAACAAGAGAAAGAATAAACCAAACAAGAAGTTTGACAATAATAACAATAAATGCAGTTAATCTTTTAAGAAATCATAGAAAACTGCTTGTCAAGTTAAGTGCTTTAAATGTAAAAAAATTAAACACTATAAGAGGTATTACCGTAACAAGAAGACTAATGGTGGATTGATTAAGGAGCAATGAGATATATCTTAAAGGATAGAAAGAGGTTATGGACCTAAAGAAATATAAACTAGTGGAATATCAGGTATACATGGGAAATAACACTCTCTCAAATATCCTTAAGGTTGGATCCTTTATAATACATGTACAAAATACACCGGTTGTATTAACTGATATATTAATTATATCATTTATAAGGTACAATTTGGTTTTGGTCCCTGCCTTAGTTAAAAAAGGTTTTGAAGTTAAGTTTGTTCTTAGTAAGGTAACTATAGGGAAGCATGATAGAATAACTTTTTTATGGACTTTTGATATTGAAGATGGATTGTTCAAACTAAATATCAATAAAAACGAAGGTTCTTCTGCTTATAATGATCGTGTCTTAAATATTAAATATTGATATAGATATATAGCATAAACGCTTAGTACATATAAGTCTAAAAAAGTTGAGAAAATTAACTTTAACTTCGTGCCTAGATTTCAAGAAAACACCTTTAGTAAGTGTGAACCTGTATAAAAGGAAAAATGACAAGAAAACATTTCTCCAAGACATATCTAGGGCAAGAATCCTATTAAATATAGTTAACATTTATTTATGTAGACCATTTAGAGTGAGATCACCTTGAGTAAGGTTTATTTCATAACATTTATCGATGATTACTCAAGATATACATATATATCTCTTAACACATAAATATGAGGTACTTGAAGTATTCAAAGACTATAAATAGGAAGTTGAGAACAAACTAGGGTATAAAATCAAAGTCTTAAGATCTAATCGAGGTGGAGAGTATACCTCTACAAAAATTTTAAAATTTTGTAAAGACTTTGATATTTCAAAACAAAATACAATATCCAACACACCTCAACAAAATGGTATATCAAGGAGATATAACAAGGCCTTACTGAATATGACAAGGTTTATGTTAATAAATGCTTTTTTACCAAGGGTATTTTAGGGAGAAACGGTAAGTATAATTGTGTATATACTAACTTGAGTACTATGTGAGATTGTATTCTTTACACTATATGAGATGTAGTTTAGAAGAAAACCAAACCTATGTCATCTGAGGAGGTGGTGATCTATCACACATATGAAGATCCTTGGTCAGTCTAGGAATAAGCTAGACAACAGGTCCTTGAGATTTATATTTATTAGATTTCTTAAAGGTTTTAATGAATATCAATTTTACCATAAGGACTATGTATTAATAAAAGTAGAGATGTTGAATTCTTAGAGGAGACTACGAATGATATCCTTAAGAATGATGATGAATGTGTTGATAATCTAGTAGATCTAGATTCATCATCATTTGAACTCATAAATAATAATGATCTTCCAGAAACTGAAAATTTAAGTGAACATAAAAGATCTAGGGTCATGTCATCTTACTTAAATGATTATCACACTTACATTGCAAAGGAAGTGTGCAATTTAGTGAATTTAGATGAGTTGACTGATAACTTGATATATCAGCAAGCTATTAACTCATCTGAATTGTTAAACTAGGAAAAGGCCATGAATGGGAAATTGAATCAATTGAGAAAAATAAGTCTGAGAATTAACTAATTTACCAAAGAAAGGAAAACCATAGGCTATAAATGAATTCTAAAAAAGAAATATAAAGTTGATGGGTCTATCGACAAGTTTAAGGCGAGGTTGGTTGTAAAGAGATTTTCATAAAAGGAGAGGATAAATTATGTTGAGACATACTCTCCTGTTATGAAATTTGTATTTATAAGGATAATTTATGATAATTTCAGCATATTATGATGTGGATTTACATCAAGCTTCTAAATAGAGATTTAGATGAAATCATATATACAACAGCTAAAAGGATATAGTATTAAAGGCAAAGAGGAGACACTTTGACCTTAAATAATTATCTCGTCAATGGTATTTGACTTTTCAAAATGCCACAATTTAACTTGGGTTTGTGACTAATGAACTTAATCACTATATATATATATATATATATATATATATATATATATATATATATATATATACTTTATCATTCTATCATTATACATAGATGACATATTATTAAATGAGAATGACAATGAGATGATTGTCAAAACCAAGTCATGGTTAAACTCAAGGTTTAAAATGAAAGATATGAGAGAGGCATCATATATTTTGGAAATAAAGATTTTTTGAGAAAGAAAATCTAAACTCTTATGCTTAAGTCAGGAAAGATATATAGAATATATCCTCAAGAAGTTTAAAATATGTTAATGCAATCTTACAACTATACTCGTTGTGAAAGGGGTCAAGTTGAGTGAGGCTGATTGTCCCAATAAATGAGATACCAAACCTAATATTCCTTATACACAAGTTGTTGGTAGCTTGATGTATGTTATGTTGTGTAAAAAACCTGATATCAATTTCGTTATTGGTCTTGTAAGTAGATATCAAAGTAATCCTGGTTGGCAACATTGAATAACTGTTAAAAAGATTTTAAGATATCTTAAATGAACAAAAGACTTGAAATTGTGTTTTCAAGTAGAACTGAAAGTGGTAGGAAAGATGACAACAAATCAACCTCTAAACAAATATTTTTTTTTGAGGTGGAGTTGTTTCTTAGGCTTATAAGAAACAGGGTTGTGTAGCATTGTACACATAAGAAATTGAGTATGTTGCTTATTGTATAACTGCAACGAGTGTCATTTGGATAAGCCGCTTCATACATGATTTGAAGTTAGATATAGCTAATGAGCCAGTTGTCATTTATTGTAACAACAATGCAATAATCACTTTAATTAAGAGTAGAGTTGATAACTCTAGAAGCAAGCATATAATAATTAAGTACTACTATGTTCATGATATGATTAAAAGAAATGAGATATCCATATCATATATGCCAGCTAATGATATGTTGGCAGACTCCTTAATCAAAGACATAACAACATATCTTTTCTCAAAGCATGTTGCAAACATGAGTTTGAGATTTGAAATATATTAAATTATATGATGATAATTATTGTGTGGGAAAGAACGTGTTGTAGATAAAAAACCACACAATGTGTATCGAATGCAATTACACTTACAATCATAGTTGACACGACTTCGAAAAACCCACAAAAAGTTAGAGGTAAAAACTATTGTCATAATGCTTTGCTCTCATGACTAAGTGAGAGATAATACCGGATTTGACCATTCTTGAAAGTAAATACATGAAAAACGAGAAGATACACCATCTTCTAAGATTCCATAGATAAGTTACCTAAAAGATAAAAAACGTATAAGTTAAAAAGATAAGATTAAATACTTGTAATAGAGAGTGCATAACAGGAAAGATAGGGAATCTAGTGAAAGATTATAAATACATAGAAAAAGAGAAACAAGTTCTTTGTGGGTAATCCGTCTTAGGGTAACCACGACTGAGGACTCCGAAGATCTTGCACAAGGTAAAGAAACCATTCAGACATTGGCGAGGAGTTCGTGGAATTCTTAGAAAAGGAGCTCAACATCTTAGATTGTGCACCGATAGGCAGAACAATGGCAGTGCAAATGAAATACAGACAGAGACGAGGGAGGAGAAAGAAAGCAAAAGCAATGGCAGCAGCAGTATAGAAGAAAACATTAATGAGATTGAAGCTGCACTTGCTCAATTAAAGGAGTTGGCCCTCTTAGAGAACATACTTTGGCATTTGGTCTTCAAGATAGAAGCCGGAAAGACATTCACCTGTTGCCTCTGCATTTCCTTCTCTTCTTGCATGTTGTAAAACATCAAAACAGTAAAAAGCCTGGTTTTTAACTCCCATCTTTTCCATTGTATAAATCGACAAAGATGACAGAATAAAGCACATCTCTTCAACATAATAGTATCCAAGTAACACGTTTCTAATATTATAAAAGACAAAGGCAATTATTTCTCTGCTAACAACCCTATGATACATCAAAACCACCAAAGGATTCAAACAAAATCTCCGATTTGAGAAAACGACCCAATGCACCATTCAACATTCCCAACTCTGCCTCGAAATCTTTCTCCAAGCCCGTGCCAGAATTGTGATCAACAACATATTCAGCTCTGACCAAACCCAGCTTGACATCAACACCATAGGATGAACCATGTCCTACTCGCTTGAAAAATTCAGTTGGATTCCCTTTAAGCTCCTTGGAACTCCATGTCGTTCCTATGATCAGCAAACAGATGCATGTGTCTGTTCCTTATTGGTATCCGGAGCTCCGAAGCAAGCTACAAAGAAAAGCATAAAACTAATTACTTGAAGTAATAAAATGCCCCTTCGATTATTGGCTTTTCGTTTGATACTCATTCCTTGTATATAGGAAGCGTATCATGTAGGAGAGAGACGGCCCTCCCCCTACACAGGTTCTTTGCCATTACTAAAGGGAAGAGCAATGAAAGGAAACACAATACATACCCAAGAATGCTTCTGCAAGCACCTATCTCGCCCTTGTCATATAGCCTCTGACGGAATAAGGACCACCAAGAGTAAAGGCATCGTAACTAGGTAGGTCGCCTACACAACCACCCTAATGTGCATAGAGGACCATCACCAGAGGTGGCAGCTTTCCGGTACCTTCTTCCACAGTTCCACTTTCTCCAGTTGAATGAAGCGGGTTACAGTCGGTGATGATTGAAAAATGGGAACTTGCTTCAATTCCAAGATCCTGGTCCAGCTGCAACACAGAAGCAAGGTTTTCGAAGTCCTCCAGCAAATCTTGCCACCAAATGTACTTTGAAAAGAATCAGCCTTTCCATGAGCCACCAACAATGGCTTCTGAAAATATCGTGACTAACGCACAAGTCATTGCACAAACAAGCACAGACCGATCTATATGGGAAAAGAGATACTAATCTGCAGGGTAGCTGTCACAAATTCACTCCTCATGAACCAATGAAACAAATTGAGAGGTTGCTTTGTGATTATGGGCCCATGTCAAATTCTGTGTGTTTAGAAGTTCTAGTGTTCCGTGTGAAACTGCAATGCATTACATGCAAAAGTAGTCGCGAAAACGAAAAGGTCAACCAGACAAGTACTCTGGCATGTCGCCTTGGGGTGTTCAAATGTTGAGCGGTTTGGTTCTAACAGAAAAAACAGTTCCAATGTTGGAACCGAACAATGAGAATCGAACCAAACTGTTTATATATATATATATAGTTTATAAATTAATAATGATATAAATCCATATAAGTTTATAATTATGAGTTTTGTCACCATATTCATATAAAATCTAAACCATAGATCCAAATAGTCGGATAGCATAATACTTTATATTTAGCCAAACCCTAAAATAAGTAGGATCATGGTATAGAACCGAACCAAACTGGAACCATCAGTTTGGCTTGGCTTGGTTATCTAAGAACTAAGAACCGAATTGGTTCAAGGTTGAAACTAAAACCGAACCATGAACACTCCTGATGACCATTATGTTAGAGGGTCAATGTCGCTTTCTTGGTTTCTCAATCACACATACCTTGTTTCATAGGCTGCTACTAAACAACATTTAGCCATGATTAAGTAGGTTACTGGAAGTCACAGACCCAAGGATGGATCTGTTCAGCCGTTTTATGTTCCGATGCTCAAAAGAAACGGTTCCACCAGGCTGGATAGAAGCCTGAAAAGAGGTGGAAGTCATTTTCCGGGCTTAATGGAGGGCAATAAACAGGATGTCTAACGGAAGACACCAATAGTTGTTAGTAACAATAACCACATACTAGGGTTTGGCAGGCCTTGACGTCCAGGCACTAGACTCCATTCTATGCTGAATTCAGCTGTCTTTCGTTCAAGCTCTTTAAGCTTAATCTCTACAATTATCCCACTCTCACTCTTTTCATCAGGCCAAAGATTCACTTCTATATCCGACAATGGTACTCCCAAACTATATACTCTATACTCCCAGGAATATATATATATACTCTTGAAGTATCATTGTCCAATCGCTCTTGATAGCCGATTGAGAACAGTGCCAACAAGGCGAACCTTGCTCCTTGTGGGGTCTCACCATAGTCCATTGAGGGCAATGAGATGGATATGCCCAAGATTTATCTATTAGTATACATATATATATGTGTGTGTGTGTGTGTGTGCGTGCGTGTGTTTGTGTGTACATAGAGAGAGATCATAGTCCATGCGTAGGCTTATTCATGCTTAAATTTGCCTACCATTTGATCGGTACGATCAACGTGGATATTTTAATTTAAGAAGCATGGTAAATTAAATGCAAAGCATGGAAAGTAAAATGGTGTTTTTTTACTTTTAAATTGAAATATTCACCGATGATCATGCATATCAAATAGTGAATATGTTCATACGTGTATTTACCATGTTCTCTATACATACACATGTAAATACACACATATATGTGTGTATTTTCATTGATGGAGCCTTATAAAGGCACCGTATCCACAATAACACAGCCCGTACACTAATGAAGCTTTCATGAATTAAACTAAAGCCACACAAATATTCTAATGGTCTGTGTTGAATCTGTTGATTACATGCCACACACAGCCAATCACTTTGAGCAAGACTGCAAGCGGTTGAAATGTCAAAAGAACGGCCGGTGATCTTTCTCAAGGATTTAAACTTTTTCCAAATTGGTGTTTCAATGCCATTTTTTTTTTATGACGGAGGCTGAAAGCCAGGACGCACGCCTCCGGATTAGAATTCACGACCTCCATCTTGTTCGTGTTTAGTTCATTAACTTGTTCTCGTGTTTAGTTCATTAACTTGTTCTGTTAAAATGTGAATGTTCATATAAAATTTCCAACAACAACAACAACAACTAAGCCTTTTCCCATACTAGACGGGGTCGGCTACATGTATTCTTTGTTTCCACATATCCCTATCGTGTGTCATGTTAACAGTTAACTCACAATAAGCTAGATCATTCTTTATTGTTTCTTTCCAACACTTTTGTGGTTGTCCTCTAGCTCTTTTAATACTTTTCAAATTTAGTTTTTCATACCTTCTTACAGGTTCTTCTCTTGATCTTCTTTCTATATCTCCAAACCAACGTAAACGATATTCTCTCATTTTATCCTCTATTGGTGTCACTCCTAATTTGTTTCTAATAACCTCATTATGTATACGGTCTTTTCTTGTATGACTACACATTCATCTCAACATCTTCATTTCTGTCACAGACATCTTTTGTACATGTTGATTATTAACTGCCCAACACTCATAACCATAAAACATGGTAGGCCTAATTGCTGCTCTATAATATTTACCTTTTAACTTTAATGGTATCTTCTTATAAAGAATACCTAATGCTCCTCTCCATTTTAACCAACTCATATAAAATTTCCAACAAAAATTTAAATTTTCTAATTAAAGACTAAGTCCCCAATTTTGTATACAGTTTCCTTTTAAAATTGAAAGAATCATTTAATCACATCACAATGGATTGACAATTTTTTTTCAATCGGACATGTACATAAAACTCTAAATACTTAGCTACATGAGCTTGTCGAGTTGAGCCAACTTGAATGCACATCGTTTTGTGTTCAGCTCGCACAGCTTTAGGAGCCAGTAGATCTCAATCCTCGAACATAATTGAGCTCGTCACAAGCCAGACTAAGCTCAACCTTGAGCTGCTTGATTAGCTGGAAGATGGAGCATTAACTGAACCGAGGAGGTCTTAGGTTTGGTTACGGTTTTGGTCCGGTTCTCCAGCTTCCAGCTCCGACCGGTTCTTGAGGTGGTTTCCGTCCAGAACGTGCCGTCTGGAAGGTTCGTGTCCGGCGACCTCTAAACTTTGTTATCATGCAACAAATACTAATGTGTGGTAGCATATTTTCTTTCAATCACATTTTAACGATATTTTGGTGGACGTCAATAACCAAGCATCCACGACCACCTTTTCTCCAAGATCCCTGCTAGAGGACCTCTTTTCTGCATTATTACGCCAGATAGATAGATGGATTCAGGTGTAGACACGTGTCCCAGCCAATCTTGATCTTGTGGATGCTAAGGACACACCAAGCCAGCCACACACTTCTCACCATTAACAAGCACAAACCGTACACTGCAACTCTTACTATAAGATTGCTCTGCCTATTGCAGACTCTCAGTACTGTGCGCTCTCACAGCTTGGACTCAGATAGCAGAGTGTCTAGCCAGCCACTCGCCGGAGATCCGCCATGGCGGCCGCCTTTGCTGGAGCTGTTAATGTTGCATCAATGGTACCGTATACTTTTAGCTCTTCTAGTTTTCGAAACTTGTTTGTGTTTGAGTGTTCTGTCTGGAAGGTTCAACCGAGTTTAATGCCATATTCATTTGAAATTATGATCTTATTGGCACATGTGATCATCATTACTAAACTCCCCGTGCTATATAAGCTTTCTGTTTCATAAAAAAATCAAGCCGGTCACTTAAGCATATAGATAAGCCTGCTACTATTTGTTGAGAGTAGGCCAAAGTGTCACAAACCGGAAGGTCTTAAACACACGCATATATACATGTGTACATATATATATAGAGAGAGGGACTAGTTCATGCTCAAACTTCCTCAAAACATTTGTATCTTTTGATCGTCATGACCAACACTGAAGATTTGAATTTGAAGAACAAAATAAGTGTATCATTGTACTTTCCGCACTCAAATGTAATGTTCAATTGTATACTTTACTTTATCATTTCAAATCTCCACAATTATGCTCAATTGTATACTTTACTTGTCATTTCAAATCTCATCCGTTGATTGTTGGGATCGAACGATGAAGATGGTTGATGAAATTTAATTATTGGATTGACCATATACCACTCTCTCTCTCTCTCTCTCTATATATATATATATATATATATATATATATATATATTTGTGTATATATTTATGTGTGTATGTATATATATAGAGAGAGAAAGGGAGGACAGACACAACGCCTGGGCACATGCACGCACAGACACAATGGAATATGTGATTTTGTGAGAAATTAACCGCATCGATGTATTCAGGATGCCAAAGACTAGGGGATGTTTATGTATAAATTTGATTTATGGGCAAAGCCATCCTTCTCTCTCTAGAGTCCTAATGTGTGTGTCTAGGAGCCTCTGTTAACTTTCTTATTGAAGTACTCATTTTTGTGGAATCTTGATTTTTGTCGTGTGTTGCAGCTGAACAGGCCCAGTTCAGGGTCAGCACAATCAGTTTCAATCTCTTCCTTCTTGGGCAGCAGCTTGAAGAAGGTGAACTCTGGATCAGTCGCTCCGCGCCCAGCAGCAGCAGGCTTTAAGGTGGTTGCATCTGAAGAGGATGAGACCAAGCAAACCAATAAGGATAGATGGGGAGCCCTTGCTACGGACATCTCAGATGACCAACAAGATATAACAAGAGGAAAGGGAACGGTGGACTCTTTGTTCCAGGCACCAATGGGATCCGGTACCCACCATGCCGTCCTCAGTTCCTACGAATACATCAGTCAGGGGCTTCGCTTGTAAGTCCATATTTTATCAGTACTTTTTCTTGCATTTAATAGTGTTTGATTGAACTCTGATCTTTTCATCGGAAAACATTTCAGGTATGAATTTGATAACACATTGGGCGACTATTACATTGCAAAAGCTTTCATGGACAAGGTCGTCGTTCACATAACCAAGAACTTCTTGAACTTGCCAAGCATCAAGGTTTGATCATCCTGAAGTTTTCCGATAAGCTTCGCTTTCGCTCTTCATCAATGATCTTGATGCAGGAGCTGGAAGACTGGGTGGCTCCACACAGTACACAGTCAACAACCAAATGGTGAATGCCACTCTTATGAACATTGCTGATAACCCCACAAATGTATACGTATTCTCGTCTACTTCTTGCAGACTTCTTTGGTGCCCTCAGAGCTCGCGTCTACGACGACGAAGTGAGGAAGTGGATTGCAGGCATTGGAGTCGACAACATCGGGAAGAAGCTGGTCAACTCAAAGGACCCGCCTCCCACATTCGAGCAGCCAGCCATGACATTGGAGAAGCTCCTGGAGTATGGTAACATGTTGGTGCAGGAGCAGGAGAATGTTAAGAGAGTGCAGTTGGCAGACAAGTATTTGAGCGAGGCAGCTCTTGGTGACGCAAATGAGGATGCTATCAAGTCTGGAACTTTCTATGGTTAGAAACTCCATCTTGCTCCTAAGAGGCCTTGATGGGAGTTGTCATCAGACTTCCATTAATGGGGTTCAGGTGGAAGAAGTAGCTTATGATGGTTGTTTGGTGCAGGCAAAGCAGATTCAAATGCAACAAGTTCTGATCCAACAACAGCCAGAAGTGACAATGGCAGTTTTTTATTTAAGTTTAGTAAATTAATTGCCCTTCTGTACCTTAGGCAGGCTTCTGTGTCATGAATGAATGACAATCCAATTATATTATATCTTTCTAGTGCGTTCACAAGCTTTTAGATAGAGTGCTCTTCTTTTATGTGGAAAATATATGGAGTAATTGGTGATGGGAACGAATCTACAGGGCAATCACCTTCATATTCCGAACTTTTCACATGACCAAAGGTTTTTCAATCATGCAATCCACGATAAATTGAATGAAACTACGTTGAGTAGCCTTTGCTACTTATCCTACACGTTTTGGGTCGAACATTTGGAATGTTTTAGATAAGGAATGTTTAAGACCCGACTCGTTTAAACCTGAACTATGTTTTCACTTGAACAGGTTGACCTGTTATGGAAACATTTTCTTCACCCAATACCCGAAATCAATGCTGAATCATGATCGACCTCGTAGCAAATTTACACCCCAACTGGAACCAGTTTCAACCGTGGCCTGGCTTTGTATTTGACTTGAGAAATAAAATATCGAATAAAGTCTTCCTTGGTCTATTAAGATGTTTTCGATACAAGGTTAGCTTTGGTTTTTTATACTAGTAGTTCCCTTGTGTGATTCGGTAAACCCAATTTGAGTAAAAAAAAATTGGTATTAGAACAGAGGTGGGCTATAAGAACTGAATGTTGGTGCTTCGGGTAAAAACCCAAGCATCTCCCATCTTGTGTTACTAACCATTTTGCACAAAAAAAAAATGTATTATTAGCTCGCAAATAAAACATGAAACCATGGTTGACCAACTGACATGAGTTTAGGCTTGGTGGGGGGCCCACATCACGAACCAATCAAACGCTTAAGGATTAGGTCAACTCAAAGGGATGTTTTCCGCTGGAGACTGACATGGCGGGACGTCGGAGCCTCATCAGCCGTAGCAGCTGCCACTGGTTAGGGGGTATGATAAATCTTGTCGTGGGGAGGTAGATGTGTCCAATTTCGGGTAAATCCCCAAAACAAATCAGAAACATGCAGGTTTTGATTTGGTTCAAAACCCCAAATTCAGGATTGAGTCCAGAACTGTGCAAAACCACAAAAACTATGAAAAATTGATAAGAAAGGGACGAAGTAGGGGTTGAAAAGGTGAAATCGGAACTGAACCCGGTCGCAAGTTTGGTTTTATTAGTTTTGGTTCTGGTTCTTGTCAGTTTCCAACTCGATTCGGTCATAGTTGGAATCACTGATCCAATTCTAAACAAGACGTGTAGGTAAAGCCATGGGGAGCTTTGGATGGTCTCTCTTAGCAAGGGATATGGGTCACAAACAGGTGATTCTGGAAATGAACTCCCTCGTAATGTTTTCTTAGCAGTCATACATTGAACTTCTGCTATGAAATTAAAGTCCGAATTATGCATATATGTAGCTAGACATGGCTAGTTTAAAATTGGTTTCAACCGGAAGTGAATCGGCTTAAGAACAGGTGAAACCAGGCACAGAACTCAGGGCCACCCTGTTCAGTTATGGTTCCACTTTTCATAGAACATGAATGAGAACCAGTGGATTCAAATAATTGGTTTCGATATTTTTTAGTTTTTCTTTTCTTAAAATATTTTTGTTGGTTGGTTGGCAAACTACAACCTTAGGCCAGAGTTCGATGAGTCCTGTAACGAGAGTTTCAGCTCCAAGCATGCTCCTTCTCTAACCCCTGCCTCCTGTAATTGGCTCAGTCTTATATGAGCAGTCGGGGAACCAACCACTCCCACTAACACAAAAAGAGAGGCACTGCCACTCGGGAGTGAGTAACGCAAGGCTGACCGGGTTCATTCCATGCTTATAGTAGCACTCTCACTACGTTTACTCTCACCGTGGCCGTATAACAAGCTACACTTACAGCCCCATGGGTCATAGTCTACTATAGGCTGTCTTACATTATTCGCTCCCAAATGGTGGCCTTTTGTATATTTGTTCAGAATGAAATTTGTAATGAGTACACTTGACAATATGAATCACTTCAAAAATAAGCGTACTCATTTAGTAGCGGATTTGTTATGAGATCAATTCTGATTGAATTTGGTTCGCTAGAAGATATGGTTTGAGGAACTATATGTGAAGCAATTCGGTATAAATTAATACGGACCCCTCAAAATTTGGTAACTGATGATCTAATTTCTTAAACCTTTAGGCTCAAGCTCTTTTTGGCTCTCTCCAAATGCCCAATCCACCTTGGATTTTCAACGTCTTTCTCGGGTCGTTTTTGCTACAGCTTGTTAAATTTTTACTCTAATATCCTAAACGAATACAACAAAAACAACTAAGCCTTTTCCCATACTAGACGGGGTCGGCTACATGGATTCTTTGTTTCCACATATCCCTATCGTGTGTCATGTTAGCAATTAACTCACAATAAACTAGATCATTCTTTATTGTTCCTTTCCAACACTTTTGTGGTCGTCCTCTACCTCTTTTAATACTTTCCAAATTTAGTTTTTCATACCTTCTTATAGGTTCTTCTTTCGATCTTCTTTCTATATGTCCGAACCATCTTAAACGATATTCTCTCATTTTATCCTCTATTAGTGCCACTCCTAATTTGTTTCTAATAACCTCATTATGTATACGGTCTTTTCTTGTATAACCACTCATCCATCTCAACATCTTCATTTCTGTCAGAGACATCTTTTGCACATGTTGATTATTAACTGCCCAACACTCAGAACCATAAAACATGACAGGCCTAATGGTTGCTCTATAATATTTACCTTTTAACTTTAATGGTATCTTCTTATCACAAAGAATACTTGATGCTCCTCTCCATTTTAACCAACCAGCATTAATTCTATGCGTAACATCTCCATCAATTCTTCCATCACTCTGAAAAATTGACCCTAGGTATTTAAAACTTTTCTTTTGGGGGTTAAAATGTGTGCCAAATTTAATTTCTATGTCCTCTGAGGTAACCAAATGATCAAACTTACATTCGATATATTCTGTCTTTGTTTTACTAAGTCGGAGGCCTTTGCTTTCTAATGTTTATCTCCATAGTTCCAATTTTCTATTAACTTTTTTCTTAAACTCCTCCACTAATACAATGTCATATGCAAATAACATACACCAAGGTACTTCATCTTGAATATGTTTTGTTAACTCATCAATCACCATTATAAATAAGTATGGACTTAAAGTTATCCTTGATGTAACCCAATATTAACTTTAAAGAAGTCTGTCATTCCTTCATGAGTCCCCCACACATGTTTTTACACCAACATACATGTCTCTTATAAGGTTAATGTATGTCAATGGGATACCTCTTTTTTCCAAAGTTCTCCAAAGAACCTCCCTCGGTACTCTATCATAAGTTTTTTCTAGATCAATAAATATCATATGAAGGTTGTTCCATAAGACGTCTCAAAAGGCGAATCGCTTCAACAGTAGATCTGCTTGGCATGAATCCAAATTGGTTCTCTGTTGTACTTGATACTTATCTTAACCTACGTTTGATAATTCTTTCCCACAATTTCATAGTATAACTCATTAATTTGATACCTTGATAATTCGCACAATTTTGAATGTCTCCCTTGTTCTTATATATGGGTATAAGTGTACTTGCTCTCTATTCCTCGAGCATCTTTTGGTTTTTTCATATTTCATTAAATAGTCTTGTGAGCGGGCATCTTTTGGTTTTTTCATATTTCATTAAATAGTCTTGTGAGCCAAGTGATAACTATTTCTCTTAGTATTTTCCAAACTTTTATAGGAATATTATCTGGTCCTACCGATTTATCACCCTTCATATGTTTAAGAGCCTCTTTGACTTCATTCTTTTGAATACGTCAGTAGAAATTGTGGTTTATATACTTTTCTGATTTGGCTAACTCTTCTAAGCTAATACTAACATCTTTATTTTCATTAAAAAGCTTATAAAAATAGTTTTTTCATATATTTCTTATATCATCATTTGCCAATAGAATTTTTTCATCCTCGTTCTTGATGCATCTAACATAATTAAGATCTTTAGTTTTCTTATCTCTAGCCCTAGCTATCCTAAATATCTCTTTCACCCTCTTTTGAGTTGAGTTTTTTATATAAATCCTCCCAAATTTTAGCTTTTGCTCCACTCACGGCCTTTTTCGCTTCCTTATTAGCTTTCTTATAAGACTCTAAAGTTTCACTAGTTTTCTTAGCATAATATAATTTGTAACATACCCTCTTTGCCTTGATTTTATTTTGCACTACTTCACTCCACCACCAAGCTTCTTTTTGTGCCGGTACACCTCCCTTAGATACACCTAACACATCTTTCGCCTCTTTCCTAATATGTATAGCCATATTATTTCACATATCATAGGGTGTACCAACATAATTCCAAACATCTCCTTGAAGGACTTTTTGTTTAAATATATCTTCTTTCTCACTTTTGAGGTTCCACCATTTAGTCCGAATAGCTTTTCTTCTTTGTCTATTTTTTTATTTGTAAATCCATAACTAAAAGTCGATGTTGGGTGGCTAATCTTTCTCCTAAAATTACCTTGCAATCTTTATAACATGCTCTATCTTTTTTTCTAAATATAAAGTAATCAATTTGTGTTTGTGATAAGCCACTCTTATAAGTAATTAAATGTTCATCTCGTTTTTTGAAGATTGTATTGACTATAAAGAGATCAAATGCCATAGCAAAATTTAAAATCTCCCTACCTTCCTCATTTATATCCCCCAAACCAAAGTTTTCATGAATACCTTGATATCCTAATGCCTCTTTACCGACATATCCATTTAAGTCTCCTCCTAAACAAATCAACTCTCTTTGTGGAATCTTTTGAATCACTTTATCTAACTCTTCCCAAAAAGCTGTCTTTATACATCTTCTAGTCCTACTTGGGGTGCGTAAGTACAAACTATATTCAAAACCTCTGCTCCTAATACTAATTTCAACGTTATGATTCGGTCACCATATCATTGTATATCTACTACACGATCCTTTAAATCTTTATTTATGATAATACCAACTCCGTTTCGAGCCTTTTCTTTACCTTAGTACCATAATTTAAAACCTGTATCTTCTATCTCCTTTGCTTTTTCTCCACCCCATTTTGTCTCTTGTAAACATAGAATATGAATCTTTCTCCGAATCATAGTATCTACTACCTCCATTAGCTTACCGGATAATGTTCTGATATTCCAAGAACCAATACAAATCTTATTATCTAAGAACCCCCGCATCCGTTCATAATCAAAATGCGGAAACCCTTTTTGCAAATTATTCACTACATTCGGGCGGCAATGTAGCAGGGCTAACTTCTTTATCCACACCCATCCATGATGTGGGAACCCTCTCTACAATTGATTCACTACATTTGGGTGAAAATGTAGTGGCCCTTGCTTACTTATTACTGTATTCGGGCTCTACAACACGTCGCTAAGTAGGGAGGCCCCAAAGCAATGCTCATAATTTTTGTAATCCATATTATAAAATCCGACGAAGTTTTACGCTGGCAGTCGGAAGCCTAACACAACCCTCTTCCTTTATCCGTGCTTGGGACCGACAATGCAAGGGTGATCCCTTACATGGGTGGAGTTAATATCCTAAACGAATACTTCATAAAATTATAATTGAATTTTGTTTCTTTTCTTTTTCTTTGAAATATCAAGTTATAGGCACACAATTTTCTTTATGTTGACATCTATATTGAATGCATGATTAATACTATGTGAATGCTCTATGTGATTGGAATCTCATATTTTGTCTCTTGATGAATAAAATATGGAAGCAGTCCTTTTTCCAGATGATAGTGAAGGAAATATTGAGATCAAGAATATTGGAGTTTGAAGCTTAATGTATTTTGATTCAAAGATATTGTGTTTAGAATCTGAATTTTGATATGAAAGTTATATGTATACAATTGAAAATGTTATTGAATGAAGCTTTCTTGTTTTCATATGATGTACTTTGTAGTTGGTGTTGTGTTTATATTTATTTATGTAAATTTATCTTTTTATTATGTTTTTTAATAGTGGCATACCCTTACCTTATTTTTTTTAAATATACCTGTATCCATGCAACATAGGTGGGAACTTTAAACTGCAGCAATAAGTTTCCTTGGAAAAGTCTGTGCAACCATGCTTTATGTGCTCCTATTTTTGTCATTACAGTCACTATCTAATTGAAAAATGATAATTTTCAAATGGCAGCAGGTATTCAATTAAAAGGTAATATATTGCGCTGTTTTTGCATTGCTGTCTTTTATAATGTTCCCCTTATCCTCCGTACTCTCATTCCATAATAACCTTCCTTTCATGTATTTATCAAACAAATATTTTGTCAAATTAAAATCTTAATTTCTTCCCAAGGCTTTCTCAGGAACCCAGAATGTCTCCAGTGCGATAAAACATGAAGCATGGAGAGTGAATGTAAGAATACAAGGTTGTGATTTTGAACATGGGTATTTGTGTGGGACAATGGAGGCTCTAAATGTGCCATTGGCGGATACACCAGTAAGTAATTATTTTACTTTGTGTATCATAGCGTTGTTTAAGATGTTCATAAGACCCTTTACTTATTATTTCTCATGTGAAATATTTTCAGGAAACAATTGTTTTTTCTTGAATATGCATTGTTTTGGAGCATTACTGTGCCCATATCTAGCATATCTGTGCTTATTTGATAGCTATGCATTTGACCGCAGATGACATTCACTGAGATTTGTCTATTGCCCTGAAATTTCTAATATGAATTATATAGCATGCAATGGCCTACTTGTCGAGACCTCTGCATGAACTGGATTTAGCTAGGTTGCATCATTTCATATAGTTACAATTAAAGTACAATAAGAAAAAATGACAAGGAATTTCCAGTACTGTCACAGAATTCATGTATGGTTGCCTGAAACATAGAAGGACATCAATCTGATGGACTTGGCAAGCAACTCCTGTGAGATGATTCTGGCAGGAGGATGGTGGAAGTTATTCAGAGGCTAAGCATTCTGCAGAAGGAATTCTTGGTGATGGTGGCTCTAGAAGCAGAATATTCTAGTGGGGGGCATCGGATGATGATGTTATCAGTAACAAATAAGGTGATTTGAACTGGCAAAAGAGGTTGATGGGAACTCAGCTTGATCTAGACATGGGGTTTTGAGTGTAGTATATAGGGGATTAGGCAGAGTTTATGGCACATTAAGATGACCAAATAAGAATGATGATTGTTGATGAGGTTGTTACAGTTTAAGAATGTTGATTCAACACATTTTGAAGGGTTTCTAGATAGGGTTTGGACGTAACATGCTTTTCAGGTTGGTAGAGGCCAAGGTGGACTAAACTATGTGATCGATGGAGGTGAACATGAAGCTATGAGAGCTTCTCGGAATCTGGAGGAGAAAGAAGTGTTAAGGATAGAGTCACAGACTACTGTTCATATGAAAAGCATATCAAAACTCGTAAGCTGAAAAAGCATCAACATATAGGCCGATAAATCTGCATGTACATCTGCGTTTGTGTGTGTGAGCATGTGCTTTAATAATGATTCATGGGGAATCTACAAAGAAGCTTTTCCATTGAACAACACTGCACTAGAAGAATGGGTTGCTTGCAAGAGAGACAAGTGGGGATCGTCTGATGGGGACCCCTGAGATGGTTGTAGAATACGTCTATACAAGTATCTGTAGATGTGTCCTTCTTCTTGGTTGGATTTGAGGTGTTGCTCTTGGATGATGATGCTTTATGCGGCTAACCTAGAACTTCTGTGAGCAGCCAAATTTTACTGCCTTTGTAGTCGCTTCTTAAATCTAAGATCTGCCTAAAGCAGGCTCTTTTGAAGTTGGCTATTAACAGATGCCTTCCACTTCTTAGATTCAACTCCACGCATCTATTGGACTCCACCAACATGCAATTCGCTTCCTGTTAGATGTGGACTAAGTCACACATACACTTCTAAGGGGTGGAGTGTCGACCTCGACACTGGTGCGACACCGACACCGACACCGTGTCGGGTGCGGCATGGCAAAAAAAAAAATTTTGCAATTTTTTTTTTTGTAACTCACGGTTAAATGGGTCCGGATAATGAAGATTGATTTGTGTATTATGATGAAATTAGTAGTTGTTTACCATTTATATGTTTTGCTTTAATATAAACTTATAAAGTTGTGTACTTGCTATTGTAGTTGTATATCATATTAGCTTTAATGATTTTGGGTGCGAACAATTGGTTTCTTATTACTCAATCTGATTGGATTCTTGACTCCATACTGTATGCCTTTGCACAGAATAATCTTTGTCACCAAACACATTTAAAGACCAGGAACATTACCTGATCAATAGAACAGAAGAGTATGACATCACTAGTGGATCCTAGTACAAATACTAGTATATGTTATATCCTACTAAAGATCTCGAAACTCTTTGAATCCATAACTTCGATATTTTGTAGCTCATAAAATCATTGCAAGTTTCAGATCATTATGTGAGAACTTTAATTGATACCTATGTGCACCCAAAATTAGCAAATACTAGTTGTATTATGATTGATTTATTTAGGTTGAATATTATATATAATATATAATATTATATACCCTAGCTGTGTCGCCGCACCCAAAATTTTTGAAATTTGCCGTATCCCGCACCCGTGTGACATTGGATGTGGACTTTGAATTAATTTTTCTTGTCTATTGCTGGTAGGCATTTGTTTCATTTGATCAAGCAGCTTTCTTAGCTCTGTTTTTGAAATCGATGCTAGGAGGCTCTTATGTGTGAAATTCAGGTGACCATGTTCACTGCCATGTAATGAGATACAAATGTCGAGGCAAACTTAGTGTATTTTGTTTGAAATTCATGTTAATCAATTTTCATTTCTTATAGGCTAATCCGATGAATTTTTGCCTATTCAACTTTACTACTTGTTTGAGCTCTTGTATAACTTCATTTACAGGTGTGTAATGTTCCGAGCTCAGTGAGCAAAAAAGACATTGATCCCTTTTTGTTTCTCTTCCCAGATAGTGACGTTCTGGGAAGGAGAAATTGTTGACAACAAGAACCATACATTTTTCACGGGCAAATGGGAGGCAACGTATGCTATATCTGTTATTCATCCTATTCTTCTTTTTCTTGTCCATGCATGTATCGTAGTGTTTGTCAGCATCTTCATCTACGTGTATGCTGTTTTAACTGGCCGCACTGTCTTATGTCACTATGCTGAGTTCTAAAAAACACTGAATCATCTCAATCACACAAATAAACCGTCAAGTCATGCTGATTCTCCAAATCATAATTGTCTGGCAGGCCGCAGAATGATGTATGCCACTGGTCTAAGTTCAACTCGTTCCTGCCCCTTTCGGTATAATTCTTAGGTTTTGGTGATGACCTATAGAAGCGTAGATGATCTCTCTTTACAATCTTTTGGTGGTGTAATTTAATCCCTTGTTCTCGATGTATTCTGCAGAGCCAGGTGGAGGTTGACGGTGGTAAATCACTGGACCTGAGTAATTACCCATACATATTTATGGTACTTACATGTTAAATATCATGTTTCTGTAGATTTCAGCAGTAAATCATTTCGGATATGCCTGCTAACTGGATCGTAACCGTATGTAGAGATGGGAAGAGCAGTACTTTGTGAATGTTGGCAAAGATTGTGGATTAACTATAGCTGGTTTCTACTACGCCTGCTTCTCATGCGGTGATGGATCTATCAATGGGTTCTATTATGACCCCAATAGCAGGTATTTCCCTCATCAATCCTTCTGACCACAAAATTTTGTTGTGAATTTGTATTTGCGATTTGTGCATTAGAAAAAAACATTTAGAGTGAAATTCGACCAGCTTGTGCTGGAGTACACTGCTAACAACAAGGTGTTATGGTTGGCAGCCAATTTCAGAAGCTAGAGCTGAAAGCAACATGCGAGGGCCGGTCGGGCTTCAGCTTTTCATCTTATCAATTACAGTAAGTGCATTACGTGAAGTGTTAAAAGTAGCAAAGAAGGCTGTACCGTGGAATCGGACAGATTTTATGTACATTATCAGTTTCTTGGTTGGTGTTCTTATGACCTTGCCCTTGCGTCCTTGGTATTTATATATTTGGAGTTGCTGTTGCGTGGCATTCGCCCTCATAGAAGCTCTGGGTGTGATAATGGTAGGGCGTCGGCTCCCGTAACAGTGGTCAGGGGTTTGATTGCCGGTTTTATCTGGTAAAACCTTGCCTAGATATAGAATGCAAAGGAAATCTTATTGTGGTACTTATGTACAGAATCTACTAATGTATTTATGCTAGCCATGATCAATGGTAACTTTACTGGTTTCCTTGTTAGATTCTTATCCAGGTATAGCGTTAGTTTTAAGCAATTACAGTGACGATCACACTCTAACGAGTTCTTGTGAAAATTCCATGTAAGTTACCAAGATATTGGTCTTGAACGTGAGCTCAACAGGCTGAGCTGTTTGCAGAGTAGTTGTAAAGCTCCAAAAATCATGTCAATGGTTACATCGGATCATTTACATTGAAACCAAGATATTGTTTTCTAACATAAACCGAATGAGCACAAACACAAGTTCAAACGAGCACAAAGGAGCTCGCTCGAACTTCGGCTCATTGCCTCTGAACTTCACTCCTTGCAAATCTCAGCTCGTTCAGGCGCATATTTGAACATAAATTGTTCGTAAAAATATGAACACAAGACAACTCATAAACAAGCCGGATATCAGCTGTCCGTTTACAGATAAGTTTTCAGATCATCATACTGGAATTCATACATGACTGGTTTGTAACTTGACCGGCTTAATAGTAACCTACTCTGTTCGGTTATGGCTTGTCATCCCATGGAACAGGAACACAAACAAACAGGTCGAACTGGCAGTTTCGGATTCTCGTCACTGGCACTTGAAAGTCTTGTTTCTGGTTCGAACGGGAACTGGAAGCAGTGGCACCCACCTTCAACACGAACTGAGTATTTAGTTCAGTTACAGTTAGTGGCTTTGAGCAACCCGAAATTGGTGGTTTCAATCTGCCGGCTTCTGGCCTGGAGCTGGCTTTGTCTATCTACTGGCATTTCAGGGTTCGGTTACAGACTTGAGAGTTTATGATGTAGCGCGACCCGATCCATATTCGGTCCCAGTGGAAACTCAGTAATAAGAACGCGGAGCAACGGTTGGAGTGGGTCCGATCCAAGTGGGCCATGGAGGCGACACGTAACCATTAAAGTTGGGGGGGTCACCCTCGTGTACTCATTACGGAAGGTCCTCCAACCACCCACTTCCACCCAACTCCGTTTTTATGGCATTCGTGAGGGAGGGAGCGCCCAAGCCAACCAACCACCACCACCACCCGCCAGCCAGCCAAGCTTTTATATTTATTATTACTTGACGACCTTCACTGGCAAGAGCCCACTTACCTTCTGGTTTACTTCGCTTTACATACGACACTGTGCGAATGACAAGTTCGTGTTTGAGGTTGTGTCCATAAACAGGTCGTTGCTACACGGACCTGATCTATTTCGCATTAGTAAGAAGAATTGACATTTGGTGAAAGAAAGCAAAATATCAACATTAGGAATTTGATCAATGAATTTTGACATCGACGTGAAAATTAAGCATGAGTACTGTCATCCGGCAACGTTGCGGTTGGAAGCGCCGAATGTGGGTGTTCGGCGATAAAGGTTGAGTGTCAACATTGAGTGTCCAAGGTTCAGTCATCTTTGTGTCGTGCTTGGGTTGACCCACTTTCTTTTGGGTTTCAGTTTTGATGGATGTCAGTACGATCAAAAGCATGTACGTCATACATGACTTTTGGGTCGTGTCCATGCCGAGTTTTCAGGTCCTGTGTATGTAGGTGCCTAGATTAAATGCCAATAATGCATGCAATTTACTCTATCCTATGAGAATGATAATTTCTTCATTGAATAAGAAAACATATTTTTAAAGTGAAGAATAAGAAAAGCAGTGATATCATATGTTATGGTTCAATAATATCTTTAGATATATGGTGTATTTTATGATTTAATTGGATAAGTAAATGTGCAGAAATAATACGAAAACAAAATAACAAAATGATAAATATGACATTTATAATATTGCTCAAAAGAGTCCTGTAGCATATTGAGGAGCTGAAGGGATACGGCCTTTATTACTCATGCGTACACAGTGGGGGATATTTGTTGCAATAATATTTATTTTATTCAATTCATTCTTGATGCAAGAACTTTTTTTCTCGTTTCTTCCTAAAAAAAGAAATAAAGAGGTACTTGAACGTAAATAGTCAACATGCTAGCTTCCTTCTGTGATTTGCGGTCTATTTATCGAAGTATTAAGTATATATAGGTCAGGCAGCCTCTCTCTCTCTCTCTCTCTCTCTCTCTCTCATGTTCCTTCTTAGTACATGAAGATCGAGTTGCAGTCAGATTTCCTCAGAGAGGAAGAGTGAAAATCGGACGATTGGACGAGTGTACGATTGGATCGGTACTTACTAGCCAAGAATTTTCTTCTTCTTCGTGTCTATTTTCTTTTCTGCTTCTCTTGCTCTGAGGAATCTGTGCCACAGGGCGGCTCCTACCTGAAGGGCGCGAACCGATAATTCAATGCAGGTCTGCGCTGGGACGGGAGAACTCTACTTCCAATTGAAAGCCTCTCGCGTTCTTAACGTGAAAAGGGAAGGATAGGTATGTTATCTTCATACCCTGCTACGACTCTCCTGAGTTTTTACAGTACGATCTGAGTTTGGTTTCTGGAGGAGTTGTAGGCATTGTTGACTCCTCTTTTGTTCAAATCTCCCTTCGGGATTTCGATGATCTCATCTGGATTTGCTGCTTATTTTAAAATCTTCATTTTCTGATATGAAATTATGATCTGATTGAGATTTTCAAATAAGATGAAGTTTTCATGTCATATATGTGAAATTATGAATGCTGTTATGTGCACACAACCAGTATTCGAAAGCTTTTATTTATAGTTTAAAAGACTTCTTTTGATACTGAGCTAAACGGAAATTTCAACTTCAGTTATGACATTCGGGGGTCCGAGTAGCTCTAGTTATTAATAGCACGATTGCACGGCATGAGGTCTCCTGCGATTCAAGTGTTCCATCTGCTTCTTTGTTGATCGTGCATGGATGTTATTTTTGGAGAACGACTCATCCGTAGATTTCGTCTAAAACTTTGAGCACTCAGGACGATAGGCACCTGTAGCATTCTCGACTCAGTGTGATGGCTGACAATGAGTTCGTCTCCCGGGGCCTGCTTCGGCTTCCCATTGTAACAAAAGAAAAGTTTAAACAAATCACCGACGTCCGTTCAACTGCATCATTGCGTTTATCGAGTAATCTATAAGAGGATGAAATCTCTACGACCTTCGGAATCGGTGAGCTCTAGATCAAGAGTGCTCTCTTTGTGGCTCATCCACGTTAAACGTGACTCAAGAATTCAGGTGTGGAAGATTTTGCAACAAGAATTTCTGATCGCTGTGTTCTTCTCTAATTCTGCGATGCAACATCTTTCTTTTTGTCCACTTTTGAATTCTTTATTTTACAACAATCTTTCTGTGATTTATCCAAAAATTTTCTTATCAGAAGTTCAATATTGAAATGCTGACAGTTTTCGTTTTGACTAATTTTTTTACGAAGTAGAGAAAATCACAGTTTCTCCTTTCCGCAATGAATGGAAGTTGAATCCGAAGTCTACTTAGATATATAAAAGAGATATCTGAATTTTAAGCGTCGATTTTGTATTAAAGGGTCTGTGTGTGTGTGTGGAATCCGTTACCTTCCGATAAGAAATACCATTGAGAGTTTTTTCTGCGAAACGACTTGATAAATATGAAAATAGTTATTTACCTTGCAGATTTTCGCATTTCTCTTTATTGAAGGGAGCCAAAATTGCCGGCTGCGTTTCGTTCCCAAAAAGTTTTGAGCTTAATCGATTGTTATTTTGGCTGAAATTCAGCACGACTCGCGGTCCTTAAATGTTAGTTACAACCTGAATCATCAGACAACAGAAAAGCCGATTCCGAACTTTTCGAGTCGTCTATGGATAGTCTCTTGTGCAACGAAGACTTCCTCAGTAGCCCTTTTTCTCCGGAGTTTCCATGGGAAGACCGAGACCTCGATTTTCCGATTTCCGATTCGTCCGACGCCATCGATCGAGAGGAATGTAAGGACGCTTTGAGGATGTACCTAGATAAAGAAGCTTCGTATATGCTCGAAAGTGGGTACGCAGACCGTCTGAGGGAGAAAGGATTGGTGGACGGAAGGGTCAAGGCAATCAATTGGATGGCTCAGGTTAGGGTTTTATTCGTTCACTTTGGGCGATTCTTAGCCTTTTCATTTGTGAGTAATCTCAATAGAATGCGTCATTACTCTTCCCTTTTGCAATTCCAGTTGCATGAGCGGCTCAATCTTTCTTGGGCATCGATCTTCTGTGCGATCAATTTCTTGGACCGATTCATTTCTCTTGATCTCTCCCATGTGAGCCCTCTCTCCCTCTCTCTCGCGTGTCCTTTTGGAAAATATTTTGGTTTTGGTGTAGTTATTGCATGTGCACGCGGGCGCTGTGAGTTCCATTGCAGAAGCTCAACGGTTGGTTGATGGAATTGCTCTGTGTTGGTTGCTTGTCTCTCGCGACAAAGTTGGAAGATGCCCAGGTACCCCCGCTGAGAGAATTGCAGGTATTTGGTATTTTCCAATGCTTTTTACCTCCATCGCCGTTTTTCCTTTTCGTGAATCTGGGTGAATCACTTGTTTACTTGTGTTGCGTGCATGTATCACCGCGATCAATGTACCACTCGGTGTCTTTATACTGCTGTATTTTCTTATAACTAAGAAACTTGGTTCGACTATACATATCGAAATTACTATTTTCCTCATTTATGTTCATTTATAACACTGCCTTCACTACTTGTCATGACCACCACCAATAAACGCCACCACCGTTTAGTATTACGGAACGCCTCGCCTGGTTGCATCGTTAGCTTCGTGCAATTTTCACGAGGACCAGTTGAAACTGTAATTACGGAGGGGGCTGCTTTGTGACATTGAGTACAGTTATAGGCTGAAGTTCGTGGAAAACATGAAACGTCCGAAAGTATTGCTCATGAATTCTAGATTGATTACGACATCTGGTGAGGAAATCATTCCCTGGAAACGGCCATGCGCATCTTGGCCGCTATCATCAAAAGGGAAAGCTACAATCAAAGGAGATATTTGGTTGGAATATTTATATTGTGATACATGCATTTACTACATTAGGAACGGTGACGGGTGAGTCCGGAGTGCGTCTCAACTTTTATATTGTTTTTTATTTATTTAAGCAGGATGAGCTGGATCATAAATTTCAGCCGAGCCAGATCCAGCGGATGGAGCTAAGCATATCCATAACGTTGTTATGGCGACTCAAGGCCTTAACTGTACATTCCTTCGTGGGACCCTTGATTGGATGCCTGGACCTGGGTTCTTCACGCATCAGATTTAGTTTAACTACGCGCGTGGCCAAGCTCTTGGTGTTTGCCGTGGCCGGTACGTGATTACCTCTCCCTTTATTCGCTGTTCGTTCATTTCTTACGTGTTACACCGGTTCTATGTAACATTCTACTCACAAGTCAATTATTGAGTTCGATACCTGGGACGTGCATCTGGCTTCCGCTTCATTATAACAAAAAAAAAAATCGTATCCATACTCAACCAGCGTCAAAACGGGCCAACGGTACGTTACATATGGCCGTATCATTCTGTGTCATTTCGAAGACTACACACAATGTAGCTAAATATTAAGTCTAAAAAATTGTACAGACCTTTCCTGCATATCCATTTTATGGTTTTAAGTAGCTTGCTGGACCACCAAATTAATGGTATTTGCTTGAACTCCGAACTCTTTAGGTAGGTTTGGTTAATTTAACAAATTGGGTCAACCCAGTTACCGTCTAACCAGATATTACAGTGATGATTCATATTACCAACTGAACAGATAGGATTCAATCGATTTAGAGATAATGATCTTAACTTATATACCAGATCTTACCATGCATATTGTGACTGTATACATTTACATAGGTAGTGGTTTCTAGATTTTGTTGTGGCATCTGTTTTGCCCAATATGACCGTCAAATTCTTGTGAAAAGTTGAGCATAAATACATAATTTCCTATTGCAGATGTAAGTTTCTTCCAGTTCTGGCCATGTAGTCTCGCTGCTGCTGCCTTAAGATGTGGCTTGGATGAATTGCTTCCACTGCAGTCCAGCATGCTGATGGCTACTCTCGATGATCTCATCCCACTGGAACGGAAGGTAACTACTGTAGGAACTAACTTGGTTATAATCCATATGGTTTTTTCCCAAGTCAAAATCTTGAATGTAATTCTCAAAGTTTAATCGGCCTGTCATAAACGGTAATTGGATCACATGTACAAATACATATATTCATACATTCATATGTATGTGTGCGTGTATGATGCTTTATATCTGGTGTTTTTGTTATACTATAAATTATGATATTTAAAATTTCAGAAGTATGAAAGACATGAACCAATTGTTTCAGTTGAGTGTGAGTCATGATAGATCAAAGTGGTAACTAAGAATCCATGTAGCCAAACCAACTTATTGTGGAACTATGTTCTTTTTGAGTGATTTTGATATTGTTTCAATATAATGAGTCTGATGATTGCTCGCCAACCGTATAAATTTGCAGAGTGACACTGATGCCTGCTTTGAGCTCATGGAGAAGCGGATGATGGACTCTACAGCCTATAAACAATCTTGCTCTCCATGGAGCCCAGTCTCAGTTCTAACCATGGAAAGGATCAAGATCATGGACTCCTTAATTGATTTCTCGCTCTTAAACAACTCTCTCAGCAGTCAGCTCCCTTCGAAACCAAAGAAGCAGAAGCAAGAAGTGCAAGATAGGGAGTTAGGATCTGCTGCGCGCAGGTGAGATGTGCTGGTTTCACAAGTACTAGCCTTGTTAACTTCATTCATATAGTTGGCTGAAGTCGGTACCATTAACGGCAAGTTGCTTTACACTAAGATCTGTGCGTGTAAATGCAATGTGTTTAAGTGTTTCAATCAATCCGTTTGAAGTGCATGAATTGCATTTTTTATATTCATTTTAGCAAACACGTCTAGGAGCCAATTTTTGTCACTGTACATAATTGAAACTTGCAAGCTAATTCATCATCTGTGGATGCAAACCAACTTCCTCTCCATTTTGTGGGAGGATTAAACCTCCAAGCTTATCGCAACTAGCATATGGTGTACTCTAGGAAGTATCGATTCGGATTGTACGAGACAGTAATGCGGCGTAGCACTTGGTTTATTGCAAGGCCCCCACTGTATTGCGTTTGTGTTTTATGTTGTATTCTATTGTTTAGTAGATGCGCACCGATACATATGGTACCTGATCAATTTGGGGGGAGCTTTTTTCTTCAGAAAAAAGAACTTAGCAACCCAGAGCGTTAGCTCAACGGCAGGGCGCTCTAGTTGCTGCTGCTGGAGAGTTCGACTCCCAGAGGGTGCATGTGTGGGTTTAGGGCTTCGGCCTCCTCTTGTAACCCAAAAAAAAAAAAGCAATGGCTCGCATGGCTGCGGGGTATACTGACAAGCTGCAGGTCATGAGTTTGAATACCATCTAGGTTCAGCCTTCCATTGCACCAAAATATGCTACGTTACATATCACAAATTTGCATTAGAAGTGCTATTATCTCACGACCTTGATATGATGCTTGAATACAATGTAAGTGTAGGTTCAAATCAATACATGGTGTTTGAAATTTTTTGACTCCTTCGTTATACAGATGGAGAACATATGAACTTTATATTGTACAAGGAAATATAAAGTATTTAAACCTCTTCTGCTTGATTTCAAGCGAGAGTTTCATTCTTTTATTTAATCACTACCAGTAATCTTCATTGCTGCCTTCCGCAGATTAGTCTCATAAGTTGATTGTCCCTTCAGTTTTCCTGCAGCCTCTGCAAATAGCATAATTGAGGTTATGGTTATGAACAATAAGAATGGAAAATTGCCTGATGCAGGATAAAACCGTGACTGGTTTAGGGCTGGTAAAAGAGCTTGATGAACCAAATAATCATTGTTAGGGCTGGTAACCAAGCAGAACCAGGGCCTGCTCGGTTCATTTACGCTCTGAGTTGCGACTCGAAGAGGGTTCCGGGCCATTTAAATAGAATGGCTATAAAGGGGTACCTTGATTAGCATTTGCAGAAACTGGGTTGCTCGCTTCATGCACTCTGAGGAAAGATGCAACTTCTTTCACCTTCTCCGCCATTGTCATTTGGCTGTCGAAACCTTTGTTGGTGCCGACTGCATCAGTAATCACCTCAGAAAGTGCCTTGTCTCCCTCACCAGGCTGAAGCGTTTGGATCACATATTCCTTCACAGACACCCCTTTATCATACTGAACCTCTTCCATGTTCATCTTGTTCTGGCCATGTCCATCCTGAATTTTGTGATCAACTTGCATATCAGTGACTTCTTTGGTGCTTCTCCCGGGGTAATCATCAGGTGCCTTCTCTGACTCGTACGCTACAATATATAATTGCTAATGTCGGAATTTAAAGGAATACAATAATTGACGAATTAAGTTGGTGCCATTAATTAAGGTGTGCTTGATCATGCATTTTTTTCAGATGGAGAATTCTTGAATGCAAGAACCCTCTTTGTTTCTTAGTGAAATGAGGTTGTGATTGAGTTCGACCTGTTATGGACATGAATATGAAATGACGTGACACGATGCGCCCTAAACAGAAATTTGTGACTCTTGATTGCACTAAAAACATGCTTATAGATTGCAACAAGTTAATCCAGTGAAGGTTATAGAATTACTTGGCGCTCCATGGAATTCTGCCTTCTCTTCTACCTCTTTTCCCAATCCTACAGGCTGTGAATAAAGAGCTTCCGTCCTCTGCTGGTCGTGGGATGCATGTTTTCTCCTTTCAGTTCCGTTCTTTTCGTCGGCTGCCTTTTACGGCTCATAAACTACAACAAAATGATACTCCAATGTTTATATTTAACATCATATATAAATGAAGTTCAGCTTCCTGTTGAAATCATGTTTCCTACTTTCAGTTCCGTCCTCTTCCTGTTGAAAAACTCATCTAAGGAATCATTCACGACACTGAAATCAGGATGAGGGGCACCTCTCACGTCAGGAAGTAGATGGAGATGCCGCTGGCATTGAAATTATTCATGGTTGGGTCAATCACCTTTACTAGAAGTTGGATAAGCTAGTGGTTGTACCACCCTCAATTAATAGGAGTAGTAGAGGGAAAGAACACTATTTACACCATCAAATCACTTACTTCGCTAGCTTGTGCAGGAGATGCTCCCACCTTTATGGTTCTTCATCCAAGTTTTGCACCATTAGTTAATGCCATAATTGCTAGTAGCTGCTAACATTAGTACATATTAAATCACACATAACACACACACATATATATATATTTCACATATATATATATATATATATATGAAAACCGATATATGGTGGCACAAAGATAAATGGTTGAAATTTAAAATTTAAAAAGCTATGGATAAAGTGTACATGCAAAAATTACATATATATACTTTTAATTTTTTATATTTTAAATTATGATTGAGATTTATTTGAATTTATTAACACCTAAGTGTGCTATCATATACCAGTTCTTATATATATAAACTGATATATGCTTAGGTACTATCAAATCCAAACGAATTTCAATGTTCATCTTTGATGGTAAAGAAATTTAAATTTTAAAAGTGCATGAATAAAGTACGCTCTTGCTTTTGAAATTCAAATACACTTGAAATTTGTTTGAATTTGTTATTAGCATGCACTAGTTTTTCTCTCAATCTCTCTCTATGTGTGTGTTTGCGTGCACGCGCAGTCACACTATAAGCTGCAAAAGATCAAGGCTGACATTAGGTTGGAAGTGCTTCGTGCCTGTGGTGGTGGTGAGATTTATGTTTCATCTTTACCAGGTTGTGCTTCCATTTCTTCGCCGTGTCCTTCACCTTAGCCATCACGGATTTCTTGTGATGATCATTTCCATGTTCATGGTGGCTGTCTCTCGGCGATGATTCATGTAACAAGCCCAGATCTGAAAATGTATATGACAATGGAAAGCAAGGGATCAGCGGCACCGGTTTGTGTCAACAAGTGCAATTTGATAAAGTGGTCGATAAAAAACAACCAAAACCAAAATAATGCATTGTCTACGATAAGTGGAGCTTCGTCGGCCATTATATTGTATCTTGTGTTATGTGGAGAAAAAAAATCTAAGGAAATTAGACCATCTATAGAGAGACATTTCTCAACACCCATATGAAACAAATATGATGTAATTTCTCAATGTTCATATAAGAAACAATGCCAAAATGGATGACAATGAGGACTGAAATGGATGCAATGGTACTGGTTTCATATGCCCCGGCCTCATTAAACTATGGCGTGTTATTACCGAAGAGTGACGATTCTCCGGTGGACTTGTCACCATTGATGTGAGCCATGGCTTTACCGACGTGGTGGCCATGGAGGCAACTTATGGGGTCATGAAATTATGGACGAGATTTTAATGCCACCATCGTGATTCTCCACAATAAAATAATAACCACAAAACCCCATCAAGAGGATACAAGAAGACCTAAGCGAATACTTTGTCGTCGCGAGCGCCGCATAATGATAATTCTGCAGCCACAGAAATCAGAGATCAAGTCAGAAATATCTAACACTAATACTGCAATTAATCTTCAAGGTGATGATTCTCTGTATTGGGGGGCTCAGCATATGAAATCTACACATAAACCAGACTGGATTAACCCCAGCCATAATATATATTCATGAAGAAGGATGCTATCAAGGCTTGATATTATAGTTAAGTGACCATTGCGGACCAGGAACAGTTGTTAACTGGAACTATGTCTGTGTTTCTGTGCAGAGGTGTGCCCGCGGGGGCTAAGAACTGTTTCAGGCAGGTGCTACCTAACAGGTGCAGACAGATTGAATTGGCCCAGCTCACCAAAGCTGACATGAATCCCTTCTTGGCAGATAAGAATGACAATGGTTTGCACTTGACATTGACAACCTTTCCCTCATTCTGAGATTCTATCTATGAAGTAATGAACTCTTAGCCTTGAACTAATTCCACTGCCAATCAAGTTTGGGAGAATTTCAATGGAACTCGCTCGAGCTGAGATGCACTGACATCCTTATAAAAAGTCCGGCAAACCTCAATGCCCAAATGTTCTTTCAGACGTTTTCCTTTTCTCCTAAGAAACTGCATCCCATGTACTACCACAGTGTTTTTTGCCCATGAGCACAACCTCCAAATATACAACCGAAAACCTGGAAAGGTGCTCTGCTCAAGGTATTTATATCCAGTGTCACAAGTAAAGCAGAAAATAAAAACCAAGGGGAGCATACTGGCTAGGGTGTCCGCGGCTTGACAAGACGTCAGGGGTTCAACACATGGGTGTGCATGCAGTGGGATATGCCTTGAAGAAAATCAGGATGAACAAGTGTCTTCTTCATGTAGGTGAAAAACATATTCAATAAAAGCATCGATCTCAGTGTCATGCTCAACAATGGCCGAACTATCATTGCTAGCTTGAAACAATTTCCTATATAAAAACATACTATTTATCAGATAAAGAATCGTCCCGCATAAAGGTAACCTTCTGAAACGCGAGTGTCTATTGGGGAAAGAATTATCTCTTATATGATGAACATCGCAGCACTTTTTCTTCACCAACCAAATGATGAATAATATCAAAACTGCAGTATGACACCAAGTACGACGAAATGCAATTATTTAGTTATTAGATTTCATCACAAACTACTTTCTCAGTCAGTCAGTCATGGAGCCCAGTTTTATTTGTAATCACAAATGGAGCTCCTAATGAAATTTGCCAATGAAGTAGTGAAAATATTGCAAGCAAAAATTATACGCAGAAACAAATTATGGGACTTCCTTTCTACAATCTTCCAAATAAATGATTACAAAAGACAGGTGACATATAACACCACACTAAGTTATGGGAGTCAATGGCAGACACTGGTACCTGATTTATCCAAGCGATCTTTTCGTAGGCATTTGCCCCCGATTCAATTGGGGAATCAAATTGATTATAAAAACATGAGTTTAATTAGTCAATTTATTTGTGAACAAGGAAAAATATTATCTAGACGCGTGAATAGATTGACCTTAAAACAACAACGATTAATTACAATTGCTATAAAACAAGCTCGTACGTTACCTTTTCTTAACTACGATGGATCACTGTAAAACGCGACATGACCAAAAGCAGCACCATCATCACATCATCGTTCAATGCACACACTGATATTTTCGCTGCTCATGCGCCGCTTCTCACAATGGCATATGAAACTGAGCCCGACCAAGAGATCTGCAAGAGCTTCCTCCGTCTTCTGCCTATCTGCGAAGTATAGAGTTTGCAGCAGGAGAACATTGGTTCTAGACACAAACTCCTGTTGCTCAAAATTCCTCTCGGATTGCCACCGGACCGTGTCATGGGCCATAGGCGCTAGCCAACTCAAGATTTCTTCCAATTTCTCCCTGTAACTATCGGCATCTTGTTCATTACCATTCTGGGAACCTTTCTTCTTACTGAATTTCCTGTGTTTCGCCTTAATTTTCAATCTCAGGCTCGTTGGGAGCAGTTGATACAGATCGCGCCTGGCCTCCTCGCTAACCATATTAGGAAATTGAATGAATTTCTGCACAAGCAGTATGACATTTGCGTATCGCTGAGCGAGAGCAGAACCGCCCACCGTGGATGCCGACGCATTCATCAACCGATTCTTCTGCCCCGGCAGCCATCCGTGCTCGTAGGAAACTTGAGAATTGTTATGAGTTTCCAACCCAACATCGTCTCCGAGATCATGAATTTTAGATGATCGGTTGTCCTGCTTGGAGGTCTTGACAACGGATGGAAGAAACAATTTCCTTGCGTAAATTGCTTCTAAATCCGCACTATTCATAGAGACACCAGATCCAATGTGCTGCAACACCGGCCCCAAGCGAGTGCTGCTTGCACTCTTTGCAGACGAAATCCTCTCCAAAGGCCCTGAATTATACCCCACCCATCTAGTTTCCGGCAAACAAAAAGCATAATCCTTCGGATGTGGGAAAACTATAGATCGGGATGCCGGAGACCGACCGCTGGCATCGGATATAACGGGCACAATGAGGATCGCGCTCAGCTGCGGTAATCCGGGTACATGCGGGCTGAAGACGAAGCATATCCTGGCGTAGATCGTACAGACCATTCTCGCCATAAACCAGACGGCCTTATCATAAGTCTGGTTCCAGAGAGAGACTTGCCGGAGGTGACAAACCCGCTGCTTCTGCCAAGCGAGTTTCTGCCGGAAGAGCTCGACATTCGCCTTAGGACCGCCCACAGCCCGCCAATGCTGCATCCTTTTCTCCGACACCTCCATCTCCTTCATTGTCTCCATTTCAACGAAGAGATCGGCGGTGAGCGACACGTATTTCTCCATCCCCCTCACCCGATCGTCGATCTCTCCGACCGGAAAGCCCAATTCTCCGATCCCGGTGCCGTCCCGTGTCAGGTCGGCGTAGACATGTTGGAAACCCCGTAGTCCAGGCTCCACACACCGCCAGCCGAGCCTCGCGACGGCATCGGCGATCCTGCCGAGGTCTTCAAGCTTCTCCGCGAAGGCTAAGCCCAAGAGGAAAGACTCCTCACTCGAAACAAGCGACGCAACTCCGCAGGATCGCATCGTCTCGGATTGGAGGCGCGAGATCTCGTCTTCCGACAGGGAGCGATGCAGATAGACGATTCTGGACATGATCTTCGCGACCTCGAGGGAGAGGATTCCGATGGGCTTCGGACGGCAATCCAGATCGAGGGGCTTGCTCTGGGTCTGGTTCCGACGCTTCTTCCGCCGGTCGAAGACCTGGCTGCGGAACCGAGAGAAACAGGCTCTGATGGAAACCATCGCTCTTAAGAGCTCCGTCAAAGTTACCGACGTATGCACGTCGTCCTATGGAAGCGGAGTGACGGACGAGGTTGATGGAGAAAGTTATAGGAGGGAGGGTTGACAGTTGGTCACAGCCTTTCATTTTCCTTTTCTCTTTTCTTCTCATTTTTTTTTAAATTTTAATATTTAATTACGGTTTGTTTCGGATTGGATTTGGGTCAAAACATCCACAATTAGACGTACACGTCAAATATAAAGATGTTGAAGCGTACTAATATCAAACTTGCTTCGCTCAAATAAAAAAAGGAAATACGTTTAAAATGGTTTAAATATTTTAGTAAAGGTGATGAATTTAACGAACTTATAAAAGAATTAAGGTAAATATCAAGAATTAAAGAAAATATATACAATAAAAATCACTTCAAGTTAAATACGACACGACACAACACAACATTGATTACGAATTCGTGTGGGTTTCCACAACACACTAGACGCATTGGAGGTATATACATCCAGATTAATTAGCTTGGAGTTCTTTTATGCATCTGACTATTACGTATATTCAACTAGACAAGTTTGAAGTAGTCGAGTCGGGGAAACCCGATCTCTTTGCCGCTCGACCCATTGTGTTGAGCAGAAACGGAGCCAGCACAAGTGGAGTTGATTCGGGTAACAAGCAGCTCGCCTTATCTGGCAGCCACGCATTGATTCTTAGCTTTCGCTGAGGTCTGCTTTGTGGGTTGGCGCTGCCGCCAATCTGGCAGGGAAGATGGACGATGAAGCACGGGATATTCTTCCTCACATTGACACGCTATTCAGAAACTCGCACACGTATCCTGTGACAATAATGCTTTCTGGATCACGTGTACTACGGCCCAAGTTCGGTATGGTTTATTTTAACGATTCATACATCACAAAATTTATTTCCTTTCACCGAACCAAATAAAGTAATTTTTCTAGCATATCCTTTAAACAAATATCAACCGGTGTTCTTTTCAATGTATGAGTTGGTTTGGTTGCTGCAGTTTTTTGTACGGTTTAGTTCAAATATTGTCGAAACCGAATCATTGGAATGGAACCAATCCACTTAATTGGATATATATATATATATATATATATATGAAAATCACATCCCACCATGTTGACGTGGGACCTGAAAGTACACGGCTTGACAAAAAAATATACATATAAGAGTACTTTCATTCATTCGTTTACATTCTACCATGTTGAAAGAACGGTGACGCGCACGCCCTCTTTGATGAACGTTCGGTTCGTTGGACCTTGGTCCCGGAGCGGGCATTTACAGATGAGCAGACTTTCTGTTTTTCTTTTAATTATAACAATAAAAAATCTGCAAATATTAAAGAAACCCTTTTCCTAACTCAAGTAAAAATACCCGTAGCATTAGCTCAACGACAGGGTGCTCCAGTGTTGTTTCTCTGCTGGTGGGAAGTTCAACTCTCATAGAGTGCATGTGTGGGTATGTGTTAAGCTTCGGCCTCTTCTGGTAAAAGAGAAAAATATAAGTAAAAATAGAAAACATAATATTTTTATCTTTCGAATTGAAATTTTTTAAAAACATGCAAAAAAGAGAACTTTTAAAAATATAACGTATACTTGATTTACAGTACCATGAGAGTCAAACCCATTATTTTAAGTACTATTGTAAAGGTTTGACGCATGTCAAGAGGTGGACCACACAACTTGAGCCTGAATTGGTTGACGTGCCTCTTTAACCAATACACTCTCTCCTTCAACCTCATTCGGCTCATCTCTTCACTTATACACCAGCACTCACCATTGATCTTGTCCTCGTTTTTCTCCATTACAGAGCATGCAGAATGGAGAAGAGGATTAAGGGAGGCAATAACCAAAATAAGCAAAGAAAAAGAAGAAGAAAATAGTGAGCAGCAACGAAACATCAGCACGCGTTTGACACTTTTTATATAGACTTAAGTGACGAGATTAATCGAATTGACTCCCATATATTTTTCATAAGTAAAACAGGCATAAGCGTGTCATGCCCAAACCCACCCCTCATTAGGTTTGGATATGAGTTAACATGGGACTTAGGGAGAGCACAACCTTAACCTACCCATGATGTTTGACCATCGACTCAAGCCATGGCGGATCAAGAAATTTGTCTCGGGTGAGACTGATTTCAGGTTCGGGTGGAACAGGCTTTAAAAACTTTCACAAATTCCAATAAACAGTTGAAATTTTTTAGAATTCGCCCCACCCCGTTACAATTTGGATCTGCCGCAGCACTTCTTGGACAAAGTAGGGAAGTCACCGGGCCACGTTAAAATTCCAAAAAATCTTTCGGGTTGCCTGATCTTTATATAAGCATCCGGTGATCTTTATATAAATATTGACCCAAAAAAACACATGCTTCATAAAGATCCAGCAAGACATTAGCTTAAAATCCAGTTTTGGATTTTCCTTTCTGGATTTAGGTTCATTCCAGTTTTGGATTCTCCTTTCTAGATCTAGGTTCATTCTTTAAAAGCAGGAAAAGGTAGACCAAATAATTGTTGTGCAAAAGAAGAGGCCCACAAAGTCCTAAATGTGTAACACCCACTATTGGATTTAATGTGTATTAATGATATTTAATTCATGTTGATATACTTAAATATTTAATTGATATATGTGAAAGTCCTAAAGTGTAAAAGTAACATTCGAGACACTTTTACAAAAGATGACCAAGATGAGATAAAGTTTAGTTCTATACTGAAGAATGTGACAAATTCACTAGTCTTTTTTATATATTTGGTAGCTCATGATCTTTAGTTCAAAGAGTTTGGGGAGCACGTGCTATACCACACGTGCGCGCTGGGTTGGATCTTGAATATTACTTTTTGCACGAAAAACTTTTGATCTAGAGGTCAAGAGTTTTTTACGATCACGGATAGGGATAAGGTGGGATGGTTCTGGACAAGGAAGAACAGTTCCGAATAAGACGGGACGATTGCGGCTAAAATGGTACGTCATTTGGATTGGATCCACGATCCATGTTCTACACGCACACCTTATAAATAAGTGATTAAGGGTCCTCCCTAAATACACATTTTTCCCTCTCTCTTCCAACTGTCTCCTAGTTATGTCTCTTTGCTTGTAGTGTTACTATGTTCTTGTGCTCGTGGCTAGTCTCTCTTTGTCCCAATGATTAAGACGTGTTTGAGGTTGACTCTAAGTTATGTATGTGTACTTCGAGTTGTGTGCGCATTTTATCTTGAGAGGAAGACGCATGTACCTGTACATACTCATAGCGGGGGCGTTGATTTCTCGTAGGCAAGTCCACAAGGACGACTCACACAGATAAGTTTCTGATTTTGCCTCTGCTTTTGTTTTTCGTACGACTTGATTATGACTTATTTTATATCTACGACTATTGTTTATACATGGGACATGTTTACATTTGTTGTATATTGTTTTATTATACAAGTATGTCTATGGTTCTTTCCAATAATATTAGAGAAATCATATTTTATCATAGAAAACATGTCTACGTCTACTACTCTCCGACCTAAGGTTGACTTCTCCTTGATGCTGAAAAAGTTTGTCAGTTCATATTTTAAATGTTGGCAGTAGCGTATGAAAATTTGGTTAACCATGTTAGGGTTGCATATTGCCCCCTACCCAATGATACTGACCCTAAAAGCTCGGATAAAATCATCGAGTGGAAGAAGGATACTCTTTATCACTGTTGCATTTTATTGACACTGTCAAATATTTTATTTGATATATATAGTTCTTCCCCTTCTACGATGGCGAAAAATATATGGGCTATTTTGGATCGAAAATACAATACTTAAGACCTCGGCTTGAAAAGTATTTTGTGGCAAAGTTTCTTAAGTATCAAATGGTATAAGAGAAATTTGACCGAACAAGCCCACGAGTTTCAGATTTTATGCCATGGTCTGAAGGAAGTCGAAATGGAGCTTCTTGATAAGTTTGTTATTATGTCTATTATAGAGAAATTTCCTAACTCTTGAGAGGGTTTCAGCATACATCTCAAGCATAAGAAGGGTAAGATGACACTCGATGATCTAATAGTAGAAATAACAATAGATGAAGAGTATAAAAGTAAGAAACTTGTTATGCCTATAGACAACACCTATAGAGTTAACTTCACGATCGAAAAGAAACAACCTAGTAATCTTAAGGAAAAATAAGTAAATATAAACTAAAGGCTAAGATCTAAAAGAAACCGAAGAACAAATTGTGTTGCCTTTGTAGTTAGGTTGGACATTGGGAAAGAGATTGTCCCTCAAAGAAACCAAGAAACCTACGACTGTTGAAGGAGCTATGGTCAACATGGTGGTAACCACTGCACCTGCTAGTGACGAGTATGTATCCCTTAAACCCATCTCTTTTCTATTTATGATCCACAATACTGGATAGTAGATATTGGGGCTAATGTACATGTATATGATAACCAGTATTTGTTTGTATCTTACCATGTCATCTATGGGCGAACAGTAACCTTAGGGGATCATTCGACTACTAAAGTAAAGGGTGAAGAGCATTTAACTTTAAGTTTTCTTCGAGAAATGTTCTAACTCTTGAAGGAGTTAGACACATTCCAATGATTCGTCGAAATATCCTCAGTAGTCCTACTTTAATTAAAAAAGAATTAAGGATATAATGTAAATATAATAAAGTTATTATTAAACAACTTAGTACTGAGTGTTTTTCTTTGAAGGGCTATATGTGTGATGTAGAAGATCTCTTTAAAATTCATGTGGAACCAATTATTGATTCTTATATGAATTTTAATAATAATAAAATATCTATTTCTGTTTCATATTCTTTTTCTTCTGTGTGTAATGTTGAATCGTTTTATGTATGACATGCTAGGTTGGGTTATGTAAACCTTGATTTCATAAAAATAATGATGAATTTAAACCTTATTCCTAAAACTATCATAGATAGAAAACACAAATATGGTATATGTCTTACAAGCGAAGTAAATAGAAAACTTTTCTATATGTTTGAAAGAAAATCCGAGATTTTATATTTGGTGTACATTGATATTTGTGAATTCAATGGAATGACTATGAGGGACAACAAAAGATATTTTATTACGTGTTTTTGATCATTGCAATAGATATTCAATAGATTGATTACGAGGAAAAAGTAAAGATGATGCTTAGAAAAGTTTCAAATATTTAGAAATGAAACACAAACTCAAATAGGTAAGGTACTTAAACGATTAAGGTATGATAGGAGAGAAGATTATACCTCAAATTTTTCTAAGTATACTATCAAAACAACTGTATTATTCATGAGGTTACTGTTTTGTACTCTCCTCGGTCTAATATAATAGCTAAATAGAAGAATATGGCTTTTCATACTCTGCTTTGTACTCTCCTCAGTCTACCTGTATGATACGATTAATGTCTTACTTCAAAGTTTTACGTTATCTACCCACATGTGGGGGAAGCTTTGAATATGACTTGTCATATTCTAAATATAATTCTCTATAAGCATAAGAAAAATAATTCTTTTAAGCTTTGAAAGAGTTGAAAGATCAGTCTCAAATATCTTAAAAGTGTGAGATGTCTTGTGAAAGTACTTATCCTTGAATATAAGAGAAAAAAATTGAGATCCAAAATAGTGAATATTATATTTTTGATTTACGTAGAGACAAGTTATGCATACAGATTCTTTTTTCTCAAATCCTATATTTCTGGCATAGACATCAACATAATTATTGAGCTCTGTGATGCTACATTATTTGAAAATGTATTTACCATGAAGATTGGAGTTCCCTAAAGTGTATCTTTTAGAGATTTTGATTTGACTATTGGTTTCATTCTCAATCATGTAAAAATGATGACAAATTGAGGGGGTGACCCTAAAATGTATTTACCATGAAGATTGGAGTTCCCTAAAGTGTATCTTTTAGAGATTTTGATCTGACTATTGGTTTCATTCTCAATCATGTAAAAATGATGACAAATTGAGGGGGTGACCCTAATTGTCTTGTTTGCATATCACATGACTCTAAGGAAATAACTAAACCAAGGAGAAGTAAATGACATATGATATCAAAAGACTTTGGAAGTAACTTTGTTATTTTCAATGTCGACAATGATCCTATCATCTTTCAGTAGGCTATGACCTCACTCGGGATTAAGTTTTGGAAAGAAGCCGTTAATAATGAAATCAAGTCAATTCTTTATAATGGTACTTCAGAATTGATGGATTTGCCTTCTGTTGTTATAATGTGGGTTGCAAGTTAATCTTTAAGAAGAAACTAAATGCAGATAGAATAATCAATAAGTATAAGGTCATATTAGGTGCCAAGATATACACAAAAAAAAGAAGGAATAAATTACTTTGATATATATTTCTTAGTTTTCCGAATGACTATCATCCGAGTGATTATACTATTGACCTCCATATATGACCTCACAATCCATCAAATGGATGTGAAAACTTACCTTCTAAATGGGAATTTAAAGGAAGATGTTTATATGGATCAACTAATGAGTTTTTCAGTTGAGATGAAAAAGAATACCATGATATTGTGTAAACTTCTAAGAAATCAATATACCAGAATTAAGCAAAAGTTCTAAGAGCGATGGTATCTTAAATTCAATGCATATTATTGTATCCTTTGGATTTAAAGGAATACTCTACTGTTGATCGGTGTATAGATCTAAAAGGTTCGTCGTGAAATAAGTTTATAGAAGATATACGTAATTGTATGTTGATGACATCTTGCTTGATTCTAATGATCTTGGTTTATTACAATGAGACTACGTTAAAGGTTTCTTTCTAATAACTTTGAAATGAAACAATATCATGAGAGAGGTGTGAGCTATGTGAGAAGGAGATATAGTTCAATGACTGGTGATGAACAGACAAGGATTGTTAGGCTTGTCTCGAAAAGCAGTATACGGTAATAAAGGGGCAGAGAAATTTTATTGTGATAATTCTACATTTTGAGTCTTCTTTGTCTAAAAATGACAAAATGATATGGAACAAATTTGTAAATATGGCATTAAAAATACCTTGTCATTGAAGAAGCACATTCGACACGCGTGTCTCCCGATGTCAGAAGTGTGTTAGCCTGAAACTTTATGATTGCTAATCCTTTAACATCAGGATTCTTTTGCTAAAATATTTACACGGCACAGACACGCTCACCATGAGGACATTGTTGCCAAGGAGGCATCCGGTATACGGCTTAAATTAGGTTACACCATGAATATTATATTGGACCTGACCATTAAAATGTGAATAAAGATATGTTTAGTCTTGTGTGACGATTATTGAACTAATATCGTGACGCGAGCCCAATATCTGACACCCTCGAAAAATCTTCTATGTCTTTAATTAGAGACATTATGTGTTGGACTAATGTATGTGTTTCTATATTTATGAATTAAATGTAGAGAATACTAACTCTATATTATGGAAGGATTATGTCGATTATGGTAGAACTATGTACTTTATATGAGACTGAATTGGTAGCTGAATGACTTAAGCGACTTATGTCCAGTTTACTTATGGTAAAAAAACCACTTCTTATAATTTCAGTGCATTGTTATAGCATAACTATAATTGCTAAAATCAGTAGTTCCAAGTACAAATAAAAGCAAAAAAGGCATATCTAAGTTAGACTGAAGTATGTAAGGGCTCTTGTGTTTGATTCGGTCATACCTATAGATTTTGTTTCATACAAAGATAACACAGTTGATCCTTTAAGTAAGGGTCTATCAATAGCCTTAGTTGAGAAATTCAAGATGGGGATGGGACTAAAACCTACGATTTATTCACAAACAATGACAATCCAACATAACTGAATGGAGATCTCACGAAGTAGGTTCAATGTGATAGTAATAAGTTATTGGATAAATAAGATGACACTTTGTATTATGTGATACTTTCAGCATTTGTGTATTTGTCTCTTGTAAACATAAAGTGTTATAATTACAAATTTAGGAAGAGATTATTCTCTAAATGGAGTCCTACAACAAGATGCTAACAGTATATTCTTGGAGATGCCCAGCTAAGTGATTGACATTGTGTGGTGGCAATAGGAGAATTTGGTTGTTCCTTAAAGTCAATCATGATACAGGATATGAATGAATGACCATTAATATCACCCCTATAGATCAGGCCATATCCTTTTATTATGTTATTACCAATAAACACCTTTATACCCACTTAAGGTTCAAGACATGTTTACCTAGTTTATTTAAGGGTAATATTAGATAACTCAAGTAACGATTTAAATCGGAAGGTACCATTACTGAAAACATAATATGATGGTTGAGTTAAGAAGATACTTTTATACTTAAGGACTTTGTGGGGGATTGTTAGATTTAATATGCATTAATGACATTTAATTCATGTTAGTATCCTTAAATATTTAAATTATATATGTGAAAATCCTAAAGTGTAAAAAGTAACATACGATAGACTTTTGCAAAAGATGATCGGAGACAAAGTTTAGTCTCATATTGAACAATGTGATAAACCCATATTCTTTTTATATAGTTAGTAGCTCATGAACCTTAGTTGAAAGAGCTTGACAAGGACATGCTATACCACACACACATGCGCGTGCCGGTCCAAGCTTCTGACTTGGGTCTATCTTTTTACAAGAAAAACTTTTGATCTAACGGTAAAGAGTTTTTTACGATCATAGATTAGGATAATATGAGACAACTCTGGATAAGGAATGACAGTTTTGGATAAGAAGGGATGATTGTGGCTAAAATGGTGCATCATTTGGATCAGATTCATGATCTGTGATCCACATGCACACTCTATAAATAAGTGATTAGGGGTCCTCCCTAAACACACAGTTTTCACTCTCTCTCTTTCAGTCGTCTCCTGGTTATGTCTCTCTACCCGTAGTGTTGCTCCAGTTCCTGTGCCCATGGTTAGTCTCTCTCTACTCCAACCATAGAAGACTAAGGTGTGCTCAAGGTCGACTCGAAGCAAGGTATGTAGTTTTCGAGTTGTGTGTGTTTTATCCTACGATGAAAGCGTAGGTACCAATACATACTCATAGCGGGACGCTAATTTCTCTAAGAAAAGTTTGCAGAAGTGACTCACAGATAAGTTTCTAATTTTTCTTTTGCTTTTGTTTTTCGTGTGACTTGATTAAGACTTATTTTGGATATGTGGTTGTTGTTTATGATTGGGGCATGTTTACATTTATTGCATATTATTTTATTATGCGTGTATGTCTACGGTTCTTTCCAACACCGTCAACATTAATAGGATGCTCTAGCATGTTGATGCTTGTGGGGAATTTGACAACCAAAATATGCATATATATCTTAAGCTTCGACCTCCTCTTATAATCAAAAGAAAAAAATCTTAAATATGTACGGGCTTCATATATCATTTCAATCTATGATCAAAGAGGATGGAAAACCATATGAATCTTAGAAAGAGGAACTATATCAAACATAGAGACAATTACGCTACCTGTAAGACAAGATTTAAGTAGTTCGGCTTGAGAGAATCCTCATTGTTTTCCTACATCCACAGCCTCCCAGCCAACATAGCTGAGAGATGGTTCGTCTCTTTCTTTGGTCACCCAACACACCTGCAAAAGTTCAAAGTTTGTAAATAGATTCAAACTATGTTCAGTGTTTCCTCCCTCTCAGTGTCTTTGTGACCGCCCGTATAGAATCCACTCTCGAGAACTCGACTATGATTTTCTGTCTTTTAATCTCTTCCATTAGAATTACACACCATTTTCACTCTTGAGATCTACCTTGATTTGGGAATATTCTTCATCCAGCTCTTAAAGTGCAGCCGTGCTCATCCAATGCTGAAAGGATCATGCCTATGTGCCCTTCATCTAATTCAACCACAGCACTAAAAGGGATACATTTGCTGGTTATCTCGTAATTCTAAGTTTAGTTATGCATCAAACGTGAAATCATCATTGACGAAAAAACAGGACTCTCTAAACATATGCATCCAAAGAAAGGTGGGCCACAAGAATTGGTTTTATGAGCTACACATGAAAACCTAAGCGCTTTCTTCTCTTTAATGTCACTATCCAACATCGCATGAAAACCCAAACATTAGTTTCGAATCAAACATAAAAACATTGTTCCTGGAAACCATGCTTATAAGCACCTCTAAACTCATATGAGCTTGTAGATCTAGTATAAGAGCTTGCGTCATGAATTAAACACAGTTTAAAGAAGTGATTTGAGCTCACCCAATCTTACCATGTGGGCTTAGGAATTGAGAGCCACCATTATCAGTCATTGATCTCCATCTAACTCGTCACATGCCACAATAAACATGTCCCATTTTTGGCCAATTATTTATTTCTTTTGTGCTGAATGGTGGTGAATCTTTCTATGATTCCACGCTGGAATCATCGTCTGGTCTATGCTTCTCCTTTGGGGATAGAGAATAAATGACGTGGGAGCACGTCATAGGCCACCCTGCTTTCCTACTCATCTGATCCTCCGTTCCATGTAACCCTCATGGAAGTCTGATGTAAAGCTCAATTCTGAAACGCAAACAAGGCAGGGAAGGGAAGGAAGAGGAAGCCGAAGGTACCACTGCATGGCTCACTCTGTAAACTCTAGATCCTTCCTTCTCGCTCCCTCGCGTCGATTATCGCAGCCATTGAAGAGCCACAGGTGGAAATCCTTCATTTTTGCTGCTGAATCCAAGAGGGGGTTTTCCTTCCCTGCCTTCAGAGTCGGGAACCAAGCTGAGAGTGAGGCTGGAGGTGGAAGCAAGCCGGAAACATCAACGAAAAGCTTCAATAATCCATTCAATTTCAGAGGTGTGCCGGATGTTCAGGCTCTGATTCCTGTCACTCAGCCTTCGGCCTTGACTTTCGGTGACCAGCGGCGGAAGGACGGCGGAACGGTCTTTGTTGCTGGTGCAACTGGTCAGTCTGGTGTTAGGATCACACAGAAACTTCTCCGGAAAGGTTTTAAGGTTCGGGCCGGCGTGTCCGACCTCGCCTTGGCGCAAGAGCTTGCTCGAATTGCCGCTAGCTATAAGGTAAAAACTCCATCTCCTTGATGGTCAATTTATGCCAACCTCCGAGCACAGCAATGGCTGACCTTGGCCATACATTGTCCAGGTTGTGTCATTGAGCTTAACAACACAATGTAATTTGGTTCAGTGCACTCCTGGCAGAGGGTGTGCCAACAAAGGTGTTGGCAGCAGAGACCCGGGTCGATCCCCCTTGGTACATGGGTTTCTTGCAGTTTTATTAGGTGAAGCACATTAGACATGGTTAGTCATGCAACACGAAATTGCTGGTAATTTTAGACGTCACATGAATTAAACCTGATAGGTTCACGACCGTGAAAGTTTGTGTTCACGTCCACCCAAAGTGACAAAAGATTCAGGTCTCGATCGAGATGATGTAGAATTACCGAAAGAAGCATGTTAATCTGTCATTTTCCTAGTACTGGATGGAGCCTTCTGAGATCTAATCCAAACTTCTGATATCCAGATAATCTCCAACGATGAACTAAGGCGTCTGAATGCTGTGGAATCCCAAGTGGATGATCCTGAATCGATTGCAAAGGCCATTGGTAATGCCTCCAAAGCTGTTGTCACAGTAGGCCCTGCCGAGAATGGGCCGACCGGCGAATTGACTGCACTCAATGCACTGAAGGTGGTCCAGGGTGCCGAACTTGCCGGGGTCAAGCATGTTGTGGTGATCTATGAAGTGGCTGCAGCCCCAGTCTCCACCTACAATGTGCTGGATGGGCTGACATCCTTCTTCAACAACGTCTTCTCTCTCAACCAACTCTTGACCTTGCCGGAGTTGCTCGCGAAGATAGCCGAAACCGGTGTGAGCTATACTCTGATAAAGGCCAATCCGGTCAATGACTACGCACCGGAAAGCAGCTCCAACCTGGTCGTCTTGCCGGAAGGGAGCGAAGGATTTAACGACTACAAAGTAATATAGTGGGTGCAATTTTTTCAGGTTTATTTCGTCTTTGTTTGCCATGACATCTTGGTTTCTATGATTACTAAATTTTGAAATTTCAAAAAAATATGACCCTTGATGGTGTTTTGGTTCCTACAGGTCTCGAAATCCCAGATTGCAACCCTCGTTGCAGATGTTTTCTCTAATACAGCCATTGCAGAAAACAAGGTGAGTGAAGACCATCAAAAACAGTTGTTCTTTAAGGGGACTCTGGAGTTTTGGATCTGATTACAGGATCCATTCACAAAGGACTCAGATTCCAGAGGCATGATCGTTTCATACTGGGTCGGTTTAGTCAAAATTGGATAAAATGGTGGGGATTTGAAAGACCTCATTATTTTCTAATTTCTTGTTGAATTATTTAAGAATGTCATATTTACCCATTTACGATGGTGTTAGAATTAAAAACCCATTCAAAATCTTTTTTAAAAATGATTTAATTCAAAAACCAATTCTCACATTAACACTTTCATCTTCATGTTCAGGTTGTTGAAGTGGGTGCAAGCTCATCAGCTCCAGAAAGATCAATAGATGAATTATTCAGGTAATCACAAACACTGATACGACTCGGCTAGGGTGACATGAATCTGAAAATGGGTCATTCTAATTCAAGTCCAACACAATCAGACCCGATCCATGGCCACGTCGTGTTAGACTTTAATCTGGATCCATAACTGGTGAACTGGGTAGATGCTAAATAGTTCGAACACCGTCCAAGATGTGCCGTCCTTACAAGTTGATGAGTCTGCGTATATTTTTCGTCTGTCACTGCCACACGAAAAATATGAAAAGTTAATAAAAGGAAAGAGGAAACAGAATCATAGATTGATTGGGTAAGAAATGGAATTCTCTTACTAAACCATAATATCATATCTACCAATGCAGTTCCATCCCAGAAGATGGAAGAAGGAAGGCCTTTGTTGAAGCTGTAGCAAGAGCTAAAGCAGAGGAAGAAGCCCTAGAAGCCACGAGGAAAGCTCAAGAAGCTGCAAAAGCTGCTAAAAAACTTGAGGAAGAAGTTCAAAAGCTGTCTGAAGAAAAGGCTAGAGCAGCCAGTTTAGCTGAAGAAGCCAAAGAGAGAGCCCAAGCAGTGGGTTCTAACATTGACAAGCTTCTCAGCAGAGCCAAATCTGCAGGACAAGACTTCTCGTGGGAGAAACCCTCGTTTCAATTTGCAAATTCCTTAAATCTCAAACAGGAAGATGAGATTCTAAAGGTTCAGTTGGCGACGACCCGGGGACAAGCCAAGGCCAAGAGTTTGACTCCAAAAAAGGCAGTGGTGAAGAAACCAAAGCAATCAGTCCAACCAAAACCCCCCAAAAATGAAAAGACTGAGATCAAGAATGTATTTGGTGGGCTTTTCAAGCAAGAAACTATCTACATTGATGATGATTAGAGAGAATTTTTCTGGTTAAATCAAATTTGTGAGGAAGATTTCTCTTGAAACAAGGGTGATGAAGAGCTAAAGATGTGGGAGTGAAAATTTTTAACTGAATATATTTTAATTTTGTGCATATCACTAATCTCTTCAAACTTCAATTCTCTTTCTCGAGACCAGAGAATACGAGATTTCCTGTTTTCCAAGATTCTAAAATCCTCATCGGAATTCTAGATATTATATCTGATTCTCTAGTGAAATAATACATACATGTGTATGTATATATGAACGAAAGAGAGAGAGAGAGTTCTCCAGTTCCAACCGATTGTGGGCACAATGATATCAATGCACAAAGAGCTATAGATCTCTTGTCCATGGGGCTGACTAAAGAAAACATTGAAGTTCTAGGTCCCCAAAATCGATACTCGGGGGTGTGCCTATCTGTAAGGAGTCTGCAACAGCCCATCTTGCTAAAAGTAAAAACGAATGATGCTTATTTGTGGTTTTGACAGACAAGTGTTTGATCCAGTTCGATGACAGAACTTACAGGGCAACACATTTTCATCAGCCGGATGTTCGAATCAGATGGAACCAAATTTTATTATTGATTCAGGTTGTGCAGCTGGTATGGTGTTGCATGCTAATGATGCTTATTTGTGATTTTTACAAATAAGGGTTCTTCATGAAGGTGGAGGTTTGAGAAAATTTCAAGATGTTTGATTAGTGTTTTTGATACTTTTACAAAATATGCAAACTTGAAATATATTACTGATGAATCACATATAATTTGTAGAAGATACTCTTGGAAAGCCTGTGTACATGCTCAAGCAAAGTAACAAAAAAAGGAAATAAGGTTGTCTAGGTTGACCTGTTTCTGACACGAATACCATCCTGAACACAAAATTGCCCCTCCCCCCCCCCCCACCCCCCCCAAGGGAGAGATTGCAAGGACAGCAATTAGTAAATTCACGTCTGCTGCAGTGCAAATTGTTTTCAACTTGTGGTGATTATCAGAAGCCAAGACTTGGATCACCAGTAAATTTTAAGCCCATCTTTTAAAATGGTTATGGGTATAAAATATTTGGACCAAAATCGTTTGAACCCGGTTTGTATACTCAAACCGAAAATTGTCTTTATTACCCAACCGAACCAACTCTCACCTGAATACGTTGCTTTGAAACTAAACCAATTCAAGTATGAGCACCTCTCTCTCTCTCTCTCTCTCTCTCTCTCTCTCTCTCTCTCTCTCTCTCTCTCTCACACACACACACACACACACACACAGACCGATGCATATAGAGGTGGCTTGTTTGGACATGACTGGTAGGTCAAACCGGACCCAAACTGGCCTTTGAATCGGCCAAAATGAAACCGGTGGCCCCCTGAATTTAGTTCCACTTCTACCTATTGGGGAACCAAACTGAAGTGGTAACTTGGCAGTTTGACATAGTATCATGGTTTAAAATCCCATGCATGTTCATCTCATGGAATTTTCAAATGAAATTGGACCCAAAACCATCATAAAATCGGAGCTGAAGCAGGCAGAACTGAAACCGGTTTGCGCGTGTTGTTGCCCAAGAGTGCCACGTACCTTTCTTGATTTTTCAGCGTTAATACCGCGTGACTGGAATTGGGATTAGAACCCTCACTGGTTTACCCAAAACTGGCCGACTCTACACACATACGGACACAGCCATTGTTTTTCTTTCATCAAGAAGATGATAGTCTAACTATATGTGCATCAAAATTATTCAATGCAAGTCATTTCACAGTTCACAACATGCAACAGATAAGAGGAGGGAAGAGCAAATTGTGCCATGCGGAGTGCCGCTCGTTTTAAGTTTTGCTTCATCAAAGTGCAGTGTTATTTGGACCACCACATGAGCAAGTGGACTCACCTACCAAAAGCATCAAAACTAATACTAAGGACTCTATAAAACAGAGTGTGCACACGACCATGTGCCTGCATTTATAACATAATTAAATAATATAATTTTAATTTTACAAGAAAATTGTACGAACATAAAATATTGAGTTAATATTAATTAATACAAAAAATTACTAGACAACCGTTAACAAGTTCACTTAGTGTTTAGTTCATGTTCAAATAAGCTCAATCGATCTAAAAGCAAAACAAGGACAAAATACAAGCCATGACCAGCCCTTATTCTGTTTGGTGGGGTGGTTTACCGTGCATTTTTATATTGAAGTTTATAGTTAGAAGATTATCTAATTTATTCGTATGCAGGGTTTTTGGTGATCTATCGAAGTCTAAATAAAGGAATTGAGTAGGACATCAATGTAGGATTGGGGCATACATACTGACTTCGTCAAGGGGGCAAAGAAAATACAAAAAAAGAGGAGCACCATCATACCAGCACTACTATGCTAGAACTAAAAGCATTTCCATCACTGCTCACCGAAACGAAGATTCCAATATTTAAAGAACAATGAAGAAAGAGCACTTGTGAGAAGTCAGGAATAGACAGTGGTTATATATATATATATATATATATATATATATATATATATATATATATATATATAAAAAGCTAAATAAGATTATGAATTTAGCTACACAAGTATCTTACTTAATTAAATATACCATGTAATACAATATAATCCATAGATACCATCAGTAGCGGATCCACTTTAGGGCGAGGTGAGGTATGCGCCTCACTTGAAATCTTTAAAATTCTTGAGTCTGCCTCTGTTTTGTTGAGCCTGAAAAACAAGTGTCTCATCGGCAAAAAATTCCTTGATGCCCAACTGGATGCAAGATTCTGGACATATCATTTTCATGTCAGTAAGTACGTACATTGACACATGCAAAGGATAAGACAAAGGGTATCCCCCGTCACGATGACGGAGTTGATGGATGAGGCAGAGAGATTGGGGTCAAGGATGCATCCAATTCCTATCCGATCCGGTGGCATCCCCAATTCTCTTCGCCAATGGCTCCGCAATTAGGCTTTCGGGTGACGGATCGGTGCCCTAATTGCACCCGATCTCGCATACTCCATCTTTGTCTTATCTACAAATGTTTTTAGCATTGAATATATCAGAATAACCATACAAATAACAATACAATTATATATATATATATATATATATATATATATATATATATATACATAGAGAGAGAGAGAGATCCATTCAGCGGAAGTGGGTCGACCACCCCACCCCAACCAAAGTTTTAAAAGTTAACAATTACGTAAAGCCAGTGGTTGAATCCCTCAGGTAGTTCATGGGTATTCGCTAGACACCTGGTCTTATCAGATTATATATGGTTGCAAAAATATTGGCATATTAATATTCGTCATCTCAGGAAAAAGGTCTCTTCCTCTCTCGCATAAGCAACAGAATACGTCTTATATACAGGTGCTTGTCTGTAGTTTGTGTGCGTGCGTGCGTGTGGGAGGGGGAGAGAGAGAAGGGGGCCGGTGTTGCGGATGGCCGGATGAACATGCTTCGTTCGTCCGATGGTGGTTAAATCACATGGCTCATATTCACCCTATACAATGTTGTAGATCTAATGATTTGCTGTCTCAAATTGGTTGTTTGATTTAGTGTTACATTTTTATTGCAAGTAACTTTTTCCTCAACCATTACTTTGAGAGTTTTCCCTTTAGTTTATTTTATTTGTTGGAAAAGAAAAGATTTAATTCACTTATATCCATTTTCTAGAGTGAGATAGAACCGTCTATTTAATCCATTTCATAAGAACAAGGGCGTCCAAAACAAGCTTGCAGCAAGCATGTTTCTCTCTCTCGCACACATATCTATCTATATCCATATATCTACCTTATGTGCGCATCATGCTCGGTGAACTAATGTGAAAATATATCCAAACTATTAAGCAGAAACAAATTAAGATGGCACCAGAATTGAAGTTCTCGAGGTTGAATCGATTTCTCTTTAAATACAAAAAATAGTGAGCAAATTTGTGCCACATCAAATCATGTCGACAAGTTCAACGCGGAAGCTGGAAATCATAATATATGATCCAAGGGGTACAGGTTCTTCTCAACAACCACAAGCACCGCGACGCAGCCGCTTCGTTCCATACTCCTCTCTCTTAATGATCTAAACGCAGAAAGTTAAATATTCCCTCGTTCACCATGCCTTCATTGCCCTCGGTCAATGACAATAATCAGCACACAGAGCAATAGCTAGTTGGGGACTCCACTCACAAGCTAAAGGTCATGAGTTCGATACCTGGGGCTTGCTGTCAAATTTCTCTACTTCTTTGGAGGAAGAACATCAAAGGATACCGAAGTCGGCAAGAACTAACACAACATTTCTCTTAAAACGATACCAAATACACAATAATGAAGTTCTCCATTCCACATGAAGCAGCTTAAATTTGAGGAACTGTCCCTTTCGATATGAATGGATACTGTGGTGCATTTAATTCCGAGACAAAATAAACAGACATCTCCTTCATAAGAAGCCATCCATATCTAGTATGTATATTTTCTGAAAGAGAGGGAAGAACCTTTACTTTCTGATAGCAATACATCAACAACTTAAATTTTCCTTATTCTTTTATGCTCCTGTACTCTCACGAATGCTGAATACCTGATAAATAGATGAATAAATGAATTATTTATTAAACATATACTTATTTAACCATTCCCAAAATTGTAAGGAAAAAGACGATCTCACAGAATGGAGGCTCTCATGAAGCAACGCCAGAGGCTGCTGGCCATTATACAGTCGATAGGAAACTGAGCAACATGAAATAACTGTAACTCTGCTGAAGTACCAACAGTTACCGTCTTAAAATACCACCAACCGAATAAAATAACAGTAGCCCACAAAAATTACCACCAGTTATTATTGAACCATGTCATAAAAGTTCACCAAACAGAATATGATAGTTGTCACACCCACCTACACGCACCACTGCAATTATTCATCGGCTACTTCAAAGTCAAACAGATGCATAAAAGTTGATGGTAACGTAAAAAAAAGGCTTACTAATCATCGTCTTCAGACCTTTTATATCCATCAGATGAAATAGTCAACCATCCACCGAAGGCTCCACTGATGAACCCTAATTTCTGGCAATTAATACCGATAGAATTTTCACCACAATGCAATCACTTATTCCTTTTTTTTTTCTTCTTCCTCCAATACCTTCAAGAAAAATGTTATCACACGTCGAATGAATCGGTCATTTCTAGTCATGAATATTATCATGGAGGATGAGATCATATTAAACATAGAATTCGTTTAGCACGAAATAGGAGGGATATATCTGTGTATAGGTGTCGATATTTAGTAATTGACTATAAGAAATGGTCTTCCAAGCAGAAAAACCCATCAAATCATGAAAGGAAAAGGAATTCTTTTAGTATGAAAGGGGTTAAACCCCAAAAATGGATGTGAAGTCTGAAGTGAAAGGATGCACTAAAAAGCATGAACAATGAAGCGACCTTTTACGGTGGGGTTCCACGGAAGGAGGGGGTGCCCATGCTCTCATTGGCAGCACTCAAACAGCCGATGCTTGTTCTCATCAAATCAAAGATAAGCCTCAAATCGTTAAAGGGACTACCAAATGCACTGTAGGAGTCCCACACCCCATCCTTTCAGTCATTTCCAAGGCCCTCACAGATAGAGATAACCACTTCCATTAATGGAAGCATGAACAGGTTCTTTCTGTCTGGTCAGACACCTCTTACTATTCTTGTTTTCATCCTCTCTCTCCATGATTCCCTAAGCTCATACTTCTCCTCACACAAGCTCCAATTTTCTAACGAAAAAAAAGATCTAATTTTATAAAAGCGAAAAAAGTTGAGTTTATTGTCGAAAACTTTAACCTGTGTCAAGAATAGGGTTGACACGGGTGTTGAGAACAATACTAATTCTGCAATGGAAATGGAGCAAGAATCTCTGCAACCTTTTCTGTTCCTCTCTATCCTCCATTTTCCACGGTCCTCCTGAATTCATTATTCACCTCATAGATGACCCAACTATATAAAACCTTAATCTGTATCACAGAACACAGGATTAAAGCAATAACGGGTGCTCTGGATAATAATAATTAAGGAATAGTAAGAACAGAAGAACAAGAGAAAAGAATGTGTCTCATGGCAACATTACAAAGAGAAGCACACCTCATATTCTTCCACTATCACACAAATGACATTTGACTAATATTAAACTTGCAGGATGCTGGATACCCTCTCTCTCTTCCCAAACGATTCATACAGGAAAGGAGCCAAAGAACGCCCAAAAGGAGAATCTAACTGAAAAAAGTATTAATTAGACAAAGAAGACACTGCTGTTAATCTGTGTACACATACATTAAAAAACCATTAATTAGACAAAGAAGAGACTGTTGTTAATCTGTGTACACATTCATTCATTAATCAATCACACATCTGAGCAAACAAACCCGCGGACAGGAAACCTATCACTCACAAGAACTAATAAAATTTACCTAAAAATGAAAAAGAAAACACAACGGGAAACAAAAATAAGAGAAATCAGTATGGTGGGGGACGTGGAGGAGCCCAGCCGTAGACGTCGTGTGGGATCTGACCATTAGGAAGCAAGTTGGGGGGCAGATTATAGATTGGCAACGAAGAAGGATCCGGCAATCCTTGCTGTTGCTGCCCGGCACTGGTCGCTAGTCCGGCACCTCCAACGCCGCTGCTACCACCTCCCCCTGAATTAGATGACTGTTGCTGCATTGCGAGGTTTTCGGCCTCTTCGTCTAGGGGCAGTCTCTCATAAGTGGCGTTGGAGAAGGTGGCGGCAATGACCATCACCGGCCCGGAGGCAACAAGTGCTCCGACGACGCTGCCACCGACAATCTGGCCCTGACCACCGGCAAGGTAAACGGTCAGTCCGGTGGCGCCTGGTGGGGATGGTGCCGGTAGGAAGGCACCCGAGAGGGAGAGGATCTCGAATCTGCCATGGAGGGTGACGACGGCACCAGATGCAGCCGGCTGCCGAAGCGTGACGTTCACAACAACGCCGCTGCCGCTGAGTACACAGACGCCGCGCTGCCGGCGCCTGGCGAAATTGGTGATGCTTGCAACCACGTCACTGCCGCTGGCAATCTCAAGGATATGGCTTCTTAGGGCGTTGGGGCTCTCTCTAGTAATGATAATCGGCGGCTTTGGCTTGTTCTTCGATCCCGGAGGGCGGCCACGGGGTCGACGGCTTCCCGCCTCGACTACCTCGGTGCCAACTGCGTGGTCATCGTGCTCGTGCTCTCCATCGCCGCCACCACCTCGTCCCTCCTTATCCTCCTCCTCATTGCCACCGACGTTATTGTTGGCCCCGGAATCAGTTTCTCGTTTGGACGTTGTCGAGTCCAGGCGGCCGAGCGCCGGTTCATCTTCAGAGTTGTGGAGGTGGAGGCCCGACGAGGCTAGACCTGGTGCAGACACCGGATCCACCCCGCCTAACCCCACATTCCCCGTCCACCACCGGTTCGCCAGCTCTCCTCCTTCAAACCCAACTTTCTTCTTCTTCCCCCTTAAATCTGACTCTTCTTCTTAGCTGCGTTTATCTCTATTTAAAATCAACATCCCAGGATAAGGTAGCTTGACCGCAGATGTGTCGCAAATATTTTTTCTCTCTCCAAAGGAAAACCAAGAAAGAGTATCTAGATTGAATGCACTGATATATATCAAGCAAGAGAGAGAGCTAGGAGGGAGAGGATTTGAACTCGAACTATGAGGAATCCAGTGAGATTTGATTCCTGTTGATGATCTTTCGAAGTGCTAAACCAGGGAAAGTATCGTTGGGGAGAAAGAGAAACACAAGTTCAAACAAGAATAAGAGCAAGAAGATAACCGGAGAGATTCAAGTAACAGTATTTGCATGCGAGAAAGGAGAGAGTATCAAATAGAAATACCTAACAATCAAAAACAAAATACCAAAAGAAGTTTGACAAACTGTGTGCAACTAGTCTTGTTCCCAATAAGATATGGCTCTAGAAGAGGAAAAAAGTCTCACAAGAGAGAGAAGCTTGACTACTTATATGAACCCTAGCGACTAATAAAGGACTTAAAATGACACAAAATCACAGAGTATTTCACTTTTCTGCATCTGGGTTACCCCATCATGCCATCTAAAAAAGAAAAAAAATTAAATGCCCATAAATATTTACTCTGGATTAAACTATAAAGAGATGCTGTAATCTATTATTTTCTAATAAATGTATCATATTTATCTGAAAACCAAACAACCCACAAATATTTAATAAGGATAAAGATATAAAGCGAAATGCAGGCCAGAGACAGAGAGAGAGGTACAAAAGGCGATCTTCTTCGGGAAATCTCTGAGTTAGTAGCTCGCTTTCTTTGACGAAGCGTGTGGGTATCGTACCATCACAACAGAGAGACGCAGAGCGATGGAAAGAGAGGAAAAAGAATCGTGGCCGTTAAATCTATGCAAAATCAGACACCGATAGTAGAACTATAAATGTTTATCCAGCCCTCTTTAGAGAGAGAGAGAGAGAGAGAAGGGGGAAGAAGGCGGCTTTCTGACTGGTTAAAGCGGTTTTTGGGATGCTGGTTTTTGGGGGAGGCTGAAGGGAATACTGGTAGTTTTGGGGTGGGTTTACGGAAATACAGGAATTTTAGATGTGGGGCAGAGTGCAGCTTGTGGTGGTGGGGAATTGGGAACACGTCACTGTCTCGCGTCCCGACACTTTCATCGAATGCCAAGGGCGGGTCTCTGTATCTTAATAATTAATTAAAGGGTCCTGCATTTGGGATGGAGTGATTATTTTTTTGCTAATCGTGCTTAGGAAGTCATTATTTTAATAATTACGATGGGATTCCTCTTCAATTTCCTGCTTGTCCTTTGTGTTGCTTTTACCGCCCCCACACCATAAAATATATGGTGAAATCTAGCACACCTTGCTGAACCGTGCTGTTTTTCAAACTATTTTAGTCAAACAATTATCACGTCAAAAGTCAAAATTACCACCTCAACATTTATTAAATACCAAATGTGTCCTTTGGTAGATAAATACGTTACCACGTGATCGTTAATGTTGGAGGTGTAATTTCAAGACGGCCAGTCAGGGGTTCGATTCTCATGGGCGCCATCTCCTTGCTTGAGCCAGCACCCACCTCTTGACTCGGCGCTGTGGCTTATCTTGTGCCTGTATGTGAAACTGAGAAATAAGAAGCCAGTTGAATCGTCTCAACCAACCTGTTGTAGAGGGCATAAATAAGACGAGTTCCAGTCGTTCCTGTCATCTCATCTGTATTTGCCATAAAACGAGCAATTAAGTTATTCAAATTTTCAATATAACATGACATACTCCTATATATATATATATATATATATATATATATATATATATATATATATATGTGTGTGTGTGTGTGTGTGTGTGAGAGAGAGAGAGAGATAGAAGAGGCTTTGATGTAGATGGGACAATACATGATCAATGATTGTTATAGTTAATTGAGGCCCCGAATTTCTTAGCCATTTATGGTACGAACCTTAAATACCAATTTTAGAAGTCAATATGGCGATGAGTTCATGTGTGGATGAGACAAAGCTTAATCATGATGATAGGAAGACGGACCCAACACATGCACCGCTTTATTATTTCAGTCATTAAAGCGAAATTGAATAATTAAGAAGAGAAACTTTTACTTGATAAGATATATGAATATTATGTATTGTACTTAGGAAATATCCAACTTTTGAGCCTCCTAAAATCCATTTTTATTTATATATATCTATGTCGTGGCATAAAGAAATATCCACTCATATATCTGTAAGGCGAAACACCCCATTACTTCTGCCAACCCTATTCTTAGATCTTTTTTCGTGAGAAAATCGGATCTTGTGTAAGAAGTGTGAGCTTAGGGGAATCATAGAGAGAGAGAGAGATGATTGATTTGTTTAAACAGGTCTTCTTCCTACGCAAATTGATTTGTTCCAGGGTTTTAGTTGTGAGGACACAAAAAGGATGCAAGAAAAACCAAATTTAAAAAGAGAAAGTAGAGTATGACTTCATCCAATTGGACTAATTAGGCAATTGGATCCGAAATAAGAATCCGATATAAACATCAAAGACCAAAACCTAAGTATATATTGTGAAATGGATGCAAGAAGCAATACATGAAATATAGTCCAGTATAATTCAACATACTCTTTTCTTTTTTAAATTCTCCAAATTCCAGTATTCCGACATATTGATTATGATAGAAGAGTCACTAGTCCTTCAAAAGCTTGCTAAGTATCCCTTTTCATTTTTTGAAGTCAAAACACATAGCAATCCACTACTCATTATTGTTAGGTTGTTCATAAAACAAGAAAGAGGAGTACTGAGTCACATCATGACATAGTTCGTAATTAAGAATCAAGCCATTGTCTTTGCAAGTCCCCTTTTCCTTTTAAAACGAAGTTGAAAACCATATGCTTAATTAATTCAATAACCATAATCCTTGTCAACTTAGATGTACTGCTTGGTTGCTTCAATTGGCTTATAGAAAGCTCACTGGGCTCGACTACTATGGCCAGATGATGACAAACAAGGTAAGCTTCTTATTGGTTCAACTTGTTACATCTCATTAATTCTACCAAGTTGCAGCTACGTTCATCGAAGGCGAGCCTTGGTACTTGTGTGTATATGTGTGTATATATATATATATATATATATATTAAATATATATATATATATATATATATATACAAAAGGGATAATGTTCATCCACAATATGCTCGTTCATTACTTTTTGGTAACACGAATGTAATTTAAAATTTTAAAAGTTTTTGAAAAATAATAAGGATGTGTTATTATATATTATATCTTTGAAAAGTAATGATAAAGTATGAATGTTAATGGTGAACATGATTCAATCAATCAAAAAAAAAATACATATATATATATGTATGTATGTATGTATGTATGTTTATACATATATACGTATGTATATCTTTGTCTTGTGCATTGTCTCTCGTTCATCTCGTCTGTTGAATTCTGTGCTACGAACAGCCGAAGCTTAGCTCATTTTGATTGCCTTGAAGACCTAGAGTCTCTGCAGGCTAATTAAGCTACGACGTCCTTAAGCATAGCACGAGCAACTTTATTGATATCGATATCGCTCACTTATGGTAATTAAGATGTAATAACGTCAATAATACTTAATACTTAAGGTTGTTTAGACACTTAAGAAAGGCGTCTGATTGATGGAGCTTTTTGTCGATAATCGCTCACTCTAAAGGGAAAAAAAGCCACTAAAGTGTTTGGTAGAAACAATTTAACGCGAAGTTGCATTTCTCCACACCATATCGTCGAAAATGGTGAATAAGAGAAGGCTTGGTTTTGGTACAATGTAATAAGGTCGATTATCCCATTAGCTCTGCTAATTATATATATCAAATATATTAAATTTTCCAAGAAACCATAACCATTTAATTCGTTTATCAGAATACGACTTTCTTAACCCGATTAATCGGAGCCCCAATCCACGCCCAGGAGAAGGGTAATTACGTCAAATGACAAGCCTTCTCTTGCGTGTTGGTGAAAAGCGAAGGGGAGTTCAGACTTTTTAGCTCCAACCGAACACGCCGCCGGCCAAGTTAGGCACTCCCCACGACCTGATCCACCAAACCAACCTTAGACCCGAGTCTCGTTGAACAAGTAGGAGCATTTTAGACTTCTACGTAGATGACGCTTGCTCTCGGTGAATAGATGAACAGAGTGAGGATAATATAGTCATTTGTTGCATAAACCCCAGCGTTAGACGGACACGTTAACACGTTTTCTGGGTTGGGAGAGGGAGAAAGATTTGGGTTTTGGTGGGGAGCCAACAATGACTAATTTGCCTTTGACCGAAACTGGAGGGCTTAGGTGCCTTCCGTATTTGACCTTATTTCCAGTTCACACGGCCGACCCTTGACTTTCTTGCTCCTCATAAATATTTAATTTTTTAATAGAGATAATATATTGTGATGAGAATATCGTTATTTCATTGTTTACGACAAAAAAGAATCAGGTACTTTTTGTTCCAATCATGATATAAAAGCCAAAACTCACCCTACCCGAAAAATTTGGGTTCATGTTGGATTGAAGTAAAAGCCAGAACCAAATAAAAAGCCGTCTCCCCGACGCAGGTTCTGCGGCGGGTCACAACATGGGTTCTTACTTCCGATTTATATTAGTATTGACTTCTATAAAGATAAGATCACATTTTATGGCGTCTTTATTATATCTTTATAGATAAGAAAGATATAGAATTTTGTCCACCCAAATAATAACAATATTTCTCATACTTTTTCAACTTTTAACTTATAAATTAATAATCATATCACTTAAAAGCAATAAGGAGACATGAATAAAACATGTCAGGATTTGGTGAAATCTAATTCTACTAGTAGTTTTAAATGTGTCTCTTTTATTTTTTTATTGGCATTACATCAACTTTATCTTTGATAATCCGTTTACAAATGTAATAATATGGGTTTGATCTGGACCCAAACCTGGATCTGGATCCATTTGAGGAAAGAACAGCAACGCTTGCTGCTCTTGCTATGGAAAGCAAGGGTGGCAGTAACTACCACCCACCATGATTTTTCATGGTTTAAATTGTGATTCTTGAATGGATTGACATCGTAGGGAAGGTGCTTATGCTTCCACAATGTCGGTTCATTCCAAGGAAGAAGAAATGACAGAGAATCCACCGATGGTTCTTCTTAGGCTTAATCGAAAGAGAGATAGACGGATAACGACGTACCATCGGTTGCCAGAAAAATACCTCTTTTAGGTGTGTCCTGATTCTCGTGTCGTGTCCAATATGCCGTGTCATTTTTGACACATTACGGATGACACTGATTCATGTTGTGTCTTCGTGCATCGTGTTAGATAGGTTGTGTCTTGTGTCAAAATAGGTCAGAACCATGTTTTGGGTTCTGGGTTATGTTCATGTTAGAAACAAGTACAAGTTGGGTCTTGGAACTAGTTCTGAGTTAAAACCAATTCTACGTCGACACAAGAACACAAACTATCTAGTTTGTCACCCAGTTGGACTGGATATGGATCCAAATGACAGTTTGGATCTATGACAGTTTAAATGGATCCCAATTGAGATTTAGGTGATTTTAGGGTCATTTAGGATCCGATTTGGACACATTTTATTGCATTAGACTAGTAATTAAATGAATTTTAATATTTTAATTATTTAGAATTTTAAATTAGAGAATTTGACTGTAATAAGAGCAGTCCAGCAGTTTGGGGATTTGATCTTAGTATTCCTTCATTTAAGGGGTTATACATTCTTTTAGAGAACCATACTAGAAGTTATTTATGGTTTTAGATGGATTTAAATGTAAATAATTGCTAAATGTTTTAATGATATTTATGAAATTATGTTTGTAATTATGGGTTGTTTATTATGCTTTTGAAGTGGAACTTGTTATGGATTGGTTGATAAAGAGCATGTTTTGATATGCATGTGTTGGTATGAACATGATATTTAAATTTTGTATGGGCATGGACTTGAGTATATGTGGATCTGGATATGAGATTGTAAATGTGATAAATTGAAATTAGTTTTGAAATGTAATAATGTGTAACTATATGAGTCGTATTTGTGTGGGGTCTCTAGAGACTTGTATGTCTCTCAGACATTTCGGCTTAGGATGAATATAGAGTGTGTTCTTAGGCACTCTGCTATGAGAGTCGGCGTGATTTCATCGTCGTGGACAGGGTGACTAAGGTCATGTAAGGGAGAGTCAAACAACTCCTATGGCCCTATGTGTGTGTATGTTAGTATGAATTTGAAATTATAAATTAGAAATGAAAGTATGATTTATTATGAAATGCTTGTTAAAATATGCATGATTTTAATATGACTTTTGTTTAAAGATATTTAACATTCCTATCGAGGTATGGGTCTCACCCTACCATTTTACAATTCGTCCTAAAGCTAGCACGTGTAAGGCACACGAAAATAAGTATCAGTTGAACGAGATACATATTTTGAGATGGTATGTTTAGATGAGTGGTAGATTGCTTAAATAAATATTTTTGTTATTCGGGGTAGTTTTGGTGGGTCCCACATCATTATGGACATATTGTTTAGATGTATAAGTATTTTACATAATTAAGTTTTGTTCGAGTTAGATTTGACTTTTCTTGTCTTTCATTACCAATTACGATCACACTCATGCGAAAAGCAACCACATGGCATCGGTTCGAATCGGGTCGTGGTCGCGACTCGTGTGGGTGTGACAATAATAGTTCATAAAGAGTATAATTGATATGTTTCATGCATTCTTAGTTGTTATCAAGCTTGATTAGGAGCGATATTTGCATTAAATTTATAAAAGAAAGACGACACTTTATTGTTTTCTTCCACCAACTTAAGACCCTTTCCGTACCTTTCTCTGTCTTTCTAAATATTCAATCTAGTTTCTCACAAGTTTTCACCGAAACTTTATCAATCGACCACGAAATGTTACCTTTCGAATACAATCGGACTGAAGTATGAATCCACAGCAACAGCGCGACGTATACATTGAAAAGGTTTATATTCTACTATTTGGCGGGCCAGCAGCCCTTAATATGAAGATCAAGCAGCGGATGCCGCCAAACAGGCTTGTTTAGATTCAATCTGTTTGGGTCCCTACCAGAGGGCCAAAGCAGGGCACACTCTTTCGCGTGCGGAAGAAATCCACAGCAAATTCACTAATGAGTTCGCGGGCCCGAGGGGCACGTTGGGTTTCCCTTAAGAGAAGACGAAGACAGAAAAATTCAAAATTCATCTCAATCTGTTCTACAAATTGCACGGATAGACAGATGTCTGGTCCCATTGATTCCCCTTGCATGTTTGTCTCCGCCCAACTTCATTTCCCCTTCTCTTTCCCCAACCATACATATTCGGGTCCCACACATATATGCAACTAGATCTGTCCAGTTTCGACCCATCCCCGCGAGTTAAACCAAAATGGGTGTACCCACATCAGTCCTTTAAGAATATATACTCTCGAACCTTAATGCTTAATGCTCTTGATAGACTATCGAAAACAACCCAACTATCACGCTTGCTTAATTGTTTTCTTTCAAAGTTGAGCCTTTTTTCTTACAAGAGGAAACCAAAGCCTAACACGCATCAATATGCACCCTTTGGGAGTCGAACTCCCCACCAGCAGAAACGGCCCTAAAGTTCCTCCCTTGAGCTAACGCTATGAGTACAATATCACACAAAATTTATCTATCAAATTAGTATAGTCTTTTCTCACATGTCAAAATATAGTTGGAAGCATTAATTATTTTGAAACTCCCAAGCAGCGAGGGTACAAATTCAATTACATGTTTGTCCAGTTGGTAAAAATACGATAGGAATACAAACATAATGGATTCGGATCAGATGTACATCACCAAATCTAGGTAACTAGATAATGCAGAAAACAGATTGAGAGTCCGTGATCCAATTTGGACATCAAATATGAGTGTTGTATATATGCAAATAAGCAACACCCATATCTGGTATCCGGATATGGTCTCAGATGCTGAATCTTGATCGATCGACTTAGAGTTGGATCCAATATCTAAACAACTCGCTGACATATGTTTTATATATCTACCAAAAAAAAAAAAAACAAAGCCAAATCGTTTGGGATTTTCATATAGTTTTGAATCTCAGATCTAGGTCGATTAATTTAGGCTCATATCAGTAGGGATGGCAATGGGGTAGGGTGGAGGAGGGTTTTCACCCCACTCGCACCCGCCCCACACTAGAAACTTGCCGTTACACTCTGCACAGCCCAACGAGTTTTGAGAATCAAACCCCACACCTGCCACGTCCTGTCCCATTTCAATCTATACAAATATCTTTTTCCAAAAAAGGTTGTCTACATATAATTTACATACAACATAAAATCTATTCTATAATATTTTATATTATTAAATTAGAAGTGACTATAATACACATTTATATTTGTATAGTATATATATAGATGTAAAATATATACTTAGTATATATATATATACACATGCATATGTATATAGATAGATAGATAAATATATAGAATGATTAGATGTTGTCTACTATCAATACTCATGTTCAATCATTTTTTTTAGGCATGAATATAATAATATTATCTTTTATACCTTTTAAAAAAATTTAAATTACTCTAATGCTACTAAAAAGCAATAAATAGTTATGTTAGAGGTGGGCATGAACTGGTTTTATTATATATATATAGATAGATAGATAGATAGATAGATATGAAGAAGACAAAAGGAAAGTGAGGGTGAGTCGCCCATAGTTGTATGCATGCGTAAAACATAGTCGCGTTCCCAAGGCATGTGCCACATGAAGCAGATTGGGTTTGCTGCTACCTCATCGTGAGTCCACACTGGTGATTTCAATTCAGTAAAGATAAAAAAAGGAGGTAGCCCACGACCCGACCCATAATTTAGTCATCCTGAACCAAAACAGTGGCTTATTCAATTTTGCTTACGTTAGGAATCGTTCCCCCTTACACTGTTTCCTCATCTGGTTAGGCGTGGCAGTTTCGTTTTTGGGACCGTATTTGCATCATTGTCATTTCATGCTCGTGTTGAAAGCAGATAAATACCAACACGAGTTCATTTTCGTGTTACAAGGGTGAATTCGAACACAGACTTTTCTTGTCTCAGGTTTTAGTGTTTGAGGCCACCGGTTTCGGCGTGGCAGTTAATTATATGTACTGCGTGCAATCATCGAATGTTAATAAATTTCCCCCTTTTTTATTTGTAAGCTGAAAGTTAAGGAGCATAACAGACGCGGCACAACTCACATAACGAACTGACATCTAGAAGGTTGACTCGTGTTTATATATATATATATATATATATATATATATATATATATATAGAGAGAGAGAGAGAGAGAGAGAGAGAGAGAGAGAGAGAGAGAGAGGTATATGTTCAATCCCCTGCTCAAATCTACTCGTAAAAAAATAAGGTCTTCTGCACTCAGAGCGTTAGTTCACCGGTAAGGCTCTTTCACGCCCACTCTTAGAGAGAGCCAGTTTGATTCTCTGGGGGATGCACCCCTATGTGTGTGTGTTTTAGGCTTCAACCTCAAATTATCACCAATAAAATAAAATAAATAAAATCATTTTGGCTTGGTTAAATCTTGAAAACTCACAAAATGAATTTCGCTAACCATAAAAAGGCCTCAAACTGCACCCAGAGCGTTAACTCAACAGGGCACCGTTGCTACTGGTGGGGAGTTCGACTCCCAGGAGGTGCATGTATGTGTCAGGCTTCGGCCTCCTCTTGTAACCAACATCAATTCCTGCCTATCAAGACTAAATAGTATAGCTTAATTAAGTAAGATTTAGATGCAATTGATTACTGTCTTGAAGGATCCACCATTGGCCTCGAGTTGGTTTGATCTAACCAATTCCCACAGCTGATGACTACGACCGTAGATAACTTAAACAATTGACAGCAGAGCTGTTGACCCTATTTGTGGTGCGATTTGAAGTCAAAACCAAGCAATGCCCAATTGGTGACCACAGTTGCTTCAATTAATGGAAATGCACTAACTGTCCCTAACATTTTAATACACCTAACCCTAATCTTGTGGCTCACACTTTCGGAATCTTCTATTATTAACAATGCACACGCAATAGGGGTATATATATGTATATATATATATATAACAAGAAGAAGAGGGATTGCTAAATGCATAATGTTCTTAGATACATGAAAATACTTAAACATATCTGTCGTTGATGTTTGAGATTAACAATAGAGATTTGAATTATTTTATTTGCAATGCATATGATGCACTAAATACAAACTACAAATTATAAATAATACTTTTAATTCAAATCTTTATCGTTGATTTTCAAGATTGAACGATAGAGATGATTAACAATTTTATGTGTTTAAAAACATTATGCATTTAACACTCTTTATATATATATAGAAAGAGCCACAGTCTACGTTTGTCCTTATGGAGGAGGGGTCACTTGAGGATAAAGATGAAGACAACATGTTAAATGCAGTTCACATGCCATGCCCATGCTTCTTGGTCGTTTCTTCGTAACTAGGCTCTGAGTCATGATATCGAGTTGAGACAAGAAAAAAGGTGCACATCAAGGCTTCACCTAGGCACTTATTTATGTGCAAGAAATGACGGGACACAAAAAATTTACACACATACGAGACATGCTTGCATGTAATGACAACAGAACTTGAGGCAGGGCAATTACTAACTACGATTATAAAATTGTTCTCTTGAAAGAGTGAGGTAGACATGGCCGGTTCCTAACTGGTTCTGTGGTTTCAACTGGAGCGGAGGACCAACTGATTCGGTTCCGGTTTCATCTTTTATAAAATCAAATCTAGAATCAAACCGGAACCAGTGATTGGTATGTTTTTAAATTTTTAGCTTTTAATAAAATTTATGCTTGAAAAACGGTTCCATACTCAAACGAAAACTGCCATGAAGCCAAAGGTCCTAGAACCATAACCAAAATTGGTCCCGGACCGATCGGGATATGATTCAAGGTTTTGAGATTGTGACAATATTGTCTATGCAACTAAGAAATCTCTCTCTATAAAACTCTCTTTGTTTCATAAATATATATTTATATAACAAATATATATATCATATGTTATATAGAAAAATATGGTCCTGCCGACTCATGATTTTTGAAAAATATATAAGATAATGTTATTACACTCATGTCATTTAAAAGTAACAGTTGAATATGAGTGAGTTGTATTTGAACATGATCCAAATACTCATATATATATATATATATATATATAATGTAGTAAATATGCATACTATATTTATGTTCCCAGTCATTGATCGATGATACTGAAATTAAAATTTCAAGAGGAAAAGGTATGTTGATACTTTTTTCAAGTCAAATAAATACACTTGATAATATTTGCTTTTTTGACTTAGATCTTAATCGTCGATCTTGTTGATCTCACGATTGAGATCTTTAGAAGATTAGGCCCATGGTAGCTTCAATAAACACATCAGCCAATCGATCAACGAGTCGTTTCTAGTTAAGAATAATGATAGAATCATTCTAGTTATTTAGTTTCACCAAATAAAATGAGATCAATTTGATTGAGAAATTACTGCACGGTATTAAAATAGATTAAAGCCTAATGACAGGATACTAAAGTGAAGTCATTTCATCTAAATAAATTAATTAGCTTTGGTGAGAAGATGTCGCATCAAGCCTATATATAATAATAAATATGACAGTTCTGATAATATTTTCAGAGTTGTTCCAACTGTTTCTTGATTAGGGTTGCGTGCAGAGGTTGCCTAAAGTGCGTTTCGAACACGAGACTCTTCAAGAATTTCACAATCCATCCCATCACACCTAAGCGATCCAGCCCACTGGGCTCCGACGAACTACGCTGGTTGACTTGATTAATAATCAAGCAATTAATGCATGAACGTGGAATCGACCATAAATTTATAAGCTGCATTTTACGTTCGGATACAAGAGAAAAAAAATCTAATATTTATTTTTCAAGGGTTTCACTACCACCCTTGATATATAGTTGCTCCTGTTTAAATTTCTTCAATGTTCTTACTCACTTCGAAGGCTCTGAAATGATTTCCTCACTCCTTGCCTTGCAAAGGGAGTTCCCTCACCTTATATAGCAATAAAAGAGAAAGCTTTCTTTCTCCAGATATGTGTGTGTGAGTGAGATGTGTATGTATGTATGTACCTGTGTATGCATATGTGCATATATATGTGTTTGTGGTTCCCACATCCTTTAGATAGAGAAAAATATTCAGGCATCCGATTAGGCACCAGAATGAACATCTTTTATGATCTCATTCTAGACCTGTCAAGTTCTGGATACAAGGCAATACCGATAAATGGACATGAACTTAATAATCTAGATACTTACCCACATGAACGAATAATAACTAAAAGAATGCGTCTTCCATACTCATTCATTATTGAATAAAGTCAAAATGATCCTTTCGGATAGCCATGCCAAATATGTCGACAAAGTCTAACCTTCTAAGCTGAAGTCAGTGTTGATGCCGTTGACTCTTACAAAGATTATATGGTTCAAGCTCCACCTCTTGTAAACATAGTAAGCAAAGAGCCCAAAAGTACAAACCCAATATATTGATCCTGTAATTTGCACTAATTATTTATAATCACTTAGACTTTGTCAAGATATTGCTGTAAATTACAGGGAATGTATTCGAGAGCTTGTCACGTATCCTTCTCGATTTTTATTTTGTGAGTTTTGATTTTCTGGTAGGGCGGCCATGTTCAATGTAGCTCCCCCACCAAACATTTGGGAGAAGCTCAGTTTTGGAACTTATCAAGATAATCAAAATGATTGATTGACCAAGTTATCTAGATAATCTCTACTCATGACTGTTCACTGAAGCACGGGTACGTCAGTACTCAAGTTTTTTTTTTTAAATGGATCATGTCAATCCGTATCCAAATAAGTTAACTTGATCCAAAACTCAAATTAAAATCGTGAAATCCCTAACCTCCTTCTCTTTTCATGGTATCATCTCTTTTTCGGTGAATCGGTCCTCTGTCTTTCGACGAGACGTAGTTTTCACAAGATGATAGCATCTTCTTCGATGAATCAGTCCTTTGTCTTATGACACATGACAGTGGCAATACACTGCATCCATCTTGGGTATACTCCCTCACAGAAGCACAGTAGTTTATTTCTCTTTAGGGTCGTTTTGGTATTTTTGACTCAGAAACAAAGAGCAACTTGAATGTGAGAAAAAATTATGATTTTTGTCAATCTACGGAGGAGAAAAGACCGTTGATATAAGATTCAAACGGTATAAAAATAAATAGTTAATGTGATAAATAACAATTAACATGCACTTATTCTTACTTTACTATGTGGTTTCCTATTTTGACAATATGAACTAATGCATGTATTCTAAAAATGAATATACAAGTGCTGATGCGTGGTTCTCCGTTTTGATAATCCATTACCTCCTACTTTAGACGATGAGATTATGATATATTTGTTTGTTGTTTAGGTGTTCTTGTTTTGATATAATTTATTTACTTAAATTTAGCTTCTTATAGTTGTCAATCTTACCATTGTCAATTATAAACTATCATATTTAATTTCATATAATTTTAATTAAATATAATGCATATCAAATTTTTTTAAATTTTAACAGTACCGTACCATGATAAGATAAGATAGCTTTAAGATTGTCACTTGTATTGGCAGCAACTAGGCAGTCAACTGCAAAAGCTCTGCGTTTCCCTTTAGATATCATGTCCATTAGCCACTAAAATGATGTCTGTCCTTCGATCTTCGGCATTCAAAGTTCTTCAAGTGGATCTAGAATGACAGATTATTAAAAAAATGATAGATGATTGAATTTACGAGTCATGACGTCTGCACCAACATACTGAATGTATTAAAGAGTTTGCGTGAATGATTTTCGTCTGCTGTGTTAACGTCCATTGGGTGAACAACTGCGGCGATTTCAGCTCTTTAGTGTTTCAGATTTTAAAGAGCATTCACCCATCTCAGTCTGATCTGCAAGAAACGAAGCTCACATCAGAAAAGCGATGAGTAGTTTTCCTTATCAATGAGAAGATCAAAGATATCAGAATGAATTTCATGAAGCTTTTAATTCACATTTACATGTGGCATAATCCAGTTGGTTTTGACGTGCGGCTGCATGGCTTCATTTTCAGGAACGCCATGAAAAGATGCAACCATTTGAATGACACTCATGATCTTGATATGTTGCTGCCATGAACAGTGGTGCAGATTGTTATTATTATTTGTTAATTTATTGGAAATTTTTACTGCTTACATAAAGGACTCGATCGTAAACGTGGCAGCCTTCTATTGGTTGATTGTAACCGCTAAAGATAGCATGTTGTAGATTCAACAACAGGTTCTCCGAGGCTATTAGAAAGAGGACAGAGTTGGCGAAGGTGGAAGAAACTCAGAAATTTAACGGAGACGGGTGGTCAAAAACCATGGAAAAGAGATGGTCTGAAAGTAACTCGAACCGTTCAGACGGTAAAAGAAGTTTTCAGAAGGAAGACTGCCGGAGTTTTTTGTTTTGATATAAACCCCTCTATATTAGTAATTTTCCAATTAAACCTTTCACTCATGGATATTGGATAAAAAAGCACATCTTTTCCTTATTTTCAATTCACCACACTGTTTAAAGGCCATTAAGCATGCCACAAAGGAATGTATCTTTAGCATTTTGAGACTGCTGCCAGAGCAATACCAAACTGAAACTGCTGCAGATGGTCATTTCTCCCAATAATTTTGAGAAAGGCTTCAATTTTGGCAACAATCTCATGAGTCCAATTACAAACACCTTTCCTCCTGTTTCTTTCTCTTCAGAGAGGGACTGTTCTTCTACAGATAATACATAATAATCTGTAGTGTCACCTGAAAAAGGTGTTCTTTTACCTTGTTTTCCTTTGCGATATATATAAGAGCCGAGCAAATTCAAACTCTTTTGTTGATTAGACGAAATTATTGCAATGAAGACTGAACTTTTCTTCCTTCGTTTCAACGCGTATGTTAGGAACCCGTCGTTTCAGCAAGGAAGGCTTTTGGTTTTACGTTTGAAACGACGCTCTTGGCTGGTTGAATAAAGGTGGCAGTCTGTGACTTTCTTCCTATTCTTTCTCAACCGCTACCATCAATTAATTGAAGGTTTCTATTGAACTTTGTTTCCTTTGCGTGAAAGTTTGCGGAATCATGGAACTTCTGAGTCCGAAACTCAGTGTCTTGAGAGTTCAATGGTCCTAAACGTTCTTCCATTGCAAAAGAAAATGGCACAACTTGCTGGCTTGAGAGGTAAATGAGCATCCAGAAAAAAGGAGGGCCAGACTCTGTCTTTCACATCATGTGAAACTTCGAGTTCTACAGAAATGGATTTTCTGGTATTTCAAATTCTTCATAGGAAAGTGGCACTCTCAAGGATCAATATGTCATGCTATGCTTATGATTGACATGATAGTAAATATGCCTGTCTGTCACCCGTGAAATTCTTTGATTCATGAATAAAGTTTATGTTACTGCAAGATTATGTTACTGCATATTGATTATGTAGTTGTAAAATGCACTCATTTATACAAACAAGCATCAAATTGGTGATTGTTGCAACATACGTTTTGCTTTGGTCTCCCATGTCTTTTGTTCGTAACCATGTGCAGTGGACCATGTAAGATCATTGCCAAGGAATGAAGAATTAAAACTTAGGAACGATTTGACGAAAAATTACTACATGATATCAAAGTAAATCATGACTTAACCATAACTTGTCATTTTAATTAATTGTTTGCAAATTGTCCAAAGCACCCGAGGAATGGGCAAAATTCATAAACCTACACAAAATTTTAGAATAGTTAAAACAAAGTTAGGTCTTTTCGATGTCAATCAAGAAAGTCCATGGCTTCATCCACGATGAGCTTGTTGTGTAAAGTCTTGTCCTTCTTCCTCAACTGCTGCCATCAACTAATTATCAGACTTGAAGGTTTCAACCAGGGAGAGGGGATACTCTTTTAAAGGCTGTCCGATTCGCGAGAGACATTAGCCCGTGTTTTAGAAGACTTTCTTAATTGTTTGGAAATGTAAGACTGTGTTTGCATGTGCGCGTGCATGTGTGCGTGTCTGTGTGCTTATGGCTCTCCACCAAAAAGCTTTGCCCAGAAGCGAGTCTATTAAAGGAGGAAGACAGATCGCAATGTTACTTACGTCAAGTTGGTACATAAGCTAGATGTATACATGTTGGCCAAGTCAACTGGGCTAGAATAATATCATATGTTGAATGTTTAGTTACCATTTTTGAAACAGTGCCATGAAAGGAGATTGATTAACTTAACACTTTCTTAATTTTTCACGGAAATTATTTTAAAATGATCAAGAGCATCGATACGTGATTTTTTTCTCTTCTTAATCAATTATTTCATTACTTTGTTCATTATCTTCCCCACATTATGTAACTTCAAACCAGCAGAGAGAGCCAAGTTTCGGCTGGCTAGGAGTTTAACTTGTAAGAACCTTTGAAGGTCACGAGTTTGATACCCAGAGCATGCACTTGGTATACTTTTGTCTAACATAAGTATGTCTATAAAATAATAAGAACTGCAACCCAACCTTCATGCCTGCTATTTTGGGTCATATCTAGTATTCAAAGTTCGCCTCCATTTGTTATTGCTCTTTAGCCTAAATTGAAAGAATGCACCTTCCAATGCCCAACTTTTTCTTCTTAGAATGGAGAGGCCAGAGACAATGCATGTCCTATGATTTGGTGTTAGGCCACTAGTATCAGAACTACAAGTCTAGACTCACGTGAACTTGTAATTATGATTTCGAGAAACCATAGTTTTGTATTTGATTTACGAGTGATATTAAAACGTGGGTTTTTGTGCAAGGTGAGTATGACAGGGACACAAAGGAAGTGGGCTTATGATTCAACCACAATACTACTCCAACAACAGGTTCTATATTTAATGCAGAACAAAACTTTGAACTGCAAATACCAAAAATTAAAGTCTATTTCTCATGGAACCTTATATCAAACACACCTAGGTAACAAACTGAAGACTTTTAACTTGTGAAACGACCTCCTAAACAGGTGAGATGCTATCATGTTACTCCTTGTGCCTTTTCAATGTCCAGTTGACTAGTGCAATTGCCTGTGTTAAAGTACCTAACCAAGTTGAAATGAATATTATGACATGATTTGGAGGAACATCAGGACCACAGCTAGCAGATGGATACGAAATGTCGCACTTGAGGTAAAAGGGGGGAAATGAGTCACATCAAAGAAATGAGAAATATAATGTTGAAATAATACAATAAAAAGGATGACAATTAAGAATAAATAAAATGCATGATATCATTAATAATGCTTGTTTGGCTTGCTTCAGCTCTTTAAACTATATGAACTTGCTCATGGATGAGCTCAGTCCGATGTGACCAGTATGTTAATGTTCGATTAGTGACCTAAACATACCGAACCCAAGCTGGATAGTTACACTGTATGAGCTGAACAACCCATGACGTATATAATTCATAAAAACTTATTAAGTACCAAGCCCCAGCTTGCCAAACCAAATATAAGTCATCAAAACTGAGCCCGTTCATGCAATTTGTTCTAGCTCGGTTTGGTTCCAAACCATGGTTCATTATGTTTTGACATGCGAATGTATGAGATGCATGTATATTAATGAATCAAACTATGCGGAAACTTAGTTATTCACATAAAACGTATCATCTTACAAAAATGTAAATAGACTAAAAGTTGAAGTTTTTTTGTTGTTACAAGAGGAGGCCGAAGCCTCACACACACCCCACACATGCACCCTTTGGGAGTCAAACTCCCCACCAGCAGCATTGGCGCTAGAGCTTCCTGCTGTTGAGCTTACGCGCTTGGTGCGGGACTGTGAGAATTTTTAGTTTCAATTACGTGTTTGGATTGGTTGGTTTCTAATGGTTCCGTTTCGACTGTTAAACTGTGAATCAAACCATGCAAAGCTTTTTTCTTCTTCTTTCCTGCTAAGCCTAAACAAACCTCAAACCCAAACCACTGGTTTAGATTCGTTACTCGATTCGTATAGGTTCTTTAAAACACCCCTGTCAATCTATCATGCTAAAGCAAAATATTGAACCCATGGCTCGCCTATGGGTCACTAGTTTCCCTCGAGCGAAGGTAAGAAACCTTGATATATTTGTCTGGTGTTTGAGCTGTCGGACACCGATGACGGAGACATTGGTGGATGGCTCAACTCCACAGTCAAATGATTCAAATGCTTAGTGTCCCATGTTTGAAAGTGCAGAACAGTCAGAACCCGATTCCTACCCTGTTTCACAAGGGAAGGCCCATAATCAGTACACTTTATCAAACACGTCGCCTAATGTTGAGAGACTCTTCTTTTATAACCAGTGTAGAGAAATTTTATTTATCGGCCTTTCCCCTCATATAATGCAATTAGCTTATTTGGCAGTGCTCCTAGACTCCCATGTCAGTGGTTGTGAGTTCTATTTTCCGGGTGTACATGAGCACCCACAAAGAAACGAAAAAAGTTCGGACTTCATTTGAGTGACGGATGTTCAGGACGTTATTATACCGAATTTTATTCCATGCAAACGGTCATCTTACCTGTCGAATTTCCGATACTCGATTCGTATCGGTCACTTTAAATCGGACGAGTTTCTCACTTTTGGAGGGAAAGAAGAAAACGAGTCGGATAAATTCAAACTTAAGGATAAGGCGTCTCAGGCAGACAAATACGCGCCACGGGAGCGTTGTTCGAGCGCTTTCCCTTCCAGAGACGGCCATGGCTGCCCTTAACCTCTCGCTCTGCTCGACATCGACGGCGAAGCCATTCTCGTATGTTTGTTCCCGGAATCCGAAGCTCCTAATCGTCTCCGTAGATCATCGGGCCCAAATAAAACTTTTCCGGTGAATTCACCTTCTCTTCTCTTCCCTTCCCTTTTCCGTCTCGAGTTCCCGCTTTCCGGTGCATATTTTATGGTTTTCCATTTTGCAGGAGGAAGAATTGAGGCATGAGATCGGTATCCGGGAGAATTTCCTGTCCGTGATGGGCGAGTCGATTGCTAAGGCTAGCCTTCTGGCTCTTATCTCTGCGTCATTCATCGTCGCAGATCCAGCGTTGGCATACAAGGTGATCCGGATATTCAGATCTTGTTCTCCATTTTAAACTTTTCTTCAGTTCATCTGATCTCATTCTTTCAGATGTAGCGTTAGGCAACAATTGACTGTGATTATTGATTTGTCGCTGTGAAATGGTTGAGGGAGAAAGTGATACTTTAGATTCTTTCATTTCAAATTATTCTTCGTTTATAGTGAACCTTTATTGCTTCTGATGGTTGGATCTTATTGCTTCATGTGCTTCACAAAGCATCTACTGTGATTATTGATTTTATCAATTTGATTGAGGGAGGAACTTGATCATCTTACTTAAGGATGTTTAGGTTTCTTGATCAGTTACGGTGTTGCATGAAGTGTTGCTACTTGTAACTCTTAGTCCTTGTATATGGGAGGAATTAACATTTGTCAACATGTCAGGATTACAGTCATAATGAAGACCTCATACGATTTTCTTTTGAATTTGATATCAACTACTCAGGGGAATTATAATACTGAAAATGCTCGCTTTTTATGTGAGTAGATGGCTTATCGTAGCTATTTAAAGTGACTTAGGAAGAAACACAAAGAAACCTGTTGTAGTACGGTTCAGTCTCGGCTGGGCATGCCTTGTGAATTTTTTGCTTAAAGCATTGCTCTTTGATGTATATTTACATGTACACGCAATAGAATTAAACTGCAGTACTGGAGCACGATGACTCTCTACACTAGCCTCCTCTTTGTAGTTCAGCACACATGACTACGAAATAAAATATTACATTTGCTTCCTGTACGCAACTGATAATAGCTACTCCTACCTTTGTATCCAATCACGTAATTATACATAGATATTCTAATCTGGCTCTGAAAAGTAAAAATTATAATGCATTTTCTCTAATATGATCCTCACTAAACATTAACCCATGTTGAACTCTTTCATCCGAGTTTATCTTGCCATTGGGCACGGTTCCATGAATTTCATGGTCATAGTTAATTTATGACAACTTTTGGTAGAGATGTATTTGATAAACTACTTTGTTGAACACTAACTTTGTTTCTATATGTCTATGAGCTATTATCTGATGACTGTTCGATGTGAATCATTTTGGCAATCATTTATTGAAGCACTCTAAAATTTAGTTCTACCAATGACGATATGAAAGGGTGGTGATCCCTATGGTGCTGAAGTTACTCGAGGACAAGACCTTACTGGAAAAAATTTTAGTGGGAAAAGCCTGGTTAAGCAAGACTTTAAAACTGTAAAATTGCGCTTACTCTCTCTCTTTCTCTCTCACACACACACACATACATGCACATACAAAAACACATTCACTCATAGACAGACAATGCACTCTCACACGGATGCACATACAGAAACACATGTTGCTTGTGTCTTTGCCAGCCATATAGCTTCATTAAGTCAATCTACTGCTAATGAAACCCTTTTCTCACTGCAATGTCTTGTTCTTTTTAAACTATAATCTATTTTCTGTTCTTCATCTCAGTCAATTCTGCGGCAAACCAACTTCAAAGGTGCAAAGTTGCTGGGTGCAAGTTTCTTTGATGCAGATTTGATAGGTGCTTCTATTTACTCAATTTACCTTCCATCGTGGAAACATATTGTTTCCATAATTTATGTTAGATATGAAATGTAAGTTTAGGTGTTTCTTCAATTAAATTTGTTCAGGCTGATATCACAGCCCTGCAGCTTCAAGCAAATCCAATAGGTTTTACCATCTTAAAGTATATGGCTTACATTATTATTTTGATAAACTTGATATAGAGGGGCTTGACAACATAGTGAGATCCACGGTAAATGTCACAGTAAAATGTTAGCTACTAGAACCGTTAAAAACTGTTGATTTCTTGATTGAGTAACAAGTTTAGGTAGGATGTTTTTTAAACAACAACAACAACAACTAAGCCTTTTTCCATACTAGATGGGGTCGGCTAGGGATGTTTTTTAAACAACAACAACAACAACAACAACAACTAAGCATTTTCCCATACTAGACGGGGTCGGCTACATGGATTCTTTGTTTCCACAGATCCCTATCGTGTGCCATGTTAGGAGTTAACTCCCAATAAGCTAGATCATTCTTTATTGTTTCTTTCCAACACTTTTGTGGTCGTCCTCTACCTCTTTTAATACTTTCCAAATTTAGTTTTTCACTTTTTCTAACCTTCTTACAGGTTCTTCTTTTGATCTTCTTTCTATATGTCCAAACCATCTTAAACGATGTTCTCTCATTTTATCCTCTATTGGTGTCACTCCTAATTTGTTTCTAATAACCTCATTATGTATACGGTCTTTTCTTGTATGACCACTCATCCATCTTAACATCTTCATTTCTGTCACAGACATCTTTTGTACATGTTGACGATTAACTGCCCAACACTCAGAACCATAAAACATGGCATGCCTAATTGTTGCTCTATAATATTTACCTTTTAACTTTAATGATATCTTCTTATCACAAAGAATGCCTGATGCTCCTCTCCATTTTAACCAACCAGCATTAATTCTATGCGTAACATCTCCATCAATTCTTCCATCACTCTTAAAAATTGACCCTAGGTATTTAAAACTTTCCTTTTGGGTAATGCAATGTGTGCCAATTTTAATTTCTATGTCCTTTGAAGTAACCAAATGATCAAACTTACATTCCATATATTCTGTCTTTGTTCTACTAAGTCGGAGGCCTTTGCTTTCTAATGTTTCTCTCCAAAGTTTCAATTTTCTATTAACTTTTTCCTTAGACTCCTCCACTAATACAATGTCATCTGCAAATAACATACACCAAGGTACTTCATCTTGAATATGTTTTGTTAACTCATCCATCACCATTATAAATAAGTATGGACTTAAAGTTGATCCTTGATGTAACCCAATATTAACTTCAAAGAAGTATGTCGTTCCTTCATGAGTCCTCACACATGTTTTTGCACCATCATACATGTCTCTTATAAGGCTAATATATGTCAATGGGATACCTCTTTTTTCCAAAGTTCTCCAAAGAACCTCCCTCGGTACCCTATCATAAGCTTTTTCTAGATCAATAAATATCATGTGAAGGTCTTTCTTTTTTGCTCTAAAATGTTCCATAAATATTTTCCAAACTTCTATAGGAATATTATGTGGTCCTACCGATTTACTACCTTAAGAGCCTCTTTTACTTCATTCTTTTGAATACGTTGATAAAAATTGTGGTTTATATACTTTTCTGACTTGGCTAAATCTCCTAAACTAATACTAACATCTTTATTTTCATTAAAAAGCTTATAAAAATAGTTTTTCCATCTATTTCTTATATCATCATTTGCCACTAGAATTTTTAATCCTCGTCTTTTATGCATCTAACATAATTAAGATCTTTAGTTTTCTTATCTCCAGCCCTAGCTATCCTAAAAATATCTCTTTCACCCTCTTTTGAGTTGAGTTTTTTATATAAGTCCTCCCAAATCTTAGCTTTTGCTTCACTAACGACCTTTTTCGCTTCCTTCTTTGCTTTCTTATAAGCTTCTAAAGTTTCACTAGTTTTCTTGGCATAATGTAATTTGTAACATGCCCTCTTTGCCTTGATTTTATTTTGTACTACTTCACTCCACCACCAAGCTTCTTTTTCTGTCGGTACACCTCCCTTAGATACCCCCGACACATCTTTCGTCACTTTCCTAATATGCATAACCATATTGTTCCACATATCACAAGGTGTGCCAACATAATTCCAAACATCTCCTTGAAGGACTTTCTGTTTAAATATATCTTCTTCTTGCTTTTGAGGTTCCACCATTTAGTCCGAGTAGCTCGATGCACTCTTTTCTTCTTTGTCCATTTTTTTATTTGTAAATCCATAACTAAAAGTCGATGTTGGGTGGTTAAGCTTTCTCCTGGAATTACCTTACAATCTTTACAACACGCTCTATCTTTTTTTCTACAAATAAAGTAATCAATTTGTGTTTGTGATAAGCCACTCTTATAAGTAATTAAATGTTCATCTTGTTTTTTGAAGATTGTATTGACAATAAAGAGATCAAATGCCATAGCAAAATCTAAAATCTCCCTACCTTCCTCGTTTATATCCCCAAAACCAAAATTTCCATGAATCCCTTGATATCCTAATGCCTCTTTACCGACATGTCCATTTAAAGCTCCTCCTAAACAAATCATCTCCCTTTGTGGAATCTTTTGAAACACATTATCTAACTCTTCCCAAAAAACTGTCTTTATACTATCTTCTAGTCCTACTTGGGGTGCGTAAGCACAAACTATATTCAAAACCTCTGCTCCTAACACTAATTTCAACGTCATGATTCGGTCACCATATCGTTGTATGTCTACTACACTCTCCTTTAAATCTTTGTTTATGATAATACCAACTCCGTTTCGAGCCTTTTCTTTACCTGAGTACCATAATTTAAAACCTTTATCCTCTATCTCCTTTGCTTTTTCTCCAACCCATTTTGTCTCTTGTAAACATAGAATATGAATCTTTCTCCGAATCATAGTATCTACCACCTCCATTAGCTTACCGGATAATGTTCCGATATTCCAAGAACCAATACGAATCTTATTATCTAGGACTAGCTTCCTTAGCCCCCGCATCCATCCATAATCAAAATGCGGAGACCCTCTCTGAAAATTTTTCACTACATTCGGGTGGCAATGTAGCGATGTTTTTTATCAATGATCAATAAGTAGGGATGTTTTTTAAACAATCAATTAAAAACCCTTGATCACCATTTTATCAATGGTCAATAACTATCCTGGATCCTCATTGATTCACTATGGAAACCAAACTTTGGGTTGATGTCTATGAGCTAGATCAAGGTCTTCATAACTTGAACAGTCCAAATTGTAAAAAGTGCATAAGTCTGGCCAACTGGCAGTATTTCTGACCACCGGATTGTAATCTTGTGCCATCAATCATGTTGGGTTTCAGAGCCCTTTGGGCACCAATTGTTGTATACTTCCTGACCCGCCATTACAGTCTTCCATGTTGCAAACATATTCTGTGGTGCTGTATGTAGGACATGCCAGATCGTTTGTCAGTCACTTGCATATGTCTACTGGTGAATGCCTGACATTAATGTTGCATACTGCCCTTCCAACATTGGTTTTGATCACAGGAAGAAACCTGTTACTGTTTGCTCAATAAATTTAAATCCCGGTTTGCATCATCATATTTCTAAATCACATGCACATGCTGTACCTTCGAGGCTCAATTTTGTTAGTGGGATAAGTAAGGGGCTGTTCCATAGTGGATGACTTCAAACTTCATAGTTTCCTTTTAAGCAATATATTGTTACATTGTGTCACAATGGGATATGTTTCTGTGGTGGTCCCTTTGTTCCTACATACTTGGTTTATCTTTGTCAGTTGCTTGGTTAGTTACGTTACTATGATAGCATTTGCAATTGATGGTTCAGTTCTTTAGAATTAAATAACTAATTTAAATTAAAATAAAGGTTGGGATTGGCTTTAGAATTGAAGGCATTCTTTTCTGCCTGTCTGCCTTTGCACAGAATATGTTTTTGAAGTTTTGAACTGTCTGATAAATTTCTTTGTCATGGTTCTTATCAATTGATTTATTCTCCTGCACAGTTTTTCAGGAACACGGTTAAGAGCTTCAACTCCAATAGGAATTAGTCTCATTGTCATTGTCTTAGTTCTCGGCATTTTCTCAGCAGGGTTCTTCTTGGAGGAGATTTTCAAAAGGCTGTTTTTCTCGGATAGAACTCCTAATTTGGTCTGAATAAAAGAAGTGGAAGAACAGTTCGCTTATAGGTTTCCATATGAAAGTACAAAAAATACATAATTTGATACTTGACATACTATGAGAAAATAACATCCAGAAATGTTTTAAACAATAAAAAGAACACCAAAATTTCATGATATTCTTGCAAGAAATAAAGTTTGGTGGAGAATTCCGAATTGTCATGAGATTTGGCCAATGATGTAGGTTTTCTGATTTCTTATGAAAAAGCTATTAGATTTTCAAAATCTTGTAAGAAGTGGTGACCATGCTCTGCATTATAGATGTCACACGTAATTCTTTTTGTTCCATTAGATGTTACTGGTCTGTGCTTGTGAATAATGTATTGTTTGTTTTCAGGAGCCGACCTTTCAGTGCAGAGTGCAGACTTTTCACTGGCAAATGTTAACAAGGTTATTGAAGTCCCACTCTTGTGCCAACTGAAGTGGCGTCATTCTTGTATTTTCCCTTGTACTGGTTTTCTGTTGGTTAATATCTCCAATTCAAGCTTTTAATTTCTATTGTGCTTTTACACTTTTAGCATACTGGTTTTTATTAATCTTCGTGTCTCTTTTCCTTGTTCCACTTGCAGCGGTTGTTCCCTTGATGTAATAACTAAATAACCAAGACTAAGTTAATGTTTGAATAGAAAGTTGTGATCTGGTAGGTTGATGAAAGAAAATTTACTTCCTTTTAAGCGTGAAGGGCTGTGCACACCTATCCCATTTAGGTTGACTCAGAAGCGCTTAGCTAAAGTGCTTTGTTAGTTTGATAACTGGGTTGTCATCCTTTGGCTGAAGGCTAAAAGTAGGTGTTTGGGGGACATTCTAGTGAAACTGAGGGTCTTTAATAGGCATCACTGTACTGGCTGGGTTCACACATGTTGCAGCTTGTGATAATTAGGGTACTACCGTGGGTTAGATAAAGACTCAAGGATTTTACTAACGGTAGGTTAAGTGACTTAAGAATGTAATTTGAAAAGAAATTTCAGTAAAAGTCACTGCTTTGGCATTGTGCGTGCAGATTAAATGAATAACTACAGTGACTATATTAGATTAGCCATGAAGTGATATATCTATGCTTAGACAAATTATTCATGTTCTTGTAGGTCCATAGATTGCATTGCAAGTTTAGATTTACTGTAATTTGTTCTATCATGTGAAATACGAGGATAATCTCATTTGAAGTATGGCGAGATTGATTTTTAGGGCCATAAGATGCTCGATGGGAAAACTCTACCCATGTAAGGGATCACCCTTGTATGGCCGGTCCCATGCCTGAATAAAAGAGGAGGGTTGCGTTAGGCTTCCGACAACCATGTCGGATTTATCTACCATGGATTCTACAAATACCAGCACAAAAAAAGCTTAGTGGTGGAGTGAAGTGGTGTAAGATAAAATCATGACAAAGAGGTCATGTTATAAATTGCATATTGCTAAAAAGACTAATGAAACTTTGGAGGCTTACAAGAAAGCAAAGAAAGAAGCGAAAAAGACCGTCAGTGAAGCAAAAACTAAAATTTGGGAGGATTTACATAAAAGTTTAACTCAAACGAGGGTAAAAAGGATATTTTTAGAATAACTAGGGGTAGAGATAAGAAAACTAAGGATCTTAATTTTGTTAGATGGATCAATGACGAGGATGAAAAAATTCTAGTGGCAAATGATGATATAAAAAATAGATGAAAAATTTACTTTTATAAGTTTTTTAATGAAAATAAAGATGTTAATATTAGCTTAGGAGAGTTAGTTAAATTAGAAAAGTATATAAACCATAATTTCTAATGACGTATTCAAAAGAATGAAGTCAAAGAGGCTCTTAAACATACAAAGGTTGTAAATCTGTAGCACCAGACAATATCTATAGAAGTTTAAAAAAACCTACAAGAGATAGGAATCACTTACTCACAAGATTATTTAATGAAATATGGAGAACCCAAAAGATTCCCAAAGAATGGAGAGCGAGTACACTTATACCCATATATAAGAACAAGAGAGATATTTAGAATTGTTCAAATTATCAAGGTATCAAGTTAATGAGTCATACTATGAAATTATGGGAAAGAATTATTAAACATAGGTTAAGACAAGTTTCAAGTGCAACAGAGAACCAATTCAGATTTATGCCCGACAAACCTACTATTAAAGCGATTCACCTATTGAGACGTCTTATGAAATATTTTAGAGCAAAAAAGAAGATTCACATGATATTTATTGATCTAGAAAAGGCTTATGATAGGGTGCCAAGAGATGTTCTTTCGAGAACCTTGAAAAAGAGAGGTATCTCATTGACATATATAAATCTTATAAGAGACATGTATGATAGTGCAAAACTTGTGTGAGGACTCATGAAGGAATGACAAGCTTCTTTGAAGTTAATATTGGGTTACATCAGGGATAAACTTTAAGTCTATATTTATTTATATTGATCATTGATGAGTTAACAAAACATATTCAAGATGAAGTACTTTTGTGTATGTTATTTAGAGATGATATAGTATTAGTGGATGAGTCTAAGGAAAAAGTTAATAGAAAATTGGAACTACGGAGAGAAACATTAGAAAGTAAAGGCTTCCGACTTAGTAGAACAAAGACATAATATATGGATTGTAAGTTTGATCATTTGGGTACTTCCGACGACATAAAAATTAAGATTGGCGCACAATGCATCCCTCACAAGGAAAGTTAAATACTTATGGTCAATTTTTCAAAGTAATGGAAAAATTGATGGAGATGTTGCACATAAAATTAATGTTGGTATTCTGTGTGATAAAAATATACCATTAAAGTTATAAGGTAAATATTATAAAGCAACAATTAAACCTATTATGTTTTATATTTATAAGTGTTGGGCAATTAATCATCATGCAAAAGATATTCATAACATAAATGAAGAAGTTGAGATGGATGAGTGGTTACACAAGGAAAGACCGTATACATAATGAGATTATTAAAAACCAATTGGGAGTAGCACCAATAGATGATAAAAATGAGAGAAAATAGTTTAAGATAGTTTTGACATGTCGAAAGATGACCAAAGGTTGCTCCCGTAAGAAGATATGAAAAATAAGATTGTGAAAAATGCTTAAAGAGGAAGAGGACAACCACAAAAGCGTTGGAAAAAAACTATAAAGAATGTTCTAGTTTATATTGAGCTAATTGCTAGCATGGTACATGATAGGGCTATGTGGAAACAAAGAATCCACGTAGCCGACCCCATCTAGTATGGGAAAAGGCTTAGTTGTTGTTGTATAAGTTGCTCCATGGCGTTAGTTTACATCATGTGGAACAAGGGTTATTCCACAAGAATCTGGAGGAACATTCGAGAGAATTGGGATAACATGCACGAGTGGCATCACCCTCCATTTCGTGTCTGCTTATTTTCCTTGCGGAAATGACGACTTATGTTCTCCATACAAACTAACGTATTCTAACAACAACAACAACAACTAAGCATTTTCCCATACTAGACGGGGTCGGCTACATGGATTCTTTTTTTCCACAGATCCCTATCGTGTGCCATGTTAGCAGTTAACTCACAATAAGCTAGATTATTCTTTATTGTTTCTTTCCAACACTTTTATAGTCGTCATCTAGCTCTTTTAATACTTTCCAAATTTAGTTTTTCATACCTTCTTACAGGTTCTTCTTTTGATCTTCTTTCTATATGTCCAAACCATCTTAAACGATATTCTCTCATTTTATCCTCTATTGGTGCCACTCCTAATTTGTTTCTAATAACCTCATTATGTATACGGTCTTTTCTTGTATGACCACTCATCCATCTCAACATCTTCATTTCTGTCACAGACATCTTTTGTACATGTTGATGATTAACTACCCAACACTCAAAACCATAAAACATGGTAGGCCTAATTGCTGCTCTATAATATTTACCTTTTAACTTTAATGTTATCTTCTTATCACAAAGAATACCTGATGCTCCTCTCCATTTTAACCAACCAGCATTAATTCTATGTCCTCTGAGGTAACCAAATGATCAAACTTACATTCCATATATTTTGTCTTTGTTCTACTGAGTCGGAGGCCTTTGCTTTCTAATATTTCTCTCCATAGTTCCAATTTTCTATTAACTTTTTCCTTAGACTCCTCCACTAATACAATGTCATCTCCAAATAACATACACCAAGGTACTTCAACTTGAATATGTTTTGTTAACTCATCAATCACCATTATAAATAAGTATGGACTTAAAGTTAATCCTTGATGCAACCCAATATTAACTTCAAGTCTGTCATTCCTTCATGAGTCCTCACACATGTTTTTGCACCATCATACATGTCTCTTATAAGGTTAATGTATGTCAATAGGATACCTCTTTTTTCTAAAGTTCTCCAAAGAACCTCTCTTGGTACCCTATTATAAGTTTTTTCTAAATCAATAAATATCATGTGAACTCCGCCCATGTAAGGGATCACCCTTGCATTGCCGGTCCCAAGCTAGGATAAAGGAGGAGGGTTGTGTTAGGCTTCCGATAATCATCATAAGATAGAATATATGGAATGTAAGTTTGATCATTTGGCTACTTCAGAGGATATAGAAATTAAAATTGGCACACATTGCATTCCCCAAAAGGAAAGTTTTAAATACCTAGGGTCAATTTTTCAAAGTGATGGAAGAATTGATAGAGATGTTACACATAGAATTAATGCTGGTTGGTTAAAATGGAGAGGAGCATCAGGTATTCTTTGTGACAAGAAGATACCATTAAAATTAAAAGGTAAATATTATAGAGCAGCAGTTAGGCCTGCCATGTTTTATGGTTCTGAGTGTTGGGCAATTAATCATCAACATGTACAAAAGATGTCTGTGACAGAAATGAAGATGTTGAGATGGATGAGTGGTCATACAAGAAAAGACCGTATACATAATGAGGTTATTAGAAACAAATTAGGAGTGGCACCAATAGAGGATAAAATGAGAGAACATCGTTTAAGATGGTTTGGACATATAGAAAGAAGATCAAAAGAAGAACCTGTAAGAAGGTTAGAAAACCTAAATTTGGAAAGTATTAAAAGAGGTAGAGGACGACCACAAAAGTGTTGGAAAGAAACAATAAAGAATGATCTAGCTTATTGGGAGTTAACTGCTAACATGGCACACGATAGAGATCTGTGGAAACAAAGAATCCATGTAGTCGACCCCGTCTAATATGGGAAAAGGCTTAGTTGTTGTTGTTGTAATAAATATCATGTGAAGTTCTTTCTTTTTTGCTCTAAAATGTTCCATAAGACATCTCAAAAGGTGAATCGCTTCAACAGTAGATCTGCCTGACATGAATCCAAATTGATTCTATGTTTTACTTGATACTTGTCTTAACCTACGTTCGATAATTCTTTCCCACAATTTCATAGTATGACTCATTAACTTAATACCTCGATAATTCACACAATTTTGAATGTCTCCCTTGTTCTTATATATGGGTATAAGTGTACTTGCTCTCCATTCCTTGGGCATCTTTTGGTTTTTCCATATTTCATTAGTCTTGTAAGCCAAGTGATTCCTATTTCTCCTAGTATTTTCCAAACTTCTATAAGAATATTATCTGGTCCTACCGATTTACCACCCTTCATATGTTTAAGAGCCTCTTTGACTTCATTCTTTTGAATACGTCGGTAGAAATTGTGGTTTATATAATTTTATGATTTGACTAACTCTCCTAAGCTAATACTAACATCTTTATTTTTATTAAAAAGCTTATAAAAATAATTTTTCCATCTATTTCTTATATCATCATTTGCCACTAGAATTTTTCATCCTCGTCTTTGATGCATCTAACATAATTAAGATCTTTAGTTTTCTTATCTCTAGCCCTATCTATCCTAAAAATATCTCTTTCACCTTCTTTTGAGTTGAGTTTTTTATATAAATTCTCTTAAATTTTAGCTTTTGATTCACTCATAGCCTTTTTCGCTTCTTTCTTTGCTTTGTTATAAGCCTCTAAAGTTTAACTAGTTTTCTTAGCATAATGTAATTTGTAACATGCCCTCTTTGCCTTGATTTTATTTTGCACTACTTCATTCCACCACCAAGTTCCTTTTTGTGTCGGTACACCTCCCTTAGATACACCTAACACATCTTTGTGCCACTAATATGTATAGCCATATTGTTCCACATATCACAGGGTGTACCAACATAATTCCAAACATCTCCTTGAAGGACTTTCTGTTTAAATATATCTTCTTTCTCGCTTTTGAGGTTCCACCATTTAGTCCGAATAGCTCGAAACACTCTTTTCTTCTTTGTCCATTTTTTTATTTATAAATCTATAACTAAAAGTCGATGTTGGGTGGTTAAGCTTTTTCCTGGAATTACCTTACAATCTTTACAACACACTCTATCTTTTTTTTACAAATAAAGTAATAAATTTGTGTTTGTGATAAGCCACTCTTATAAGTAATTAAATGTTCATCTCGTATTTTGAAGATTGTATCAAAGTTTACATGAATCTCTTGATATCTTAATGCCTCTTTACCGACATGTCCATTAAGTCTCCTCCTAAACAAATCATCTCTCTTTGTGAAATCTTTTGAATCACCTTATCTAACTCTTCTCAAAAAGCTCTCTTTATACTATCTTCTAATCCTACTTGGGGTGCGTAAGCACAAACTATATTCAAAATCTCTGCTCCTAACACTAATTTCAACGTCATGATTTGGTCACCATATCATTTTATGTCTACTACACTATCCTTTAAATCTTTATTTATGATAATACCAACTCCGTTTTGAGCCTTTTCTTTACCAGAGTACCATAATTTAAAACATGTATCCTCTATCTCCTTTGCTTTTTCTCCAACCCATTTTGTCTCTTGTAAACATAGAATATGAATCTTTCTCCGAATCATAGTATCTACCACCTCCATTAGCTTACTGGATAATGTTCCGATATTCCAATAACGAATACGAATCTTATTATTTAGGACTAGCTTTCTTACCCCCCGCATCCGTCCATAATCAAAATGTGGAGACCCTCTCTAAAAATTATTCACTACATTCGAGCGAAAACATAGTGGCCCTTGCTTACTTATTACTGCATTCGGGCTCTGCAGCACGTCGCTAGGCGGGGACGCCCCAAAGCAATACTCATAATTTTTGTAATCCATGTAATAAAAATCCGACGAAGTTTTACGATGGTTGTCCGAAGCCTAACACAACCCTCCTTCTTTATCCGGGCTTGGGAGCAGCAATGCGAGGGTGATCCCTTACATGGGCTGAGTTGACGTATTCTAACAACACTATGCAAATTCCCCTTTGATGAATATTTGAATCAGATTTTCTAGTCAAATATCTACTGAAATTTTCTATATTGCCAAATCTTTGTGAAGGTAACTTAATCAACGCAAACTTGGAAGGCACCCTTGCTACAGGTAACACGTCATTCAGGGGTTCAATAATAACTGGTGCAGGTAATTGGTTTCTCTTCAAATTTGTAGCACTAGTAGCTTTGGAGATACCTGAATTGTTTTCTTTGACTACCGACGTGTTACATATCACGGTTGTGAAAACAATAAATCAATAAGATTCATAGGATGATTTAGGACATCATGAGAGAACTAATACATAGATATCTTTAAGCTTTGAAGATGAAGATTTCTCGATCTGCCTATAAGCAAATTCATTGCCAAACAAGATTTTGTGGAAACTTTATTGTACAACAATCATTATTAACCCACCCACCAACGATTGCTGATTTTCGAGTTTTGCTTAATTGTGGTTCAAAATCTTCTAAAAGAATTGGTTTTGTTTCTTGGTCATGAACATGGGAAAACTTACTCTGCTTATACATTAACTGTAATTAATGCAGTGCCCAGTAGGTTTTCTGCCTATTCGAAAAAAATCTGTTTTTCATGATTATGTCAGTGTCCGGTAGATAACTGTTCAGGGATTAGATGTGGTTATCAAAAGAAAAGAACAGGCATATACTTCCAAGTCATAGGTTCAAGGTCACAAAACCTTACAACATTGGCTTCTTTCCTTCTTTTCAGAAAATCTAATCGAACCCATGAATCTCTTAAACATACTTTCCAGATAAAAATTTGATATTACAGCACGGCAACGTGTTATGTGAGGCGAACCTTAACGTTGAACGTTAAGTTTCCCCGATTTCACAGATGTTCCTTTGAGAGATGATCAGCGGGCATACCTTTGCAAAGTTGCTGATGGGTATATGCTTCTACTCGATCTAATCATATCCCTACATATGTGAGGATATTTTCGAGTCTTAATTGCTGTTCCCCTCATGTGCAGTGTCAAGCCCACCACTGGGAATTCAACAAGAGAGACACTCTTATGTTAATGTTTCGTCGAGCATCAACAGTTGCATGGGAGGCGTTCATGTGTATCCTTGCCTTTTGGTTCTGAGATAAGTTTGTAAGGCTTGCTTGAGTTTCATGCTGTGCTCTGTATGATGATCATCCACAATTATGTCCAATCATTTGTCGTATCATCCTCTGTGGAGTAGCTGTAAGCTTGCATGTTTATGCATACATGCATGTCTGTGCGGGGAGCTATCCAACTTAATCTTAGATCTGTTTACTCGGATTTGCCAATCCTTTTTCATAATTTTTTATTAGTTTTATTAGTGACGTTTCCATTAATCCTCTCTTGTCGAAAACACCAACGCTAAATATTCGAGATACAATGAGTGCCATTTTTAAGTTTTACTTTTTAAATTCTAAATATCGAACCTATGTCCCATTTTTCCATCTTTATTCTACTAAATAGAAAGCTCTTCCTTCCTAAGAAATATTCAGCACATGTAATAAAAACCATTCCAATGCACTTTCAATAACGAAATATAGGTCTCAAAAAACTTACACTTGGCACCCAGAGCGTTAGCTCAACGGCAGTGGGCCGTGGCACTGATGCTGTTGGTGGGAAGTTCGAATCCCACTGGGTACATGTGTGTGTTAGGCTTCAGCCTCCTCTTGTAACAAAAATAAAATGTGGGTCCATGACATTCCTTTTGCTTTGTGACAAGTTTTTCATCTTTATTTTTGGAAGTCATGATGGTATAACTCGGACACTATTCTGTTATATTAGTACTTAGTATGTTTCATCGTTCCATCCACCACCTTCTTAGCTAAACTCCATCTATCCATCTTCTCAATTATTGAAACCACTCTAATCATCTCTTAGGGTTTTTTTCTACGGCTATCATGCTAACTTTTTCTGATTGCCCTATCACTAATCTGGCCTTGTGCAGCCACACAACCACAGGCTGACTCTAGTTAGTAAATTTAGTAGCCGAAGGCATATCCAAATAGTAATCAGATTCAAATCGGATACGTTCAATCTAGGCATCCAATGACGACTTTGCTTTGGGGATGTAGTTTTGGTCCTTCATATTGCTGGAGTTCGACTACCAGAGATGCGTGTGTGTGTGTGTGTGTTAGGCTTCAGCCTCCTCTTGTAACCAAAAACAAACAGAAAATATGAGGCTCTACTTCAAGGTACTTCAAAGTTGAACATGCCGTTTATCTCAAATAGGTTTCAAAACATGTATAAACGAAAATTTTGACGGTTCTCAAGGGTGGACGGAAAACATTGTTCATGAAAAGAAAGGACCTTTCTTTTTCCTCATCTCCTGCCTTGATGAATTAGATCGAAATAATGAGCGATTTCTCATCCACTGCCAGAGATACATTTAGTGCGATTGAGGCAATTTGGTAACAAAACCTTTATCCACTTTAGCATGTTCATGTTGACGATGGATGAGACAGTGATATCTCCAACTAAAAGTTGTGATTTTGTGGTTGAGACTGGCAAAACTTCATATTGACGCAGAGCTACTCTTAGTGCAACTCTTGTAAAGAAAAACTACCTATTGGATGACAATTTACCGCTGTGTCAAATGCCTCTTTTTTTAGTGTCTAAAAAGTATAAATTCCACCAGCCCAATTTGTTTCCCAGTCTGAACGTCAGGTTTAAGGTAAACCTACACCGTCTCCTCTCTCTCTCTCTCTAGAGAGAAAGAGAGAGAGAGAATATATGATCTTGCGTTTTATAAATACTTATATTTATATAAATAAATACACAAACAAAATCATTCTCTATATAATATATGGAATATCATAGAGTATGTTTCATGTTTTATATAAAATATATGATACCAACTGAATTTCTTAAAAAAAATATTACATGTATAGGTTGATGTGGGGCGGGACGGTGTGGGTTATACTACGGTCGGTGTGGAGCTCGACTCCCAAGACCCAGAGCAAGGTGAGGCCGACGGGTGGGGTGAAAACCAACCCACCTCACACCATTTGAGATCCATCTATGAAAGGGATTCTCCAGTTATAACCCTACCTCGCCCCAGTGAGATCCATATCTGAAAGTGACTTTTTCCAGTTATAAATAAAATAGGCACAGCAAGTAAATAAAATTGAAATATCACGACATGCATAAGGAGCCACTGCTTTCCTAGCAGAGGGTTTGATTCATAAACCTTGTGAACTCTGAAGCTTGATCCTGAACTTGTCAATCAAAGAAAAAGTGAAGGAAAAGAACCCAAACAAAGACCAACTCGTGGAAAAACGCCCAACGCCAATGTGCGCCACTGGTCTCATAAAAAGTTTCAAAGATCAATAGGCCAGCCTCGTGTAGGCCTCATCCTCTTTCTTTAAGAAAAAAAAAGTGACGATGTTCATCATGTATGGCCCCCGTCTCCATGCTTATCAACATAGCCATCAATAAATTATGTCTTTGTACATATGAACATAGCCATCAGTAAATCACTTCTCTGATGATGATGATGATGATAGGTGTGTTTGTGTGTGCATGCGTGTGTGTTTATTCAGTAGATAAGGAAGAAGATATGACCTCGTCGAGAAAAATGAAAATGAGAAAGAGTATCAAGAAATTAAAAAAATGAACTTGTGTAATTTTCACGGTGGACCTTCACCTTAAAAAACAAAACTATTTCCGATGATCACGCCCTCTAATGTACAGTATGGATGTCGGAAAGAAAAATCTAGCACTGGTCATGGTGGAGTTACCGTCTCCCTTGGCCCACACCTCCTCAACCGAACATCAATGGTGCCTTTCCATGTGCCAGGCTTCACATCGCAGCATTGTCTTCTCACATCCTGTTTGTATTTGCTCTGTCAGCACCTTCTATATATGAATGAATAATTCTGATATGAAAAAGAATTTGTGTACTAGACAATTTTAAACAAAAAAGAAAATGAAACAATTAACCAGGACCTCAAAACAAGACGAGCTGCTCAATCATTTCGTGCTTCACAAGATTATCTATGGTGCAGCTCATAGAGCTAGATGATGGCGTACATCTTCTAAAACCAAAGGTTGCATTACAGATTAAGCTCATTTTTAACTTAAGAACGAGCAAGAATACCATGTTACAATGAAAATTATCTAAAAGCTCAAGTATTTGCCAAGCGTTGCTTGCATTACATGAGTAAAGGAAAAGACACCCCATGAATCAAAGAAGTCGAGCCATGACCAGGCCAAGCTTGGCTCATTTGGTTCGTTATACAGCCTTAGGTATAACCCAAAAGGACACCTCACATCCACCATAGAACATCGACATCTACGTTCACGAAGTCAAATAACAATCACTGTTGCACTATTAAAACAATTCAAAGAGAGCAAGATACATATACCAGATCAGATATCTTATACCGTGGAAAACCGGATCTTACTTCTCACATGCTCACCCATGTCCATTCCAATTCTTTTCAATAAATTAAAAGAATTTAAGGTTTTTAAGAAAAGACAAACAATATTACTATACTAATGTCCCACCGTCCAACATGAGTAAAAAATCACTGAGTCTTGCTGGCAGGATCCAATCGCCCCTTACACTACATTATAAGGGTTATAAAGTTTAATGTTAGGAAATGCTATATATATGAACCAAACATCCTTTAACTACACTTCCCAATCGGAGTACACATCCACGTGACGTAAAGCATGCGGTCACAGAACGATCTTTCCCAATCATGTACCTAGATCATTGAAGGGGACAGCTGACATTAGATTCGTGGTGGGTCCGGATCCAAATCTAACTCAAAACTAACCTTGTAGAGGTGTAGATCCATCTTGCTTTACATTAATGAAAAACCAAAGTGAAGCAGTCACCCGCAATCTTCCTCAGCAAAATCAAATGACGACCTTCTTGCAAAATGTAGAACAATCACTTTTTAAAAATTTTGAATGTTTATTGTTGTTGATCCAATATGAACACGAGATACAAACTAACAAATAAGAAAGAAAGACATGATTACGGCACGTTAATTGAAGGTTTCAAGGTGATGTCTACATGATTACTACACGTTAAGGTAAATATAAAAGATACCTTTTATTATAATTGTTTTCTGGATTATATATAGCATTCAGAACAAATTCAAACCCTTCTCTCACGTTACGTGGGTTGGGCTAAGTGGAATTTTAGACTTTGGTCACCATTGTGCTTCACCTTAAAGAATAACTTGTCTGATGATGATGTGAGAAAAGAAGGCAATGGTTCAACTCATTTCTCCGATTCTCAGACAATGGAGTCACAATCTCCACATGCTCACAAATGTCCCCTTAATTTAGAGAATCCAAAGACTTCTTCTTTAGTTTGAGGGAAAAGCAAGTTTGAAGACTGGAAAATTTCAACCTTTTCCAAACACAATCAAGAACTCAAAATCCTTACCTTGGTCCACAACGATGCAGCCATTTTGACAGAGAAGACCTTCACTCTCTGCACGTCCAATGAAGGATAACCGTTCTTCTGGCATACCTTCTGCGGCTCCGGTGCATACCTCCGATATGTCGTGACCGTCCCCGAGACGTTCGACGCGTTATCGACTCGGTCCACAAAGAAGATGGCTGGTTGTGAGCAGGGATCAGCTGGCATGGGCCTGGTGTTGAAGGTGAATGGGCCGTCCTGGTAGCTCCGCCATGTCTGGAACGTCCTAAGTGGCTTCTCGAGCTCGTATGGAGCCAGAGGAGAAGGGTATATCTGGGCCGTGTATCCCCACGAGACCGAGACCGACCACTGGCGGGCGGAGTCGTAGCAGAAGGCTTGCTGCAGAGTTCGGAGAGGGTCAACCCTGACCGCGTCCATTAGCGACGCTACTGAGTCCAGCTGAGTCTTGTAAGGGATGAGTGGCTGCACGGACTCGAGGTGATGCAGCGAAACCAGCGGCGCGACCGGGTGCGCCGCTAGCAAGCCGTAAGCGTCCCCCCAGACGTCCATCTGCATAATCAACAATGACGGTAACCGACTAGAAATGAACGTGGAGAAACAACGAGTGCACGTGGGAACTCAACTCTCCATGTGAATGGCATGAGAGACTTTCTCATGATGGCACCTTCAAGTCATAGATCTCTCTCTGTGAAATATTTCACGAGTAAATTCATATAGTTACATAAGTGTCGGTTGAAGTCAAGACGTTTGCCTACTCATATTCGGCAGAGAAATCATCGCTTTCACGTTTGCCGATTAATGATGGAATTTGGCGAATTTGAAATGTCCTCAATAACATGTCTCTCGTTATTCAGTTGCTTTATGGGTCAAAACCATTACATAGACCTTCAATGGTGTGATATTACCAAACAATCACCGAAGCATGCAATTCCATGGTGCTTTCGTGTCACTGCAATTTACCTCAAGGACCTTCATGCTTTTACCATAAGCCTTCAGCTTTTTGTTTGTATTCCTTCAATAGCTAATCATTCACTAGCAAATTGGAATATATAGGGCTTTCTCTATGAAAGAGAAATTCTCCATTAACAATCTGAGATTTGACTGAGATAAACTCAAATATTTCTAGTAGTTGAAATTTTAGTTAACGTTTTGAAATTCCTGATGCATCATCGAAGGCATAATGCCCTAGAGGAGCCAGTAGCTACCAATCCACCAGCTGCCGACTTTTTATATCCATGACACAGAACAGTATACTCTTACCTTTGTTCCACCCATCAATCTCCTGGACTGTGTTATACACTAAAAAGATAAAAATCCATAAACATATGGTATTCGTTGCCAGGGACTTGTCCCACTTACCGTGCCCGCATCCAGAGGACACAGTAACTTCCTCAATTTGTGTGACCACCTTTTCTTACGAAGAAACGAACTCATCGATTTTGCGTTTGAGGAGAATTCATCGGTGTGGCTCAATGGGACGGCCACAGGGGATCAAAACCGACAAGATTTCATGAAAAAGGAGTTGGCGGGAGGAAGTACCTGATATGAAAACCAGGATAAGTAGGAGTAAGCTGTTTACTTGCGCAGTGAACATCCAAATTCATCCCGGAATTTTTGGACAAAAGGGTCCACCACCCAAACAAGAAATGCAGTAGCCTCAGAGTCTTCCTAAACGTCCCCGCGAATCGAAACACGAAGTTTTCCTCCTCGTCGCAAAAGAAAAAGAAGTTACCCAAGGACCCACACGTCCTTGTGGATCCCAAACGAGAGAGAGAGAGAGAGAGAGAGAGAGAGAGAGAGAGAGAGAGAGAGAGAGAGAGAGAGAGAGAGAGGACCTGGTGGAAGCCGGGGTGGCGGGTGAGGGGCACGCCGAGCTCACTCATGCAGGCCTGGACGCGCTGATCACTACCGTAGAATGAGCCGTACCTAGAGAGGCAGCCGTCGATCGCGTCGGATAGGGCAGACGCCGCGCCAAGGCTCAGTGCGAAGCCACCTCCTCCGAAGGCCATCCCGAAAGAGTGCACCAAGTTCTGCTCGACGCTCTCAGACGCCGCGCCGACGTACCACATGCCTCGGTGATCAAGCTGAGCCAGCGCCAAGGCGACGTTCTCTGGTAGGAACACCGTGTCGTCATCTCCCATCACGAACCACCGGACGTTGTCCAGGCCGAGTCGGAAGCTCTCAGCGGCGATCCGAGCCATCCGCACTGCCGATGCCGAACCGCTAAACCCCCGTCCGGATACGTCCTCCGAAACCCGGTATGGAGGCCCCCGATCTGTCCATGACTCAGGTTTCTTGTCAAGCCAGACAAACCCTCGCGTCTCGCCGGGCTTCCACCACAGCTCGGCATACCGCCGCCGCTTCTCCCACGTCTCTACCGACGATCCGATCCCAAACACGATATGGCTCACGTTTAGCGGCTCGATATCGCCTCCGACGGAGCCTTTTTCCGGCCCCGGAGAGGCTACGAAATCAAGGCACCCGGCGTACAGGCGGCTGTGGGAGAGGGAGGAGTAGAAGACGTAGAGGAAGGACAAGAACAGGAGGCCGGAGGCGGTGATCTTGAGGCCGCGCCGACAGAACCCGGCGATATTTTCCGGCTGCAGACCGGGAATCCACGGAGCCTCTGTCGTCTTCTCGATCCCCTCCTCGCCTACCGACATCACTCTCCGGCCACTGGAACTCCCGGCGTTCGGAAAAAGGTAGAGAGAATCGGAAACGCGATGAAGCGAAAGAGCAATTCTAAAAATAGATAGGCGTGGCAGCCTCCAGCTTGTTGTTGGCTGGCCTGCCAAAACGGGCCTTTACTTAGAAACATTTTACACCATTGCCACTTTTGTTCATTGTGGCGAAACCCACTTTTGTTCATTCGGTTTCGGGCAAATCATAAACTTCTACCTCAATTTTTACACCATTCCAAAAGTTTATACCATCTCAATTTAGATACCTCTTCAAATATCTAAATGAAGCCCTCTGTCATTTTTCTCGTATCGGCGACAGACCAACTTTCACTTTAACGGTGTGGTTTGATCGTTTTTTTTCACATAGACAATAGTTTTACAAAATTAAAATATGTGTATATATATATATATATGTATGTATAATACGTGATATTCGGTTGTGAGTTGAGATTTATACTTTGGAGCTATTTCAACAAGATCAGATGGAAAACAAATGTCGTTTCAGATGTATACCTCAAAAATCTTAAGGTTTGCGTGGTTATCGGGATTCAGAAGCGTCCGTTAGTTACTACGAGCGAAACAAAGGAAAAGACGGCCGGCGGTTTTGGCATAAAGCCGGTCTCAGATGGGTATGTTTCGTAATTCTTTTTCAAAGCATACCTATTTTCCGAAGTCCGCCTCAAGGCGTGGAAGCGCGCGATTGAAGTTTCGTGGGCGTGCGGCGCTGCTGTACAAGACGGTTAATCTGTGGGGTCTCTTTCTGGATCGGGTCGGATCAGATCATTCTAGACAAATCTAAATCCGGTACCTCGCTAATTGGTAAGACCAAAATCACAACTGAAAAACGAAGCCTCTTCTTGCACTAAGTAGGGTTCTTAGTAACCAGTGTGCTCTATAGTTTGGTTATTCCAGCATTCTCCCATTAGTGATAGTTTGGCTGTGTCACTGGTGTCACACCTTGTTAATATGAACCCTCGTGTCACTGTAGTCGGTATTCGATCGGAGTATGGCTGGTAATATCTGACACGGCACGACTTGACACGATAACAACCTGAAAGTCTGTGTTTGTACCCAAATGAACCTGCAGAACAGTGGGGCGGATTTCAGGTTGTTCTTTCCTTGACATGAACATGAAATGATACAACATGAACGTAATCCAAAACATGGAACTACTGGCAGTATGACACACAATGGGACTTTGTCCGCCCAAACTAACATGAGAAGATATTGAGATCTTTTTGAAGCTTATGGATCCAAAGCCATCTTAATGTACCCGATTCGTTAAACATGATCTACCCAAGGGATATTATCCAATATAAAAAATTACCCAGAAAAGAAACGGTGTAAGATGAAGGATTCGTGTCTCCCATCGCACCTTTGTATTCTTTTACAGGAAAGGTGTTAGGTAGACACCTAATAGGAATTGCACTCGAGGCATTTTAACTCCAAAATTGTTTTAGGTCAACCCGTTCATCAGAGACTAACTCCGTACGTATCAGAGTCTGTGCTCTTCTGAAGATATTTGAACTACTCTGCTATTGTAAACCCACATTCCCAAGTAGAAATACCGGTTCTGGTTACTGTTTCCAGACATGGCCCATCCTGAACCGGACTAGGAACCGACTAAAACCGAGAATATTTGAAATCAGACCCAGAACGGAGGATCACCCGGTTTGGTTCTGGATTCACTTTTCATAGAACTGACCAGAAACCAGAACCAGCGGTTTCCAATCACTGATTTCGTATACTTTTCAAATTTTTCTAAATTCAAACTTTTTAATGCCCATTTTCGGATTTAGGCCTCAAATCACAACCTGTAGCTTCAAACCAGAACCGGAACCAGCCAGGTCCTGGTTCGGTTCCGGTTCTTGGTTCTGAGTAAATCATAACTGTCGTTTTTTGGTACCTGGATCCAGCCCAGTCTAATTGTTTGAACCAAACAACAACAACAACAACAACTAAGCCTTTTCCCATACTAGACGGGGTCGGCTACATGGATTCTTTGTTTCCACATTTCCCTATCGTATGCCATGTTAGTAGTTAACTCCCAATAAGCTAGATCATTCTTTATTGTTTCTTTCCAACACTTTTGTGGTCATCCTCTACCTCTTTTAATACTTTCCAAATTTAGTTTTTCTAACCTTCTTACAAGTTCTTCTTTTGATCTTCTTTCTATATATCCAAACCATCTTAAACGATGTTATCTCATTTTATCATCTATTGGTGTCACTCCTAATTTGTTTCTAATAACCTCATTATGTATACGGTCTTTTCTTGTATGACCACTCATCCATCTTAACATCTTCATTTCTGTCACAGACATCTTTTGTACATGTTGATGATTAACTGCCCAACACTTAGAACCATAAAACATGGCATGCCTAATTGCTGCTCTATAATATTTACCTTTTAACTTTAATGATATCTTCTTATCACAAAGAATGCCTGATGTTCCTCTCCATTTTAACCAACCAGCATTAATTCTATGCATAACATCTCAATCAATTCTTCCATCACTCTTAAAAATTGACCCTAGGTATTTAAAACTTTCCTTTTGGGTAAGGTTGTTGCACCCGCACGGATCGTGACCACGACCCGGCCTGAGCCGATGCCACGTGGCCGCCACTCGCGTGGGCGTGATGGTGAGCATTAACCAAATACAATACTAATTTAATTCAAACTCAAGAAATATCTAACTGAGATAAATATTCATATCGAAGTTCTAAACAACACGTCTAAAATGGTGCGGGGCCCACCTAACAATAACCCCGAATAAAAGACTTTCTAAATTATTCAACACTTATCATACAATCTAAAATAAAAATATTGCTCTATCAAACTCCTACTCTGCTCTATGTGCCTTCGAAGTGCTAGCTTCAGAATAAGCTGTAAAACAATAGGGTGAGCTCCTATACATAGCTCAGTAGGGAGGTTAAGCATCTTTAAACAGAAAGCATACTAAAAGCATGCATAGTTCACAACCATTTCATAGCAAAGCATATTTACCTTTAAATCATGATCTCAAATTCATACGCATACACTCACACACACGCACATACATCATTAGTTTCGATAATTACAGCCCATACTGTATCTGCCCCAAAGGCCACGGGAGTCGTCCGGCCCTCCCTAATGTGACCTCGGTAACCCCATCCATGACGGTAACCACGCCGACTCTCACAACAGAGTGCCCGTGAACACACCCTGTATTCGCCCCAAGCCGGATCGCCCGAGGGACCTGAAAGTCTTTAGAGACCCCACACAAACTACACAAGTACGGCTTGTATATTCACACATCATTACATTTCTAAAACCAATTACAGTTCATCACATTCACAAATCATATCCAGATCTACGAATATCCAAAATCAAACTCATATCCACACAATATTTAAACAACATTTAAATACCATGTTCACACAACACATGCATATCAAAACATGCTCTTTATCAAACAGTGTCATAAACATGTTCTATTTAAAAGGCATATCAAATAACCCATAATTGCGAATAACATTTCACAAACTTCAATAAAACAGTTATCAATCATGCACATTTAAATCTATTTAAAACAGTAAAATCATTTCTAGCATGGTTCTGTAAAAGAATGCATAACCCTCTACTTGAATGAGCGCTAAGATTCAGTCCCCAAGCTGCTGAGCCACTCTTATCACCACCAAATCCTCCAATTTTAATCTCTAAATAATTACAAATAATTGAAACATTAAAATTTATTTAACTATAAGTCTAACGAAACAACTATATCCGAATCGGATCCCAAACCCCAATTTGGATCCATTTACGCTATCCGAGATCCAAATCGATACCCAATTTCATATCTGATCCGAATGAGTGACACAATAGGTAGCTTGTGTTATTGTGTCAATAGAGAACCTTTAACTACTGACATAGGTCTTATTCTTAACCCAGAAACCCATTTCAAGACACGACCCAAATTGAACCCATTTCTGACACAGAACCTATTTTGACACAGAACTGGTTCTTAACACACGACACGAGGACACGACACGAACCAGTGTCGGTTCATGACAATTCAGACATGACACGACACGGAAATGAGGGACATGCCCATTTTTTTTTTCGGCATCATCGTCGGTTTCCGGCGAATCACAACCGTTTTTCGGCTAAATCGATGCCATTGCCTACCCCCACCAAAACGCTTAGTTCTACCTCAAACCTTTAATCCAAGCCCAAAACGATGATTTTTAACAAGTTTTTCATCAAAATTAGGAAAAAACAAAAATTTGAAAAAAAAATTGAACTCACCGGATTCCGGCCGACTCCTCCTATTTTCCGGCTAGTTTAAGGCTGTCCCAATTCCCTGGAGAAGACAGTATGAAGGGACCTTTTTAAAGGCCCTTCATATCTTAGACATAGCCGTTACTATATAGCCTGTGCAGTAACGCTCGGGCGTTATTGCATAGCCTGTGCAGTAATGCTCGGGCATTACTGCATAGTCTGTGCAGTAATGCTTAAGCGTTACATTCTACCCCCCTTAAAGAAATTTTGTCCTCAGAATTTAGAAAGTACCTGAACAGATATGGATACTTCTCTCGCATTTCATCATCAAGCTCTTAGGTACCTTCACTCGGTAAATGATGACTCTAGTGTACTTTTACTGTCTTCAAAACACGATGATGTAATACTTGTTCTTTTCTATCCAAGATTGCTATGAACACCTCTTCGTAAGATAAATCTTCATGTATGTGTAGCGGCTCTGCCTCAATGATATGTGAGGGATCGGGAACATACTTTCGCAACATGGATATGTGAAATACATTATGCACTCTAATCAATGATGACGGCAAGTCTAGTTGGTAGGCAACATCCCCACTCGTTTAATGATTTGGTAAGGTCCAATATACATAGGACTGAGTTTCCTTGACTTGATCACTCATCCCAACTCCGGTCATAGGTGTCCTGCATTAGAAACACGCATGGTCACCTTCTTCAAACTCAAGCGGTCTTCGTCTTTTATCAACATAACTCTTTCGTCAGTCACGAGTTGTCCTCATTTTGTCTTGAATCATCTTCACTTTCTTAGTTGTTTGTTGTACAAACTGCGGTCCCTCTTATAACACTTTCACCATCATGGTACTAACATAACGATGTTCTACATCATCTCCCATATAATGCCTCATAGGGTGCCATCCACATGCTCGGTCTTGGAAACTATTATTACATGAAAATTACATCGATAGCAAAAATGGTAGTCCCTGACAACGTAGTTCGCTTCTACAACACAAGCTCTCAGCCAAGTCCTCCAAATGATCGAGATACCGTCCCCTTTCTCACCGACCATCCGTTTGTGGATGGTAAGCGGAGAACTCGCAATGTAGCTTTTGTTCCTATCGCTTTCTTGCAAACTATTCCAAAACCTGTGATGTAAATATCGCTGAATCCCGATTAGTAATAACACCGGATGGTGCACTACTGAAGTCTAACAAAGTTCTCATTGATGTACACTTCGAAGACTAACTTTTCCATTGAGGTACCTTAATATTGGCCGGCATCAAAGTGTGCCGACTTTGTAAGCCGACTGGTCAATTACCTAAATAGTGAATTGCGTGACCTTTCCGAGGTCCCTCGCAGTCCCGTTACAAAATCCATCGCTATCCGCTCATCCCATTTCCATTCGAGAATAGTGCAAAGGTCGCAACATTTACTCGATGGTCTTCTGATGTTCCAGCTTTGGCGCCGGCCAGGCAAACTAAACAGATGATACATATTGAAAGGCCGATATCCTTCTTCATTTCATTACCACCAATATAGGCTGTTGCCTCAAATATTAATTCATCTGCTATGTGGCTCCTGGACGCATACTCAACTTTACTCCCTATGAGTTTGATTCCAAAATCAATTTCTGTGGAAAGTTCTCAATCATTTGGTACACTGAGAACTCTCTTCCTTTGAACTTTAAGAAATTCTATAAGTACACTTTCACTCAATTCTAATTCTACTGCTCCTTGACTCCTTGCTTCCCTTGCTTTACTTGCAACATCTTGATCACCTATTTCATTCTACTCATATTCTATCCGTTAAATCATTTAAAATATGTGATCATGTTCAAACACATCTTCCCTCGAGTGTCAACTTCACAGATAGATCGCGATATCCTGGAATTGATTCTATCGGGCCTCTAGCTTCTCCTTAATCATCGCATACGAAGTGTTTACAGCGTTTCCTACTTAAAGCATCCCGCTACAACTACGTTTGCCTTTCCTGGATGATATCAGAATCGAAGTCAGTAGTCCTTCAAAAATTCTAGCCTAACGCCTTTCGGTTTCATCGTTCAACTCTTTCTCGTCAAAATGACTACTTCAAACTTTTATGATCACTGTAGGCAGTGAACATTGCCTCATAGAGAAAATGTCTCCATATACCTTCCGTACGGCAAACACTATTTGTTTGCCAACTCCGGAGTCACGAGTCGGATAATTCCTTTTTCTTATGCACTTTCAAGCTGCCCTCGAATGGTACGCTACAACCTTACTGGCTCTACATAAGTACACAACCCTACAATCCGTAGTACGAAGCATCACATGATATACCTTTGAGATGTTCGTTCGGATAAGGTAGCATAATCAAGACTCGGTGAAGTAGCTTACGGTCATCTTTTCAACTCTAAAACTCTCTTTCGCATGCACGCAGTCCATACAAATGGTTGATTCTTTCTTATAAGTCAAGTAAGAGGTCTGCTATCTTCGAAGAATCCCTCGATAAATCAATCCAATAGTAGCTACCAATCCACTATAAACTACGGATCTACCTATCTGGGTTTCTTGGGCTCTTTCCCCACAATCAAGCTTTACTACTTTGCGAAGGGATCAACTTCAATTCCATCCTTCGATATAACGTGTCCCAAAAATTGAACTTCGCTTAACCAAAATTCACATTTGGATAACTTGGCATATAACTTGATTCTCTCTTTCGTAATGCTGGAGAACCACTAAGTGTGCTTTCGGCATGCTCTCACGACTTCGAGAATAAATCAAAATGTCATCAATAAAGACAACAACAAACTTATCCAAGTATGATGAAAATTAGCTCCATTTAAGTCCATGAATATCAGCAAATTACGTAGTCACACCAAATGGCATCACTGGATACTCATAATGCCCATATCGTGTCCTCGAAAAGCAGTCTCTTGTGGAACATCCTCCACTTTCACACGTATCCGGGTGATAATGCAGAACGTAGAGTTTCAATCTTAGAGAAAATAGCAGCGGCCTCCTCGTCACCGATCCATCAGTATCATCGATTCTGGAAGTGGATATTTGTTCTTGGATCGTAATCTTGCTTCAACCGCTTCATCGGTAGTCCACACATAGATTCGAGAAGTCCATTATCCTTCTTCTTTACCAACAATACTGGAGCTCCCCACTGCGTGATACACTAGGGTCTCACAAATTATTTTTCCAATAAATCCTCTAATCAAGCTTAAGCTCTGCGCTAACTTTCTACTGGTGACATCCCGTAGAGCACCACAGACATAGTGTCCAACACCTGTCGTACTAAATCAATAGAGAACTCAATTTCTCTTTCCGGCATGTAGTGCAAAAAGTATATCTTTAGGAAATACCTCAGGAAATTCATTAACTATTTTCTTTCAAAAAGATAATCCGAACACAAGACTGCATAACAAATGCTAAGTATCCTTCACATCCGTTTCGTATATAATTATATGCTTGAAGAGCAGATATAACTGATACTGAGTTCTCTTCTCGCTGACCTTTGAAAACGAAAGTAGTCTCTCGAGGAATAGAGAAAGCAATCTCTCGCTTCTTACAATCAATCACAGCACGGTTCTTAGATAACCAATCCATACCCAAAACTATATCGTAGTTCGAGATCTCCAACAAAACCAAGTCGGCTTTCAAGTCATGACCACCAATCAATACAAAATAATCTTGCAAAATCTGATGCGACACAATAACATCTCCATTAGGAAAACATACAGAGAATCTATCTAATAGTTTCGGGTCTAAACCCGTACGACTTACAAAATTAGGTGAAATAAAGCAATGCGTTGCACCAGAGTCAAATAAAATACGCGCAAGCAAACCACAAACTGATAAGGTACAAATAACCAAATGAGAGGTACCTGACTCATGCCCTTCTACAGCAAAAACGCGGCGCTGGTTAGTTACTTGAGAGTGAGGCAATCAAGGTGGTCTTTGTTGACGAACAGGTATCGGAGGACGAGGAGGCCCCATAGTGCTTTCCTGAACTAAAGAAGAAGTAAAATATGCAGCCCATGGACAATCAACCTTACGATAACCGAACTCTTTATATATGAAACAACGACCTCTCATGTCTTCCTTCTGTACACTGCTAAATGTCTGAGTCTGAACTTGCTTAAAGTTCTTCTCTGAAGGACATTCTTTAGCTCTATGACCCGTGCCTCTACAATTATAACATGTGATCCCTCGATTTTGTTGGTTGTTTTGCTCACGTCGCCTGAGTCTGACTACCCCTATTTATCCACTGATGAGCTTGGATTGGTTTACTCTTCTTCGTGCCTTCATGTGAGTTGCCAAAAGTCGGTTCTCTTGGCCTCTTCTTACCCTTATAATGCAACATATCTGTCCCTACATGAGTAGCAACAACTTGTAATTCATCAATATCTGTATATATCTTTCCTCTTAGTGACTTACGGATCGGATCAAAAAGTCCCCAAAAATACTTATTTGCTCGTGTCTCAAGAATTACCATACCCGGGTCAAACTGTGACAACCTTAGGAATTGATTGGTATATTCTCTCACCGACAAATTATCCTGCTGCAGTTGATTAAATTCAAGTTGTAAACGCATATGATCATTATGAGAAAAGAAATGACTGAAAAATGCCTTCCTAAATGCCTCCCAAGTCCATGGAGTGCTACGAGTCCCTTTCTGTGCTCTCCACCACTATTTTGTATTTCTTTTGAAAAGACTCAACGCCAACTGCACCCTCCTCTCCTCGTCGGTAGGAGTCAGTATGTTGAAAGCATTTTCCAATTTGTCAATCCATTTATAGGATTCCAATGGGTCTGTAATTACTCCTTTAAACTCCTTACAACCGTTCTTTGTCAAGTGTTAAATTGTTACAGTGGATTCTCTCGAACGTGTTGCAATAAGTTAATCATCTGACCAAGTAATATCGTTGCATCTTCACCACTTTACACAAGAGGAATATGTGGTGGCTCTATAGGTCCTTAAGGTGTACCAGATGAAATCTCCACTGCTACAGCAGATCCGTATGATAGCATTTCCTCGTTATCCTCACTCATAACGCTTGCAGTTAAGTTAAGATCCAATCCTCGTGAGTCCTACACATAAATACAATATTATATTTCAACAATTAACTCACTATTAAATATACTTTAACAACCTTATGCTCTGATACCAAGTTATCACACCCGCACGGATCACAACCATAACCCGACCTGAGCCGATGCCACGTGACCGCCTCTCGCGCGAGCATGATGGTGAGCATTAACCAAATACAATACCAATTTAATTCAAACTCAAGAAATATCTAACTGAGATAAATATTCATATCGAAGTTCTAAATAACACGTCTAAAATGGTGCGGAGCCCACCTAACAATAACCCTGAATAAAAGACTTTCTAAATTATTCAACACTTATCATACAATCTAAAATAAAAATACTGCTCTATCAAACTCCTACTCTGCTCTATGTGCCTTCGAAGTGCTAGCTTCAGGATAAGTTGTAAAACAATAGGGTGAGCTCCTATACATAGCTCAGTAGGGAGGTTAAGCATCTTTAAACAGAAAACATACTAAAAGCATGCATAGTTCACAACCATTTCATAGCAAAGCACATTTACCTTTAAATCATGATATCAAATTCATACGCATACAATCACACACACGCGCATACATCATTAGTTTCAATAATTACAGCCCATATTGTGTCTTCCCCAAAGGCCACAGGAGTCGTTCGGCCCTCCCTAACGTGACCTCGGTAACCCCATCCATGACGGTAACCACGCCGACTCTCACAGCAGAGTGCCCGTGAACACACCCTGTATTCGCCCCAAGCCGGATCGCCCGAGGGACCTGAAAGTCTTTAGAGACCCCACACAAACTACACAAGTACGGCTTGTATATTCACACATCATTACATTTCTAAAACCAATTACAGTTCATCACATTCACAAATCATATCCAGATCCACGAATATCCAAAATCAAACTCATATCCACACAATATTTAAACAACATTTAAATACCATGTTCACACAACACATGCATATCAAAACATGCTCTTTATCAAACAGTGTCATAAACATGTTCTATTTAAAAGGCATATCAAATAACCCATAATTGCGAATAACATTTCACAAACTTCAATAAAACAGTTATCAATCATGCACATTTAAATCTATTTAAAACAGTAAAATCACTTCTAGCATGGTTCTGTAAAAGAATGCATAACCCCCTACCTGAATGAGCGCTAAGATTCAGTCCCCAAGCTGCTGAGCCACTCTTATCACCACCAAATCCTCCAATTTTAATCTCTAAATAATTACAAATAATTGAAACATTAAAATTTATTTAACTATAAGTCTAACGAAACAATTATATCCGAATCGGATCCCAAACCCCAATTTGGATCCATTTACGCTATCCGAGATCCAAATCGATACCCAATTTCATATCTGATCCGAATGAGTGACACAATAGGTAGCTTATGTCATTGTATCAATAGAGAACCTTTAACTACTGACACAGGTCTTATTCTTAACCCAGAAACCCATTTCAAGACACGACTCAAATTGGATCCGTTTCCGACAAAGAACCTATTTTGACATAAAACTGGTTTTTAAAATGCGACACGAGGACACGACATGAACCAGTGTCGGTTCATGATAATTTAGACACGACACGACACAGAAATGAGGGACCTGCCCAATTTTTTTTTCCGGCATCATCGTCGGTTTTCGGCGAATCACAACCGTTTTCCGGCTAAATCGACGCCATTGCCTACCTACCCCACCAAAACGCTTAGTTCTACCTCAAACCTTTGATCCAAGCCCAAAACGATGATTTTCAATAAGTTTTTCATCAAAATCAGGAAAAAATGAAAATCTGAAAAAAAAATTGAACTCACCGGATTCCGGCTGACTCCTCCTATTTTCCGGCTAGTTTAAGGCTGTCCCAATTCCCTGGAGAAGACAGTATGAAGGGACCTTTTTAAAGGCCCTTCATATCTTAGAAATGGCCGTTACTGCACAGCCTATGCAGTAACGCTCAGACTGGGCGTTACTGCACAGACTGTGCAGTAACGCTTAAGCGTTATAAATGCAATGTGTGCCAATTTTAATTTCTATGTCCTTTGAAGTAACCAAATGATTAAACTTACATTCCATATATTCTGTCTTTGTTCTACTAAGTTGGAGGCCTTTTCTTTCTAATGTTTCTCTCCATAGTTCCAATTTTCTATTAACTTTTTCCTTAGACTCCTCCACTAATACAATGTCATCTGCAAATAACATACACCAAGGTACTTCATCTTGAATATGTTTTGTTAACTCATCCATCACCATTATAAATAAGTATGGACTTAAAGTTGATCCTTGATGTAACCCAATATTAACTTCAAAGAAGTATGTCGTTCCTTCATGAGTCCTCACACATGTTTTTGCACCATCATACATGTCTCTTATAAGGCTAATATATGTCAATGGGATACCTCTTTTTTCCAAAGTTCTCCAAAGAACCTCCCTCGGTACCCTATCATAAGCTTTTTCTAGATCAATAAATATCATGTAAAGGTCTTTCTTTTTTGCTCTAAAATGTTCCATAAGACGTCTCAAAAGGTGAATCGCTTCGATAGTAGATCTGCCTGGCATGAATCTAAATTGGTTCTCTGTTGTACTTGATACTTGTCTTAACCTACGTTCGATAATTCTTTCCCATAATTTCATAGTATGACTCATTAACTTGATACCTCAATAATTCGCACAATTTCGAATGTCTCCCTTGTTCTTATATATGGGTATAAGTGTACTTGCTCTCTATTCCTCAGGCATCTTTTAGTTTTTCCATATTTCATTAAATAGTCTTGTGAGCCAAGTGATTCCTATTTCTCCTAGTATTTTCCAAACTTCTATAGGAATATTATCTGGTCCTACCGATTTACCACTCTTCATATGTTTAAGAGTCTCTTTGACTTCATTCCTAAAGAAAACAGAATGGTCTAAAAATTTTAAAAACTAACAAAATGGAACCTGAACCAGTGGTGTAAATTGCCGGTTCAAATGAAGGAGGGGCTCAGTTCGTGTCACGGAACCATTGTAGTCTCTATCAGGGCCTATTCGTGTTCTTGGAACTTCGTCCGAGTTTGTGCCTCAAACTCCACGAACCCACAAAGTTTCAAGACATTATTAATTCCCTGTCATCTTTCTTGAGATTTTAGGTTAGTTTCAATCAATCATTTTCTAGGAATATGAGTTCTATGTTTACGTCTCTGTACCATAAATGTCGGTTCCACGACGGAGTTTGCAAAGCAAACGGCCCTTCGAGCCAATGAATTCTTATGTCTCAAGCAGCCAAGTTCGTTCACTTCAAAGTTCGTTGACTTCAAGTTCATTAACTTCAAAGTTCGTTCACTTCAAAGTAGTTTGAAGAAGTATTGTTTGACGCGTATAGTATCCTGTATCATTTTGCTCTACGATACAGATGTATCGTATCATATTTTAATATTAAACAATTAAAAAAATCAGGAAAAATTAGTAAAATTCCAAAAAAAAATTAAAAAATAGAAAAAATATCGTAATTACAAAAAATTTATATAATGCAAAGTTTAGTACATATTGATCATTCACCCTTGAACAATTGAAAAAAATTTACATATTTTGAAGCAAAAAATAAAATACATTTACATTTACATTTTATAAATTTGTAATCACGATCATTAACTAAATAATCTTCATATTCTCGCTCATGAAGATTCAAAGTTTCTCACCACCTTCAGCTTCTGCTTAAAAAATTTCATCTCCTTGATGATGTTGTTGCACTCCTTCCAAATTAATTTATGCAATGTCTTCTTTAGTTAGGAGTGTATTTTCTTCGTTATCTTCCATAATCCACTTATCTAATATATCAAAATTAACAAACTGCTATCTATGTACATGTAGTTGGCACATTTGCTAATTTTCATATGTGATCAAAACAATTAGGTCCATTTCTTTGATTATTGAGTCTATGATACCCTAGTGATGTGATATTATTACTTGATGATATCCACTTTTTCTCTTACTCGAGACTAGTTTTTTAACTAATGCTTGAAGTGGTTTGAAATTGAAGGATGATAGATAAATGCTATAGGTTAAAATCAGGTCATCTGATTACTTCTGATCTCACTTCAGATACTGCGTTAAGCCTCACAAACGTTGATCATGTTTAACTCAATTGAAGTCACGTAAGGTGAACCCTAAAATAGTGAAGTTGTGAAATGCCCACTCAATGAACTGAGACAACCAAATTATTCTTCATTGTTTGTGATTTCATGAAATTAGAAATTGGTAGCAGCAATATACATAAAAGTTCGCAACAAAAACGAAAATGATTTTATAACAATTTTTATTTGTTCATAAATTATTCTTATTCAATAAATTTCTTATAAACTAACTTGAATTTACATATTACATACACGGCTTGCAATCACAAATAGGCATACCAGAGGATACCTTGGAGAATAGTGAAGAGAGGCCACAAACCTATCCCAAAAAATTGAAAAATAAATTTTGAAAAATATTTTTTTTGGCGTATCAGATTTTATGGGTCATATCGTACGATACAGTATGATAACCTATATCATACTATATAGGTTATTGTATTGTATTGTGGCTTCCCACGATACAGATAACACTGGTTTCAAGCGAAATGCGGAACTAAAATTTCGTCTTTACCACCTAATCTACCAGAGGTTTATGTTAAAACACTTGCAGCGTCGCACTTTTAATATGTCTACCTCACCTTAAAATGCCCATTTCCTCTGGGTAATAGCAATTCTTCATAATCATATATACTTCTTCCAAGCATAAAATTCATCCAAGGAGTTGATCATCACATAGAAGGAAGACAATCGAAATAATAGTCACAAATATTGCCTATAACTTGAGAAGTTCAAAATTTTATGTGTATTCATAATTTTGTGCATAATCTTTCATTTCACTTGGATTCACCATTTCAACCTATTGGCTCCACCTTCTATCGTGAATTCAACACTATTAATACCACTTAAAAAACTATAAAATTATATATATATATATATATATATATATATATATATATATATATAAGGATTCTGTGTAGTTTTGGTGGTTACAATCATTTTTAAATGTTAAAAGGTGGTTTTTAAAAGTAGGAAAATAAAAGGTGACAATCTATGTCACAGGGTGCGGGTGAGGGTGCGAGTGCGGGATACGGTAAATTTCAAAAAATTTGGGTGCGGCGACATGGCTAAGGTATATAATATTATATATTTAACTAATTCAAGCTAGAAGCCTAGAACAAGTGAGACATCAATTAACATAAGAATATGACGACAATAGTAAGTACACAACTTTATATTAAAGCAAAACAAGTAAAGAACTACCTATTTTATCATAATACACAAATCAATCAAAAGAAAATAAGGATTTGCATGTCAACAATATTATCATAATATCATTTATCAACTATGAATAATATTAATGTTTGATGAATGAAATGAAGTAATGAACATGTACTTGATAAATTATAGATCTTCACTATCAACAATATTATCAACTGAAGGGACTATTGGATCAGTGAGTTCCATATTAAGAGTATGCAAATCTTGGCTGTCATCTAAGTGATATTCCTGCGGGTTTGCATCACAATATTTTGATGCTCCTTCACTGTAATATATTCAAATAAATAAGAAGAAAAGATCAAATATAATCATCATGATTAATAGAAAAGAAAATAATTTTGAAAGATTAGTAATTTTTACCTGTACTCAGCATTAGATCGTGAAATCAATCTCATATTTGAATGGACATAAACAAAGTCTTCAGCACGGGTACTTGATAGATTGTTCCTTTTGATATTGTGAATTTGAGAATATGTAATCCAATTTCTTTCACAACAAGAAGAAGTAGCAGGTTGAAATAATAATTTTGATGCAAGCTTTTGAAGAAGAGGCATCTCAAATCTATAACATGCCCACTAATCTAGTGGATCTTGATAATCCCTTGCTTCTAGTGCTTCTAGTGAATCAAGTCTGGTACAAGAAAACTTTCCATATTCAGAATTTACCTGCCTAAGTAGGTATGAGTTATGATAAATCCTTCTCAAACACATTTGCCTATTATTTGTTATTTCAGGATCTTGATTAGGAGTACAACGCCCAATGCTCTCATGCAGCCATTTCTTTCCATAATATCTTGGATTTAAAGAATGTGCAAAATAATACAAGGGAGTGTTGCTTTTGTCCCATCTTGAAACTAATATAGAATGAAAATGATCATAAAATGATGATGTCTCATGAAGTTCTTTTCTCTCGTGCTTCAAAATTATTGACTCAATTTTTTCAATCATGGTATCCCATATTTCATAAACTTTATGAAGCATTGGTTCATCTTTATCAACTTCTCTCAATATCTCCCACATAGGCTCTGTGAATTCAAGAAAATATGATACCTTGTCCCACCATAAATCATTAAGAATAATAGTCTTCAGTGCTTGGGCCCTTGTTTGATCTTCAACCTTATTACCACGGTATACATCCCAGTTTGGATGAGTAACTATTTGAACCAATGATGTCTTTATTGTGTTGAATCTTTTTACCATCACAATCAAAGAAGCAAAACGTGTTTCTACAACCTTCAACAACTCCAAATGAGAATGTCTATTGAATATCGTTGAAATTAAATGGTGATTCATTACAAAATTCCTTATCTTCAGACAATCTACTGTCATATCTTTAATTCATGAACACAATTCATATGCACGAAGATTATCTTTATCTTTTGATGGCTTACATATACGAGAAAGAGCCAAATTTAAACTGTGAGCTACACAAGGTATCCAAAAAATGTGTGAATAATCACCTTCCAAAATTAACCCTGCACTTTTGCAATTAGCTACATTATCAGTGATTATTTATACAACATTATCTGGTCAAATACTCTTAATAAATTCTACAAATAAATCTTTCAAGTATCCTATAGTTTTAATTTCTCTAAATGCATCAACCGACTTCAAAAATATTGGCCCACTAATTGTAAGCAATAAAATTAATGAGTGGATGCCTTTGAATATCACTACATCCATCATAAACAATAGAAACACCGTTAGTTTCCCATGAAAACTTCTTATGTTCTAAAAGTCTTTCAATATTGACTTTTTCTTCTTTAAGAATAATGATTCGCAATTTTTCAAAACTTGGAGGAACATAACCATTAAAATTACAATTAGCTAATGAAGTGACAAGATCTTTTCAATATGAATTTCTTGGTACATTAAAAGGAAGTGAACTTGAAAAGAAAAATCTTCCAACCTTTCCATCCATCTCCTCCCTTCCAACTACATTAAATGATTTTTCAATTGCTCCTCCTCTAAAACCTTTAAATTCACTTTGCATTAACTTTTTTTTCTTTTCTGCATCTTCTTTATATCCACCAAATAATGAAATATTTGTTCCTTTTTCACTCCTTTCATTCTTTTTTTCATACTCATCTTGCTTTTTCAATAATTGTCTTCGTAAATCTTCATCCACATTCGGACACAGTCTTATACTATGTTTTGATAATTTCAAAAAATGTGCCTTCACTATGGTATATAATCCTATAAAACTCATGTTGTAAAATTTATAAAGAAAATATGTATTACCTCCACCACCTTCATATAATTCTCCCTTTTATACATACATCCACAATAGTGCATCATCACGAGATATTGAAGGTTTTGAAACTTTTGTTGTTGATCGTGAACTTGAAGGAACACTTCTACCAGAACTTCCAGTAGGGCCAGTACCAATTGATACTCCTTTTCCTTTTCTATTGTCGGCCATTTTTACGATCAACTCAATTTACAATTTCACAATATGATTGAAAAATAAAATATCAAAAACAACAAATAGGAGATGGAGTCAGTCATAGTCATAAGTCATAACATTGATATACCAATAACCAAAAGGCTTACTTAACAGTTAGCACAATAAGCAATTAGAAATTTAGAATATGAGTCAACCAAATTTGATGGGCATGTAAGAGATGCAATTCATAATTGACATGCTACATGCTGCAAATTAGACAATAGACGTGAATAAGACAAATTCGAATTGGATGCCAATGCCATTTCCTCTTGTTGTGATTGATAAGCACATATCTCAGGGAACTAGGATCTAGGAAGCATATTTATTGCTTTTATGATGCTTTCAAGGTGAAAAAGCTTACAAACTACAAAGTCATTTTGGCTTTTCCATGAAAGACAACAGACAAACACACACGCAAATATACGAATGACAACAGATTACTCCAAACAAAAGGTATACGCAGACATACACACACGCAGACAGACACACACGAGTTTCAAGAGAAAGGAGGTAGAGAGTCTATAGATTGAACTTCAGTCTGCACCGATTGGTCGATTTGAGAAGAATTTATACGCCATTCTTATTTTCTTCTTTAGCATTTCTATAGAGCCGTTTCATGAGCGAGGAGGGGGACACAACTGGGTTAACAAAAGGGGCTCGAAGGGATCTGCATCGCCTGAGTTTTGCGGGACAAGTTGTATTGGCCATGGCTGCTAGCTAGGGACCTCAATGAAAGAAAGGATCCGAGTGAGCAGAAGGGTGGGGTCGACGATAGTGTTCTTTTGGAGTTGGATGAGCAAAGCAGACCCTTGTTGGTGGTAGGGGCGAACCAGAAAAGGTGACAGACACACACGCAGATATACGTAGAAAACGAATGACAACATCTACATGGTAAAAAAAGAAGCACCTGCTTCACATCAACCGATCGTCCGAGGAATTGAACGGACTTGTGCCCTGCTCTAATCTAAAGCCGAATGTGGAAAGATGTCTTTGACAAGAGTTGTGGGATGTTGCGGGATATGAGCGGACTTCATTACACTCAAAAAGGGTGGTCGTCGACCGAAGCCTGACTTCAGACTAAAAGATCGCCGTTTATGAAGCGTCTAAGCACAGTTCACTCGCGTTGATCCACAAAACGGGCTCTTGTGGGAAGAATGATGAGTCTTAGTGGGACAACAGCTACCACCTTGAGATAAGGCCTTCACTGCTTCACAGTGTTGAGCTGATGTTGCGGGATGAAGATGAAAAGTGGCAGATGGGGACAAGAGTTGTGGCGAGCGGGAGGGATCTGATATGAGGTGAGTCTGCCCTAAAAATTGGACAATTGTGGCCTTAGACACGTTGATCGTACCATAAATTAAGCCAGACACGTTGACCGTGTCGACAGATGATGACACCGTGTCGGTGCCACACCGACACGATGTAGGTGTCGGTGTTGCACCTGTGTCGATGCCGACACCCCACCTCCTGGAGGTGTACGTGTGACATTGGTGACAATTAATGGTAAAAGTGGTGAAACAATGTGAAATGGTGGTTTTGTATGATTATACATTGTGTCAAATTATGCATATAAAACTCTCTCTCTCTATATATATATATATACATATACATATATATATATTATACATATATATATATATACATACATACATATATATATATATATATATATACATATATATATATATATATACATATATATATATATATACATATACATATATATATATACATATACATATATATATATATATATATATATATATATATATATATATATATATATATATATATACATATATATATATATATATACATATATATATATATATATACATATATATATATATATATATACATATATATATATATACATATATATATATATATATGTATGTATATATATATATATGTATAATATATATATATACATATATATATATATATACATATATATATATATATATATATATACATATATATATATATATACATATATATATATATATATATATACATATATATATATATATACATATATATATATATATATACATATATATATATATATATACATATATATATATATATATACATATATATATATATATATACATATATATATATATATATATATATATATATACATATATATATATATATACATATATATATATATATACATATATATATATATATATACATATATATATATATATATATACATATATATATATATATATACATATATATATATATATATACATATATATATATATATACATATATATATATATATACATATACATATACATATATACATATACAAAACCAAAAAAAAGGATGTCGGATATATATATAAAGGGATTTTAACCACACCTTTAAGCGTCATTTTGCGACGAAAGATCTTATGCTTTTCATCGTCCGAAAAACTCAATAGAAAATCCTCCATCAGTATTACCACTCCACCCTAAGAAAACAGTGGCATCAACTATAACAGCCACGGGAGCCCCTTATTCATGTAAATTGGACACACAAAGAAAAGGAGAAAAGAATCTGAAGCTACTTATGATCGTCCTTCCATGCATGGCGGATCCCTCTCATCATGTCGCGCTTCTCTGAGCCTTTACTGTTGGCCATGACCACGTGCAGGCCCCAGCCTAAGCTCCAGATCCAATTCCTTCTTATCTGCTGCGCTGACATCTCTTGGCGCCAACTTCAATTCACATTGTGAATAATCTTGATAGTCACCTTCGCTTTGATTCGGCCGATCAACAAACAACAGTAATTGTTTAGACTCCCCAAGATCATGATCACTATAATCATCTCTAGTAAAAACCCACGGGCATATCTTTGCAACAGCATTCAATTTTTTATGATGATAAAATGAAGCATCCAACGTAGACGCAGATGAGTGGTTCTCATGCATCTGCAGATTAACGGAGAAGGAATTCATTGAGGGATTTGTAACGTTGAAGGATGTATCCGGAAGTGAGTTGCTTGGTGGGGTTGCTTCTTCTTAGCTCTGTCCCTCCTGTGAATGTTCATATGACCTCCTAAAGCCTGAGCGTTAGAGAACCCTCTCTTGCAAAAAGTGCACGCATACGGCCTACCAATATTCTCTGAATCTTTATCCTGATCCAAACTCAAACTCCATAGTTTGTGATTTTCTGCCCCTTTCTCCATTGACGTGTGTGTTTGTGTGTGCCAGAGAGAGAGAGAGTTCGTAAGTCACATGCATGAGGGAAAAGGAGATGGGAGTTCACAAAAGGAATGTGAGGCATGTGATGTGAAGGTTGTACATGGGGGACTAAAGATCATCGGGTGATGTTGCATATGACCAGTGGCGGGAGAGAGAGAGTTCTTGATTCATATCCGTCTGTATATGATGGGAAAGAAGACGGGAGTTCATTAAAGAGTGATGTGAGGGTTGTTCAAAGGGGACTGGGAGAACAGAAGATGATACAATATATGACCGATGCGGTGCTATATTGAATCTCAACCGCATATCGAAGTAGGGTAACCCTGAACTAACATGTGATTTGTGAGAATGCGCTCACACACAGTCCTTGTCAAGTTACATTGGTGGAGATGTACGCTGGAAATTGAATATATCAACAGATGGATTACACAACGATCTGCTCAGCGGGAGTAAAGGGGTCGACGTTTTATGCTGAAAGTCCTAATCACAGGCATTATAGGGCAAAACCGCTTTTGCTTAATATAATCCTATTAATAACGTTTGGTTGGGCCCTTTGCCTTAAAATGACTAGCTTCCTTGTGCATCAAATTGCGCCTTCACATCATGCACTTAATCCCCACAAACACTAAGCACGCACACAATATTCGTGTATGCATGAATGCATGTGTGTGCATGCTAGCTAAAGCATAGAGAGAGGCCTCAAGCATATTATATATAGAGAGAGATTAGTCTATACATTCATCCATTCATGTTTAAACATTCTTAAAGATCTCAATTGTTTTATCGACAGTTGAAATACAAATTTTAAAAGAAAAGATATGGTAACACTTTTTATAGGTGCACTAAATGCATCTAATATTTTTTAAAGATCTCAACGGTTGATTTTAAAAATCAAATAGTTTTGATCGTTCAAGAAGATTAAAGAATGAACAATGCTCTTTCTCTTATATATACTCATTGCAGTTTATGCAGTCCTAGAAATATCTAAAGATGGAGGAGGTAATTAGGTTGACTGCTCAATAGTTACAGAAAAGGAAGTTTGCATGGGATCATTCTCCTTTATAAAATGTAAGACTCAAGTTAATACTTCAAGGGAAGTGGTTAGGTTCTCAGCCTATCTTATGGCCTTTTAGTTACAAACTTTCACACAAGATTGACTTTCCCCACTCTTTAGTTTGGGTGTCTTTCCTTTCCCGGAAAAATTGGAATATGATCTCATCCCCTCTCCATGATTTGGATTCCTTGCAAGTTTGGAATTGATTTGGATTTCTAAGTCTTGCAAGAATGGGAATCCCTTTCTTGCATTACACAGTTTCGAAGGAACTAACTTCTCTTGAATTTCTAATTCACATTTCCCTTTAAATTTACCAGGGTAGGATGCTGCTTCTTGAAGTGATTCGGGGTTTTCTTGAAAGAAAACTTCTTCTTACACGGTAACAGCTGCCCCATGACCCAAAAACATGTATAACCCGATCCAATTATGTAAAGAAACCAGGTGTAGGTCCGGATCCAATTGTAATGAACCCAACCATGTCTCTAACTGATCCAATCAGCTTGGTCTACATGCCTAGTATCTAGATTCTGAATTTGAAGTTCAATCCGTTTAATTTGATTCTGATCTTCCATTAGATAACACCACAATATACGAAGCTGGCCCCAACCAACTGATTCACAGGTTATTTTCTACATCTTAAAAAAAATCTAGATCCGCCACGGACCCGAGTTCCCAAACCCGTTCTAAGTTTTGCAGAATGTTTGCCATTAATATTGGTCCTGGCCACTTTATAAAGACTTTGATATGACCGTAATAGATGGCCCATGATAGTGGCGGTTGACCATATATAGCAGACGATGAGAATGGTTACACTATAATTCACCGTCTCTGTAATTCTTATTCATAAATAGTACTTATAATAGTGTAAATGCATAAACGTTGATGTGCTTCAGGTGTTCTTTTAGACTTTCAGTGATGTGTTTGAATGAGCAGACACATTTCACCCACTAGCACTAGTGTGTCGTCTCACAAGCAAAGGCCACGCATTCGATACCTGCATGTGGCTTCACCATCCCAATTGTACCAAAAACTAGATGGACATTAATGTTTTCACACCCGCACAGGTCGCCCCAACAACCCAGCACCTAGCCAATGTCACGTAGCCACTTCTCACGAGAACATGATCGTGAACGATAATAAAAAAATATTAATTAAATTTAATTCAAATAAAATATTTAATTTAAATATATTAATATCTATCATTAAAAAAATAGTATGGCCCCCACCAAACATAACCCCAAATAACAAGATTTTTTAAACCATCTAACCCTCATTGTACCATCTAAATGAAAATGTATAGCTCTATCGGACTCCTACTCTACTCCATGCCCCTTGGAAGTGGTAGATTAAGGACGAACTTTAAGATGATAGGGTGAGCTACGACCCATAGCTCATTAAGAAGGTTAAACACCCTTAAACATAATTTATACTAAAATCATTCATATTTTCACAATTATTTCATAACAAATCACAGTTTAATTTCTAATTCATGATCTCAAATTCATACTCACACACACATCCATCAGTTATGATAATTACAACCCATATTATGTCTGCCCCAAAGGCCACAAGAGTCGTCCGTCCATCCCTAACATGACCTCGGTAACCCCGTCTATGATGGTAATCACACCGACTCTCACGACAGGATTCCCGACATCACACTATATATTTGCCACTAGCCAGAACGCTCGAGGAACCTACAAGTCTCTAGAGACCCCACACAACTCAAACAAGTACGATTAATATATTCACACATCATTACATTTCAAAACCAATTCTAATTCATCACATTCATAAATCATATCTAGATCTATATATATCCAAATCTATATCCACACAGTATTTACATATCAAGTTCACACCAACACATGCATATCAAAACATACTTTTTATCAACCAAGCCATAAACAAGTTATGCTTTAAAAGCATTTCAAAAAACCATAATTGCAAATATTATTTCATAGTTATCATTAAAACATTTATCAATCATATATATTTAAATTAATCTAAAACAAGAAAATAACTTCTAGTATGGTTCTATAAAAGAATGTACAACCCCCTACCTTAAGGAGCACTAAGGTCTAATTCCCAAACCACTAAGCCACTCTTATCACCACTAAATCCTATAATTTTAATCTCTAAACAATTATAAATACTAATAATATTAAAATTCATTTAACTACGAATCTAACGAAACAATCATATCTAAATGAGATTGTAAACGACCCTAAAATCATCCAAAACCCAACCTAGATCTATTTAATTTGTCTTGGATCCGAACTATCACTTAGATCCATATCATATCCAAACTGGACAACACAGTAGGTAGTATGTGTCCCTGTGTCGACTCAAAACTTGAAACTACTGAAATGAGTGCTATTTCTGACCCAAACTGTTTCAAGACCCAACCCAAAGCTAATCTATTTCTAACACAAAACCGTTATTATATCACACGACATGACACAATGTCATTTCAAGGTGTATTGGACACGACACGATACAGGAATCAAGACACACCCAAAAAGAGGTTGATTTCCTTGGTTTTCAGCATTGATTTCACCGGTTTCCAACCGATCGTCAGCCTCCCCACTTCTGATCTAGCCCAACATTGCCTGCCTGTAGTGGCGTTTTGACAAGGAAACTCAAACAAAAGAAAAAGTTACAAAAATGGAAAAAAATCGGTGAATCAAAAACATTTCTACGCCAAATCGATGCTCATTACACATCTTAATCCATTAAAACCTTTTGTGTTACATCACTTTGTTAACCCCAAGCCCAAATATTAAATGCAAATGCAATCATTTCTCTATAATACTGAAAAAAAAACAAAAAATAGAAAAGATGAAGAAAAATACCTTTTTCCTTCTCAAATTTACAATCACTCACGCATCTGTACATAAGGATGATCGACCACAAATGAGTGTTAAATAAGGTAAGAAAGGGTTGTAATTCCCCCCTCCTTTCTTTCTAAAATAGACAGTAACGCATCGTGCATGGATCTGGATCTGCATGGATCCGAATCTGACCCAATTCAGATTATTACAAATGTGGTGCTGGACATTCTGTGATTGCATGCATGGTCCAACGAACATGGAACCTTTGGTCGTTCAAGTCTTTCCGGCGTTCGTCGGTACAAACAGACCAACATGGCCAAAGATCAATGTGATCATTTTTTTTATTAGCAAGCAAAGGGCAAAGTAGACCTACTTTAATTCATATATAGCGATTCGATTCTGCCCACACTAACACTGCCTGGTCATGTCCCCGATGAAAACCTCCCAAAACTACCTCCCTCTCATGCATGGTGTTGCATGCTAATGATGCTTATTTGTGGTTTTGACAAATAAGGGTTCTTCATGAAGGTGATGGTTTGAGAAATTTTGAAGATGTTTGATTAGTGTTTTCGATACTTTTACAAAATATGCAAACTTGAAATATATTACTGATGAATCGCATATAATTTGTAGAAGATACTCTTGAAAAGCCTGTGTACATTCTCAAGCAAAGTAACAAAAAAAGGAAATAAGGGTGTGACTAGGTTGACCTGTTTCTGACACGAATACCATCCTGAACACAAAATTCCCCCCCCCCCCCCCCCCACCCACACACACACACACCCCACCCCAAGGGAGAGACTGCAAGGACAAGCAATTAGTAAATTCACGTCTGCAGCAGTGCAAATTGTTTTCAACTTGTGGTGATTATCAGAAGCCAAGACTTGGATCACGTGTAAATTTTAAGGCCATCTTTTAAAATGGTTATGGGTATACGCAGTGGCAGATATATACTCAGCCAAGGCATCCTTCTCATCCTACAACTAAGACTTCTCGGTTTGATTATATAGATTCTTTGTTTTAATAGAACTCGATTATGTTACCATGTTTCCATATTAGATGGGGTTGATTATATAAAGAATTTTCACATAACTCGATCACATGCCATGCTAACAGTTAACTCAATATAAACTAGATAATCTTTTATTGTCTTTTTCAAATACTTTTGTATTTTTCTCTTCTTCTTTAACATTAACTCAATATAAACTAGATCATCCTTTTTTATCTTTTTATAATACTTTTGTATTTTTCTCTTCTTCTTTTAATATTTTCATCATATAGTTTCTTATACTTTTTAATTGAAACTTCCATAAGTCATTTTTATATATTCAAACCATCTTAAACAATTTTCTCTTCTTTTATCAATGTTATTCCCAATTTATTTCTAATAACCTTGTATATATATTATATAGTCTTTCCTTGCATGACTGAATGTAGTTGGTTCTGTGAACTATATAATACGTAGTTCAACCTCACACTGAAACGTCTCCATCATCCTACCTTAAAATAATTCCTTAGATCCATTACGAAATGTATGTCCTCTTGGGAAATGATGTGTAAAACCAAAGGTAAGACGCTGAGAAAACACAGGGAAAGATTTGAGATCAGAAAGGCACTCTTATTTAACGGCCGTCACAGAAAAAATATTTTATTATAATCAATCTCTCAATTACAAGACAGAAGCCACTTTATATATCTAAGGCATCCCTCAGAATTCCAGAAAAATTACGTTGATACTATTGGGTACTGTTCAAAATTCGGTATCTAGTATGGGTAGTATGGAACTAAGAGGCTTTCGAGCTGCTTTTATTATCCAATTTATGTTTTAATTTCATAGAACTCGGTATCCTCTGTGGTGATACATACCTTTTTATCCAACTTATATTTGGAGCAGATTATCAGATCCTCATTTCTAACATTTTCTTAGAACGACTGGTCGAGAAGATTGAGGACTGTTGGTAGACCACAAGGCTGCTCTCTCTCTCACACACACATAAATATAAATATATAGAGAGAGTATTTCTTGTTACTTAGGTATAACGTTTGTTGCTGCTCCTGATTAGTAGTTGATAGAACACAAGGGTATTATAAGTGCAAGGAAGAAAAGGTGTCCCATCAAAAAGCTGCTTTTTCATATAAGATTTCCTTTTGGGACCTTCCCAAAAAGTTTTCTTTTCATGTTAGGTGTTGACATCTATCTGAACTTTTAAAATATTAAGAACCAACAGATTTCTTTCAGATTCTTTTTCATATAAAATAGGATTTGTGAGCGCTCCTGCTCAAACTTGTCCAATGTATTGATTGTTGACAGCATATGAGGAAGCCTATGATAGTTCTCCTATCTGTCATGCCATGTATGCTCTAAATAGTTCCGGTAAATGAGCCTCACGAACCGATCGAACATCACTTTCAGTTTCACTACCATTACAGTGACGGCCTTGGCTGGTGATCTGGTCTAGAAGGCAAGTACTGTAATTCGACATTCCACTATGACAACGGTGGTGCCAATTCAACGTACAGTGATGGCCATGACGATCCACTGACCAGATTTTCTCTGGCGCACATCTTGCATTGATGTGGTGCTTTCCATAATATAAAACAATTTTTGTTCTAAATTTTCTTTGAGCTGTTGATTTTTTTGACCAGTTGAATTCACACAAAACTGTACATCATAGTGTTTGTGCTCATTTGGATTTTGAACTTGTGCTTCAGCTCAACTGGTGTTTGTGCTTGTTTTGTCTTCTGCTCGACGTAATACATCATGGTATTGCCTGGAGGAACATGCACACTTCACCTGTACTATTGGAGAGCCAAGCACTGTGGAGATTTTTACACGATTTTATGGGTTTACGACAAGATTCATCAGTCTCCTGTAACTATTGTTGAGATTCACAGGTCGAACACACACCGCGAACATGCTCAAACCACGCTGATCTACGAGCAGCTTCAACACAAACTGAAGGCAAATACACGCTAGCTCAGTAATTAAAAGTTAATTTTCATGCTAAAAGTTCCTTCCCTTAGTAATTCATCCTAAAACGGCAGAATTTCAGAACCCCCACCACACCCTTCTCTCTCTCTCTCTCACACGCACAAGATCTTTACATGAAGCTTGACACCCTACTACAAGACCATGTGAAGGACTGTAGGACTCGTAAGAGTGTTCGTCATCACTACCGTGCGATCAAAGAATGGAGAGCATTTTTCTTTCTTCATCATTGTCAAATAATTATAAGTTTTTTAAACCCACTTTGTTTCTCATAGTACTAGGCAGTTGAGGATGCCTTTGGCCACTTGCGGCATGTTACTAGAATCAGCAAAGAATAGTTTATATTTTAATTCAAGTTGCAAATATGTACCATTATTGCCAATAAACTGAAAATCTTATTCTGCTAAAATGTTTATCAGCTCTACTTCTTAGTAATTCAGCCAACATCTTTTGAACCAAATAAGTTCAAACAATGCTGCAGTCGAAATTTAGTACATTTAGAGGGAAAGCATGTAGTTGACAATCTCATCTGCAGCGTAGTGCCCTGTAGGAGGTTCTCGCCATGGATTCTTTGCCCCTGGGATCCGATCGAGGTTCCTCCTGTGTGCAGTTTAACACAAAAGGAAATTAAAGGAAATGCATTTTAAACTCTCTGTTTCCTTCTGTTCATGGCTTGTCTCCATAAACTCATGCTTGTTCATGGTTGTCACATTTTCCCATTTTAGATGACCTGAGCTTATGGAGATGATCAGTCGTGAGGTAGATGAGATAAACTCTTGGGGAAATGAATTATTGCTCAATTAAATTGCATTTTACTTTTTATATGCAATCTTCATTATTAAAAAATAACTTGAAATATTCAGGATATATATATATATATATATATATATATATATATATATATATATATATATATATATATATGAACGACATGCTTAGCCATTGTTTTTCCGTGATACTTATGTAATTTAGAAAATATAAGAATTTCAAGAATAGGATGAAAGATAATGTTATTATACTTGTACCTAAAAAACAAGCATCAATTAGCATGATCCAATATCTCTCTCATAGCCATAAAATAAATAGAGTCATCAACATACGTGAACAGTTTGACACAAGAGAGAGATGAAGTGAGCGAGCTAAACAAAGAGCACCTCATCTGGTTTTCATCCCAACTAATGAAACCTCTGAACATGGAGCCTCTTACATCATGAACTCTTCATAACTGGATTTGCTTGGCAAGCACAGGAAGAATTTGCTGTCTGCTAGAAGGATCACCAAGGTAGGGTTTTGACTCCTACGGGCACTTCGACTCCGTTGCATAAGTTCATTGGCTGCATTGGTTCGGGATGAGGATCCTAACAACAGAGTTGGTTGTTTCAATCTAACCCTAGAAAGGCTGCTTAGCCAAAATAGAAATAAACATGAATGTTTGTCAATTTGGATTACCTATGCAATACTTTGCAACTCTATCCCTGCAGTTACTATATTCAATCTTAACCTCGAAAATTTTATCAAATTAAACTCTCTCATAAATTGCCTAGTTAAGATAGACCAATCTAGATTTGTACCCAGAATACCACTAGGCGAATAATCAAAGGAACGATGATGGCATATTTAGGATAAAACTGCATCTACTTCAAAGCTTGCTGTATGTATTACAGCAAGTGGCAGAAGAAGACATTATGTGAGCAAATACTTTTGCAAAAGGACATTTCGTCTATTAAATCAAACAACGGAGACTAACAAGTCACAATCATAGTAGCTAACTCAGAAGGCCAAGAGCATCGTCGGGCCGTCTCTCTCTTTCTCTCTCTCGCTAAGGAACTGCCACTATAGATATTGATTTCCTTGGACAAGTGATCTGTCATCCCTTAGCATTACTTGTGGTTAATTGTGCCACATCACATGACAATTGAGAGACTTTAGTTTTGTTTTTCAGTAAGCACAACTGCTAGTACATATTGTTATTTTCAAATACTTGTTTTTAAGCATTTCTTTAATGCAATACTTGCGCGTCTATTTGGCTTGCTAACTTATGTATGTTTGTTTGCATCACAAGATCTAAGGCCAAGTTAAGATTTCTCACCTTTTCAGGTGAACTTTTCAAATCTGTAACTTCAATTTGAGCCTTCGTTTTCCATCGCGACACCGAATGTACGTAGCATGCATATGTTGGTATTAACTTTAGAGGTACTGGTACGCAAAAGTTTAGCTTTACTTGACTCAATTTCTTGACTTTATCTCAAAGTGGTGAGCGAGGATTCCATACTATTCACTAGATGGACAAGAATAAAAGACTAATCAAAGTTTGTACGTATATGTTAGCTTTATTTTATTAAGCCCATGGGGTTTGAAAAAGAGAATGATTGAATGTTTGCGGGGTTACCACAACAGACAGTGAATAAATGACATTTTTAGATTATTTCACCCGAACCAATCCCTCTGGTGATGTCATTTTTACTACTTTATTTGAAAAAGAAGGGTCTAAATTAAATGCACTGGAGTCAAAGTCGCTCTTATTGGAATTCTAATAAATTCAGCAGAAGGAAGACTTATTCGCTCTGCTGCTCAACACTTTGTGGTCAGTTGTGAAACTAAATTCCTGGTTTTCCATCAGGCTACTGGTGGTTCTCCTGCCTGTATTCGTCTTTTCCTTCTTAGATGGAACTAAAATTTCATATGTTTGACTGAATGAGAAAGTGAAGGAAGAATTATATGACTTCGAGATGGAAAGCACTAGATATTGGATGTGGAGCAAAAGAAATTGTGTTGGTGGTTCAAAAGATCAATCAGCAACATCTTATCATTCTTCCTGGGAGGAGCAAGCTTTTGCAGAAGACTCATCAGAACTACTTGGTGGGTGCATATGGCCGCCGCGGTCATACAGTTGCAGCTTCTGTCGAAGAGAGTTTAGCTCGGCACAAGCCTTGGGGGGTCATATGAATGTTCACAGACGAGATAGAGCAAGATTGAGGCAGTCACCCAGCATACAGAGTGAAGGAAACCAGAACCCATGTGGGTTTCTTGATCTTCACCAGTATCCATCTGAAGTTTGCAACTTGGTGTACCCAAACCCTAACCCTAATCCTAGTCTTGTTCCTTCCCCTATGGTTTCTGTGCCAAATTCTTCCTCTTGCTGCAACAACAATTGTAAGGAGCAATCTCTCACTCTTGCTCCTTACCAAAAGCCATCTTTTAGTCCGCCTGAAGCACAGACCTCAAATGCTTTCACTGTTCAGATTTGTAATACTCCTGATAATGAAAAGTTAAAGGGAGATCTGGATTCTTATGTACCAAAGCAAGATCCTGTTAATGATTCAAATGAGCTGATTTCCGGTCGACGCAAATTCAATTTTGAGGTATCAGAGAGTGATGAAGGCAATGCTATTGGTAGGAAGAAAGCAAGGATCTGCAATGGTGGGACTTTGCCTTTGTTTGTCAGGCAGACTGCACCAATATCTGATCATCTACTTCTCGGGCACCATCTTCTTCAATCCAAGGTGCTTGGTCGAACCCAATCTGTCATTGAGGAGTTAGATTTAGAGCTCAGGCTGGGGCAAAGTCCACAGGTTAAGTAATAAAAATCCCACGAATCTCTTTGTGTGTTTCTATTGGAAAATGTGTTATTTTTTCCTTCTCTTGCTTAAGACTACGTATTGGAATTGCTATTGGTTGGATTTCTTTGTTCCTTCATTCGATGATGTTCTTCGTGGAGTATGTAAAAATAGCATGACACACCCAATGCGTAATTTGAAGATATCACATCATATCGAAATTTCTCGAGATATTCTGTTAGTTTCTCTCCAAAATAGATTTTTTTGTTGTTAAATTCTCATCTCAGAATGGTGTCCCATAGATCTGTTCTTCAACGAATGCAATGAAAATTATTGATCGTTTCAGTGTAGCTTTCGTACATCTACAGTAAACCTCTAAAGAAATTGCTCATTTTGATATCGTGATGAGACTCATGAAATTGAAAATCAATTTCCGGTCTTTGTCAGTACAAGCGGTCTCAGTCACTACAGTACCATTAAACTGAGAAGACCCCAATCGATATTACAGAGATTCCTCTAGTTACTATAGTTGAACTTGTGATAGAATAGTTAACTAACTGCATCGGAAAAAGGAATAACCAAGCGGAGGTTATATACTAAAATAGTTAACTGATTGCATGTGAAGAGCTAACCATGTAGGAATTTACTTTTCTTTAGCCCTGACATTCCAGTGGGATAAAGGTATAAAAGTGGCATGTGTTATCTTGAGTTTGTTCATACGCTCATACACCACACACACACACACACACATATATATATATATATAGAGAGAGAGAGAGAGAGAGTTGGGTACCTCTGATTCCTTTTTCTCTGGATTTTAGCATGTACAGACGTTTAATTCTACAAGAGTATTTCTTACAAAAGTCTCTCTCTGCCTCACCCCTAAAGGTCGCAAAATGCCACTGGCTTAGGGGATAGAATTATTCCCTTTGAGGGAATCAATGAAATATTGTATTAGGATGGCCCTTTTATTTAAGCACCAAAGAGAATATTGTGACGTCAATTCCGGAAAGGCTTCTCCTACACTGCGTTTTTGTTTCTTCTTTTGTATGCGTTATTCTCTACGAGAAACCCTAGGCGCAACCACGTATGGCCGAACTATGAAAAGACTCACTACAAGCACTAACTAGCAGAAGGAAGGGAAATAGGTGGTTGTGCAGTCACTAATATTTCTACAGAGAGAGAGAGAGAGAGAGAGAGAGAATGTGTACTCATGGGAGATTGATTGTGGAAACTTACTGATTCTGTAATCTGAATTCTTGGCTGTCTTCTCTGAGTGGTTTCCATATCATATCCCCAAAAGTAGGATATAGACTGGGGTTTTGCGATTCAAGTGATAGAATTGCACCGAAATTGGATTGAATTCATGGAGTTCTGTCATATCTTTAGTGCGGAGCAAAGTGGGTGTGATTCGCAGAGCAGTCAGAACTCCCAAGCAGAATGCCAGCATATCTATTCGCCTCCCTATAACATCATTTAAGCGATTATTGCTATTTCTTTTTTTCTAATTAGAAACATGAGAATTGCTCTATGTTTAAAGGAAACAACAAAAACTCATGAAATATTAGCAACTTTCTGTTGCTTCTTCCTTCGTTTCATTTTTCTTTTCGCTGCATCTGTTACTATTTCTTCTTTTCTAATTAGAAGCATGAGAGTTGCTTTATATTTAAAAGAAACAACAAAAAATCATGAAATATTATCAACTCTTTGTTGCTTCTTGTTTCGTTTCATTTTTCTTTTCAGCAGCATAACATATATGCTCAGAGCGATGGATTATACAATTAAGACCATATCATCGTTAGTTTACAATTATGTTCCACTGTATTAACGCAGTGTCTTGCCCGTATGTCACGGAGGTCACTGGATCCATGGGTCCGTAAGGGCAAGTAGAAATTCAAAACAGAACTCATGTCCTCTTAAAAGCGGTTAAATGCATCATTGCAGTTCAGATTACATGAAACTCCGTAACAAAAGGCTGAGCAAAGAACAAAATGTGGTTCTATGATACATACATACATACATATATATATATATAGAGAGAGAGAGAGAGAGAGAGAGAGAGAGAGAGAGAGAGAGAAATGGAAGTGCATTTGTCTGCTTGAATCGATGCATGTGAACTTGGGATTGTTTCTGGCAATAATTGGTTAGCGTTTTGCATGTATTTCTTGGAGGGGAAAAAGTGCAGTGGTCATCACAATCGGTGCAAGTAGTGCGCATACATCCCCTTCATTCTTAATGTTGCCTGCAACATAGAGTACCCTTTCTGCAAAACCACAGCTTCAGCTCGCCTCTCGAACACCACCATCAATGGCATGTTTCCATGTCACAATTTTAATGTATGGCTTTAAGAGTGCGTGTGTGTGTGGTGCTTGTTGATGTATGCATGTGTGTGTGCGCGCACGCGTGCTTTGAAATAATTGGTATTTCATAGTGCATAAAGTCTTGGTCTGAGGAGGCATAGACAAACTGCAACCATGAGAGGTGTTGGAACTGCCATTCTCAATATGTTCACGAGAAGATTGAAGACCAGCACATAATTATAAAAATTTTGAGTGTTACACTGAAGCTATTTTTCAAAACATGGTGGTGTTTTATTTTGACCGACGGCCACATTTTGGCTGGAGTTACACCCACAATTCCATGTGGCACAAGAAAGATATATATATATATATATATATATATATATATATATATATATACGCACAGAGAGAAACTGGAAAAGAAATATGATATATGCTGATACATTAAGGTATTTAGTAAATTCAAATAAATCTCAATCATTCATCAATAATTTTGATGATTTTTTATTGAAATTTGAAATTTAAAAGAAGCAAAGTGGTCATATGAATAAAGTGTGCCAACAAATATACTTTTTACTATATAGATTCAAATTTAAATCATCCCGTTGAGCTTTTTTTTGAATTTGTTAGTTTCTAATTATAGTGACATATATAATGTCTCTCTAGGCATTTATCATGTCTCTGTACACAGATTCTGAAATGTGTACATCGGGAACCGTTGGACGGTGGTGAGACTGAGCATGGTTTAATAAGACACGGATCATGGATTACTTCTCTTTTTATCGTTCTTATGCAGGTAGATTAATTTAAGGAAAAAATAGCCGTTAAAGTTGAAAGTCAAGGTTGGTTTGACATCAAAGAAAACACCTTAGAAAGATGAAAGGAAGTAATTTTCAAAGAAATATCGTGTAAATGTGACGTCGTATCTTCTGTATGTCCCCGTCACACAGATAATTAGCACTCGACAGGAATCCTTCTTTAATCGGGCTCCTAAATGAGCCGAATAAACCGATCAAAAGGCTATTTAGCACTTGTTCATGCACTAATATAAGTAACATGCGTGTTCAGCTCAATATTTTGGACTGAGCGGGTCATTAGCTGTGGAAAGCTGAATATAATATACATAGATACGTACAAACGTAGATACGAACATATGTGTGTGTCTATACATCAATGAAGCTGTGGATGTTTCTATGTATTTATAGATGTGTGCTTACGTATATACATACATATATATTATATGCTCAATGACAACATCAGTGAGTTTATTTTGTTTTAGAAGAGGAGACCGAAGCCAAACACACACATGCACCGTTTGAGAGTCGAACTCTCCACCAGCAGCAATGACACTAGAGCACCCTACCATTGAGCTAACACTCTGGGTGCTATATAATATATCCTCTGGTTTTGACATACAACAGAACATGCACGAGAATTAATTACTTTCCATACATTGTATAATAGTGCTTCAATTTTCTTAGAGCCATTGACCGTTAATGCACACGATTGAGGCACGATGGGGCAGCCGCTCCACCTGAAAATCTGAAAAACCAAATGAAAAAGTTATTGCACATGATTGAGTCCATGGCTACTATACATAGTTTTAACGCCTGAAACGGTCAAATAGACATTTCGCCCCGCCCTACAAAAAAATTCTAGATCCACCGCTGGCCGTTGATGTTCATGGAGGGAATTGAATCAGTGCAAAGCCATTCATGAGTGAGGTGAGGTTGACACTGACTTGAAATCTTAAAAAAGAAAAGAGCCATATTAAGAAGAAATCTAAGCATGCATTCTAAACAAGTTTAATTTGCAGATAAAACTCTACGTCTGAAAGAAAGCTGGGCACTCCTACTTATGGTATATTTTAAACTTTTGCTTTAGTTAATTGCATTCTTAACATCTTCATGTGAACATAAACCTGGAAAATTGTGTTTGTATCTAGAATGGTGCTTGCCTAACAACTAAGCAAATCAAGCAAGTTTTATTTGCAGATAAAAGACAAAGGCACTGCACATGGATAGAGAAATGCCTTTCATGCTAATGTCTGCATAAAATAAGCGATAATGCTCTCTCTCTCTCTCTCTCTCTCTCTCTCTCTCTGAAATTTTAATCGTGAAAGAACAAAAATAAATCAATGCAATTCAGATTTTGATATATAGTGAAAGCCGGTCTCTCTTCAGTATTGCGGGTAACAAACTGGAGTTGCTTGCAAGTACCTAAAAATTTTGGCTTTTTCTTGTGATGGGTGATGTGCATTTATTACAACGATATTGGTTTTTTGCTACTTTTGTGTGAATTTGCTGCTTGTAAGGTTCAAGTCGAGGTCTGGGTTTAGATTGGTAGTCTTAACAAAGTGCTTATATGATCCATACCGAGAATGAGTTTTGATGCACCGTTGTTTTAGCTTAAAGCTAACCCAATCTGGTCAAAGTCGGGTTAACTTGCGGGTCTGGTTTCTGAGTAAGGCAAGTTAATTAGACGGGCTTGGGTTTTAGGTACAATATAATAAAGATTCAGTCTAGCCTCTGCATAACCAGTAGAATTGATAGTATATGGTCCTGTTTAGGTTTGATATCCGATTCAGAGTCACGACTGACTAGATATAAAATCTTGGATCACATCAAATTTGCAGGCAACCGGTTAAAGTTGGTCTCTCTCTCTCTCTCTCTCTCTCTCTCTATATATATATATATATATATATATATATATATATATGAAAGCCATTGTAATGTATCTCAAAACTAAGTTGAGAGTGAGACCGAGGAATGATAAAATAAGAAAAAATCATTCTAAATGTGCACTAACATATATATATATATATATATGAAAGCCGTCTATCTCAAAACTAAATCGAGAGTGACACCGAAGTAAGAAAAAATCATTTTAAATGGTTTGAACGTACTGAAATTAAAAGCGATCAAAGAAAGCTTTAATAAAAAGTTGTAAAAAAGCTCATTAAGAACCCCGACTATACTTAATTAGTTACTATGTATTAATAAGAAACCGACTATGCTGTATTCGAACTAGGATCGGCGACGAGCTGAATGGAATTGGCTAAGGCTGCTCATTCTCGTCTTGTTAACTTCTAATATTGTTTATCATCTTCTGCTCTCTCATTTAGGAGGAGAAGGTTAATTGTAGCACAAGTGGAGTCAAGAACCGGACAGCGGACAATATGCTTGTTAGTTAAAGAGTAAATTCCCTATATAATTGCACAAAGACCAATAACAAACTCGGCTAAGGGTTTGACTCGTTAGTTGAAGGTGATGAGTTTGGTACTTACACGCCTCATCTAGCTTCTGCGTTTCCATTTCCATTGTATTTAAAAAGAAAAAATCTTATATGATTTTTGGAAAAATTGAACACTTCTTGTCAAGGTCGATAGATTTTTGTTTTTTTTGGCTACAAGAGGAGGCTGAAGCTTAGCGCGCGCACACACACCCCACACACAAAGCATTAACTCAAGGCAGGACACTCTAATGCAGCTGTTGGTGGTGGAGAGTTAACGCAAGCGCCTTGGGGAATCGAGCTCGACACCTGCAACTGTGAAGTAAGAGAGCCCTGTCAAGTGAGCTAAAGCTCTGGCCCAAGTCGAGAGTTTTAATATATGTGAAAAGTGTTAAACCACCGAAGACATGTAGACACACACACACAGACTCCAAGCCGAGGCAGGCTGGTAGGAGGCGAGACGACTTGCACCGGTTTCGGGTTATTTACACGACCTACTGCATCCCTGCGATCGGACCCAAGACGCAAGGTTACAAGTGCCGGCTCAAGTGTTAGATAAGACAGAGAGAGAGAGAGAGATCATGGCGGAAGGAGCGGGAAAGGGTGTGGTTTCTTCCTCAGGAGAAGGCGGGCGATGGTCCCTCCATGGGATGACCGCCCTCGTTACGGGGGGCACCAGGGGAATTGGGTACTCCTCTCTCTTTCTCTCTCAATGGATTCCACGTATTTCGTTTCTGGGTTTCGGCATGAATTGAAAGCTGGTACTCTGTTCTTTAACGTTCTGTTGGAGTCTTGTTGGATTTCAAATAAATGGGCTTCTCCCAGTCTTGTTTCGTAGAGAACCGTTCCCGAAGGTACCATTTCGTTCCTGGCAAAATAGATGCTGAGTACGGGCTTCAATTTCATTCTCTTTTTCAGGCACGCCGTCGTAGAGGAGCTAGCGAGGCTTGGTGCAACGGTGCATACTTGTTCTCGCAATGAGGCCGAACTCAACAGCCGTCTCGCTGAATGGAGGGCATCGGGGTTTCAAGTTACGGGTTCCGTTGCCGATGTATCTATGCGCGAGGAAAGGTCGAAGCTGATGGAAACCATCGCCGAAGCTTTTGGCGGGAAGCTCAACATTCTTGTGAGTTTCGGTTCACTTATCTAATAACTCTGTATGAAATATTGTTCTCTTATGGTGCTGTATTCTGCATTAAAATTGCGGTATTCTCGACGACCTTAATTATTATGGAATTTGGTGATGTCAATTGCGGCTTTAGTACTTGCCAACTTGATCTTTTTCCTTTCTTCTATACCCTACCCAACCAGATAAAATCCACTCGATGTGATTGTGTGTCTACACATTGAAAGATGGATTCTGTAACAAAGGGAGGGGGCCGATTCCTAGCTTCTGCATGAAAAAAAAAGTTCTGATGCCAATTGAAGACAGGCTTTTGGTTATCTTGGATGCTGTTTTTGTTGAATTCTTCGCCTGATTCTGGCTACTTCGGAGCTTTCGGTTGTCTGCCTTCGAGCTCTCCCAAGTACGTCTAAAGGAGAACATAGGGTAAGTGATATATGGTTTATGAGATTTCATCGAAGTGGAGTTTTAGAGGAAAAGATGTTTTTGTGTTGATATGTTTTCCGTTATGCGCGTATTATAGAGCAGCGCGTGCTCCTTTTTCCGCACCATCGTATCTTCAACCCGAGATACCAGTAACGGACTGGATGGCTAGTCCAGCCGTTACTTGTGCTGGAGAATGGCCACAACCAAACATTTCTGACTTTGGCCATTCGAGCTAAGTGTACTGATATAGTGGTTTTCCTCCCACTTTTGCACTAGTAATGTCCTTTATGGTTTTCCTCTCACTTTTGGAGGGTTTATCTAGTAATGTCTTTCATGATCGTTGCTCCAATCAATACCCGTTGTGTGGTTGTTTCCCTACACAACAATAAAACATACCTTAAACCTATGTTCGTAACATGTTTTGAGAAAAGTTTCTTTGTTATGGTGGATATTTCTTTTCCCATAACCATATCATGAACATAGTGGTATTTAACCATTATATGCTTGCATTTTGAGCAATCTGCTCCACTCTTAATAAGAGTAATTGTTGCATTGTTATCACAGTAAATGACAACTGACTCGTCGGTTATTTCCAACTTTAAATCACGTATGAAGCGGTTTATCCAGACAGCACTCGTTGCAGCCATACAGCAAGCTACATACTCAGCTTCTTGTATATGCAATGCTATACAACCCTGTTTCTTACATGCCAAAAAAACAATACCACCTCCAAATAAGAATATTTGCCCAGAGGTAGATTTGTTATCATCTTTGCTTCCAGCAAAGGCAACATATGAGTATTCTACCACTTTTAGTTCATCCGCTTTAAAACACAGTTTCAAGTCCCTTGTTCCTTTAAGATATCTTAAAATCCTTTTTACAACTATCCATTGCTGCCATCCATGATTACTTTAATATCTACTTACAAGACCAACAGCAAAGCTTATATCAGGTCTTTACACAACATAGCATACATCAAGCTACCCACAATTTGTGCATAAGAAAAGTTAGGCTTATCTTCTCCTTAATCGGGACAATCAGCCTTACTTACTTTAACCCCTTTTACAACGGGTGTATCACCAGACTTGCATTCACACATTTTGAATTTTTTGAGGATATAATCTATATATCTTTCCCAACCTAGGCATAAGAGTTTAGATTCTCTTTCTCGAGAGATCTTTATACCCAAGATATAGGATGCTTCTCCCATATCCTTCGTTTCGAACCTTGAGTTTAACTATGACTTGGTTTTGACAATCATCTCATTGTCATTCCCAATCAACAATATGTCATCTAAATATAATGATAGGATGACAAAGTGGCTCCCACTGTTCTAGACATATATACAGTAATCAAGTTTATTAGCTATAAACCTAAGTTCTGTAATGGCATTTTGAAAGGTCAAATACCATTGGTGAGGTGACTGTTTCAGGCCATAAAGGGATTTTCTCAACCTATACACTTTATTTTCTTGGCCTTCAACTATAAATCCTTCGGGTTGCTGCATGTATATGACTTCATCTAAATCTCCATTTAGAAAACCTGTCTTTAAATCTAATTAATGTAAGTCTAAGTCATAATATGCAGATATTGCAAGGATTATTCTTATGGATGCAAATTTCACAACTGGGGAATATATCTCAGCATAATATATCCCCTCTTTTTGCGAAAATTTCTTTGCAACCAACATCGCTTTAAACTTGTCGATTGAGCCATCGACTTTGTATTTCTTTTTTAGAATCTATTTACATTCTATAGTTTTCCTTCCTTTTGGCAAATCAGTCAATTTTCATACTTGGTTTTTCTCAATGGATTCAATTGCCTCATCCATGACTTTCCCCAAGAGTCTTGCTTCCGATGAATTCATAGCTTACTGATAAGTTAAGTTATCAGTCAATTCGTCTAAATATACCGAATTACACACTTCTTCTGGAAGATTAGTGTGATACTTCTTTAAGTAGGACGGAGTGACCCTAGGCCTTTTATGTTCACTTAAGGTTTCGGTTGTTTCAGGAAGATCTTCTATAGGTTCTAATAATAATTGATCTAGGTCTACTAGATTATCAATACATTCATCATTGTTTTCCAAGATGTCATTATTAGTATCTTCTAAGAATTTGACATCTCTGCTTTCTATCAGTTTGTAGTCCTTATGATAAAATCGATATCCCTTTCAACCTTATGAATATACATCTTAAGGACCTATTGTCTAGCTTATCTCTAAACTGATCAAGGATCTTTTCATGTGCAACAAATCCCCACCTCCTGAGATAACCTAGGTTGGGTTTTCTTTCAAACCACATCTCATATGGTGTAGTGAATACAACTTTACATGATACTCTATTGAGTATGTAAACCGCTATACTTACTGATTTTCCCCAAAATATCCGTGGTAGAGAGGCATCAATCAACATTGACCTTGTCATATACAGCAAGATTCTGATATATCTTTCAGCTACACCATTTTTTTGAGGTGTCATTGTATTTTGTTTTGCAATACCAAAGTCTTTAAAGAATTCAATAAATTTTGGTGAGGTATATTCTCTACCTCTATGTGATCTTAAGACTTTGATTGAATGTCCTATTTGGTTTTCCACTTCCTGCTTATATTCTTTAAAAGCTTCTAGTGCCTCAAATTTATGTGTTAAAAGATATAAATACATATATCTTGAGTAATCATCGATAAAGGTTATAAAGTAAACATTTTCACGATGTGTCCTTACTCTAAATGGTTCACATAAATCTGTGTGAATGACCTCCAATAGGGTTGTTGCCCTTGTTGATTCTTTGGAAAAAAACTTTTCTTGTCATTTTTCCTTGTATACAAGCTTCACACTTGTTAAAAGTATTTTCCTTAAGTCGAGGTAGTAAGTCAAAGTTAGATAATTTTCTCAACTTTTTCAGAGGTAGTAAGTCAAAGTTAGATAATTTCCTCAACTTTTCCAGACTTATATGCCCAAGGCGTTTATTCGACACATTTACATCAACATTATAGACACAGTCAATATAAGCAGAAGAACTTCCAATTTTATTATCATTTAGTTTGAACAATCCATGCTCTACATCAAATTTCCCAGAGAATAATATTTTCTCATGTTTCCCTACAGACACCTTGTGAAGGATAAACCTAACCTCCTCAAAACATTTCTTTACTAAGGTAGGGACCGAGACTAGATTGCGTCTTATTGATAACATAATTAATACATCAGTAAATACAATCGGTTTGCCTTCTACAAAGATTCTAAAGGACCTAGTACCCAAAACATATGAGAAGGACTTATATTCCTTTAGATCCATTGTCCATTTCTTGGTCTTTGAGATATATCTATTACCTCCGGAGTCGATCCACCAACCTGTTATTGGGCGATCCATGTACAGACATTCTGATATCACGCAGATTATGTCCTGCTTCTCTGATTGTCCGCGTTGTGGGTTGTTTCCTCCACCTTTCTTGTTGCGGCAATCCCTCTTGTAGTGTCCCATCTTTTCACAGTTGAAACACTTAACCCGAGAAGCGGTTTCCTGTGATTTCTTAAAATTTTGACCGCCCTTTTTTGCTATTTTTGTCAAACTTTTTATTTGGTTTATTTTTCTTCTTGTTGGGTTTGGAGCTAGACCCTATCTATCTTCTACCACTAGCAATTTTTCCTTTTTGTTCTTGTTCATATGTTCTTGTTCTATTGTTAGTTTCAAGGGCAATTGCGAAAGGTTAATCTCTAGCCCTAACTTGAGGGCAGTGGTTACCATATTCCATGACAGGGGTAGATTGTTCAGGATTGTTGATATTTGCATCGATTCTGGGATGACTGACTTTGCCACGGCTAGGTCCCTAGCCATTACTAACATGTGATTTACATGTCCTACCACGTTATCTTCTTCTCTCATTTTAAAGGAGTTGTATTTTTGTAGTAGCAATTGTACATTCAGTTTTGCAGTTGTATCATATTTGGCTGTTAGTGCGGTCTCGTATCCTTCAAAGACCCTAATCAAGTCATCCTCCATGAATGTCAACATGACAGTCCTTGCTATTGTATCATCTTTTAAAAATGTTTTATACATTTCTATCTGTTACTCAGATGTGTTTGGTGGTGGCGGACACACAGTTTTCTTCATTACATACTCAACACTTTCAAGTGTTAGAGGAAGTAGGATTTTTCTCTTCCATGTTTTGAAGTTCAGACCGTTTAGTTTTTCAGTTTTTGCCAATTCCACACATATTCTGAAATTCATTTTTGTGTTTGGCAATTTTAACAATTAAACGGTCTTGAAAGGAAACAATCAATAAGCAACAAACACACGTAGCAGGAATCTTGTTAGAACGATGCATAATATCAGAAAAATGAGCTAAAAATAACTCATAAGCAACCTAGGATAAATTCATAATTTTCTCTAAAATTTCTGCCCTTAACATTTTTCAAAAAAATACCAAGGATAAAACAATAATTTTGACTATATGTCCACTTTTGTAATTTTTTGAAATGCTCAAGGACAAACCCGTAAAATTACTCTTGGTATTTCTGTAAAATTCGTTACTGATCAGGGTTAAATCTGTAATTTTAACCCTCGGTCTGAATCTTTAATTTTCTCAAAAGTATAGGGCAAATATGTCTTTTGACACAATGGCAGTAATGTAATAATTTAAATTGGGAAGCGCAATAATGTAAAACAACCCAGTATTTCGTAATTTTCACAAACTGTCAAAGGGCCGTAAAACATATTTTTTGCTAAGGGTAAAACAATCATTTTACTCGAAATGCCTTCGAGGTCTCCCAAGTAAGCCTCCAGCAGAACAGAAGGTAAGTGATATATGGTTTTTGAGGTTTCCTCGTAGTAGAGTTTTTCGAGGAAAGATGTTTTTCTTTTGATATGTTTTTCGTTTGTGTATTTATATAGTTGTGCATGCTCCTTCTTTCCCGGTTATCCTACTGGGCTTCTCTCCTCTAAAGCATTCTTATCCGGACTATTACCAAGATTTCTGGTAATGGTCCGGCTGTTAAGGCCATCGTATCTTCAGCCCGAGATATCACTAACGGACTGGATGGCCAGTCCAGCCGTTACAAATGCTGGGTTGCTGAGAATGGCCACAACCTAACAGTTTTTTCGTTGGTTTTAGTGACAATTTATGGTAAAGGTCGGCAAGTATTGCTCTTGCACCACCTGCGTAGAGCTTATCTTGGCACTGCAGTGATTAGTGCAAAAGCTCATCAACTATTACTGTTGCGACACCAAAAGGGTAAAGATCTGATGATGGGTTCTTTATCCATCGTCAGAAGCAGGATACTCTGTGGCTGCTTAGCATTGCTAAGTCGAGCATGTATGTAGGAGCAAAATTTTAGCTATTTTAGTTCTAAGAGTTATATACAATGAGATAGACAATGAGAAAATGAACAAATCTGTTATCGGATCGAGCTTATGAATACCGTCATCATTGCTGCTAGTTTGTGGAGCATGCTTTGGCCGCTGAGCAGCTTCATCCCCCTTGGTTCTTTACTCAAAGTTGAGAATCAAAGATTTGAAGCATAGAGCAATAGATGTTGAAAATCTTGCTGTCATGTGCGTTTGATGGATGACATTAGAAGGATTGAACGTGGGAAGGTCCTGAGACAGCCGTTGAGTTCCAGGTACATATGGATAGCATCCATCGCGCACTTGACGTCATGACTAATATGAATACCTTCTTGATCTTCTCCCATGTCAGAAACGTCATAGGAGCATTCACCTGATTTCATCTCCATTTATGTAAGGCACTATAATGGCGTCCTGAAAGCTGCAGTGAACTTGTTGACAAACAAATAGACAATTAGTCCATAGATGTTTATATGTGTTGAAAGAATTGATTTGAGTTTTATCAATGATCCTTGCTGTTTAAAACTATTGTTATCTTAATATGTAATTCTCAGTCCTTTGTTTTATGTTTGCAGTTCATATTCATCTATCCGTTACTCTAATAAGCTCTCTTCTGTTTCTTCCTTTCTTCCTCTCTTTTAGGCGGCATCACTATGAAGTAATGATCTTCTACTCATATGATTCTTTAATTCTTTTGGTTTAGGAAGGTTATCAACGTTCATGTTCTAGTTCCCATGTGGGTTGGTGTTATGTATCATTCTCCTAATGCAGTCATTTGGCTTTTAGTAGTCTTTACGGTTTCATATGCCAAAAGGTTATGTGTTATAAACACAAGATATATATCTCTTGCATAGAGTTACAACAACAACTAAGCCTTTTCCCATACTAGACGGGGTCGGCTACATGGATTCCTTGTTTCCACAGATCCCTATCGTGTGCCATGTTAGCAGTTAACTCACAATAAGCTAGATCATAGCTTAGGGGGAGAGGTTTGGCATAGAGTTCTCCAACATAAATCGCCCATTAGCAGCATAGCATACAAAAATCAGATAAGTGTTGTCATACAACGGTTCATTATGCCTTTTTTCCTCTGTTTCTACATTGAGGAGTTCCCGAGATGTTTATGAGATTTTTGTCTGGATCAAACTTGGTAAATGTCAGAAACTGAGGTTCATAGCTTAGGGGGAGAGGTTTGGTGTTAATCGAATGCATTTTTTCTTAATTAAAGTATATAGTAACATTTCATGCATTAGATTTACAGATTTTGATACTAAAGGGAATTGTAGAAAAACTTAAGAGCAAGATTCTTTAAGTGTTCTACTAAAATCCCATCGTTGCTCTCCTTTTTATGGTTCTTACTCCAGATTAACAATGTTGGAACAAACATAAGAAAGAAAACCGTTGAATACACCACAGAAGAACTCTCCTTTTTAATGTCAACCAACTTTGAATCTGCTTACCACCTGAGCCAGCTTGCTCATCCTCTTCTAAAAGCATCAGGAAATGGGAATATTGTGTTTGTATCCTCTGTCGCTGGTGTTGTGGCACTGAGGTCTGGTACCATCTATGCAGCAAGTAAAGGTCAGAGATATCAGCTTTTGGATTCAGTATCATTCTCTTTTCTTATCCAGGGACACTTTTATGTTACATCTGTTGAACTAAACTTTTTATTTGCAATGATATCAGCCGCTATGAACCAGCTTACAAAGAACCTGGCTTGTGAGTGGGCAAGGGATAATATCCGCTCCAATTCTGTTGCACCTTGGTATATAAAAACATCGCTTTCCGAGAAAGTAAGCCTTTATTGCCTTCTCCTATGTGATCATCTGCTGGAAACTTTTGCATAATTGTGATAATTTGCAATCTGGATTGCTGTTTTATGTTCATAGTCCAATTACCGCAGATAAAACCTGAACTATTATAGTTCATGGATCAATTTTATTCTCTTCTCAAAGTTGCTCTCGCCTCCATTGAGTTAGAACTTTGAGTCTGGCAAGCTAACTTATGGTGCGTTTACTGATAATGCCTGGGTTCCCGAATTTTTTGTGACTAACATAGGCGTGTGAGCATAGTTATGTTATGACACATTTGAATTTTTACCTTAGTGAAATCATTTAATGTCATCAAATATCTTTTAATTTTTGTAAGTGCAATAAGAGTGAGCTTGTCATTTGGAGACAAATAGCAACTAAAAGTAGAGATTACATATGGAGACCTACTAAATTTACGTGGCTATATGAAAAATTCAGCAATCAAGATGGTCATGCAAATTCAATTTGTGTGATTTAGTAGAGATTACATATGGAGACCTACTAAATTTACAGATTTTATGGCATTGTCTAGTTTATGTTGAGGCACATGATCAGGCTGAAGAAACAAAGAATCCATGTAGCCGACCCCATTTAGTATGGGAAAAGGCTTAGTTGTTGTTGATGTTAGCAATATACCAGGAAGGTGATGATAAGATGATGGACCATTTATATATGCAAGTTGGACGGCTACCTGCACGATGTTTGAGCTCGTTTACATTCTAGATGTCGAGAAACTCCATATGGTTGGGGTGTTGTAGTCCTTTCTTCTCTAAAGAAATCCGGCGTACTGAATGTAGCAGTCCCTAGCATGGGATTGGGAGGTTCCTGAACTAGTTGGTGCCTGGGCAGGACTAGCTGGGTTGTACAAGACCAATGAAGAAAACACAATGATATCACATTATTAAAATTTAGAACAAACCACATAGGTTTGATGGTGAAACAAGTGCAGATCTCTCTCTCTCTCTCAACTGATACACAAAATTGTTTCTTTTTTCAGATGTTAATTGACAAGGAATTTACTGAGGAGGTAATTTCTCGCACTCCTCTTCGGCGTATTGGAAATCCTCAGGAGGTATCACCTTTGGTAGCATTCCTTTGCTTGCCAGCTGCTTCATACATCACGGGTCAAGTTATTTCTGTTGATGGAGGTATGACAGCAAATGGCTTCTACCCGAGACATGATTAACAACTATGTGCTGTCCTTTCCTTGTGCAATCCTGCGAAGGTAAGAATTAGTGCCTCACCTGTCTTTATGTAAGACTGGGAGGATTCACATCTTATTTATAGTACTGCACAACGGATCCGATATGCAAGGACCATACCTCTGAATGTGGAACTAAAATTGGTTTTAAACTTTGATTGATGCCTACAAGAATTCTTTGTCTAAAGATACGAGCATAATGGCAACTAAAGTCCATGCAGCTGAACTCAAGTTGTGTGTGTGTGATGCCTACAACTACAAGAACTCTCTCTCTCTCTCTCTGACATCAGCTGGAATGTGCGTAGCACTTTAAAAGATTCTGCTTGTTGCTTTCATGGCAGACGGCAGACGTTGGAGGGTACAAGAGCGCATCCTTTCACATGGATGGCTGCAGCATTTTGCCTTGCGAATCTTTGGTAGGTTTCCTTCATCATATTTAAATAAGTGGGGATACATCTCTTTCCAATATGAAATGAACAATTTTAACTGAATCATAGATAGATAGATAGATACGTAGTGGGATGCATAATCTTGCATAAATATCTCTAACGTTGGATTTTGTGTTAAACGGCTGAGATGATAAAATAAAAGTATTTAATATAGGTGCATTAAATAGAGTACAATAATACTTTTAATTCAGATTTTCACTGTTGATTGTATCAATCTAATAATAGAAATGTTTATGGGTACAGAAGTTGGTGCGTGATTCCTATATACGGGTTGATGATGGTCAGTTTGTGACCTGAATCAATGGGTTGAAGCGGATCCAAACTTCCCCAAAACTGGAGCTGGAACCGAACTGAAAGCAGGGACCCGAGGCCTGGTTTCACTTCCACCCGTTTGGGAACCAAACTAGATCAGATGGTTCAAAACCAACGTTTCTAGGTTGTCTTTTCGGTTTCTAAAAGCTCGCCCTTCTTTCTTGAATTTTTCAAATGTTACAGGGCAGGGACCAATTGGACAGAAATTGGTCCTGGACCGGAAGTGGACTATGATTGTGGATTCAGGTTTTGATGGAACCGCTAATCGAAACTAGAGGAAATTAACCACCGGAACCTGCCAGGTCAGACCTTCCGAGCTAAAACGAAGCTTCCTCCCCGATGTTTAGTAGGTCAGAGCCTCCAATCATGCATCAACCGTAACCTTTTAAAAAAGATAAATTAAAGAAATACATTTAGATTTTCTTTTCTTTTCTTTCATTGATAAAGTTTGACTTAAAGAAAATGCGTATGTGGTTAGAACATTGATAAATTAAATTAAGTTTGACTTAATAACATCTGGATCCGTTCGGTTCTGATTCCTGGTTAAACCCTCCTTTTGCTATGATTCCGGTGGGTTCCCTCAACCAAACCACTGCCTATGAGTGGTCCGCTCATTCTTCAGAGGGCAAGTGGTCAGAGATAAAATTTTCCTCACTGCTTGAAAGCTCACTGTTTCAGGTTCTATTTCACTTCTCGATGGGCTTCTTTTCACTTTTCCTCATGGTACTATTTGGTTATTGGTCACAAGTATTTAGCCTTGCAAGGTGGGCCTTGCTCGTGCCCCATGCTACTCGGTTCAGAGAGTAAGCCAAGTGATGCCTTCGGCTGTTGGACTCTCACTATTTTGGGTGCAGTACTCCGCCACTTTGCCTGGCAGCCTGGAATGCGACATGCCTATGTTTAGTACTTTGTGGTTCGGCCATTATCTGCTTTAGTAAGTTTGTACAAACAAGATTTTCACCGTTGTCGTTTTTAATGTTTGGACTAATAATCGATTCTCATGTAGCTCATACGTGACTTGATGAATAATTGATTACGTGACAAAAGATATCATTCAATAAGGACATACAACATGTAGGACTAGAGCTTATTCCTTTTCAAACATAGCCAATGTTGTGACATCTTACGTGTTATATATATATATATACATATATATACATACATAGAGGGAGTCCATAATGATGTTTGGTATGTTTGGTATGTACAAATATCTTTACTTTGATCTTTCAAGAGGTTTAAATCACTTTGTATTAATGCACTCATGTTGTACATTGTGATTAAATGCAAGGACACAAGTACAATGGTTCATGATTCAAATTTTGATAATTGATTTCAAAAATCGGTTAGTAACAATGTTTATACAAAATTATGTATCAAACACCATAACTAAGACATTATCTCTCTTTCTCTCTCTCGTTATATATATGTGTGTGTGAATGGGATCTTATCCACTTCTAATATGCTTATCTATTGCTTTTGAATCATATAAATATAATTTAAAAACTTTTAAGAGGTTTGTAAAAAGTACAAAGAATATTATTATTAGTCATGCTAAAAGCAATAGATGAGCACAAGTGAGAGAGATAAGTTCTCTCCAAGTATGAAATCCGACACCTAAGGATGCCATAGAATGGGTGAGACTAAGGTCGATACACCGAGTCAAACTTAACTGGTCCAGCCCGATCTGATTCAGAGTCAATAGTTTCAATTATGTATCCATATCTATATTGACTCCAATATATCATTAGTTGCAAACCGGATCTGAATTTTCAGACTCACTCCTATTTCAGTTCCATATCCAACTAATTGAATTCTGACCCAATAGTGAAATGAGATCAAAATCTGAGACGTTGCTGCAGAAGGAGCAATCACTCGGCTGGCCAGCAGGTTGACTCACAAATTGAAGGTAATGAGTTCGACACCATTTGGCTTCGACCTGTACCAGAAAAACTGAGCCATTTCCATTCTTCTATAGGAGAAAAATCCATTTGGGTGCACATAAAAGACCCGTAGTGAACCAAAAGTACCATTAACCATTAAAGATACAGCATTTAGTACAGAGATTTGGTACATCTGAGGATTCAAATCTTAGAGAAGGGCGACCTACCCAAACTACACAACATATAATAAGTTGCAGGCAGGTGACATAGATGACCTCTGGGACTTGAACATAAGACCGGGCTGGTTCTGGTTCTGGTTCTGGTTCCGGTTTGAGTCTTAAATTTGTCCAAGTCTATGTTCCTTTCTCACAAAAAGGAAAAAGAGAAGTTAGTGAATTGTGAATTCATTAGCCCCAGAACCATTTGAGACAACGCCAATGAGGACGACGATGAAGAAGAAATAGAGAATAGCTTAAATAGATTGATTTACAACTGATTGCATTGAGCAGGAGTGAAGGTGACCAAGTTCTTGCTGAGATCATAAAGGATATGAAAATTCTGCTGCTGGATGTTGCCCAATATGGACATGCCGGAAGACGGCAACATGGCTAAGCAAAGCAAGCCAGTGCTATCATCAGTGATAAAGTAGTTGTTACCAGGAAGATCAAGATCACCTCCATCGAAATGGAAGGTGAAAGATGGTACTTCCACAGATGTCGAATTCGATGGGGTTGTAAAGCAAAGATCGAGCCCTGCTGCCGAGCCGTCTGTGACGGGCAGGTTCATGCCCTTAATGAATGCCCTCTTCATTTGCCTAATCACAAGTTAAATCCAACTTGTCAATTATTAGGAATTAGAAACCAGTCTGCCTTACACTGATCCTCTCACAACTAACTAGCTTGGATTTATACTTTTCTATAAAAAATAACAACCAAGTTCATGATCTCCCTTTTCCATTGAAGCTTAAAAGGTTTATAGCATGATTTCTGCTATTCAGTATAGCACTATTCAAGCTTGAAAATTGTGTGTGTATATATATTATATGGAATTAAACCTTTCCTTGCATCATGAAAAAATTACAACCAAGTTCATGATCTCCCTTTTGCATTGAACCATAAAGGTTTATAGCATGATTTCTGCTATTCAGTATAGCACTATTCAAGCTTGAAAATTGTGTGTGTATATATATTATATGGAATTAAACTTTTCCTTGCATCATGAAAAAATTACAACCAAGTTCATGATCTCCCTTTTGCATTGAACCATAAAGGTTTATAGCATGATTTCTGCTATTCAGTATAGCACTATTCAAGCTTGAAAATTGTGTGTGTATATATATTATACGGAATTAAACTTTTCCTTGCATCATGAAAAAATTACAACCAAGTTCATGATCTCCCTTTTCCATTGAACCATAAAGGTTTATAGCATGATTTCTGCTATTCAGTATAGCACTATTCAAGCTTGAAAATTTTGTGTGTGTGTGCACGCACATATATAGAGAGAGGGGTAATCTTATATGTATAATATATGTATAATATTTTACGGTACATAATCATGCATAATCCCCCACTTGACGATTTCACTGGTCCACCTCTACCTTTCATTCCTTCTCTATTTTCTAAAACCGGTTTCTACTATCAAAATTGTTGTCACCGCAATGAAAACTATCTAAAAACCTTAAATAAACCACAAAACCACTTATATATAAATATTTAGGTTTTCTAGATGATTTTGGTGGTGTTGATGGTGGTTTTGGAAAGTAAACAAGTAGTGGAGGATGATGGCTAGTGGTTGCAGCAGTTGAACCATGTTAAATGGGAGATTACTTATAATTATACACAATAAAATATTATGCCTATAAAACTATCTGTATTTTTATATATAAGGGTATTGGTTGGTGCTCAAACCTCGTTTGTACTCAAATCTCTCCACCATTTGATCCGCACTATCAATGTTAAATGGGCTATTGTACTCAACTCTTTATGTACATATGAAATTCTTTTCATGGTAAAGAATGTCACGGGACATAGCAAAATAGAGGTCGGTTTATTAACTCATGCATATGTACTGTACCTGTAACCAGCCTTTTCTAGGTACGTAATGGTTGTTCCCGAGTCGATAATGAGCCCACCGGTTCCATCTGATTTTAATCTGAAAGCTGAGATTGGGATCGAAAGACGCTTCCCTCCCACACTAATTCCTTTCAATTTCAGATAGTAGAACGATGGTTGAGCATTGTTCACAACTATCGGTGTCGTCACGGCCGACTCGGACACGTTCAAAGCCGCACCGGAACCTAATACCAACCGACTCGTTTTTGTACCCGAGACAATTATTGAAGTCAAGCAATAAGAGAACCGGTCATAGACTGACGAGCCAAGCTGGGAGATGAGCGAGAGCCGGCCCCGGCCAAGACCCACTAGTCCTGCAGCCTGGTTGAACCCAGTCCCTTCGTTGTCGTCGCCGCAACCGAACCCGATCTTGTTAACCGATACGGTTTGGTTCTCTGTACCAAAGGTAAAGGTTTCCGAGCCAAGGATTCCCTGAGTGGAAGACGAATCGCCGTAGGAATACAGATATTTGCAGTCGGTATCACAAGTGGCCGAAGGCAAGGCGTCGCAGAGTGGACTAGAACAGGGCAGCTTGGTGAAGGAAGAGGAATTAGATGGGTCGAAAATGGGTGAGGACTGGGTGAAGCAATTGGTGCAAGGGGCGCACTGAGTCCATATGAGGTCACTTCCAGTATCAACTATGGCTAGGTAAGGCAACACCGGTGTGCCGATCGCGAGGTTCATCAAAAACTCACCGTTTCCCGAACGAACTTGACTTTGTATATCACTCTGATTCATAGTGGTGGTAGTGGTGCCGGTTGCAGCCAACTTACCTTGTTGAAGGCGTACAAACCGATGCTTCCCGCGGCGGATTGCTCTTCGTAACCGCTGCGAGAAGGTGAAATTGCGGTGTGCATCGATATGGACTAGATCAACGCGAATCTCAAGGTGGTTGTTGGTATTGGTGGTGGCGGCGGTGGTGGCCGATATCGAGAAAGAGTGGAGATTGGCGGCGGAGAGAAAGAGAAAGAAGAGGAGCGAGAGATTGTGCGGCGTTGTTTGTGCATGCGCCATGGTGCTGTGAGGTAATAAAGCTAGCTTAGAAAGGAATGCTTTTGTTGAATATAAAGGGACGAGAAAAGGTAAAAGATCTCTGCTATTCCATCGCGTGGCGACACGATAAAAGATCGTGCTCCTTGATAGAGAGAGAGAGAGATTTGTTCATCTACTTGGTGTGACTAATCTGGATGTTGGTGTCCAAACAGACATGGTTGGTGTGAAATTTAGAACAGTGAACCAGAACAATCTTAAGCTTTCTTTAGAGTTGATGAATTAGAGTTCCGATCTTATATATATTATATATTATCTATGTATGTATGTATGTATGTATATATATATATATATATATATGTAATGTATATACATATTATATATATACATATATGTATGCACGAAAGGCCGGTATTTGTAATTCTTGGCAAGCAGAGGTTTGGGACATGATACTGGGCTGGAGATAGCCTGTAATATTGAAGGATATCGCAAAATAATAATTTAGAGCGACTCCGTGACACTGGTTTACTGGATGAAATCTCAACTACCAATAGGGAGTTGAGCTGTCTCGGTGATGAGAAGAACTTGAGCTTGGTTAGAAGAGAATGGCAAGGTTAAGGTACTGCATCAGATATGCAGAGAAGTTAATAGATGTGCAGATAAGTTGGCCAACTTCATTTTGACGGTTTTGCCTGGTTTACATGCTCGGGATCAGGCTCCGTCCAGTATTAGTCTTGACACTCTCGTGGATCAACAATTCATCACCTTTCCAAAGTTTCGTAAAGCCTTCCTTATGTGCCACGACTATATATATATATATATATATATATATATATATATATAGAGAGAGAGAGAGAGAGAGAGAGATTCATCCTCACACCTATCTATGCTTAAATTCACTTAAATATTTTTACAACATGATTGATATGACCAACGGTATAGATTTGAATTTAAAAAATATTTAATAAATCATGTACATTAAATGTTAAGTATGAAAAATATAATAATATTTTTAAATTTTAAATGTAAATCTTTATCATTAATCACGTCAATAGAATAATAGAGATCTTTGAGTGGAGCATGCATGAATACGTATATATACTAATTTCTCCATATATATATATATGAGGCCCAAGCCGGATGAGCACGTTGGGTATTGAACTCGCAACCTTCAATTTATGAGTTGGTCCCTTAACAACGTGAGCTTAGCTACCAAGAGCATTAGCTCAATTGGCAGAGCGCTCTGACGCCCTTTGGTTGGTGGGGAGATCGACTCCTACCAGGGTACGTGTGTATTAGGCTTGGGCCTCCCTTAAAAAGGATAAAGGCTTTAAAAAAAAGTCAAAAGCACATTTTAAGTGTTGCTAAAAACGCTTCAATGACTCGTTTGTTAACTTGCGTGATATATTGGCTCGTTGAACGAATCGGGTTCCTTTTTATACGCCCCTTGCAACTGGGATCGTCAATGGATCGGATTCTGTATCTGAAACTCTATCTAAATATGATCATGTGTAGCTTATTTTGGCATATCTGAAAGATATCCGATATCAAGATTCAATTGTTGTGCACTAATTTGGGTCTGGTTCTGTTCTTCCATACCCGAGTTTTGATCCATTCACATTTAGTTCCACCGCAAGATTGTTTCCTCATAATGCTCTCAGACTACAATACCATAATGAATTATATTATTTTTTAAAGTGTAAATATCTAGCTTCTTGTACGTATTCAAATTACTCGTATTATTTTTTTAAGATTTTATAGCCGACTAGAATTCCATGATGAATTATATAAATCTTCTTATAAAATACCATGATAATGTTTCGTATTAAGCAAAGTAGCTGCTATTTTTCTATGCCAATATATGTTTTAAGCAGTCCCCCTTTGGTGGGTATAGATAACCAAATTCAAACTGTTTAGGTAGATCTGATAAACCATACTATCATGTTTAATTAATAATCAATTTGCATACTGAGCATTAGCTCACTTGGCTAGATGGTCAACCCACAAGTTGAAGGTCGTGACTTTGATACCTAGGGTGTGCATCAGACTTCGGCCTCCCCATTACTGCACCACAAAAAATAACATAATTTTGGTGGATATATCTTACAACCCTAGTTGATTGTTCTCTTTGATGATATCTCATCTTGGTTTCCCCGTACAAGTTGCACCAAGTACTTTATCTTCCTTGAACCAAAAGGCTTCCAAGTCTCTTCAACCTTTTGCCGTATTTTTTTATAGTTTTGTAATAAAAAAAGTTTGATAAAGATTTAATTTTGTACTTATATACTTGACAAAAATAGCTAGGAGATAGTCTTGAAATAATCACTCTGGTTCATATATATATAAGCATTCTTTTTTCTCATGAATATACTTGATAGGGATCTGCCTCACTCCTCTTGCCACATTTGACAGGGTTAGTGATATAAACAAACACGGCTTCAGCATGCAACTGCAACCCGAAATCACCACTAAAATGATCGAGTCATATTGGGTAGACGTGCTTTTAACATGTGCGTCAAATGACACGACACAAGCGCACAGCCCAGTTCCTGTTCCTCCAAGACACAAAGTAGCAAGAAAAAAGAATCGACTGAACTCAGAACCAGTAAATTTGAAACCTTAACTGAGCCTATAATTGAAGACCACTCAGTTCAGTTTTTATTTTACTTTTTATAAAATTAGAACCTAAATCAAACTACAATCAACGGTTTTAAATGGTCGTATTTTTTAAAAGATTTCTTATAATTTTAAATTTTAAATACAATTATTGATTTCAAGCGATTTCGAAGGACGATTTCAGAACCGTTACAGTAACCGGTCCTGAATCTGTTCGGTTACTCTTCCCGGTTCCGGATTAACGGAAACCGGACATGTCTACGGTTAGATTAGAGTAGGGCCCTCCGAGCCAATCTCACCTCATATTTCGCTTGTGATTTGAACCGCTGATGTCTAACTAGTCGGTTAAGGGCACTTCGGCCATTTTCGATCGAGAGCCAGTTTCGTCCTACAACGCGTCCAGTCAACGGTCAAACCAAGAAAAAAGTAGCGTACCCGGAGCCCATATTAAATCCCACACAATTATTTTCCGTTCGGCAACTACAGAAATGACCCGAAACACCTTAATCAACCGCCCACAAGTACCCAAACAAGCGATGGCAATCCAGTCATTCACCATATCCCACCAGGCCAGTGTTACACGTGTCTCAGATATTCTTCCGCTGCGCTCACTACGGGACCCCACGTGGAAAAAAGGGCACTCCTTCTATTGGGTCCTGGTATCGGCTGGTAATAAGGATATTTCAGTCTCGACACGTGTCCCTAAAAAATGATAAACAATTATAGAAGGAAAAGGAAGGTTCCCAGCGGGGCCCACGAGGCGCACATGCGTGGAAACAATAAGGCGTTTGGGTGGGAGCGTGGTGAGTGCTGCCTGGTGCAAAGTGGACGGCCCCGATCGCGCTAAATGGACAGTTGAGATTGTTGAGAAGGAGAGGGCGGGCAGCGCCACGTTACCTTCCAGGGCTGCCCGGAGGTGACGGGCAGTCTGCACAAAGATGAGGAGGACGTTCTCTTTCCCTTCGGTGGACTCCCTCTTACTCTCCCTCTCTGTGTAAAGAGCGTTTCATGGCGATCTGCTGAGGAATGTAGGGAGTGAAAATAAGAAAGTGCAGAGGAGGAGGAGGAAGGAAAGAATTCAGAACTCTCTTTCCCAAGCAACGTTCGGGGGTTTTGGTATTTGAATTGTTGGATTTTGTGGGGACTTAGCGGAGGTTTTGCTCGGAAAACCTTTGGTTTCCTTGATCCTATGTTTGGTAGAGAGTAATTTCCCGATGTTTTTCTGAGATGTAGGAGGAATCCTTCTTGGGAATTTGATTTTCTTGAGCTGAGCTTGTCCAGAAAGCGACAACACGATTGAGGAAATTTCGAGAGCCGGGAAGGAACTTCATCCTTCGTTCTGGATTTTGAACCCATCCGATGGAATTCTTTTTATTTCTTTTTCTGCATGGTAGAGTTGTATCTTTCTATACTTCTTGCTTCGTCTAGGGCTTCCGAAATCTCAATCGGAGTGAGAATCTTGCGTTTGACGCCGGTAAATCTGGTGACTTTTAAAGCTAGGGCCTTTCTTTGGGGAAATTTCTGCAACTTTTTGTTCGTAGAGGACCAAATACGAATAAATCGGCGTTTTGAGATGACAAAGTAACCGCAGAGTTTCAATTAGGATTTTTTCAACGAACTCGCCAGCTCTGCCTTCATCTGGCTTTTACGGGGAGAGTTTCAATGGCGGAGGTATGCTACGGGGTGGTAAGCGACGGGGAGGCGACGACGGAATGCGTGCCGAGATCGAGAGCTGCGAGGAGGAGGCGGATGAAGATCAGACGTTGGAAATTCATCGGCAACGTCTCCGAGTCATCGCCGAGCCTTTTGAGGAAGCGACAGAGACTAGATTCCGGACTAGTGTCAGAGGAACGCGAAGACGCCGTTGAGGTATCGCCAGAGGCAGTTCCCGAAGGGGATGGCAAGGACGCCGGAAAGGATAGCGCATGCCTGCCGGAAATCGGCAATCCATGCCCTAGATTTGGCTCATCGTCCCTCTGTGGTCGGAGGAGAGAAATGGAAGATGCCCTGTCAACAGTCCCAGCGTTCCTTCAGCGGAAGACCTGCAATTCATCAGAGAAGTTCCATTTTTTCGGCGTCTTCGACGGCCATGGCTGCTGTCACGTAAGTTGAATCAATAGCATAGAGGAGAATTATGAGATTTCTTTCAAGAGTGCAAATTTCTCAATTAGGTCGTTGATCTTTTACTTCTAGGCTAATCTATGGTTTAATTTTCCGGCAGGTGGCGTTGTCGTGCAAGGATCGGATGTACCATTTGATAGCCGAAGAGCTGGATTCGTTGTCGAAGAATTCTGACCAAGAATTCCCCGAGTGGAAGGAGTTACTCGAGCGGAGCTTCTTGCGAATGGACAAGGAGGTCACAAGACAGATCCCCAGCGGCATCAGCTGCCGCTGCGAGGTCGGAACACCGCAGCTGGAGGCCGTAGGATCTACGGCAGTCGTCGCCGTCGTCACCAGCCATCAGATTGCCGTGGCTAACTGCGGCGACTCCAGGGCCGTTCTCTGCCGTAACGGTGCTCCGATCGCCCTTTCCTCCGACCACAAGGTGGCTGAAATTCAAACTTTCTCCTTTTTTTTCCCTCTTCCCGGCGAATTTTGGTCTGACTGTGGTGGTTGCAGCCGGACAGGCCGGACGAGCTTCTCCGGATCCAACAGGCGGGAGGACGTGTCATCTTCTGGGACTGCCCACGTGTCCTTGGGGTTCTCGCGATGTCTCGCGCAATTGGTATATTTCCTCTCCCCTCTCTAATTTTATTATTTCCTGGACTTCCTGTTTGTTTTCTATCTTGCAAGATCCTGACTGTTCGTGCACAAGATCCTGAATTTTCCTTTTTTATCTTCATTTGGAAGGGGATAATTATCTGAAGCCGTACGTGACGTCGGTGCCGGAGGTGACGGTGACGACACGGACGGAAGCTGACGAGTGCTTGATCCTCGCGAGCGACGGGCTGTGGGATGTCATGACCAGCGAAGAGGTCTGCTCCGTCGCGTCGAGGTGCCTCCGGGGAACGACACCGGCAGGCGGTGACGGCGAGTCGGGCGGCTTCGGGCCCGACCCGGCGTGCACAGTGGCCGCCACGCTCCTAACCAGGATGGCTCTCGTGAGGTTGAGCGCGGACAACGTCACCGTGGTGGTGGTGGATCTCAGGAGGAATACGTCGTCGTCGTCTTAGTCCACGTGATTGATTGTACGCAGGGCGGGGGAGCCCAGAAGGGTTACTTTTGCTCCCTTTCGCTCGTCGTTAGCGGTAGAAACAAACTGTAGAAGCAAAAGTTGAAAGGGAATTTCCACCGAAATCATCGTCGAAGAACAACAAAAGCATGTTTGAATTATTGATTGCTGCACTGGTTTGACCCTAACATGACGTGGAAACGACTAACGCGAATGAGAACGTGAGTGTCGTATTTTCTTCTCATCGACGCGAGTTCGAATTGACGTGAACACGGACTTTCCAGTTTGCGTTTATCTCGGGTTTCATTGATATTCTTTTTACATACGGACTCTTCGGGTTGTGTTGGGGCTATATTGACGTGCCTTAACTTAAACAGTAGCAACAGATCCCCCTAGAACCATCGCGGAATTGGTAGAAGAATAGAATTGTGAAAATATGGAAAGCGTACTACAAGGAGTGAATTTACACACTTTTGTATGTTTGACCTTTAAATAAGTTACTTCATGGCCGAATCAATATGATTCTGTTCGACTTGGTAGATCGATGGCGTAAAACGGAAGTTTGGTTGCAGTCCCGTTCAATTCAGATGACAGCACTAAGTTTCTCTCGGTCTATGTGCGTGTGAATGAGAGAGAGAAAGAGAGATTACTATCTTTTTCTATAATTTCAAATACTTGGTCTTAAAATTTTCAAGTTTGTATTAGATTCATTTCCGACCTAGCGGACTTGAGTGAGCCAACAGATTCGACCCGAGGAGCAGTCCTCAAAAGTAAGTGGCAATAAATGAGGCAGGGGGACCCTTGGTCAAAGCCGATCCGACTTTATTTGTTAAAAAAAGATACGGATTTGATTAGTAAAAAAAAAGATAGAAGGTGTTGTAAAGATTGTAAGGTAATTTCAAGAGAAAGCTTAACCGCCCAACATCAACTTTTAGTTATGGATTTATAAAAATAAAATAAACAAAGAAGAAAAGAGTGCATCGAGCTATTCGGACTAAATGGTTGAACATCAAAGAAGATATATTTAAACATAAAGTACTTCAAGGAGATGTTTGGAATTATGTTGGCACACCCTATGATATGTGGAACAATATGGCTATACGTATTGGGAAAGTGGAGAAAGATGTATGTGTTAGGGGTATTTAAGGAAGGTGTACCGGCACAAAAAGAAGCTTGGTGGTGGAGTAAAGTAGTACAAAACAAAATCAAGGCAAAGAGGGCATGTTACAAATTACATTATGCTATGAAAACAAGTGAAACTTTAGAAGCTTATAAGAAAGCAAAGAAAGAAGCGAAAAAGGCCGTTAGTGAAGCAAAAACTAAGATTTAGGAGGACTTATATAAAAAACTCAACTCAAAAGAAGGGGAAAGAGATATTTTTAGGATAGCTAGGGCTAGATATAAGAAAACTAAATATCTTAATTATGTTAGATGCATAAAAGACGATGATGAAAAAATTCTAGTGGCAAATGATGATATAAGAAATAGATGGAAAAACTATTTTTATAATCTTTTTAATGAAAATAAAGATGTTAGTATTAGTTTAGGAGATTTAGCCAAGTCAGAAAAGTATATAAACCACAATTTCTACCGACGTATTCAAAAGAATGAAGTCAAAGAGGCTCTTAAACATATGAAGGGTGGTAAATCGATAGGACCATATAATATTCCTATAGAAGTTTGGAAAATATTAGGAGAAATAGGAATCACTTGGCTCACAAAACTATTTAATGAAATATGGAAAAACCAAAAGATGCTCGAAGAATGGAGAGCAAGTACACTTATACCCATATATAAGAACAATGGAGACATTCAAAACTGTGCGAATTATCAAGGTATCAAGTTAATGAGTCATACTATGAAATTATAGGAAAAAATTATCGAACGTAAGTTAAGACAAGTATCAAGTGCAAGAGAGAACCAATTTGGATTCATGCTAAGCAGATCTACTATTGAAGCGATTCACCTTTTGAGATGTTTTATAGAACATTTTAGAGCAGAAAAGAAGTACCTTCATATGATATTTATTAATCTAGAAAAGAAGTACAGAGGGAGGTTTTTTGGAGAACTTTGAAAAAAAGAGGTATCCCATTGACATATATTAACCTTATAAGAGACATGTACGATGGTGTAAAAACATGTATGAGGACTCATAAAGGAACGACAAACTTCTTTGAAGTTAATATTGGGTTACATCAAGGATCAACTTTAAGTCCATACTTATTTATAATGGTGATGGATGAGTTAACAAAACATATTCAAGATGAAGTACCTTGGTGTATGTTATTTGCAAATGACATTGTATTAATGGAGGAGTCTAAGGAAAAGGTTAATAGAAAATTGGAACTATGGAGAGAAACATTAGAAAGCAAAGGCCTCCGACTTAGTAGAACAAAGACATAATATATAGAATGTAAGTTTGATCATTTGGTTACTTCAAAGGACATAGAAATTAAAATTGGCACACATTGCATTCCCCGAAAGAAAAGTTTTAAATACCTAGGGTCAATTTTTCAGAGTGATGGAGATGTTATACATAGAATAAATGCTGGTTGGTTAAAATGGGGATGAGCATGAGGTATTCTTTGTGATAAGAAGATACCATTAAAATTAAAAGGTAAATATTATAGAGCAGCAATTAGGCATGCTATGTTTCATGGTTCTGAGTGTTGGGCAGTTAATCATCGACGTGTACAAAAGATGTTTGTGATAGAAATAAAGATGTTGAGATGGATGAGTGGTCATACAAGAAAAAACCGTATAGATAATGAGGTTATTAGAAACAAATTAGGAGTGACACCAATAGAGGATAAAATGAGAGAACATCGTTTAAGATGGTTTGAACATATAGAAAGATGATCAAAAGAAGAACCTATAAGAAAGTTAGAAAAACTAAAATTGGAAAGTATTAAAAGAAGTAGAGGACGACCACAAAAGTATTGGAAAGAAACAATAAAGAATGATGTAACTTATTGGGAGTTAATTGCTAACATGGCACACGATAGGAATATGTGGAAACAAAGAATCCATGTAGCCGACACCGTCTAGTACGGGAAAAGGCTTAGTTGTTGTTGTTGTTTTGAGATTACGCGAGCCGTAGAACCCATTCTACAAGGACTGCGGTACTACGCAATACACATGCAAAGACACGTGCCGCAGACTACGACACACAGCACGCCTTTTAAATATTCAACGAACAAACGTGAGTTTCGACAAGAACCGTTAGAAAAACGCATTAAAATATTACAAATTTAAATAAATGAAACATTAAAAAATTATTGGACTTAGTCCCTTGAAAAGGCTTAGTTGTTGTTGTTGTAGTTCCTCGAAAAGCTTTCTTTTGATTTTGGTTGGGATTTATGAACCTGTTGGTTCGGTAGGCCCTCTCAGGACGGAGCTGCTACTAGAGCTGGTGAATGAACCAAGCCGTTCTGGTCGGTTTGACTCATCCCAAGATCGTTCATGTTGGGTTCAGTAAATACTATCAGCTAAAAGCTGGTGAAAGTTCGTTAAATTACTTTTTTTTTACAACGTTAAGTGAAATTTTTTAATATTTTACTGAAAAAATTCACTTTTTTCTTTTGATAAATGGAGGTGGGAAGGGGCTAAAGCCCGTTACAGCATCAAACGACTAGTTTATACATTGGGTCTCAAACTGATCTTCAAGAACTCTCTCCCGGTTTTGACCCGCCATTCTATAAGGGAATTTAATATTTAATATTAAACGAATCACACTTTTTTATAACGAGGAGGCCAAAGTCAGGAGTGCACTCCCTGGGAATTGAACTCACACCTGCGTCTGTTGGAGTCCACTGCCTGTCAGGTGGGCTTTACGCGGTGAATGCACGAGAATAGCCTTTCACTGTTTAATTTTTCCACAAATAGACTGGATAAACAAACGACTACTATGCTCTCTCTCTCTCTCTCTCTCTCTCTCTCTCTCTCTCTCTCAATTTGATTAAGCTGATTTCGCGAATGGATTTGATTGCAAAAAACTGTTTGCTTAGCAGTTAACTTGAGAGTTAAGCGTATTGTGCACCAAAAATTTCCTTCCTATCTTGCTCGTGAAGGGACATAAGGATGTTCATGAGGAGGGTGAAAATGGAGGACCGAGATGGGAGAAGCAGAGAAATCCCCGGTGAGGATTGGAACAAGAACAGGGACAACATGCGCCCGAGTCTTTTAATGGAGCCATTTTGGTCTCTATCACAGGGGCGGGAATGGAGGGTGGATCCCCAAAGGAGGATGGGGATGGGGACCATACTCCCAGACCCCGCCCCATGAACATCCTTAAGCATCTCTCACGAAACCACCTAAATCTTGTTTTTTTTTGCTTTTTTTTCTCTCGACTCCGTATTTACTGCGAACCAGTTTCCACTGTTTGTGCTCCCATCAACGTGTTAAACATGTAGAATTAGATTAGCAACAAGTTCTTGAGTGCCACATTCGTTTCCTCCCTTAGGACGGCCGCTCCTAGCTTTCTATCCCTTCGTCTTCATCTGCCCAAAACAGATGGGAACGGAAAACTGATAAATTTTGATAGGGACAAGCAACTTTAGACCTTCCAGAACGCTCATCGGTATTACAGAATAAATCTCCTCTCGCAACACTTATCATCATGAGAGAATAAATCACCAGGCTGCCGTTGCGTGCTGTTGTGTTTAGTCGTTCAATTCTGCTATCTCCTCTTTTCACATATCAATAGCTTCCTGCTTGAGTAAGGACCAGTCGAAGCATGAAACGATGAGACTCCCCAGACTATGGCTTCTGCATATTGTTCAACCATTTCAAGAACTTGTTTGGTGTCTCGAATGTAGATGCGGCCGCCTGGACGCAACATGCGATCCACGTCAAGCATTATAATAGAAATGTTGCACCTGAAGATGATGATATATAGATGTCATTAGGCGGTAATCATCACTTCTGAAACTATATTTGCTTGCGTTTGGTTTGGTTTTGGGTTAATGGAGGCCACAAGCTACTTGTCCTGCTCGCCGAAGCAAATTTCTCCTCCGCACTGTTCGTGTTTGTTAACGTTTACAAAGCCCCCACGAGATTAACATAGTGGAAAGTAGAGATGGTGATGGGGGCAAGTCGGAGATGGGTATACATAAACCCCAATTCGAACCACAACAGGGTGGGTACAGGTTCAGGTTCTCTTTTTCCCACAACAGGTAATGGGTCAAGTAGGAGCAGGAACAACTAACAAGGCCTGTGTGTTAGAATCGGGCACCTTATCTTCGTATTCGAACACAAACCTGATCAGGTCGGGTATTCCCCACCCCATTTGGTTCGGGTTGGGTCAGTGTTACATAGGTAAGCTAAACCCGATCAGTGCTACCTAGTGACCGCAGCTTAAGCCTTAAAAGCAAGGTTAGACTTGGACCTTCATGCTTACTCATTCCAACTCCTTGAATGGCAGCTTATCCCACTTATAAATCAGAGAGAGAGAGAGAGAAAGAGAGAGAGAGAGAAATGGTGGCCTTGAGCCAAGTCAACCTCTTTTGCTCTTTGGAAAAGAGCCCTGCGGCATTTATGATGTCATACGTTCTGGGATACGTATCGAAAGGTTCACACCTGCAGCAAAGGAAACTTCAGATTTTCCGACCTTCCGACATTTAAATCATACTGATGATTAACATAAGGAGAGAAAGACACACACACACACTGATGATTAACATAAGGAGAGAAAGACACACACACACACACACATATATATATATATATATATATATATATATATATATATATATATATGTGTGTGTATATATATATAAAGAGAGAGAGAGAGGGGCTTTGTCTCAGAAGGCACAAGCTAGAAGATGGGAAATTTACCAATCATGAATAACTCCAACGAGGCCACGATCATATATCACCGGCAAGGTGTTAGCCTCACTAGCAGGAACAACATTCATCACCCAACTGTCAATTTTAGCGTTCTCCAGAGCTGCTGCAAACCTATCGTTGCCACCAAAATCACAAAGTCATGATCACGTATCAGAAAAGGTTATCAATGTAATAAAATCAGGAACCACCTGGTTTGGTTTCAGTTCCACCTTCCACAGAACTAGAACTAGCGGCTCCATGTTTTTTATTTTCTTATTTCAAACTTTTTAATGATTTTTTTTCGATTCTGAACGGCTTACAACTCAAACCGAAACTGGAACCCACGGCTTAAAACCACTTGTTCCCGTATCATGTCTAGTTGAACCGATTAACTGCAGATATGGTTTCCGGCCGAGGGTCTCCGCCCTATGCTAACCCATCAGTAGGAAAAACTATAATTTAAGCTAACCCAATTATGTAGAACCAAATTAAGTTGGATTAAGTTTTGCCATGAGCCGACCCAGACCTGAGCCACTCACACTCGTGGTGTTCATCAAAACCTCAAATTGAATCAAGGATGGTTCATGAACAGCAAAATACCCTCCAAATCCTGCCCTCATGTCCAAAATGTTACGGTGCTGCATGCTTGCCCAACGAAAAATGTGAACGTAACCCCCGGCTACACTGCTCCAATAATTTGACTCAGCCCTGAAGAGCTCCTTCCTCGAAGTATAGGCCTCCATCTTTATGGTCCACAGCCTATCCGGCGGACTATGCAGCCGTTCTGGCCAAACCGAGATGTTTCCCCCGAAGCCATTCTCAGGCAACCGAGATATACACGCTTTTATATTCACATTCCTGCATGTATGAGGCAAAGAAAAACTTCAGCGTTATTACCCCAACCCAAACTGAAATATTCAGATTTGGATATGTATCCCATCTTGTTGGATATATCCTACAAATATCTGAAATCTCCAATGAGTATCGGATATCCAAACTGGAATACGTGTATTTTCCAGATTTAAGCTTTAACCTTTATATATACGTACTTGACAAGGAAAGAAATATCCAAATAGTCGGATATGATGGTCATATCCCAACCCAGTCCGATCCGTTTGCTTCCCTACCTTGTTAACATGCTTTGCTCAAGAAGCAAGTGCGTTCAAATAACACAGTGGGCAGTCTCTAATCTGGCTACGGGGTCGACTCGCAAGTTCGCAGCCATGAGTTCAATACCTGTGGGATACAAATCTTGCTTTGGCCTCTTGATTGTACCAAAAAAGTATAACTTTAGATATATGTTATTGTTCTCTTCCACATCGTCTCCCATGGGAATTGGATTCTGGCAAGCAGAGGATCCGATCCATTTCCGTGTGTGTGTGTTTCAACAGTCCAACAATCAGATTCTGAATCTGATTCTCAGAAGTCGAGAATCCAGTCCAAAATCAATGGCAAAAGAAACCTCAATCCAAGTATTCAACCAGAAGCATAAGTACTCTCTCATGTGGAGATAGACATGGTTGAAACCAGACCAATGCTTCGAACTGAGCCAGGAACTGGTTGGAATCGAAACCAGTCAAACCGGAGGCAGAACCAAGGACAACCCGGTTTGATTCTGGTTCCACCTTCCCTAGAACTGGAACTATATTGGAATCAGAATGGTTGGTTGCGTAACTTTAATTTTCAAGTTTTTCTTGTAATTTCAAAACTTTGATGTTTTTTTTGGGTCCCGGGTGCTGTAAGACTCTAGAACCGGAACTAGTTCCGTCTCGGTTTGGGGAAGACCAGAACTGGTCATGTCTAGCTGGAGGGTCGGCTCAAGGGAATCTCTGAGTCAAAGGTCATGAGTTCGATACCTGGTGCGTGCATGTATGGTATGTAACTCCAGCTTGTCAATGAAAAAGAAAAGGACTTAAAAATACCAGACGTCATCTGGATCGTCGTCGTTGCACAGAGGCGGTTTGGGCTCGAGCCGGACGGTGGAAGTAACACTCGTTGTCTTGTGTCTTCTGCCATATAGCTATTCGACCCTCCCTCCTCACAAGAGTCCAGCACAGCCAATAAGTAAGCCTCTCCATCTCTGCGTGTTTAAGCAGAAACCAAAACCCGTTTTTGCACAAGTTTTAAACGAATTTTACAACCGCACGAGAAATTAAAACTGTTAGCAGTTTAAAATATCATCATATATTAAGAAAGAAGTTTTCAAAGGAGACCTCCTCGCAAATGTTCACTCGTTAAAGAATAACTAACATGAAGCGTATTATTCATTCTTGGCAAGAGTTTCAACTTCTTTCATTTTATTGGATGTTGCCTGAAATGCAATAATATCTGGAAAACTTGCAATGATTGAGAATCTTGGGGAAACAACATTTCTCAGGTTTTCTCATGATAATACTTCACGATGTAGCATTTTTTTGTAGTTTGAATGTATATTTCTCTACATTTTAAGTATATTTGTAAGGGCTTTTCATATTTTTCACAAAACTAATAATAAGAACCTCTCTCTATATAAAGCTCTCTCTCTCTCTATATATATATATAGAGAGAGAGAGAGAGAGAGAGAGACAGGGGGGTATGTGCTTAATCGTTATCTTTTAAACATTTTTCGATTGACATAAATTTTAAAATGAATTGAATTGAACATATTATATATATATATATAACTAATAAAAATTAATGAAATGCATTGTGAAAATACATCCTAGAGAAAACTTTACGAAGAAATGCTGAGAACAAATAGTTGAAAGATGAGAAAAGGTGAATAGAATTGCAATCAAGCTTATGAAAGAGCGAGAAATTCAACATGCAGCAGGATATCTTACAAAATTACCTTCCCATTCTGGTAACAGGGTCTCCTCACAAACCGGGTTTGCTGCCCAAACGAAGTACCGACCAGCCCTGAGCAACCTATTCACTTCCAGCAGCAATATCCCATCTTGCAACTCCAACCAAAAGAGGAAATAAGATCAGCACCAAGAACCTTGAGAGAAAGCAAAGTTCAAGAAATCAAAAAGAAATGTGCCAAGGATAGGGTCGGGATCGGTCTTCGTATTTCTTGTTTCGAGTTAACCTGTCTTTACATATTTGGTTCTTCCAAGTTAGCCTGGGACACAAAAATCTTATATGGAACCCGGTCCATTTATCTAATCACGTTGTACTTTTAAAAGCAAATACATTCATCAGGTCTGGATTCAAATCTGGATGCAAAAGCTCCAAAGCAAATTCGATGTTATTGTAAGTCAGACTCTATTTTGGTTACCGGATCCTACTAATCAAATTCAGAACTGGGTCCAATTGACTCTGGCAAGAAACTGACTTCTACTTATGCTCCAGAAAAGATGATGCAAAATTAAACGAAGGCCGTAACTGCAACATGCTGTGAAACGCAGAGAAATAAAGCTCCATAATTCGCAAAAGTGTCAGCCGTTTTTCTGAAATATTAAGAGCTTTTGTAGGTACATGAAATCTAATCCCTAACTTTTTGTCACATTATCAGATTCATCCTGCCTTTTTCCTATCTTTCCCAAAGAGTGCCCAATCTATGATATCTAGATTAAGGCGAAGCTAGACATCACCACAAAACTTTTAGAAAATATAAAAAGATTTAGGACACGGTAAATCCGTTGGCTACAATGATAGGCCACGCTGCAAATGTGGGCTATTCTCCAAGATCATGGCTACGCTCCCCTCACCTGGAGAAAACTTTTCAATTAATAACACAGTCCACGGTTTAGAGTGGGCTACGACACAATAACCAAAAACAAAATTTTAGGTGCAAGGCATAGCACATGGTAAAACCGTAGCCTATTCACTTCACCCTCAAAAAATTTCCGAAATGCAACAGAGTTTTCCCATGAAGTAATAGAACTATATACGAGAAGATACGCCAAAATGAGGATCAATTTATAAAATTTAATTAGAGGAAGACGTTTCTATATATAGTTTGGGTACGACTCTGTAAATACCTCAAGTTTTATTAGGAAGGCTCTGTTTTATTTCTTACCATCATGGGTCCAATTGACCTCACAGCTTGCGCAGTGGATCAACTCAAAAGCCTGGCTCGGGTACAAGAGCTTGCGTGCACCGAGCCCAGCAAGCATGGCTGGTGCACCGCGCTCTAGAGCGAGCTGGACCTGGTTCCCCCATAGACCGTCCTTCAGTGCTATAGACAGAGTCATCACGTTTCTCGACTCGAGGAAGGCACCAAAGCTTGCAATGCCACAGCCAATGTCCAAGGCCAGCCTTGTGCGAGATCCGAACCCAATGTCAGGAACCATCTGCACTTCACAATGCAAACATTCATTTCCAAGGGTCACCCTATCAATAGATTAAGAATTTGAAAACCAAGCTTGAGAAAAAAATCCGGTCATGAGAAACTAGGTCTGGGTAGTGGCACCTTAGCAATCCGATCTAAGTAATTATCGACCCCATCGGCAAACTCCATTCCCCTGTCGGAAAACTTAAGCTTGTCTCCATCTCTGGTGGCTACTTTCTCACCGGCGGCCTTGTACTCCTCCAATCTAGTCTGTGGTACATTGTTATACCATACCTATACAGCATAAAATTCCACTTTCATCAAATGCTCAAAACAATTATTATGAGGATAAGAAGTGATACATGAAATATATGCTTTATCTCTGTCACTAACCTATGCTCTCCATACACGCGTGCACACACACATACATCTTCAGTGAGCTTGTGCAGACATAAGCAAACCAAATGCGGAATAGTTGATGTTCAGCTCATGTAAATCACGAGCTGAACAAGAACAAGTGAACCATGAGCAGCATGCATCACATATACTCCTAACATGAATATGGACTTTCTGACTCGTGTCTATCCCGTCTGCTCATGGTGTTTAACACAGCCAACTCTTGTACCAGGGCATACGTCTGTATCGAACTCTTGACCTCATTTCTTAGAAGGGATGGAGTGTAGTTCTCTAGCAACCCAAGTCCTAACTGGATAGACGAAATATGAATCCATACCCAAACTGACTTCAGAAAGTTGTTTCACATGAAAAACATTTGATTTGCAAATCCGCATTAACTTGATCTAATAGACTTCAAATCTTATTGATCATGATACATTGTATTGGACTTAGCAATAACTTGATCCAACCTGAATCCAAATCGTTTACCCCATTTTGCTTATTTGACTCCTATTTCTTTAGCTATAGGATTCAAATCCAAGGAGAGATTCTTTAATGATTCCGAACCCGAACGCATGTGAACTGTGCTCTATTTACCAGATATTAGAGTTAAAATATCATCTGTTATTATATACAATAACATAACTTAGTTGGTTACTTTGTCTTTCTTGCTTCAAACACGGTTCTTAGCTCCTGTTCTTCTTCTATTCTTTTATCAATTCGTAAAGAATCTATGTAACCGATTCCATCTAATATAAAAAAAAAACTTAATTGTTGATATATATATATATATATATATATATATATATATATATATGAAAAAACAAATCTTGCACATCACTGTATTTTTAGTAGTATTAATATAATTTAAAAGTTTAATACCTTTTAAAAAATATGAAAGATATTATTATTATTATATTTGTACCATCTAAAAATAATGAGTGAACGAGGGTGAACAATCACTCACATATATATATATATATATATATATATATATATATATATATATATATATATATATATATATATATATATATATATATATATATATATATATATATATATATATATGAGTGACTGAATCTTATTTTGAGTCTCATAAGTATAATAAAAATATCTTTATACTTTTCTAAAGTTTTTTTTTAGATACGAGTAAACAATATCACGACCCAGTTTTTCTCTCTCTATATATATATACCGGGAGACTGTTCCTGACTTTTGAAGATGCAATGTAATGATTTCGGAAAGATAAGATTTTGACTAATCTTTGCCATTAAGATGAACTGCCATTGAAGGTTTGGGACGTGACATAGCAAGGATCTCATCATACGTCAGACGGTACCACGCTTTCCATGAGAGAGAGAGCGAGAGAGAGAGAGAGAGAGAAAGAGAGAGAGAGAGAGAACCTCGGCTCGGCTCGCCGGCCAGGGAATTGGCGTGCGGTAATTCGCCGGTGTCGGGACCAGGCAGTTGGGAAACTTGTCCGGCGAGGGGCACCTCCGTTGGAAATTCTTGTCCGGCTGGCTCGGCTTCGAAGTCATCGCCTGTCCGTCGAGGCAAGGCACGTAATTGCTCATGTTACCAGGACACATAAAAAATCTCCCCACCTTCGCCTTCTCCCCATCACCATCTACCGCCGGATCCTCCTCAAACTCGTCTTCCTCCCCCCTTTCACCGCCGTCGTACTCTCCCACTGTGAAATCATCGTTCATCTTCCCATAGTCATCGATAATCCCGACCGTTTCCGGCAACAGTGGAGAAGGAGATCCCAGTGGAATTTCGACGTGCTTTACGGTTTCGTTAGCAGAGAAAGAGACAGAGCCGACGGCGGTGAGTCGAGAGTCTCGAGCGAGGAAGAGGATCTGCTGGTAGGCATCGGACCAATGTTTTCCCAGCAAGAAAATGGCCACCGTGAAGAGTGAAAGCCCCGTGAACCTCACCAAGAACGAGAAGCTTCTTGAGTTCGAATTCTTCATGTATTGAGAGAGATGGGGGGGGGGGGGGGGGTTGGGGGGGGGGGCACGCCGCGTTTCAAGCAAACTGCGGCCCGGATTTATATTGGCATCTGTGATCTGGAAATTTGGCAATTCATGCAAAGTATTCAATGTCGACCGTTCATTTTTTTTTGACGCGTTATATATATATATATATATATATATATATATATATATATATATATATATATATATATATATATATATATATATGAATGTATATATATGGAACAATGTGGGATTTGACACGAAAGTACATGTCATTTGAAACGATAATCTTAACCTATGCAACCATGTAAGCACTTGAATTAAAGCGAAAACAAACTTGTATCTTTAATTACCAAGGCTAATGCATCACTATAGTTTATATTGCGTACTCTGAGAAAAGACTGAGTTTTGGTTTTAGTAGTAAGTTTAATGCATTATAAATTAGAAAAAAACAATTTTCTCAAGGCAAAGTTAAGATCAATGTTTGATATCAAAACCAACATCAAGTTTTTTTGTTCCACGGGGTAGACATCCTCTATTAGGGATGTTCATGTGCAGAGAATTTCTGCTCTTTGCAAGGACCCACCTCGAACGGGGTATTAGGGAAATCTCCGAGGATTGGGGTAGGGACAAGGACAACAGGTCCCTGTCCCGTGAACCCCCTCATCCCTTCTTCCATTGTTTCTAAAAAGCTCAAGTCCCTCCGAGTAATAGCTAATCAAGGTGTTTAGACTGAAGTTTCATAAAGTTTTGGTTCTCGATTTGATTTTTCCATATTTATATAGGAAAATTAGTTTACACTGAGTAGGATACACGTCTTCTTCCCCAATGGGTCCCTATCATCCCTATGGAACGATATATCAAAAATGAGTAGGATATGGTCTTCCTCCTCGTGGATTTCCACGGGAATGCAGGGGCAAAAACGAAGGCCTTTTTGCTCTCCATCGCAGGGATGGAGTCCTCAAATGAGAACGGAGACTTTGATCTCCGGTCCCGTGCTGCCCCATGAACCTCCCTACTTTACAAGAATTGTAGATAACGTTTGTGATCACAACCAAGATCATGATATATATATATATATATGCCTTTCCTAACATTGGACGCAAGCTGTATGTCTCTGTTTGATAATTCATAGTTTAACTTTCCTTATATGAAAATTTAAAACATTATTTTAAAATGGAAATATATATTTGTTGGTATATATATATATATATACTAACAAATAAAATGCATATATTTACATACGTACGTGGATGGGTAACTCATTCTCTCACTATATGCCACGTTTCCATCTACGCCCACTGCATTGATCTGTCTGTCTAGAAGGCAAAGCAAATCCAAAAGGGAATTCGACGTCATCGTAGTTTCTATGTTTTGCAAACATCCAATAGTACACTTGGCTGTACTATGACTTGCTACCAAGATTATACATACGGTCGATTTTGTGTCATACCGCATATCACCGATATAATGGTTATGTTCAATTTGCAACGTTCATCTCACTTGACGAAGAGAAGTGAGGCCCTACTCTCACAGATCCAATTTTACCTTAGACCTTTTCTGATTCAGATATGTGGTTGAGATTATACATGAGGTAATATAGAGTAGGGCTATCTGCAGTGACAAACCCACTTTAGAGCATGGTGAGCATACACGTTACCTTTGGAAAAACTGTTGAGTCCATCATTATTATATATATAATATATAAGTGTTTTGTAGATATGAAATACAAGTAGGTCATCATTATTATTATATATAAGTGTTTTGTTGATATGAAATACAAGTACGTCAGGTCTCTTTGTTTATGTGTAATATGAGCTTATTCTTCCTCTACTCGAGTAAAGAATACAAGGTGAGTATACATGCTACCTTAACTTTTTTGTTTCCATTTAGCTCAATCTTATGTCAGTTAACTCAAACATAAGCTAAATTATTCTTTATTATTTAAAAAAAAAAAATTACACTCTAGTTTCTTGTGTCTTCTCAACTGAGGTTCCTTTCATTACCTTTTCACACGTTCAAACTATCTCAATTAGTTTTCTCTTCTTTTAAATGATATCTGTGTTATTCGTAATATGTTTCGGTACGGTTTTTCTTTATTTAAACATACATTCATCTCAATGTCTTCATTCTTTTTTTATATGTTAACGATTAAATGTTCAACACTTAGAATCTAAAACATGCTCTATATCATAATTACCTTTCAACTTTTGGTTCTTCTTGCTTCAAACGTGCCCGCACAGACATATTTCACTACAAGCAAAACACGTTTTTTGTGTGCAACAGCTCATGAGTTTAGGCTCTTTTTACAAAAAAAGAATCATACGGTTTGTGTAACCATCGGCAAAAGTTTTCTATAATGATCAGTGGTTTAGCTCGAGATCGGTAGTAATTGCCATCACAGAACCACAAGTTGTTGGGGAGGGAGAGAGCACCATTTTATGGCCCACGGTGGGCTATTGTCTTTTGAAATTGCCCAAAATTCTTATATGGCCTTATGCGTGCCATGCTACTAGAACTCGACTCATGTTCAACTCATTCTAGCTAAAACTGGCTCCTTCATCTAGTACGAGCCAACTCTCAACGTGTACGTTAGCTTGGTTAAGCATGGAAACCAAGTCATATTTCAGTTATTTACACGAGGTTAGTCTTGAATTCAGCATGAGTCATGTTAAAAAACAACTCAAGTCGTCGTCTTTTTAGTTGACCAGACGTAGAATGAGCCCAGGCTCGAGAACATCCACATGAACCAAAGATTTAGGTTGCTCCAACGATATAGACAGGAGTGGAAATTTGGATTAAGGGATTAGGTTTAGATAGGGTCATTTCTGGTCCAGGTCAAAAGTAGGTTAACCCGAACCTGACCTGATTGAATTTGGTTCAAATGTGGATCAACCTAACTGCACCCCATAGAGCGTATGTATTATGTATATTTTAGTCGGGTTTGGGTCCACCAGGTTGCCCAACTCGACTCTTAACGTTTTGGGATGACACGGATCCGACCCGATCCAGGGTTCTGAAACCCAACATAGACCCCATTCATTTTATAGTCGGGTTACCGGGTCGAGTTTAAAATGGGCGGCCATGCTTAGAGCCAATGGCGAACCTCGCCGGCAAGTGACTTGCCGCGACTTGCACGCGGGAATATAAGAGCCCGTTGCGAGCAGCCTGGTTCCTTGTAGACGTTCTCGTTCACGGCAAAAGCAAAAACCTCTGAGGCATTTGTCCGTTCCTAACGTTCCTCGAGAAACGGTCGCCGGCAAAAGCAAAAACCTTCCGCCGATAATTGGGCTCTCCATCTAAGGGTATTATCTGTCCGTCCTCCATGGGTCAGAAAGTACGCGTCTTCGTCCTGTGAGCGATCGTTTTTGCCTCTTCTCCCGATTAGGGTTCGGGAAAGTTTGTTGGTTCTTGAGGAGTTAGGGCTTTGGTAATTCGGGGCTATCTTGAGATCTTGGCGGGATTTGAGAATTTTGTGCGTTGAATTCTTGATTGTCTCTTTCTACGTCGTTCGGAGATTCGTTTCTGGGGTTTCGGGAATCCAAAATTTGGGTGGAGGGGAAGCTAGCCTACGGAAAGGTTTCAGAAGGGATGAAATAGGATTTTTTTCAGGACCAAAGTATATTTTAGTTCTGCATGTCGATTTCTTTGCGGGAAACTCTAAATCTTTGATGTTGAGAATTTGGGTTCGCTTGTTTTTTGGGGTGGAAAGTTGCAGCCGCAGGAGGATTTTCACGAGGAACCCATCTTGTTAGTTAACTTCTTAAGAATCTTGTTGTAGATGGTAATTCTTTCTGTTTGTAAACCCTATTCTTAAATTGTTGGGTTTTGAATGCTAAAGAACGAGGAGAAAGAAATATATCGAAACCGAACGATGACAAATTAGGATTCGGCATAATTAGAGCAGAATCTATCTGGAAACCTTCATGCGTGTTGCTTGCAAGCCCTCATTTTCCCATTGGATTGCCAAGATTCTGGTGCATTATAAGAAAACCTTTATGCAAGACATTCTGAGTGTTTTGGATTGCCTGAGTTTAGTTGAAAGTACTAGGAGGAAAACTTCCGTGTGATGGAAGAGGTCTCTCATTGACAACTTGGTGCTGATGGAAGAGGATTGGGTTGCGAAAAGAGCTAGTATGCCGGATTCGGCCAAAAATTCTTTCTCTAAATCCGTAATCGAGACCGTAAATTGCTCCCACACGTTCACTATAAAAGGGTATTCGTTAGCGAAGGGGATGGGCGTTGGGAAGTACCTAACTAGTGATACGTTTACTGTTGGTGGGTATGATTGGGCTGTATACTTCTACCCTGATGGTAAGAATGTGGAAGACAATTCACAGTATGTGTCTGTGTTCATTGCGTTGGCAAGCGAAGGCACGGATGTGAGGGCTCTCTTTGAATTGACATTGGTAGATCAGAATGGGAAGGAGAAACACAAGGTTCACAGTCACTTTGACAGGGCCCTTGAAAGCGGTCCCTACACGCTGAACTACAGAGGCAGCATGTGGTACAAACTTCTTCATTCCTTTCATATGTTTATGTGAAGTTGTTCTTGTATTTGTTTGATTAGAAGCCTAGATGAGGGCAGTTCCTTACTTGTTTGTTACCAACTGGTAAGTTAGCAATGGAAATGAAATGGCTTCTGTCAAGGTAGATCTTTGGTGAATAAAGTTTATGTCCATGGGAATTTGTGCAACTTCTTCGTTGTGTTACTTTACTCAGTAATTTAGGGATAAGACCAAATGTCTTGATAGTCTGCTGTTCTGATTGATTTCTTATTTTCTAATATTTTTCTTTTGTTGTGTACTCTGCTTCAAGCGTCCATTGCTCACGTAGCATCCCCTGCACATGGTTGACGTTGTTCTGGATCAAATGTCATTTCAATTGTTACGTAATGGCATTGCTTTGACCTTCGTATTATTTTCAGACTGGTAGAGTTGGGCAGTAATGCTTTTGAGTTTTGACATCCTATCTTCTTTATTCTCATATTTATTGCTTCTTCACATGAAGTTAGCTCTAGTTGCACGTTTGGTTCTGTTTGTGTTTGTGTTTTAAGGAATTTAAGTTTCACAACTTGAGACATCGACTATCAACTTGGACAGGAATTTATTAGACACAGTACTGATTTCATTACCATAGTAGAATTGTTCATGGTGGTTGTGACTAAGATTAATAGCACCACCTATGCATATTTAAGTACTGCGGACATGGGCATATACGTGGGATCACAGATAGATTTCCCTGAGTAACTTATATGAAAAAGCGATTTGGAAAATTAGGACCCATTTGTACATGTTACAAAAGGACTGTCGCTGTGATATGGATTCGAATTTCCTGGTTGGACATAACATTTTCTGCAGGAATGGATGAGCAGTTGTAGTTGTCCGGTTTGGAAGATGAGCCCCCTGAAAAATGCGAAGATGGTAGAAATGTTGTTTGCGAGAGGGCATCTTTTGGTACTAAGGGATCCTAAGATGGTTGTATGATCACAATATTTCTGAGAGCTTTTGCAGAATCTGAACTAAGAAGTTGCGCTAAAGGAGTGGTTGGGACGTAGATGAGCCGTTGGAAAGAATTTTCTAGAACTGCTGGTGACGAACTTATTGTCAAGTCTCAACCACCAGGAGGATGGGGATAGGGTTTACGTTGTTTGTTTTTTGCTAATTCGGTCATGTAGATGCACTTTTAGGTCATTTTTGTCACAGCAACCTCTTCCTATCACTTGTACTAGAATGCGTTCGTTCCTTGTTTTCAAAAGTTTTCTTGTTTGATTCTTGTTCGTTTCTCTTTTTATTGATTTGAGTCTCTCTGTCTGTGCATATGCAAGATGTAGTTCTATTTACTACATTATTGTTATCCTGCCTGTGACTTGAACAATGGTATGCACTATTATTTAAATAAATTTATGTTTAAAATATCAACTTCTGAACTTTTTTTTGTGCGTGGCCCATTGGACTATATGTTTCTAAAATTTATTTTGAGTACAATAATGTTAGACGGGGTCCGTTCTTAATTTGAATCAGACTAATCCTTTCTTCTGGAGTATAACATTCATAGGTTTCTAAAAATTTATTTTATTGATAATGCAGTACAATAAATAAACAGATCTAGCTTATTGTGAGTTAACTGCTAACATGGCACATGATAGGGCTCCGTGGAAACAAAGAATCCATGTAGCCGACCCTGTCTAATATGGGAAAAGGCTTAGTTGTTGTTGTTAATGCAGTACAATACCATCTATTAACTTTTTCATCTACCCCTGTAAAACCTCAGGGGTTACAAACGTTTTTTCAGAAGGACGCTTTTAGAAACTTCGGATTACATCAAGGATGATAGCCTGATCATGAATTGTACAGTCGGTGTTGTTAGAACCCGTACTGAGGGCCTAAAGCTGCATCAAATTCCAATACCACTTAGTAATATTGGTCTTTCTCTAAAGCGACTTACCGACTCAGGGCTTGGTCATGACATAACTTTGGAGGTTGGTGATGAGATATTCAAGGCCCATAAGCTAATCCTTGCTGCTCGGTCTCCAGTTTTCAAAGCTCAATTTTATGGCCTCGTCGGGGACACGAAAATGGATAAGGTTCTAGTGGTGGACATGGAACCACCTGTTTTTAAGGTACTGTTCAGAAACTTGACTTTTAGTTATGATTTTTGAATTGATTGTTGGAGTACTAACGTGATTTATTCCTGTACATATTACCTTATTCAGAGTAAAGCTTGCTCTTTTACTGAAATTGGGTTAATATCTTTCACATTCCAATTTTGTCAAACAGAGGCCATGATTTGTACGTGGATGTGTATAGACTATCATGGGTTGCACTCTCTACGCTTTTGTTTGTTGACTGGTGGTATTGGTAGCATACCTAAGATCTTGTGGTCATATTATCTTCTTCGCCTGAAAGCTTTCGTTTTGGGTATTTTGATGCTACAGGCAATGCTACAATTTTTATACTCTGATGAACTTCCAGATGCCTGCGAGTCTGCAGGATCTGCTGATTCTGATAACCATATGGTGCAGCATCTGTTGGAAGCTGCTGACAGATATGGGCTGGATAGGCTTAAATTGCTCTGCGAGTCAAGATTATGTGCACACATAAATGTGGATACAGTGGCTACCACTCTGGCTCTTGCGGAACAACATCACTGCGTGGAGCTAAAGTCTGTCTGCTTGAAGTTTGCTGCAGACAAGGCAAACTTGGGAGGTATGTGAGAGTAAAAGGTGTATGTGTTAATTTCTGTTAAACTACCATTATATTTTAGAGAAGAATTTTCCTTGTGCTATTTCTGAAATAATAGTTGCAATAGTCCTAATGGTTTCGTCAATGTGGGCAAATCTCTACTTCCATGTACCTAAAATTCAACTCAGTGATGCTTGTTGGCTTCATAGTTGTATATTATGAAGTCACCGCAGCCAATCTACTGAAACATGTCCAGCATTGTGTTTGATGAATGTGAAAGCCATAGTCGTCCAGCACGATGTATTGAAAAGTCTGCAAACCATTTCTGCTGAAAGTCACTTGTTTTCATATCTTTATTTCTGTTGGCAGCTGTTTTGGCATCCGAAGGTTTCCGGCATCTGAAAGAGACATGCCCATTGCTCATGCATGACATCTTGCAAACAGTTGCGGTGAGTGGTGATGATTCAAACTCGACAGGAAGGAAGCGAAGCGGCAACAGCAACCTGGGATTGCTTCGTGCCTGAGTTTCAAGTGAGTCTTTACAACTATTTTGCAAACTAATTCGACGCTCATGTCATCAGTCGTGTTTTGGGTTTTGATTCCTTTTCGTTTTAGCTTGTGGTATCGAACCGCAGACTTTCAAGTTACAAGTACACTATAGTCCTTCATAGAAGTGCTCGAATGCAACTTTCTTGCTAGTTTTCCTAGATTTCTAGCATTTGTGTATAACAATAGCTTCACCCATGGTCTTACTCTTTACCAAATCAACCATATGAAATACATCATAGGGTTCAAATACAACAGATTGAAACTTGTGCACTGCAAACTGTTACTTCCTGTTACTTGAGACCGCTGTGTGACTACATTTATGCGTTTAAGAAAACCAAAGAAGCTAATCTGAGCAAGATCAAGAAGAAAAAGAAAAATGATGTACAGCAGTCTCGCCTAATTTTTTTAGTTCAGGGTGAGCAGTTGTTTTTCTGAGTAGAAGAAACTGCAGATGGTGGATCAGACATGGCGCAGACTTGCGTAGGCGAGTTGTGCCACAGGAAGGCCCCCATTGCAAAGCGTCTCTTGTTCTGCAGATCTCCGATGAGGGGCAGACCGTAAGCCGTTAGCAGGCTGTCAAGCTTCCATTCGGGCATGCTCTCGTAGTCAGCCCTGCTGTATCTTGGGTAATTGAGGGGCATCTGAAAGAAGCTCGTCTTCATCTTCTCTGGCACCTCCATCTCTGAGTGTCTGTGAGACTGTGTGTAGGTAATGTGCAGCCACAACGTCCATGGAGCTATATAATGCGCGATGTTCTAACGGCATTGATTCGTGTCACGAGCTTTGCCTGCCACACCGGTCCATAAACAGCTCTGAGAGAGAGAGGTGCATGTGTGTCAGCAGCGAGGTGATCAGCATGAGCGCAGCCTGTTGTAAATTTTTATCCAGCTCGTGGAATTCTATCGTACGCAGTATCCATCTGTAACAGTTTGTTTTTCTCCTTCTATGACAAGAAATGAGTATTTACAGACTGGCAGCTACCAAAAAGAGCAAGACGTCATGCACTTAAAAAGGAAAACAAATCAGGAGGCAGGGTGAATATTGTTGTACTTGTGATGTGGGCGAGTCTGAATCGGGTTGGCGTCAGGGTGAGTTGCAAGTGTGGTCCTGTAGTCTCGTATTGAAGGGAAGTGAGAAATAAAGAGGACGGGGTATTAAGCTCAAGGGTGTTTTCTGATGCGTGGTGTCAGTTCTAGAACTACAGGTCTAGACTTACATAAGCTTGTAATCATAGTTTCGTGTTTGATTTACTAGTGGTACTGATGTTTAGGTTTTTATGTGAGACAAGATAAAAGACATGAGGCGTTTGGGCAGGTTCTAAAACCTTTGTTAAATGTCGAGTGGGTTCGCACCCGCTCTACCGCTCCATCACCACCTCAAACTGTTGCTTTTGGTATCTTTCCCTTGCAGCTTCATGGAGGATAATATTTGCCGAGCTTACCAAATCCATCCACAATGCTGCTCTTTGATTATTTCCACATTGGAATCCAATAAGCACTTATGGATGTCCATAGATGGCGTATGATAGGCAGGATCTGTATCTGAAACCATATCCTGATACTAATTGGATGCCCATTTTGCTTATTTAGATGCGTGCTACGGGTAACCAAAATATAAGCAGAACTCATTATCTTTAGATATTCACATATGTTAAACTCCAAGTTTGATCGCTCTATTCTTCAATCAGTTTTATTAAAGCGGCATCGAATCCAAATCCAATCCAATCCAATCCAATCTTGATGGCGTTGGTTAACGAGGACGCACCTTTTAGGATCTCCCATGAGAATTAGATTCCTGAAGAACTTGTCGACACAACTAATAGTGAAAAATTTGGAACCACAAGCTTCAAATCTTTTTTGGCGAGACAAACATGGGGAGAGAAAAGTTATTTGGGTCCGTCGTTGCATGAAATGAAAAGACGGATCATCTGAGGGGGCAGTTTGCATTTAACCACCTACTCATCAAAACTATATGGATGACAACCTCTAATTCTAAACAGTTCTATCCACCTCTATGATGCTGAGCTGGGTGGGTTTTCACTCCACTCTCACCCGCCCTGCCCTAGAGTTCTTTATACACCCCGCCCCATTCAGCAGGTCTTGGGGGATCAAACCCGCACCCGCTTCTCACCCTTTTGTTATAACCAGGATCCGACCCCGCCTCACTTCAACCTATAAGAATATTTTTTAAGAAAAAATATTTAATATTGTATATTTTACATAAAATATAAAATCTTTTTTTATAATATTTTATATTATTAAACTACAAGTTATTATGTATATATAGTTATATTTATATAAAATATATCTATATATAAGCATGTTAAATACTTATAAATGCACATATATACATAATAAACATATATTTTATATAAATAAACACTAATATATATACTTCTGAACGGGTCTATCTCAAACCCTCTCCTGCCCTGTATCTCCTTCACCTCTCGTCCCGTGCTACTTTGCTACAAGGTGGGTTTTCAGACATAGAAACCTGCCCCATATGGGGAGGGTCCTAGCGGGTATGTTTAAAATAGTAAATAGCATATTTGAGCTTTTAGTTTACTAAATAAAAGGATTTGATACCTAGGGCGTGCAACAGGCTTTGGTCTCCCGGTCGTCCCGAAAAAAGAAAATTCAGGAGTAATAGCCACCGGACGATGACCCCTGAAGAGAGCAGGTGGCCGTATGAAAAGTTTCACCAGGCAGCGATCCATAACTTCGTCCTAATTTAGGTGGTTAAGTGTAAATTTCCTAAGTTTGAGCATGTCTTTCAGAAGTAATGTTCTTTTTGCCCAACTAAACTTTGTCTCCTTTTGGTCACATACACAAGTCCCTCACATGTGATTTTTTACACATTTGGACTTTCACATATATCAATGATGTATCCCTCACATGTGATTTTTTACACATTTGGACTTTCACATATATCAATGATGTATCCCTCACATGTGATTTTTTACACATTTGGACTTTCACGTATATCAATGATGTATCAATTGAATATTTGGGATATGAACATGAATTAAATATTATTAATATACATGAATTTAATAAACCAAACCATAATTAACATTAATACAACAATCCCCACAAAGTTCTTAAGTATAAAAGTGTCCTAAACCATCATATGCTTTCAGTAAAAGTATTTTTCAGTTTTAACCGTTACTAGAGTTATCAAATATTATCCTTACAGGAACTAGGTGAACATACGTCTTCAACCTCAACCTTGAGTGTAAAAGTGTTTATTGGTAACAACATAATAAAAGGTTATGACGTGATCTTTAGGAGTGATGCATTAATGATCATGTATTATATCGTGTATCATGATTGCTTCAAGTAACAACCTAATTCTCTTATTGTGGTCTCACAATGTCAATAACTTAGTTGGGCATCTCCAATGATGTATTGTTAGCATCATGTCCTATGACTCGATATTATTTAGAGAATAATTTCATGCTAAACTTTCAGTCGTGATACTTTAGGTTTTCAATGGACATACACATAGATACTAAAAGTATCATATAATAGAAAGTGTTATCCTATTCACCTAACAACTTGTTACTATCACATTAAAACTACTTTATGGGATTTCCACTCAATTAGGTTGGGTTATCACTGCTTGTAAATAAATCATGGGTTTCAGTTCCATCCCTAATTTGGATTTCTCAACTAAGGCTATTAATAGAATTTGACAAAATCTCAACTAAGGGTTATCTAATATTACCCTTATAAGAATTAGGTGATCAACTATGTTATCTTTGGATCTAACAAAATCTATAATCATAACCTCATTAGACCCAAGAGCCCTTATCGACTTTAGTCTGACTTGAATGTATCTCTATTGCTTTTGGTTGTACTTATAACTAATGATCTTAGCAATTGTAGTCATATTATTACAATGCACTAAAATTGTACAAAGCGACTTTTTTTATCATAGGTAAATTAAACATAAGTCTCTTAAGTCATTCATTTCGAATCATGTCTCATCTAATGCACATAGTTCTGCCTCAAAGATAGAACAAGGCAAAATAGTTTGTTTCTTTGATTTCTAGGTGACAACACCACCACCTACAAGAAAAACATATCTAGTGACCCCATTACTGTAAGAGTTCTTTGCATTCCAACTAGCATCACTAAATCTTTTAAGAATAGAAGAATGTTTATCATAATGTAGTCTAAGGAAAATCATTACCTTTACATAATGAAGTATTATATCTAAAGCTTCCCAATGAGTTTTATCTGGATAACTTGTGTATCTACTTAACTTAGATACAACAAATGCAATATCTGGTTGTGTATAGTTGGTCAAACTACCGATAATCTGATAATATCATAGTTGAGACATAAGAATACCACTTTCATTCTTATACAAAGTCTTACATTAATCATATGGGGTCTTAATAGGTCTATAGTTTGCATATCCAAATATCTTTAAAACTTTCTCAATATAGTGAGACTGAGAGATTACTATACTATTAGTAGACCTTGTGACTTTAAACCCTAAAATCATTAATAGTCTTAGGGATAAAATTTAAATTCAACATTCTTTTCATGAAATCAAAGTTTACATAACTCAACCTACCAAGTCATACGTCAAATGATTCAATATTGTACAAAGAAGAAGAAGATAATGAAACAGAAGTAGATGTTTTATTGTCATGAAAATTCATACAATAATCAACAATTGATTCTGCATGAATTTTAAACCGATCATCTACATCACACAAATAGCCATTTTCCAAAGAAACACCTTGTACTAAGTCATGTAATAACGACTTTATTACATTTGCAATCTAATCTTAATACCTTTCTAACTAAAGCAGGACCACTGAGGATATTTCGGTGAATCGTTAAAATGTGTCTAACTCACTCAAGAGTTAGAATCTTTTTCGAATGTCGCTTTTTACCCACAAACGGTCTGATAAGATACAAACAAATATTGGTCAGTATAAACATGCACATTAGCCCCTGTATCTACAATCTAGTATCATGGCTCACAAATAGAAAGGAGATGGGGTTTCAAGGATAGATATTCATCACTAGCAGGTGCAGTAGTCACCACCATGTTAGTCATACCTCCTTCACTAGGTATAGGTTTTTTTGGCTTCCTTTGAGAGACAATCATTCATCCAATGTCTAACCCGAGTACAAAGCCAATACGGTTTGCTCTTAGGTTTCTTTTGGATATTGGCCTTTGCATTATGCTTTACCTGTTTTTTCTTAGGATTACTAGGTTGTTTTCTTCCGACCGTCATGTTAATCCTAAGGATATTGTCTACAGGCATAACGAGTTTCTAACTTCTATCCTCTTGCTCTATTGCTATGTCTATCATTAGATCATCAAGGGTTATTTTACCCTTCAGATGCTTAAGATCTAGGTCAAAACTTGTCAGGAAGCTTCATCTCGACTTCTTTTAGGTCATGGCATAAAAACTAAAACTCGTGAGCCTGTTCGATTACGAATTTCTGCTCTACCATTTGATACTTATGAAACTTGGTCACAGAATACTTTTCAAGACTAGTATTATATTTTTGATGCAAGGCCGCTCATAGATCTTTTGTTGTCATAGAAGAAGAAGAAATATATACGTCGAATAAAACATTCGACAGTACCAATAAAATACAATAGTGGGATAGATTGTCCTTCTCCTTCTACTCGACGATTTTATCCGAGATTCTACAGTCAGTATCATCCAGTAGGAGATAATCTGACTCGATATAAATATGCAATCCTAACATGGTTAACCAAAATTTCATATACAACTGCTAGCATTTAAAGTAAGGACCGATAAACTTTTCTGACATGAAGGTCAAGTCGATATTAGGTCGAAGGGTAGCAGTCGTAGACATGTTTACTATGATAAATATTGATTTCTATAATATTATTGAGAAAAACTATAGACACACATGCATAATAAACCAATATGCAACAAATATAAACATGCTCCAATCGACAACAACAGTCATAAATATAAAGTAAGTCATAAACAAACCGTACAAAAATTAAAAGCACAAGCAATCATAAAAAACTTATGTGTGTGAGTCGCCCTTGCGGACTTCCCTTAAAAACGCATACCTAGCTTCGAGTCGACCTCTATGTCCCATAACCATTTCTGTGCAAGCACTTTTTACCGTTAGATCAAAAGATTTTCGTGCAAAAATATAGATAAAAGACAATTTCCAATTCCAGACTCGGCATGTGCGTGTAGACGAATGATTTGATATGTCCTCTCCAAACTTTTTTAAGTTTCATGATCTAACAACTATATAAAAGAACACATGAGTTTGTCTCATCCTTCGATACTAAACTTTGTCTCCACTTATCATCACATCACATCACTTTTTATTATATAAATGATGCATCGATAATATTTGGGATATGAACATGAATTACATTAAATGTTATTAATACACGTCGGTTTAATAAACCCAATAATTTACATTAATCCAACAGGACCTTGGACAGACGTCTGGGGCGGAGGATGCCGCTTCGCGATGGCTATTTCCGGTGATCTTTCCTTTTACTTCTTACATTCTATTAGCTTTCAAAATTGCTTCTGTTTTCGGCATCTGGATCCTGGAGGACTTGGGGCGTTGTGTCTCGCCTCCGATCCGACTTGTTTTCCGAGATTGTCCGTGTCTCTCGATGATTATCACGGAAATCTCTAGCTCGGCTATTTAGTCCTGCTCAATATTCTTCACGGGTTCTGTCTCTGTATCGGCTTGATTTTAGTTCATATTAGAGTTTATCATCGGCTTGCTGCATTTTTTATGGTTTTCTGGTCATTTTCATGCCTCGATTTGATCTTCGCCGGTTGAAACTATCATGATTCATTTGAGTTTTTTTAGTTAGAATGACGACTCTTGGCGCTTTTTGTGGATTTAATTGCTGTTGTTCTTCAGTTTCCAAGTTTAGCTCGACTTCGCTTCTTTTCTGTTGCATCTTATCCCTAGGAACTCTTGCGTGACTGCGTGTGTTTGTGTGCGCGAAAACGCATGCGCGGGGGACCACGCGCTCGTGTATGAATCTATGCAGCATGTTCAGTTTAGTTTAAATTTCATTTTCGTGGTAAATCAACTCAGCTTAAACGTTAAGAATCTTCAATTTTTGCTCTGAACTATATTTACTCTTTTAAGTTCACTCTCCTTTGTGGTTTGCAATGGTGAGAAAGAAAAAGAAACGGTCCTTGTAACTATGCAGCATGCCCAGTTTAGTTTAAGTTTCCTTTTCGTGGAAGACCGGCTCATCTTAAGCGTTAAGAATCTCCAGTTTTTGCTCTAATCTATATTTACTCTTTTAAGTTCTCTCTCCTTTGTGGTCTTTCCTTATAACTCTAAAATATTTCATGTTTCTGCATTTGATTTGGTTTTCCTTATGATTTTAAGCTTTATCCATTCGGTGCCTCCCCTTCTTATTTCTTACTGCAGTTATTCTTAGCCATTTTACAGAAGAAAAAACGGCTGAAAATTTCCGGCTTCTTTGTCGGTTCAAACACTGAAATGTTTGTTCCATTTCATTTTCCTCGCAATTGGCTTTTTGCGCGTTACGTCTACTAATGCTGTGCTCAAGTCAACAAATCCTTAACTGAACCTTGTAGTCAAATCAAATTTCCTTTCTGAAGGGTTAAAGGTGCACAAGGGTGTGATAGATTAGTACTATGTATGTTGCTTCCTTTTTTATGTTGGAATAGGATTACAATTCGTTTTTGTGTTGTATGTTGTCAGCTTTGAAAACCAACTATTTGACAATAACCTACGTGCTTCCGTCATAAATTGTATCCTTTTGCAAATCCAGTGTGCTAACAATCACAGCTTGTTAGCATATGATTCGAGTTAGTGCTGAGCTTGAATGTCCACTCTGGTAAGACTTTGCTTCAGATAAAATTAGTTAAACCTTGTCCAATTTGTCTTTTAAGATGAGCTCTCACATGATGTTGCATTTATAGAACTTCGTTCATCAATTTCCCAGAAGTTCAGATGTGAAAACAAAAGTGTTGCTACACCTAATCAAAAGGAAAGAACCCCCTTAAAGTTGATGCGGTAGTTGCTGTGTTCGAGTTTATTGTTAGCACGTTAGCAAGTCTCATTCATATTTGGTACCAATAAAAGTTTTAAATTGATGAAGGTGATAAGTTAAACGTTCTTTTGCATCAATAGACTCGGGGAAGCTAAACACCTGGGGCTCCACAGATGATCTAGGCCAAGGCTACTTCACTGCTGGGAAGCATGAGGTACTTTGATTTTCGTAACAGTGTCGTTGTGTGATATTATCGTATGCCTAATTGGCTTTTCCAACTTTTATGTCCGTTTTAGTCTCTTTTTCTATCATGTCAAAAAGTATTCATAAAGCAACCAACACTCTGAGGGGAACTTGCAACTACTTCTCTGGAGATAGTCATTTAGTTTAGCAGATACGTTTCCATCATAATAGTTGATTCATGTCTCCTTAAGTTGAATTCCTTCAGGAAAACCCAGAACCCTTCCCTCTTCCTACAGAAGTCCCCATCATAAGAGCTGCTGCTGGTTGGGCTCACTGTGTTGCTGTCACAGGTAGTTTTCACTTTTGATATTCCTCTTCTTCACGTAAAAGTTGGATATGCTTATGTGAAACCATATGGAACTTGCTAAATGCTAGAAAACGGAGATGTCTACACATGGGGGGGAAGGAGTGTGTTCCAACTGGGAGAGTCATAGCAGATCAACCGTTTGCAGAAAAATTGGGGAAAGATGGGGAAGAAAAACAAAAGTGTTCGTCCGTTGGTCACGGTAATTAATGGGTTTGAGTCACCGTCTGTCCCAGTGATAAAAAGTGAATATTGACCCTTGCTGTCTTTGAATGGTTTATATAGTTAGTAAACAGCATCTTTGTGGTCATGCTGTGCATTGATATGAACTTGGTTTACAGATACTCCAAAATCGCAAGTCAGTGGAAGTGCGTCTGGGTATGATATACTGGGTGAGGACAGCACCAAGCGGAGAAGATTATCGACTGCCAGACAAACTTTAGAGAGCTCAGCAACCACGGATGAAGCCATGTCAGCACTTCCATGCCTTGTCTCATTGAGCGCAGGCGTTAGGGTTGCTGCTGGTGGAAGGCACACATTTTCATTGTCAGGTAAGGAAGACTCAAGCATTTGACGCAGTTCGAGTTAAAAAATAAGGTGCATGCTTTTCTTTTCACCATGAGCAAGAACCCTTCTAGAAATTGTCTTTGATATTTCCAAAGTGCTGTATGCGACATCCTTTTGGAAATGATAGAGGGGTTAATTCGCTATTTTTACCTGAAGTTTCAGATGTGGGTCAAGTCTGGGGTTGGTGCTATGGAGGGGAAGGGCAACTAGGCTTGGGTTCTCGGATTCCAATGGGATCGTCTCCGCATCCAATAGCTTGTGTTGAGCCCTCTTACGTCAGAGACAGTACCTACAGCAAGACAAGGCATGCCTTCTGATCCTCAGGATAAGGTTCCTGTAACTTACATCAAGGCCATTGCATGTGGAGGTCGACACAGTGCAGTGGTAACAGGTATGTATCTAATCAATGCAATTAGTTTTTCTGGTTTAGTTTCTCTTGATCTCAAACATTACTAGGCATGAAATTGATGCATGGCTTTCAGGTGGGTCACCTTTTTATGACAAGTTCATAATACAGTTTCATTTCATGGCAGAGACGGGAGCTTTGCTCACTTTCGGTTGGGGATTATATGGCCAAGTAAGTTGATAGCTTTAACCTTTTCTACAGATTTAGTGTTTAAACTCGTCAAATATATAAGAAGTTTCGGTTCTTAGAGAGTGCGGTGAAATTTGAAACCTGTTCGATCTAATCCATTGTAAGATGCCCTTATGAATTCAAATTCGAGTCCTACAAAAATAGATTCATTTTCTATGATCAAGGAAACCACCTGCTTTTAGCGTTCATTTTAGCATGCTGTAGTTGTAAGGGATGCTTCATATAATCTTACTGACCTTCCTGATGGAAAAAACTAACTCAAGCTGAACTGACCATCCCAAGGACGAAGTCAGCTTGAGTCAGCAGTTTGCCAATAGTGTTTCACTTGGTCTAGTGTGGACATGGAAGCACTGACAATGAACTCAGCCCTACTCTAGTGTCATCTCTAAGAGGTGTTCGGGCTGGAGGTGTCGCAGCTGGATTATGGAACACAATTTGCATATCTGTTGAAGGTCAGATCTATGCTTCCGGTGGGAATCAGTTTGGGCAACTGGGAACCGGTAGTGATCAAGCAGAGGTGATTCCACCGAGGTTATCCTTTGTTTTATGGTGCTTCCACATAGAATCTGTAAAAATTCTCATGCATTTCGTACTTTGTTTCTTCAGACTCTTCCTAGGCTCCTCGTCCCCTTTGGAAAACAAGCATCCCAAATTACTTTCATGTGGTGCACAACACAGTGCCATCGTTACAGGTATACTAACTGTATCCTAGTAAATATTACTTTCATCAACAATGCACCCGACTGTAGAGCCCTTTGTCATACTTACGATGTGGTTCTTATATGTCTTTAAAGATACACCATCAAGATTGGCCATATCATTGTCCAACAAGCTATGTTAAACAAGATATAGGATTCCACCCATTTCGGACCTTCCGACACACAATGCTAATACTTCCCCTGCATCCAACTCTGCTCTATTTTAAACATTTTAACCTCAAAATGCTACAAATATTTGTGTTGAAGTTTTGTTTCTTTATCTACTTGAAATATAAAAACTCTATGCTACACCGATGAATTTTAGATTTTCATGTGCCATTTGTACCGGTACTCGCACCTTTGTGACAGCCTGAGGATACCAAAGGATGAACATTTCCCTTGTAGCCGCTAGTGATTGAATGTTTCCTGAAGACTCTGGGAAAAGGAAAGCATGCATGCACTCAATCAGCTGGTACATATCATATAAGAAGAGAATTTTAGTAAATGAATGCAAGAGATTCTTTGTAGGGTTTTTTTTTGTTTTCTGTGTGTTTTATGACTATTAGTCCTTAAAAGTTACTTTTACACAAAAGCTTTACGCCTTTTGTTCATATACAGTTGTACGTTTGCTGTTTTAAATGTTTTAGTTTCACCACTGCAGAGGAGGGAGAGGTTCTCTGCTGGGGATGGAACAAGTATGGGCAGGTATGGCCTTCATCCATTTATCATGTGCTTAACTTTCAGAATTTATAACACTGGCAGCTTGAAGCTGAAAACTCTTCGGGCTTGTCCAGCACAGCTTGGCTTGGGCGATGTGATCGACCGGAGAATTCCTTCTCAAGTTCAACTCAGTGATTGTCGTCCGAAGAAGGTCGCATGTGGGTGGTGGCATTCACTGTTGGTGGCCGAGCCCCCTCCATAAAAAAACTCCGATGGAGCTGTATACAAATAAACAAGCAGGAGCCTTGATTCCTCATTTTTGTCAGGTTAGTAGAGCATCTTTGGTTCCGCAAGTAGCAGCTAACAGTAGACATACACCAAGGTCTTCACTCATTGCGGCCTAAGTTGTACAGCCAAATACAAATTTGACATAGAATCGATTCCAATGTGTACATGAATGTACTCGTACACTTTAAGATTTATCAATGAATACTGTTCGGTGTTTGTGGTTTGGCTTAAACAAGCTTGCCGTTCCCTTTGCCAGCCGACACCAGGGGTGTTAAACTTCCAAAAATGGCAAAGAGCAATTATAATTTATTCGAAAACAGGTGAATTGTGTTAATCTACAAAGCAAAAATCAAAATTTGCTCATTCCAGTATATTTCCGGACCGCAGGAGCTTCATCAATGGCCAAAGTATATCCATTCTCTGAAAGCCTCTGGTAACCTGTTTCAGATCATGTACGCGGGTTTCATCAATACGAGAGAGAGAGAGAGAGAGATTACCTCATGTACGCGGGTTTCATCAATAACAGAGAGAGAGAGAGAGCTTACCTCAATGACAAAGTGAGCCCATTTCTTGTCTGCTCGTGTCTCCGTGATTCCCCTCAAGATAGCGAGTCCTAAGCCTCGAATCACCTGGGCAATCTCCAGAAATAACGCATGGTCCTCGCATAGCATCTGAGTATAGAGATGCATGAAACCCGAATTTGTTAATTTATATTAACACCAAATAAGAACATAAATGAGAATTTAAGCGAGGTGATAATAGAAAGATCAGGTCCATAATAAGGATTTAACAAAAAGTTGTCAATTTTAATATACGATCAAATGTTGGTGCCAATAAGATAAAATGAGAGGTATGTTTAAGATTGTTTTAACAAGAAGACGAAGGCCTCAAAAAGTATCAGAAGGAAAAGATAGGAGACACTGTGTACCCTTTCTAGAGATAAATGTTAACATGACAAAAGATAGAGCTCAATAAAGAATATGAATCCAGATGGCAGACCCCACTGAGTGTGGTGGCATAAGGCTTGGTTCTTAATTTTGGTTTCGATATATCAAGTCCACAGAAAAGAAACCTTTGAGGATTTTATTTAACAAAGCAAAATATGAATAGACGCCTTATATAATACGGGGAAACATGAATAAATCTGCAGTGGAATGGCTTAATTTGTTCCAGAGCTTGCTCAAGCATATGGAAGCAAAATCTTGAGGTGTATTTGGACTACAGATTGTTATGCCTGGCAACGTCAAATGATTATAGAAGTTCAGTGACAACCTCAATGAGCATGTGACCCGGGTGGCTGAGGTTCTCTACAATCAATGGGCATGAACCCGGTTGGCTCCCCAACTCAACAGCCCAGGTCGCGTGGTGTGAATCAAATCCTTCATCTTGAGTCACCTGCATCAGGACCCTAACTAGGGAGTGACAATAAAAAAAAATTTGCAGGAACTGAAAAGAGGGAAAGGGGTGAACTTATTATTGGTATTATCGACCGTCACATGATATTGTCTCTTGTGGAGCTTTTCGGACAAGAACCACATCCATTGTTGAAACACACCCAAGTCCCTAGCTGGTATAGTATTCAATATGTACGTGCCTTACTCAGCATAGACCTTAATTTACAACAGGATGAAGCATACCTTCGGCTGAGTGCAATTCTTCAACTTATCCACATGGTTTGAGATGCTTCTCAAGAACAGCATATGCTTGATGGTGCGCTCAAACAATATGTCAATGCTGCACTGAATCATGACACGTTGAGCCCATAAGTTCTACTTCAGGTGAGAGGAAGCTAAGCATTCACAAAGATACACTTGCACACATAGACCTTTCGAAAGGAATTACTGACCTTAGCTCCATTGGGAACGATCTCCCTCAACTCCTTGATGCGGTCCTGGATCTGTTGTCGGTCCCGTGGCCTTGGCCTACAATTTTCACCAGGTTTAGCCCTCTTTCTACTCATTTTAGGAAGTTCGTCCTTAGACAGTACAGATGCAGGGTTCATGCTCCTTGAACCATCAACTAATGTGCTGAAGTCGATTGATGATGGTCCACCAGTCAGTGATACCATGGTTGATTGTTCAGACCAAGGATTGCCGTTCTGATCTGAACAGCTCCCATGATCCTGATCACGTAGTGGTTCACTTCCTTGGGTCTCCTTGCCTTGTGTTTCTTCACAAGCAGAAAACTCCAGTATGCAGCCAGACGAAGCTAAGCAAAACGGGACATTCTCATTTCTGCTGTCAAGGCGAGCATAATCGACCAAAATATCTATGATGTTATCTTGATCTTCACATTTGACATCAAAGCCCAGACAGAAGTTACCAGATGGATCTGCTGAACTAGATTGAGAAGGAAGGGTTTTATTTTGAGAAGATAAGCAAGCATCAGCAGCAATCACATCTAAGATAAGCTCTGAATGGTTTCCATCAGTGAGCCACTGCTCAATTTCCCCGAGCAAAGCCTCAGCATTGTCTCGTGGATTAAAATGATCAGAAATAGGGTTTGCACTGCTAAACACATCATCACTTGCAACAATGTCATTCCACAAATAAGGGTCATCTCTATGGAAGTCCTCTTCAAGAGATCCATGCGACTGATAATTATCAGGGAAATTGAAGGAATCATCAGCAATTCGCTGAGAAAGTCCACTTCCAGAAAGTTCATCTAAATAGTCCCCAACCAGGAAACCGCATGCATCACCAAGAAATGTGTCACATTCCATATGAGAATCAAAGCCTACACTCACCTGCTTAAAATCGAAATCAAGTGAATGTGAGATACTACATTGTTCAGATGGAAATTTCTGATCAAGTATGCTGCATGGTGAGGCTCTTTCTGCTTTTATTACACTACGAACTTTGGTTTCACCATACAGCTTCCCTGCACTCATCTGTAGATAGTTCTCCTCAAAATCCCAGTTTTGAGTGCATGAGGACTCATCAGAAGTTCTTTGCATCGGGTCCTCCATGGCTTCAGTCACCCTCCCATATCTGCAAGGGCTTCCGTTTAGGACAAATTTATACCCATGAATGTCATTGTGAGAGATTTGAAGGTTATCATTGACGGCCAGCTGAGACGAATGTTGAGGTTCAGTGTTAAACACTGCACTCTTTATCAACTGTTCAACCTCTAAAATTTGCGGAACAGGACTTGCCTTGACCAGTGGCTTAAAAGACATTTCTTGTGGTAGGTTATAGGATGCAGATGCAGAACTTCCAGATTTCAGAAATCCCACGGGAAATAGCAATTCAGTAAAGCATCCAACTGGAGTAAATGAAAAACCTGTCCCAGAAGGTATGTGAATAGAGCTAAATAAACACCTAACGTAATCCACCAGCTTCATGTCCTCTCTCATCTGTTTCATCATAAGATTAAGACATCAGGACTTCGTGCATGTGCACAAAAACAAAATGAATGTCAAAGAAACTAAGTACGCTGAATGTGTAAGTTTACAACATGCCATCGGGAAGTAAAAGTAATTGGTAAAGAAACAGAACATAGGTCACAAGCAGGCTTACAAAATACATCCCCTGGACGAGAAGTATCTTCACACTTTAAATTGAAATTTCTTTCTTGAAAAGAAAAGGTGAAAAGCCATAGTTGAAGTTATTAAAATAAAAAGCTCCAGGAATATATTATAAAGACGCTTCAAAAGAAACAAAGAAAGGTCTAGAATGTGTTGAAAGGCAACGTAAAACATGATTTGCCTCTTTTGCAATTAAATGCCAATATGATACAATATGAGCACAATGGAGACTACCTGTAGTCTAAAGTCAACCCCACCTAGCAGGAGTAGACTTGGTTTTGGTTTTGTTTAGGAACATATGATCCTTTCTTGTGGAAGAAAAGAACAAGAGATCGTTCAGCTATTCTAACTACAAATGCCAGGCTTCCCATATACAATCATGTTTTCTAAATGATTCAGAATGAGAATTACCTGACTTTTATTTCTACAAAGGTTAGACAACTGACCCTTATCTAGCTATAATCAAATGATTGAAGTGTTTTCAGATTCAAATTTGTGTATCTAAAAGAACACGTCTCTCTTCTGTTTCCATTCATAAACACACCAGCTTTAACCCAAAAAGAGAAAATGAAAAGTGTCAATGCTGCAATGAAGCCTGTGTTGGACTTATAAACTTTTTCTTGTGACATAAAAAGCAAGCTATTCACAAAAAAATCTAGAAAAGGGATGAGTGGAACAGATACATATACTTCTGTCAAAAGCGTTCCAGTTAAAAATAGCTCACTCACCATTGTAAGGAGGAACAAGACGCTAGCATCTAAACAGAAGTACTTATGGAACAAGATATTTTTATCTCTAATGAAAATGTATCTTGTAACCACTATGACAAAAAAGAAAGCTTTACTCACCATTGTTAAGGAGCCAAGTTGCACAAGGCCATATGGCATGACGGGTACCAGCACAATTGTCTGCAGCTCATCAAGTTTATAAATCAGTGTGGACGCCAAAGGGACATAAAGCAGAGGATAAACAGAAGAGTGAAAATCAGATCATGTGTGCAAACAATAGTTCTTTTGCTCCGGAAGTAGGATAGCAGAGGGAAAAATTAGTTTTCACCTTGATACCAGCAGCAAACTGGATTTCCCATTCGTCTGGAATCTGTATTTTCATCTCTCTTTAGAATTCAAGATAAAAATCATGATAATTATGCCGAAAAGGTTCCTTTTAAGAATACACAATTAACAACAGCTCACCTTAGAAATTTTGCCACCAATACGATCTGATTCAGCAAATGCCCAATGGTGCTTTCTGGAAGTCATAATTTGGCCTATCACCCTGCAATTGAGCATCAGTATGGTCATAAGTCCTTAGTCGTTAATAGCTCTTAAGCATACTTATCACTCTTAGCAACTATGTTAGCGGTAAATCTGCCCAAGCACAGAATTGTTGCTTATTTATATGCAATAGTGTCAATAAGAAAAAAACAGTAAAGTAAAATAAATAAAGTAAAGATATTCATTTAAATAATATTGCATGTAAATAAGCAAACAGCTCACTACTTGAGTTCAATAAAAGAAAATTTTATAAAATAGAAGTCAAGTATCATGAGAGAATATCGTTTAAGATGGTTTGGACATATAGAAAGAAGATCAAAAGAAAAACCTATAAGAAGGTTAGAAAAACTAAATTTGGAAAGTATTAAAAGAGGTAGAGGATGACCACAAAAGTGTTGGAAAGAAACAATAAAGAATGATCTAGCTTATTGTGAGTTAACTGCTAACATGGCACACGATAGGGATCTGTGGAAACAAAGAATCCATGTAGCTGACCCCGTCTAGTATGGGAAAAGGCTTAGTTGTTGTCGTTGTTGTTGTAGAAGTCAAGTATCGTGTTCTCAGCAAAGAGGAAACTCTTAGGCTTTGGAGTGCATAATTCTCAAATTTTGAAGATTTTTGTCATCACCAATTTACTGTATATATTATGGTATGGTATTACTTTATCTTAAATGAGAAAATTTCATCAGAATTTAGTTGTAACAATAATCCTCTTATAAACATCCTTACCATACTTGGGAAAATATGATAATTGTTGACTATTATGTTCATTGTTCCCTGATTGAGGGGTGAATCCATTGTACAGAATAATTTCTTAGATGTATTACCATATCCATAAGGATTGGGACCACTTTTTACAGGTCAGTGGAATCTTTATGTGAGCCATATGCTCTGGAAGAAGCTTGTACAGTTTTAGGGGGGCTCGGCGAAAAGAGAAGAGGATTGTAACATGAGAGAGCAAGGAGGTCAACCTGTTTCAAATATACAACACAGAATCCCCAAAAAAACAGGACATGATTTTTCATAATCAAGCTCAAACAATAATCTAAGGAAAGAAATGGATTCATATAAAATCCATATGTGACTATTCCCATATATGTAACTCTAGGCCGAAATATATGAAGTTTCTCCATCTCTTTGTAGAAAAACAATAATGTAATTGCAACTCCAATGTCGTTAGTGCACTCGAAATTACTTTTCTCTTTATTAGATATAGCATTTGTATTCCCAAAGAAGCTCTTAGGTTAAGTAGATACTTGGAAGATTCATAAGAAGAAATGAAGACAGCCAAAATAATCACGTGGAAGTATTTGAGGAACGCATACACAAATTTTGGCTGATAGGAACTCTGCTGTGTGTTATTGAGAATCAGTGAGAACATTAATCTATCTAGTTTACAGCACGTATAGGTAAACTAATCGTTAATCAAGTAAAGGGAAGGACCGATACCAAAAACAGCAGCAACGTAGCATCCGACCATTTTCTCATGCTATCCAAGAAAATCAATCATAATGAAGTCAAAATAACAGCTACAAGGAAGAACTTCTGAAATGTTATCATATCCAAAAGATGAATTTTGACAACAATCTCACTTTGGATGCAGAAGGAAAAAAGGAAAGTCCTCTTATGTTCATTGTTCAGAAATGTGTCCCATACCCTGCCCTCCAACACACAGGTACATGAAAAAAAAGAAAAAGAATGTGTATAAACATGACCACCCTGTCCCACCCACCTAATGTACATTTTCTGGATCTGCCCCTGTATGCACACATCAGCAGTGTGATTACTAAAGAGAAAACATGCATACAAGTAACCTAGAATCACATAGATGTTTCATGAGTTATCAACGGTTTTCAAATTATCAAATACTAGGCTACAATCTCAAGTATCACAGAGCAGGTGTTACAAACGAAGTAGAGGCTATCAGAAAATGCATACCCTTCTTCAAGAGAATACACATGGTGGGACATGTTTGCCACAGCCAATTCAAGTTGGTAACCAATATCAGACCCAGGATATCCTCGAACATCACTGCCAAGAGAGTTAAACCCATTTGTTCTATTGAAGCATAAATTTCCCGTCACTCCTTTTACCTCTACTGGTTTCAGAAAATCAAAGTAAGCCTCACTCCAAATCAAAAACCTGCATGAAAAACAGAATCAGCAAATAACTCCAAGTAATTGAGAATTTACACAAGCAATTCCTGCCAAGGATTCCTCTCAATACCAACAAAAAAAATCTTAAAAGGTAATCCTAGAATGATAGCCGACCCCGTCTAGTATGGGAAAAGGCTTAGTTGTTGTTGTTGTTGTTGTTGTTGTTTGTTGTAATCCTAGAATGAGAATTTTGGTTGCTGCAGCTATCAGAAACATTTACAGATCAATATCAAATACAACAACTACAACTAAGCCTTTTCCCATACTAGACGGGGTTGGCTACATGGATTCTTTGTTTCCACATAGCCCTATCATATGCCATGTTAGCAGTTAACTCACAATAAACTAGATCATTCTTTATTGTTTATTTCCAACATTTTTGTGGTCGTCCTCTACCTCTTTTAATACTTTCCAAATTTAGTTTTTCATACCTTCTTACAGGTTCTTCTTTGATCTTCTTTTTATATGTCCAAACCATCTTAAATGATATTCTCTCATTTTATCCTATATTGGTGTCTCTCCTAATTTGTTTCTAATAACCTCATTATGTATACGGTCTTTTCTTGTATAACCACTCATCTATCTCAACATCTTCATTTCTGTCACAGACATCTTTTGTACATGTTGATGATTAACTGCCCAACACTCATAACTATAAAATATGGCAGGTCTAATTATTGCTCTATAATATTTACCATTTAACTTTAATGGTATCTTCTTATCACAAAGAATACCTTATGCTCCTCTCCATTTTAACCAACCAGCATTAAGTATATGCGTAACATCTCCATCAATTCTTCTATCACTCTGAAAAATTGACCCTAGGTATTTAAAACTTTCCTTTTGAGGAATGCAGTGTGTGCCAATTTTAATTTTTATGCCCTCTAAGTAACCAAATGATCAAACTTACATTCCATATATTCTGTCTTTGTTCTACTAAGTTGGAGGCCTTTGCTTTCTAATGTTTCTCTTCATAGTTCCAATTTTCTATTAACTTTTTCCTTAGACTCCTCCACTAACACAATGTCATCTGCAAATAACATACACCAAGGTACTTCATCTTGAATATGTTTTGTTAACTCATCAATTACCATTATAAATAAGTATGGACTTAAAGTTGATCCTTGATGTAACCCAATATTAAATTCAAAGAAGTATGTCATTCCTTTATGATTTTTGCACCATCATACATGTCTCTTATAAGGTTAATGTATGTCAATGGGATACCTCTTTTTCACAAAGTTCTCCAAAGAACCTCCCTCAGTACCCTATCATAAGATTTTTCTAGATCAATAAATATCATGTGAAGGTCTTTCTTTCTTACTCTAAAATGTTCCATAAGACGTCTCAAAAGGTTAATCGCTTCAACAGTAGAACAGATCAATATCAAATAAACTGAATAATCTGCAATCTCCAACTTCAGATTTGAACACCATGCAGTATCTCACTGCACTCAACTCTCTGCCAACATCGATGACATGCTATGCTCAAATGAGAAACATATCTAATATCTTTAAGCAACGATGACAAAAAATAAACATGAGGAAAGCTTCTAGGTTCAAAGCTAATCAGGAAAAAGAAAGTGGACGGTGCAATTGTAAGACATTAGAGAAAACATTTACAATGATGCAAGATAAGCACAGAAGGGGCTCGTAGTAAAAGAAACCAGCGGAAAGAATATTAAGAATCGCCTGATTGAAGAAATAAATGATAATGCAAAACGCGAAATCACACAGAAAAAGGAAAAACAGTTCAAACAGGATACAAAATTCCCTAGCATACTGAGATCAAATATCATCGCAATCAGGAACCAACGAAAATTATTACTAAGAGTAGGAGTGGAAGGACGGGTGACTACTTGCTATTTTGGTTATTCAGCTTCCAAAAGACTGCATAATTCCACCCCCTGTTGTGGCAAAGGCTTTCCAGCTGATACATGCCCACCCGACTCGTCCCCATTCTCCACAGATCAGAGAGACAAAGGGCTATCACTAATTTCAACGTAAGCCCTCTACCAAAAGATAAATTTGGAAAACCTCGATTTCTCTGCTCCGTTAAACTTCTAACTGTCTCTGAATGAGCCCCTTCCAGCCTGTTTAATGCGCAAACCAGCCTTGAGTTTTATTGGAGGATCCTCTGCACTCAGAAGCAAGAAGCGCATCCCCTTCTGTAGTAAGCTTCTACAATTAGGGTCTCGAAAAAGGTCTTTCCATCCCCACATCGCCCGCCAGAGAAAGCTTCTTTATCACACACTTAGGAAAACGAAAGAGAGATAGGTAATTTCATAGATTGGAAATGATGAAAGGCCCTGCAAAAGCCTTTCCAACTTGCTAGTCTTGAGTGAGAACAGGCGCGGCGAGCCATTGGATCCCTAAAAGAAAGGGTCAGATCATAAGTGGGAGGAGCTCGATTTTCTTTATTGCTAGCTAGTTTAGCGGATCAAGATCAACTAGTGATCTTGTATTGTTGCAATTATGGTTTGGCTAGTGTTGGGTGCCATGTCTGCACAGCATGTGGGGTCTTTGAGGAAAAGCCTCAATGAAGCATCTCAAGCCCTACACTTGAAGACCCAACCACCAGGTCTTGGTACAATTACCGTAGCATCTCCGCGGTAAAGGACACGACCCCGTTACTGTAAGCGCCACGTGGGAGACTACTGAATCTTTGGGCCCTGGATTTAGCTTAGCACTTTAAAGAGTTTGTTGCCTCAAAACGGCGAGACACCATAAAATGAAATGCATCACCAGTCTAGTCTAAAGGAAGGACTTTCAATAGTAGCAATTTCTTGCTTTTGGACATTTCTTCTCTAGCTCGAACCAGAGTGGTATGGTAGTTGAAAATTCAACCTTTCTTTATAGCCAACAAAGTCTTTAGTGGTTTGTTACCTTTCTACTACTTTTAGAAATCCTACCCCTCAGCCAGGAACTATTACGACGGAGCTAGGCTAGAAAAGGAAAAGGGGGCTCCGCTTATTCACTTATTGAAGGGTTGAAGATACCAAGTGCTTCTTCCAATTCTTCATTCGTTGGGGGGGCCAATGATCTTATCTTGTTTACAAGATGATCGATTGTGACCATAGCCTAGTGACGAGAATCAAGTCCAGTCATAGAGCCTGAATTTGCTTTGTGAGTCATCTGGCCATTTCACAAAGAAGCGGTAAGGAACGTTGTCATTCATAAACGAGAGAGGGTCTCTTTGGAGCGCCCCGTGGGAGAGAAGTTACGTAGGAGTAGGAGGCTTAGGCATCTCGCAGCCATGCCGCATATCCTCGTATCTTTCCGGGTTCAGAGGTATGCTGGTGGAATGCCACAAAGCCCCACCATATAAATGAATGGAACTGGTTTACTAACTTTAGTAGTTTAGATTTGAGTTGATTATGACAAAAGGCGCTAGCTCATACACCCCCGCTCTTCAACCTTTCTTCTTACTCTATCACATGCAGAACGAGCAAGAAGACAGCATTCGGGAATTGGGATTTTCAAGAGTAGGAAATGGGCTCACCTCTTACCGGCTCATAGCGAGTCAAGAAAACCGCTACGTGGGGGATGGCGGGAGAGACTTGAATGCAGCTATACATTGATCCGGCACCGCTTGAACTCTAGCTTCCTTTTTTCAAGTATTTACAATGGTTGAGTGTATGGCCTTGGGTCCGACTTCACCTTTCTCCTTCCCTGGCAGTGTTAGTGGGCGCACACCGCCGCACTATAAGAGGTAGTGGTGCGGTGTCGCGTCGTGTACCGGAAAAGTTAGTTCGGGGTTTACAAGTGCGCTTCTGCGGGTCTGAGACTACAGTCAGGTCACTTGGCTTTCCAAGCTAGGCTATTTCACCTTCCTGAATCAACAAAGTAGGTAGCCCTGGCAGTGTTAGCGGTGATCAAAAGGTCTTCCCTGCTATCTAGAACCGCGCATACATCGTGTTTTTTTCTGAGTCCCTAATTCTTATGATGCTACTTCTACCGCAGTTGGGTTTAGACTAGTCCTCTTCTTTCTTTCCTATGGCAGTTATGAGTAGGTAACCATCGTTCCTTCTTCTTTAAAGCTAAAGAAATATCAGCAATTGGCGTACTACGGGACTCATAGGAGAAGATAGTTCCTGGCCTTCTTTTCTAGTTGAGCTTTTCTAGTTGAGAAAGACTTGAAATAGAAATGTAGAAAGCATGGAATAAATGAAATATATCCAAGCCGTATTAGTCATACAGCACTGGACTCGCTCGCTGGGATAGCGGCAACGCTTACTAAGAAAGGTGCTTTCTCCTTCTCTCAATTCCGGCGCTTTTGAAAGAAAGATCATAAGCTATCCATAAAAGAGAAAGGGGTTCTGGTGATTGACAAAGAGAAGAGGGCTTGTGTTATGTCCCCAAGGTACGAAGAGAAAGGATTAGACCCTTTGTTGCATTTTCTTCTCTTCTCCGAATTTCTTGATCGGGAATGAAATAGCACGTGAGCCAATGACCGCAAGATTTGTATCTATCTTGAGGAGGAGGGTCAAGTAAGTTTGAAGTGTAATGGGGGCTGGCTTTCTTTTGAGAAAGTCCAGGCGGTCAAAAGGGAAAAGGCGGCTTCCATTCCTTATTCGTCAGCGGTTGGATACTTGATATACGCTATGGTATGTACTCGGCCAACCATTGCGCATGCAGTTTCTTTAGTAAGCAGGTTTCTTCTCTTCCTTATTCAGGGAAAGCTCATTGGGAGGCAGTTCAATGAGTCTGAAGGTACGTCCAAGTTGTGCTGGGGTTTCTTCAGAAGCAATTCTCTAAGTAGGGATGCGGGCAACTCGATAATAGGAAGTCTACCAGTGGGTGCAGCACTACGTCAGGTAGTGTAGTGGGGGACACCACTATAGTCTTGGCAGTTCAAGTTCAAGAAGTGTGTTGCCTTATCCAAAACCGAAGAAGAGTATATAGCTGCGGGAAAGAAATGCTTTCTTTGGATTCGATTGGCCTTGAAACGAGTACACACACGGTCTTTTGTGATAGCCTTGATTGAGACACAATATATCATGCCCGTACAAAGCACATAGATGTGAGTTACCTTTCACAGATCAAAGAAGTCCATCAGATTCACACGAGGAAGAAAAGGGTATATGATTTGGTTGTTCCGAAGGAGATTGCTCCAAGCTTGCCGGAATGGAGAGCACTAGATTGAAGGAAGAACGTTGTCAAAAGCATAGAAAGCCCTTCTATGATAGAACCGCCCACTCTCTTTCTAGTTGTGAAGAATTGGGAGTCTGCTGCTTGCTTCTTGACGTGAGGCGGTTGATCTCACTGATCAGCTCCCATCAGATGCCTATGATGCATGCCATGCCGGTGAAGACAGACTCTTCTTTCTTTAGAAAAGAATTCCCTCGCCCTTCCACTCGCAGGATGGAAGAAACAATATAAAGAAGGCAGAGTTCAGAGTTCTTGCTTCCTGCTTATAGGATAGCCGCTTTTCTCTCGTTGCGGTTATTGCATCAGGGTTACGAAAGCAAGGGCGTGTTGGCTTTCCTTCTATGATGGGGGGACTGGTACTTTAATAGACAGGTTTCAAGCGAGTAAGAGAAGGTTAGAGAAAAGCGTTGCTTAACCATGAAAAAAAGAGAAGGGTTTGCCTTTTGAAAGAGTAGAATAAATAGATCTAGATGAAATGAGCCCTAACCATTTAAGAAAGAATGACTATGACCCGACGAGCAATAGACAAAGAAGGACAGTGATAGATAGAAGAAGAAAGAAAGAAAAAAGAGGACTACTTGACTATTACAACTACTAAAGAGCCCTGGCAGTGTTAGCGGTAACATATCAATTGAATGTGGCGTGCCTCTCGTACTCCAAATATCCTTCACTATTTGACAAAACTCCCCTCTGTCCCGTGGTACTTTTATAACACAAGGCAGAAGATGGATGCGACGAATATTTTCACTCTATCATCACACGGATTCCAATGGTAAGAACGGAAATCCAATTCTATGCGCAGACGGAGAATCAAGCATTTCTTTTTTTCTTTCTCATCCCTCCATGGACATTCGCGCACGTACTAAAGCAAGAGCGAATTCTTTCTATTAAGTGGCAAAATGCAGAAGTGAGCCCAAACCTCTACCCCTTGAAACCCCCTCACATTATCAACTCCTTCACTTTATTTGAATTGGTCAAAGCCATTCTTATCTGGAGATAAGAAAGATAGGCGGACGTGCTGCTCTGTAGCTGAACTTCGGGAATTAAATAATATCTCTTCGCTATATTTAGCTTCACTGAACTTCGTTCAGTCCAAGTCAATTTCGCTTCGCTCAACCAAACTAAAAAATAACACTGACGTTCAGTCCAAGTCAATTTCGCTTCGCTCAACCAAACTCCAAAAGAACACTATCGTTCAGCCAAGTCAATTTCGCTTCGCTCAACCTAACTCCAAAAGAACACTATCGTTCAGCCAAGTCAATTTAGCTTTGCTCAACCTAACTCCAAAAGAACACTTCGTTCATCAAACATTTCGCTTTGCTCAACCAAACTCCAAAATCAGAACTTCGTTCAGAAAACATTTCGCTTTGCTCAACTCACGCCTTTCCTTTTGTGTTAGCTGCCTATAGTGCACCCCTACCCCTACCCTACTTTGAAGGTAGCCTATAGTCAGTCTTACATGACTCCGTTACAGTAGCCGCTACTCCCACGGGGCGGTAAGGGCTCGGGCTCCTTAGTTGTAGTTGTAGTTGCGTTGATAAGCTACTCCTACGCAACTAGGGCTAGTAGTAGAGTAAGCATCCTACTACTAGTAGTTGCCCGCTACCGCCCCGTGGGAGTAGGGTGCTCAGTTAACCGTAACGGGCACTATTAGGCTAGCGAAGTTCCTTTGACACTCTTCTCTTTATGAATAAGCAAAGCAATTATGAATAAGCAATTATGAATAAGCATAAGATGAAGAGGGGGCCAAAGGCCCAACGATAGCGCTAACTGATGGATTCTCTGGGCACCTTCACGCCCTTCACATCCTCTTCCATGAGTTGTACTAGTTGAGGGGCTCCAGTATCCTGCTATCAGTTTGGTTCAAGAGACTTCGCCAGCCAATCAGCGCACCAACTACCAAAAGCCTTCCCTGAATGTATGTCTCATTTGCACCCGCCAGTCACGAGCTAGCCAACTTCGTATTCGCTTGATCAGCAGAATCTGCTTGGTTGTCTGCTGCATACTCTGCTCTACTGCTTGAACTACAGCAAGTTCAATAATCATCCTTTGAAGCCCTAGCTTCCATGCCAATGATAATCCCATCAAGACACCCCACTATTCTGCAGTGAATACACTGCATATGCCCAATAATTTGTCCCTTGGTCGCTTCGAATCAAACCTCCACATCCTGCAAGGAGATACCAACACCCGTCCGTATTGAGCTTATACCAGTCCTTCATCGGGTGAAGCCACTGAAATTAGTCTGCGTTAGACTTCCAAGGCAGGGAGCAAAGTCGGTGGTCACAGTTGTGATCTGTCTCACATCACAACAATAGTGATTCAAGTCTGCACTTCGGCTCTCCTTTCTTCTCTGTCAAATAGAAGTTCTCCATTGCCACGCGAACCATGCTGTCACGAACATTTCGTAGTCTTCCACTTGCTGTCCTGCCTCTGACCTTTGACTTTTTCTTATAGTCAATCCAAGGCCCGTTCCTACCTGGCACGATAGGTTGAATGTCAGCCACTCCTTGAAGGTCCAAGTAAAAAATCTAGCAACCATTGCTGCTTTCACTAGTTTTAGCCATACACGGGCCATTCCGCGGCAATCCCTGAGGATGTGCAGCCTGTCTTCAGTCTGAGTCCCCCTCACACACATCATTACCTCCAGCCCATTTAGCCCATCTCTGTCTAGGCCGGGCTACCTGCCATAAAAAGAGCTGTATGCGTGCTGGGCCCTTCCATCTCCATATTAGCTTCCATAGTGGATCTCTCTGGTGTCCGAGCTTCACCCTCGTCAGTGTGCGTAACAGCTAGCAATGGGAAAGTCTCCCCTTCCACTGAATTTCCAGAGAGCTCCCATCCTCCGGGGGTGGCTCTCAATCTCAACATCATTCCTTCCCTTCGATGCGATGTCGTCCAACTTCCATGCTCCTTCCTCACCTACATATGAGAGAACTTTTCGGGCACTCTCCATTTCATCAATGAAAACTAGTAAATGTTGCTGGAGTGTGAAGGACCCCCACTCGTCCTTCCAGAAGCGAACCTTGTTCCCACACCCGATTTCCCACCGACTGCTGTGAACCAGGCCAGAGTTTGACAATTTCTCTCCAAATTGGAGAATCGCCTTGCTTAGCCTGTGCATTCTTATGCTCCTCCAGGCGCTTGGCGTACTTTCCAGCCATCACCTTCACCCACTGGTCCTGAGAACCTGTGAGTATTTGACCTTTCATGATAAATGCCTCGTTCATGCGGGACTGAAGCCCAAGACCTCCAGCATTCCTCGGTTGACACACCGTTTGCCAATTCACGAGGTGCACCTTTCTTCTTTCTGTGTGCTCAGCTCACCCCATATAAAACGTCTCTGGCCCTGATAACATTACTAGGTAGTCTGGAGGACGTGATACAGAGGCATTGCTGATATAACTGACTTTGCAAGCGTGACTCGGCCAGCCATCGATAGGCATTGAGACTTCCACCCAGCCAATCTACTTCGCACTCTATCAATAATGTGTTGAAAGTGATTGCGTGTAGTTCTACCTTGGATTAGCTTGGCACCCAAGTCTCTCTCCAAGCTCATCACACGCGAGAAGCCACTCCTTCTTTCTATCTCTGCCGCCAGGACGGACCCCACGGAGCGGTGAGAATAAGATAGAAGTTTTGGCCTCACTCACCCTCTGTCCTGACATATTCAAAAATAGATCCAGACACTCTCGCACGCATTCAACCTGTTCAACTGACGCCTCCCCAAACCTTTAATGTCAATCATCCGCAAAAAGCAAATGTGACATACCTGGCCCCTGCCTTCCAACACGTATTGGCTTCCATGCTTTGCTGTGGACGGCATCCAAAAGTGGGATCTCTATGCCCAGAACAAAGAGGTACGGCGAGGTCTCCTTGCCTCCTTCCCCTGGAAGGAGCGAACCTTTCTGTCCTTTCCCCATTCCAAAGGATATTGAGTCGCGAGGACGTGACACATGCCATTGTCAGGTCCGTGAACTCCTTAGCGCAACCTACTTCAGTTAGTGTCCTTCTCACAAACTCCCAACTTAGCCGACAACCTTTCCACCGCCACGTGGGACCCTTTTGTGCTAGCGGTAAGGCAGCCTTACTGTAAGCTTACAGTAGCCGGCAAGCCAAGTCTCCTACGGGGGTAGCCTATAGTGTCGCCTGAAAGCCTATAGTGCTCCCGCTACACCACCTGACGTAGTGCGTCTTATTTGAAGGGTGGGCACACACTACGTCAGGTAGTGGTAGCTTGGCGTGGTTCTGACTTTTAGGCGTGGCCACCTGACGTACTGACTACCACCTGACGGCTGACTACCCTACCGTGGCGTGGTGGCCAGCCCCTACTACGCCTATAGTGCGCCACCGCCACCTCCGGGTGAGCATTGCTACCACTAAAGGCCTTTAGTAGTGTAGTAGCGGGTAGCGGTAGCCTATAGTAAGGAATGGCACCCTAACGTGGGAGTCAGGGGGGTCCAAAGAAATTGCTTGCTAAGCAAGTTCAGATGTATGATCCATAATTGAGATGGGTGTCTACCCACTCAATCTACACTTGTACTACTAGTATGAAATGGAAGATAAGCTCTCTCTCTCTCTTGGATCTTCTCTCTCTCTCTCTCCGTCATCTCTCTCCTCTCTCTTTTCCCCTAAGGCCCTAGCCTTTCTTCCCCCCTTTCTCCCCAACCTTACGTCAGGCTCTCCTTCTCTCTCCTATTGGCCGCTTCTCTCTCTCCTTTCTTCTAGCTCTCTCTCTTGCCCCAAACTTCACAATCTACCCCTCTTTCAGAGATCTTTCATCTCATCCATCAACCCTACCCTGCTTTTGAGCTACCACCGCTAACCTCTATAGTGGGGGCGAGGTAGCGGCTCTCTGACGCATTGACCCAACAACTCACCACCATCAACTTACCGCGGAGCTCTGCTTTTGGAGCATTTCCGTAGTGGGTATAAGCTCCCACGGGGCGTCCCATGGGTGCCCATTTTCCACTAACATGGAAACCAAGGCAAGAATCCTTCTTCCTTGGCCTTCCTCCATACATATCAAGAGGCTGAACCCACGTGGCGGTGCCCTAAGACACCAAAGGGAGTCCGTGACACACCTCAACACAAGCAAGGCCGGCTACCTCACTTGGCCGAATTCTTCACCAAGGCAGAAAGAACCGGCTCGGCAACTCAAAGGCAGTTTCTAAGGCGTCATATAGGCGCTACTCAAGAACGATCCTACCATCATTGGTATCAGAGGTGGGCCATTTGCTTTTTCATTGAGTCAATTATGGCTGGCACCGGGTGGAAAAGAGAAAGGGATCTCCATTCAAGAAGATGCCGGTGATGGCTCTTCTTCTCCTCCTCTTTCACCTCATTCGGCTAACCTTTATGTACTCATTCATGAGATGGATGAGAGGAGAAAGGATGAATGCATATGAGTCCGGCCACCATATTGACAACTCAAGAGAGAGGAAGTCCGATGGAATTTCAAGGCTCACGGCCCACGAGGCATCGTCCTCTACCTCTAAGGAGGGCACCCCTCAATTGGCCTATTCCTCCACCAAGGGAAGAACCGCTACGTGGGGAAGGCCAAGTGCCCGCCAAGAAGGCGGAGTCTTGTTGGTCTCCTCGACATCATCTTCATTCAATTATTGATGAAGAAGAGGTGCAACCAAGAAGGAATGAACGTCCGGCTCTTCACTCTCTACTCCTCTCAAGAAGATTGGTGTGGATGTACCATCCTTCTCTCATGGAGATCCAAGAGATATACAAGGTCAATAGGGCCTGTGACGGTGTATATGGTCGTGTACAATTGGCATCCACTAGGCTCGATGGCCAAGCTTACATTGTACATGTGGAAGCCTATGGACCGGGGAAGAGACAGGCCTACATGGGATGAGTTCATGGTTGACTTCCAAAAGAGATTCTCACTCTTCACTCTTAGCAATCCCATTACGGATCTAAGAGAATTGAAGCAAAAGAAGACTGAAGAAGAATATCAACCCACTTAAGGATGAAGAGCTCGTTTCCATGGCACCGCCTATGGATGAAGAAAGTTGGAATCCCCAATGTCTGGCGGTTTGAGAGAAGACTTTAAACTAGAATGGTTCAATAATTACAACATGTGAAGAGGCCTATCAAGTGGCCTTTAGTGATAGTGATTGTGATTCAAAGGCCTCATCTTTGAGAAGGCCTACTAGGGTGAATGAGACGACCCCCTCACCCCCACCTAAGCCCAATGAGGGGGGGACGGCAAAGTCGGAGGAAGAAGTATGAACGGCTTCCCAACTCGTTTAAGTCAAATCGATGCTCCATTCATAAGGGTCATCTCCCTTTGTTTACGAAACTGGGCTATGCGAAAAGCATCGAGAAAGAGGAGTGGAACAACTACCTTCCCAGTCTATCGGGACTCTACCTATTTGGTGGATTCAGGCCCTGGGCTTCACTCCCAACATCCCGTCTTTCTTCGCTCTCCGGGTCCGCGGGCATAAGTGTAAGGAAGGCCAACATATCATGATAGTTCGTGAAGATGATCCCCTCTTTCTATAGGGTAGTTGCCTATTGTAGTTGGTGTAGTTGGTGAATGGAAAAGATCAATATGCATTACATTGCCTCGTGGTGTCCATGTGATCCGGGCCATGGTCTAGTGGGGTGTAACAATTCGACTGCAATGCGGCCGATTGTGAACAAATCGAGTAAAATGACAATGACTGGACGCTGATCGATTACATCCGCAGCCAACATCAAGATCGATCAGACAACAGGAAAAAAGACTGCCTTGAAAGGGCACTAGCCTAGTAAAGCCTCTGTCAGAGATGAGGCGCCAGATCCCATTCCACAAGTCACTCTTTCACAATGTAGCCCCTTCATACACTTGTGTCGGCTTAGGCCCAATGTCATCATCATCCGGCATGGTCCTCTTGAGGAGGCTCTCCCCGGTCAGGCTTCTGCCTAGAAACGTGGAAAACCGGGTGCACAAGGGCCGTCGGTGGCAAGGCAAGGCGGTAGGCGGACGGTCCAATGCGTGCAAGCACTTTGAAAGGGCCATAGAACTAAGTCAAAAGCTTGGAGCGAACCACATAGCTTTTGGCCTTCCTTTTGAACCATACCCACCACCTCAAAGACTCTATCCATGCGGCCACGGTCAAAGATTTGCTTCATCCGATGAAGAGCTCTTTGGAGGTTGCTCCAGGGAATCCGTAGGAGAGAATCTCGTTTACTATAAGCGTAGCTCACGGTCCACTTCCGGAACCAAAGAGGATCCAGGTTCATAGGCTTCCACATGAGGCCATACAAAGCCTCAAACGGCCCTATAACACCGCCCATGAAAGGTACTTTGTCCACTCCGGCGGTCTCTCACCGGCAAAGCATCTCTTCAAGGTCTCCTTTCTTACCCTACCTCGCCCCCACTCTGCGGTGGCACCGCGAGTAAGTACAGCCTATAGTCTACGACGACCCACGTTCAAATAAGGAAACTATAGATGGCCTCCTATAGTGCCTTACTACTGCCTATAAGTCTCGCCCCACCTGGCAGTGTTAGTGGGGCGGCTGCACACAGAGCGCACACCGCAACAAGGTGCAATGCCCACGGAGCGCTCAGGCTACCACTATAGTGCTGCTCTGTAGCTGAACGCTACTATAAGATGCACTGAACTTCGTTCAGGGACGAGGTACGAGGCGTGAGCTTCACGTAGGTGCGTAGAGCTGAGCGAAGCGAAGAGAAGATCATGAACGAAGTGTTCTTTTGGCGAAGCGAAATTGACGTAGGCCTTAACGATAGTGTTCTTTTGGCGAAGCGAAATGTTTGATGAACGAAGTGTTCTTTTGGAGTTGTGAGCGAAGCGAGTGCAGCTGAGTGGGATACATTTTACTGAACGAAGTTCAGTGCATCTTATAGTAGCGTGAAGTGGCGCACTACTATAAGCTGAACGAAGTTCAGTGAAGCTAAATATAGCGAAGTACTACGCTGAACTTCGTTCATTTAAAATGCAAATATTTCGCTTCGCTCAACTCACGCCTGGGGCCCTGACGCGGAGCGTCAGTACAGTAGTCTCAGTTCTTTCTTGTTGCTGCCAGTTGCTGCTTGCAACATGAGGACTTCCTGCTCTTACTATTGGCTTGGCCGAGCATTGGTTGACGCAGTTCAAGGGGTAGTTCTTCCAGCTGTTCTAGCTGTTCAAGGAGCCTGAAGTTCTAGCTGTCAGCTCAAGCTTGGTTATTTCAGCTGTCAGTTCCAGCAGTAGTAGTTCCAGCTGTTCCTGCAGCAGTTCCTGCTGTTGTTGCTTCAGTTGTAGTTGCCGAAACCAGCGGTAGTAGTTCCTGCAGTATTGACTGTTGCTGCTTGTTTTAGGGGCCTGCAGTTAGTTAAGTACTATACTAGCGGTTGTTCTTCTTGTTGTTGCTAGGAGCTAGCAGTAGTTCCAGTTGTTAGAGCAGTAGTTCTTGCTATAGGTCTAGTTCACATTGTATGACCACCTAGGGCGCTATTAGTCTTTGAGGGCTCCCACGGGGCGGTAGTCTGTATCGAAGCCCGCTACTGTAAGCGCGGTAGATGAGGTGGCATTTCGTAAGGGCTGGTTAGATGCCTTCAGTGGGGTCGAGACGAGAAGGCAAGGTTGGGAAGAATGGAGCCTTCCATCCGGGGACTCCAAGCAGTTGGTTGGTGGCCCTTCGCACAACGGGCGAAGGTAAGACGGAGGTGCTGGTGCTATTGATGGAACTGAACAAGGTGTTATGGAGCGTGGGCCTCTACTGTAAGGTCAGTCAGACCTTGATGTGAAGAGCCGTATGAGGCGAAACGTCTGTTGGTGCCCGGCCCCCCTGAGAGACAAGTGAAGTTTCTTCAAGTAAAGAAGAAAGAGCAGTAGAAAGCCAAGGCCGTGGGTTGGATGGTCATTTGTAGTGGGGGTTGGATGTGAAATCCGGAGTGCTCACCCCACGTGGCGGTAGAGTTCTAGCAGTATGAAGGAAGATCCACTAGTTGGGCGGGTGGCGGCGGAGGAAGAGATGGGGTGGCTATATGGAGCGCTAACGAAGGGAGGGCATTTGTGAATTAGGACATCGTCTTTTCATGTCGATGTGTTAGGAGCTTCAGGGTTCCATCGCTTCTGGGAGATAGGAGCTGGCGTACAGGACTACCCTTGTAAACCTTTCATATTTGATGACCAAGGGGGTGAAATCCGGAGATCTACGAAGGAAGGCCTGCCTGCGAAGGCAGAAGTGATCTCGGGCTCAGCGCTCATCACATCCTATCCTGGTGTCAATTTCGAAGTAGAACGAACGAGCACGCTTTGCGAGTGCTTTGACCTTATCAAACTTCGCTTTCAAAATCAACGCAACCACTATAGGAGTAGGTCTGGGCTGCTTGCAACTAGTAGTAGGGGCGAGTGCTTTGAGAACGAACGAGCCAACTATAACTACTTATAGCTGTTAGGATGTCAAAGACTAACCGCCTGCCTAGCCTGCAACTCCCACGGGGCGGTTGTTGCTCCCTACCCGCTACCGCCACGTGGGAGCGCCTTACAGTAGCGGGTGCCGGGTTAGGGTTAGGGTAAGGGGGCTTGCTCCGCATAGGCTACACTGACCTCTCATATAAGACGAGGCTACTGTAAGCGTCAAGGCCCTATAGGCATGCGTTACACTTGTTGGCGCCTACACAGCTACTGCTACTACTGTAAGGCTCCCCCGTGGCGGTGCCGTCAGCCTTTTGTGTTAGCGGTGAAACTGACCGGATAGACTGCTACTTCAGTATTACCACTACCTGACCGCTACCCGCTACCACTAAAGCGGAAAGTGAAAGAGCCGGGCGCACCGCCACGTGGGTGTAGCGGCCCGCTCCCACGCACTATAGGCGCACTATAGGCGTAGCGGGAGGCACCCGCCACGTGGGAGCCTTACAGTAGCAACGCCTACCGGCCCCACGCCACACTGCCAGGTAAGCTAAGTGGAATGAATTGTTGTATGCCCATAGGGTATGCCGCTCCCACGGTGCGGGAGGCACTATAAGACGCACTATAGGACCCCACGCCACACTGCCAGGGGTCAACCTCTACTGTAAGCCCGCTACTCCCACTAAAGGTAGCGGGTGGAAAGGTAAAGGTAGCAGTGGTAAGGCCGTTAAAGGTAACGCCACGTGGTAGCGGTAGCTCCGTGGGCTTGAGGGGTGGGGGTGGCCCACTACTAAGATAGCGCCCTGGCAGTGTTAGCGGTGGCACCGCGAGTCAGTGTCAGACAGCCTATAGTACGGTAAGGCGTGAGCTGAACGATAGTGAAGATATGAAATATACAGCTGAGCATAGCGAGTGCAGCGCTTACAGTAACGGGGCTGAACGAAGTGAAGTGGTATTTAGTACGACGACCCACGGGGCGGCCTCCTATAGTGGGTAGCCTGCCTTACTAGTTGCAGCCCCCACAACTATAAGCGCCGCTATTATAGTAGTGGGGCGGCAGCCCACTAACACAGTTAGCGCCCACTGCAACACCTCTTTGACGTTTGTTATATGACCACTCTGCGGTAAGGCTACCACTATAGGCTAGTGGGCCTCTTACCCTACAGTAAGGCCTTTGATAGCGCAGGGAGCGGCCCCGCTACTGTAAGGTGCGCCACGTGGGAGTGAAAGGTTGTGTCACAGGAGAGGTCAGGCTACGTCAAAGGGTGAGCTCGGCTGAAGATAAGCGCAAGGCCGGCTTAGTAATGCTTGTTCGCTTAGCTAAGTTCGGCCGAGGTCAAAGACAAGGTGCTTCAGCAAGTCACGAGCATAAGCCGAAAGGTCTGATAACCTGAGGCGAAAGGGAGCCCGACGGTCCCATACCGGGAAAAGGGGGCGGTCAAGTCGGGTTTATAGACCTGGGCACCGACCCGCCGGTGATACCAATCATCGGTGGGGGAAGAGGACCAGGCCGAACTCAGCCGGGAAGCCACCTGTTAGCCAAAGGATCAGCAGACAAAGATCAGCATAGGTGGACCGACCCTATGCTGCCTTAGCCGAATAGCCGCTCTCTTATCCTAAACTAGCAAAGGAAATTTCATCGATAGCAGGCTTCAAGGCGGAGGATTGGTTTACGATGAAAGGCACGAAAGGAATGTGCGTTCGGCGGGAACCCGCAGCCGAAGAAGTCCGGACGCCCATAGGAGAGCTAGTCTACCTCCGGGCACGTCGGCTGTTTCGCGGCTCAAGAGCAGCAAGGGAGGCCGAGGGCTACGTGTACCAACGCGCGTGGCAGGCTCCCTGGGTAGCCCAATGAGTCGATCGGTAGCACCACTGGGGGGGCATGGGACCTGACTCAACACCATCCCGAACACCCGAGGAATCACGGGAACGGCCGATGCTATAGTGAGACTCGATCAACACAAGGCCCAGTGAGACGAAGAAAAGGCGGACGGAGCCCCGGTCTCATCGGCTGGCCATAGCCGATTCGGGTAAAGAGCAACCCCTCGGCTAACACACTGACGGCCGAGGTTGCGACAGGGATCCAGCACGGAGCTGGCAGCTGAGCGTCCCATGGCCGACCGGCACTAGGCAACGGCGCCGCCCTAACCCAGACAGGCAACTGAAGTAGGTGGTCAAGTTGCCGAGATGAAGCTCCCGACGCCGCAGGATAGCGCGGATACGATGCGGCAGAGAGAAAAAAGGCCAAGACGAAGGAAAAAGGTGCATCGGGCGACGAGGGTCGTCATGCGAGGAGTTACATCAGTAGTAAGCATTGCTGCTTCCATCGCTCTTTCCCCGTCAACACGGTCAGCATCCTGCCGTAGGAATCCTCGGCCATCAACTTGAGTAGGTCGGAAAGCAGGGCATGGACGACCGGCACGGGAGACAGTCAGTGGCCAGCGGAGCGCGCCTTGGCCGCGAGAAACCTCCTAAGGCCCACATCAGACTTGACGCAACACCCTTCACTTCTGCGGCACTAACGAAGGGGGAGTTATCCGTGTCCAGACCCGACCTCATCAGTACAAAGACGAAGGTGGTCGGATGGGAGGCCATCTCGGTTTTGGGAACCCGTCACGGTCGGGTCAAAGACTCCGCCTACAGCAAGAGCTGTTAAGTGATGGAGGCGGAGGTGTCTCACTCGGGCCCGCCCCTCGGAGGGGATTGGGTCCTTGCCTACCGCCCTCTACCTGACCGCTCGTCTTCTTCAGAGAAGATGGAGTCAAGGGCCCATCGAGATGCCGAAGAGCCGCGAGAAGGAGGGCGGTGACTTCAAAGCAGTTTACCAGGGACGGGTGGTTGAGCGAAAGCCTGCTTATGGCCTTCCTCTTCCCAGACCGGGATCAGGTTACGAATTGGCCCAAGACTGCAATTACATTACTACTAAACTAAGGCCCACGGGGCGGTCGGTCGTCGGCCGGACTTGCGCTCGACCAGGGTCAGGATGGTCGATGTAACCTCCAGTACGCTCGGAAGAGAAGTCAGTGTCTTACGACGATTGGCCCAAACAACGAAGCCGCCGCTATCGCTCGCTATAGTATAGTAATTGTAATTGCTGCCAAGAAAGGCTCACAGTCACCCTGCGAAGGAGGTTGGGGCCGATTGGACCAAGCTCCGGTAGGCGGCATGAAGCGTCGGCCGAAACCCTTTGGGGCTAAAGGAATGATAAGGCCACCGTGATCGGATCTGTGCCGACTCGGTCGGCCCGCGGCCGCGGCAAGCATCTTTCTGGCAGAGACAGCTGCCACGCGATAACCAAGGGCCCGCAAATCGGCTAAAGACGGTGGGGTAGGACTTGGCCTGCCAAAGAGTGACCATCATCCGGCCATTAAGGCTGGGCAGATCAGCTGGCGCTCTTGTTGTGAGACCGTGGGACCCCGAATCTCACCGCATCCCTATGTAGGAGAACCGAACCGTCCTCATTATAGTCCTCCTAAAATCAATAGCATTTCATTGGAAAACATCCTATCTTTTTACCCGAGTAGTCCTTGCATAGTCAGTACTATAGCCCCAATCATGGCTACTAATAAAATTGGACTAGGAACCAAAAACCAGACGGAATAGTAGGTATAAAGTAAATTGCCCAGTGTTTCCGAATTAGTCCAACTTCGTACCTTTCCGGCATGAACCATATAGATAAGAGAGGTCGTATTTCTTTGGGTTGGTAGTAAGGGAATGGTTTCATTATCTAAAATGAAAAACATTTCCCACCAAAGGATCAGTCCAATAATACCACTCACTGGTAAATAGCGCAATACTTCTTCGTGAATCTCCGCGATTTGAATATTAAACATCATAACCACGAATAGGAATGAAACGACTTTAGCTCCTATATGAACTACTATGTACCGGATTTTTAGCACGTACAACCATCAAACCCCTGAATCTTGATGTCCTTCGCATGTGTCAGGCGGTCTCGCCACGCCAGCCCCCATTCCTCTTTCAGTGATGTCGGTCACCGCTTACAGAAACAGCCCCATCGGCCGCAGGCGAGGATCCTTCCGGGTCGAGGCTTCGAGGCCTAGCTCATGGTAGGGAGGACGGGAAGGGCCGCGCAAGCGAGACCCCATGCAGAAAAGAGAACCACCCCTGCGAGGCAGGGAAGGCGCCATCGGAACAGGGGCAACGAAGAAAGGAAAGGGACGCGAAAACTACAATTTAACAATAATAACAAACAAGAAGTTGCCACAAATATCCAACTGCGGATTTAAGGTCATAATCTCCAGAGAAACCTCCACCAAGCAAAGGATGTATGAGCTATTTGCTGTAAAATTTAGCGCCCCACGCCTTTGTAAGGAACCAAATGCAAAGAATACAAATCAATAACTACCCTTGTTCTCCTTCATCAATAGTTAGTATAAGATCAGCGACAACTGTTTACGCCAAAGTGACTCAAACTACAAGGCTACAAATGCGTTTCTCAGAAGGCAACATTCGCTGGCTCATGGTTTCCTCTTCAAAGAAACGAAAATAGAGCTTCCTCTTTCTCTAAGCCTTTTCCTTAGTATTTTGAGCCTAAGAGCTTCCTGGTGTCATTGTTCCGTTAACTAGTTCTTGTTTTCATCTTACACCAAAGACGCGAACAATTTGTCCGTGTTTCTTATTCCCGAACTAGAAATTCTCTTTGTGCGCTGGACGCTCTTCCCTAGCAAGAATGGAAAGAAATGTGAACTTCGAGCTACTCGCGATCAAAAGTCAAAGCACTTACGTACAGACACAAATCAACGAAGGTGTACCTGTTCCTGGATTTTCCCTGCTGGACAACCGTCAGAAACTGATAAGACAACGATCTCACGCTTCTCCTCGGCCTTTCCGTCAGGAGAGACATCGGAAAGCGAGGTAATTGCCAATGTTTCACCTAGTTTCCAGGTTTTCCATTAAAAGGAGCCAAGACGCAGAAGAATTCCGGTTCTCCCTTATACAATCACTTAAGGCGCCACGATCACTAGAATTATTCACCTCTGCCTCGCACTCGATTTTCCCGGCGAGAACGCCGCCGGAATTCGAAAAGCTTGAGGCTCTCCACGCGATAGCGCTCGGAAAACGGCAACCCCGTCGAGATCAAGCTAACGTCGGTGGATTACTTCAGCGAAAGAAACTAATCAATCATGTCGACGCACTCTCGATCGGCAAATCGTTCGCTGGCGTCTCTTTAAATAATTGCGCGCTCGTCTTCCGCTCGCCGAGAAAACCCGCGGATTTCAAACGGTCAAAAGAATTGCAGTTGATGTTCCTTTATGGGCCCGTGGGATTCCGGGCCTACCTTGGGCTTGAAACGGCCTGTGGCATACAATACATAGCGATGGCAAAATCTGCCCGACTCGTGAGACCCCAATCCAGACGAGGAGCCGAATACCCCGTTTAACAACCGCATATGGGGAGGAAGGGTTAAGAAGTAACCGCTTCATACTCTTACTTATGCCTGACCTCATAAGTAATATGATCAAATCAAGCAACCCATCAACATCAATACAAGAATTGATTGCATTTAATGACAATAGCATGATGTATGGATGATGATAACAATAATAAATCAATGTATAGCAAGCTATCTACTATATCTCACTCTCTCTATAGAGAGAGAAATAGTGGTTCGTGTTCAATTTTCATTCTTATTTAATTTTTTCAAACATTTTTACCATCCAATGTGCATGATACGATTGATAATAAAGATTTAAATTTAAAAATATTTTTATTGTTATACTTTTCATACTTACATTTAATGCACAACAATACAATCATCTTTTTTATTCAAATCGCTATTGTTAATCGCATAAATCAAATGATGAAAATATTTGAGTAAGCACACATTGGATTGAGCATGTACCACCCCCCTCTCTCTTTCTCTCTCTGTGTGATGCATGTGTGTGTTGAGAAGTGTCTGTGTATGAAGGCCGCATTTTGTTTTACATGATATATGCTTATATCCTTGAATGTCGACATATTTTATAATTAATGCCAGCTGAGTTCTTCAGAATTATTGAAGATGACCAGATCTTTTCTACGTACCGCCTTGCTGATATCGACAATTGATCATGTCCAGAGCTCGGTTTTTTTCTGCAGGAGAACCGGGTAAAGTTCTTTATGTAACGAGACGATCAATATTTAACCTTTTGCTTTCAGAATGTATTGACATTGCCCGACATGTGTTGGTTTCTTGGAGGAGACTAATTGCTGTATATTCCGATGTATGTGATATCGTTGGCGTACATTTCCATCATTCTATTTTGGTTAATATCTTTATTAATTTTTAATGAATCATTATATAATAAAAGTATTTTTTTTCAAAGATAAATTTTTAAAAAAATACACTTCTCCCTTCCACCTGATAGTTGCAGTAATTTACAACCCGCCTCCCCTCCCTCTCTCCAAAATGAGTAATAAAATAAATCTCCTCCGCATTAAATTAGTGATTAAACAATAGATCAGATATCTTACCGCGAATCAATATGTATAAATTGGATCTCAGGACCGGACGAAGAAGCTAATAAAATATGGAGATCACACTGCACAGTTGTTTTCCTAAGAAGCACTCTACCTCCCCTTTTTTTAGTAGAGCGTATCACAAAATATTTTCATGATTATATATAAATTGAGCTATGCTTTAAGAGATAGCAACGTTACTAGAACCATACGGCATAAATTTTGGATCAGATCTTGGGATTCCGTTCTCCTCTTAATCGGTTTACTTCTGATATGGACTCAACGCCATTATCCCGTATAAGTGCATGCACTTATCACCTATATATAAATTCATTCAACAGGTGTTTCTTAAGAGCTCCATTGACCCATTTTGGTTCGAAACCTGGTAGTGACAAATTTTAAAATTTGAAAGAAGAAGAAAAAGTAGAGTAACACACGTAAGAATTTTAACTTGCCGTCATAAAATAATCATGTCAATACTTTAATGACCCACAAAAGTACTCTATTATTTGTATGTTTTGGGCCACTAAAGCAATTATATGCATGTATAATAAACACAAAAGTGTCAATAATAGAGCCATTTAGAGAATTTTGCTTCACTAAATTACACAAAAAGAGATCATTTTTCTATTAAAAAATGATACGCATTCAATAAATATCATAATAATTTCTACACCTTTTTCGGTCATACTTATGAGCCGTAAGAAGGTGAGAAAATTTTAATGTCGTCATGGAGTCAGTTCGATCTATTTCAGTGTCATTACTGTACACATAAATGGAGGTTTGCCTTTGTGATAACCTCAAATGAAACTAATTAAGGGAATAACTACACTATGCTCAATGGCTCGACCCTATTTTCAATATACATATATACATATGTATGTGTATATAATTAGAGAGAAACTGGTATATGCTAGCACTCTTAGGTGCTAGCAAATTTAAACAAATCTAAATCCATTTTGGTGATGACTAGTTGAAATTTGAATCTATAAAGTAAAAAGTACATGCATACCTTTTGTAGGTACACTTTATTAATGAGCAATTTTTTTTAAATTTCAAATCTCAACCATTCATGTTAAGATTTGTTTAAATTTGTTAGTACTTAAGGGTGCTAGCATATACCATTCTCTCTCTCTCTCTCTCTCTCTCTCTCTCTCTCTCTCTCTCTATATATATATATATATATATATATATATATATATATATATATATATATATATATAAAGAGAGAGAAGGTTGTTTAATGGTTTTGGATGCATTTGCATCCAAGGGAAAGAATTCTTGTTCAAAGAACAAATTGCATTCATCACTAGCGAAGAATGCCACATCGTGCAGCAGTTTGAAAATATTGCACTCCAACAACTCTTGCAATGGCATAACTTATTTTCTAATATATTGTCACTCGTGTTAGCCAATTCTCTCAATTCTATTGATCTCTTGATGTGGCCCAAAAGGGTCATAACTCACTGGCTAGGGGGTTGGCTCTCTGGTAAAAGGTAAGGGGTTCAACAGTACCCCTCGGTGCCTCTGGTAGGGGGTCTGCCTACCTCAAGCTTGCCTTTAAAAAAAAAAGTTTTCTGGACAAGAGAAGAAATACAGAAGGAGCTTACGGGATAGGCCCAAAAATTAGGGTTTTTTTACACATTCTCTATGACAGTAATATTAATTATCTTAAAGGAGTTTGGGTTTTTAATAGAGACCGAGAGATTAATTTAACAACATGAATTGATCGGACCAAAGAGACATTTTTGCTTGATTAATATGAAATAAATTACAAATTTATTTTGAGGAAGTGAAAGAATATAAAATGGTAAGAAAATAAAAGTCGATTCTTCTTGAAAGCAACAAGAAATCGTTCCGGTGCGCAGAACAGTGACAGAAATAAAATCAAAGCAACAACTTGTCGGCATTGACAAAGAGATTGATGTGAAGTGCCTTGTAATAAAATTTGTGATCCGAATACGTCTTAAAACTCAATTGGATCTTTTACCTAATAACCGTAGAACTTAATGAGATTATCGTTGGAGTTTCTTCCTTTAGAAATGCATGCATGGCCCCAATTTGTCAAGATTAAGCAAAGCACCTTCTAGCATCCTAATTGGAGAAAATGTTTCCGTGTTAAAGACGGCTGGATAAATGACATAAGATAGAACACATTAATGGCAATTAAAAATTCATATAGCCGGTTCCTCCTAGTAGACATGGCAGGGTTGGACCCCTCCTGATGGTTCTAACTGGAATTGAACCAGCTGGAACCGAATCCGATCGAAACCGGACACCAAACCATACACCACCTAGGTTATGGTTCCAGTTCAACCTTCCATGAAAACAGAACAGGGTTGGAACCGGAACCTCTGGTTCCACCATTTTTATTTTTTTAATTTCAAACTTTTTAATGACTAGATACTCTTGTTTCTTTTTTTGAATTTGGAGAATTGTTTTAGTTATCTAGCTTATTGTGAGTTAACTGCTAACATGGCACACGATAGGGATCTGTGGAAACAAAGAATCCATAGGTTGTTGTTGTTGTGGAGAATTATTTTAGTTATTTTCAAAAGATATGATATAATAACCAGGTCCAGGTTAATCCCAGACCCGAACACAAGCCGGACTCAAATGTAAAAGAAAAAGTTGTAATACCATGGGTCTGGGTTTGGGTCAGACACGAAACTGAACGGGACCAAATATCAAAAGAAAAAAGGAAAGCGAACCAATTTCGGGTAGGGATTCCTTATCTAAGCTCCACCATTGTAGGTGGATTTACGTTTTTTCTTCCTTTTACATTTGGGTCCAGCTTGGGTTCGGGTTTGGGCCTAACCCGGAGCATGGTATTACATATGATTCTTTGATGCGCTACAATATGCTATATAGAATAAGATATCGTGGCATAGCTCTTGTGCGAAAGCAAATTTGGTAGCAAAAACATTAGGCAGCAATGCAGAGAGCCATTCATTTGTTATTTATCAAATCTTTGATGCTACAGAAGAAAAGGTTTAATAGTTGACGGCATCTCATTAATTTGAAGCTCCAATTCGGCTTTTAACCTTTCCGATGTGTAAGATTGTCTCTTGCACACACAATATAACGAGGGTGACATCATGTATGAGTGCAAACAAAAAGGTCATTGTTAATAGAAAATACTTGAAAACTAGTTCTTGAATGGCAACAACACACATATATATGTATATATTAATGTGTGTGTGAGTGTGTGTGCGCTTGCTTGCTTGAACTTGACAGACGATATAGCCAACGTACACAAACTGAACCCACAAGAGGAAACTTAACGCAGAGATTCCTTTTGAAATTTCTTAAAATAACTAGCTCCTCTCTCTCTCTCTATGTATATATATAGAGAGAGAGAGAGAGAGATGTGTGTGTATATATATATATAGAACTTTAAGGACCAGATCAAGTCATCATTAGCAAGTTGCCTTCCAAGAAGGCACCAAAAGTTACTTTTTATATGGATCAAAAGGGGACCGTCAACTTCATGAAAGCAGCTTTTCATCAAGTTGGTTATACTCAACTACTTGCCTCTTTTTTATGAACTCTTACAATAGTTATTTCCTCAAAAGGAGAAAAAAAGGAGCAGCTGATTATTGTGGCTAATGAGTTGCGTACATAGCCCCTATCATTCACTGTCATGAACCCGACACCCAATACGTATTATAGGATTTTATATACATATATATAATATGCACATATATATTGCAGTTGAAAAATCTAAAAGAAAATCGTTAATATGCATTATCAATAATTAATCATATACACAATATGATAAGTAGGATAAGAAACCAACGCCATAAAGTTATCAGCTTCAGAGCCAATAGGCCTCCAAATTGTCATAAATATGATGGTCACACACCCAAATTGAAGGTCATGAGTTCGACAGACACCCGGATGTGCATTTGACTTCTATCTCCCCACTAAAAAAACAAATTATGAAAAAGAACAAGACAAAGTATAAAGCCAATCGTATCATACACACTATGCATGTATGAGAAAGTAAATGTTACAATAGGCTACAAAGAACCATCTCTTTTAATATAAGAAAGTAATGTTAAAATAAAAAGGAAATAAATACATCCTTAAAATTATAATATGAGAATTAAAATCTTTTAGTATATTCAATGCTTATGTGGGGAAGAAATGTAGAAATGATAAATATAACAATGCAAAGTCCACCTCCTAATAGTGCTTGTAGCTTTCATTTATTGAAGATGACGAGGGCAAGTTTTAAATTTGAAGGGAAGAAGCTGCAGAAAATCTTCAATTATTAGATTTTGTTTCTTCAAACTGTCATGGTGGATGCACTTGATAAGATCCTTTAAGATAAGGGGTGCGAGCATTTGTTTATTGGGCCCATAAAATCATTTATATGAAATGAAAATATGGTTGGTAGCCTTCAGAGAATTAGATCACCTGACAGGACTCGAGTCACGAGGTCGTGAGTTCGATACTCAGGGCGTGCATTCCTCGCTTGGTAGTCCTCATTGCAACCACAAAAAGGAAACATATAGGGTAGCACCCATAAAGTTTAAAGTACCATCAACCCCCAAAAACTCAAACTAAAAACCTTACAATAAGTGAGGTCTGCTACATGAATTCGACTGTGTTAATGTGCTTGATCTTGTGTCATGTTAGCAGTTAAAAAGATCTTGTGTCGTGTTAAACTCGATCTTGCAATCGACCACTCATGGGATTCTAATCGGAACATCATGCAGCAAAACCCGGCCCTGCGTCGGAAGTGCTCAAAAGAAGGGAGTTTTCTTCTCCCCACATCTCCTGTTTTTGATAATAAGGTGACCCAAATTTGTTTCTAATGAAGCCTTAAACCCATTGTTGATAAATTAAACTATGTAAAACCAATCGTACGTGCAACTTGTTTGGAATAGACGTGAGCAGATCTTCGAGTTGACTAGAATATACATCAAATTGAGAATTAACTGGTTTAGGAGAATCAGTCTCATTGAGCAATGATCCCTTTTGTATTTTGCTTTTTGAGTTGGGCTTTGACCAGAGGGAGTAGAAACCGTGTTTGTGCCCTCAAGAACTTGGGAAATAGTCTTTCTTAATTATTCTGTTAGCCTGTAATAAGACTTACTCTTCTAGTGGCTCGGTTCGACGTGCTTGTGTCAATCTGACCAAGACAAATTCCAGAATACGTGCCCATAGTCGAGCCTCGAACACCCGAAAACTGAAGCATCCTACTGCCCTCGGCCAGATCCATAGCCAGATGCATAATTTTGGCAAGCATGACTAATACTTGATTTCCAATACTAAAAGTACTTTGGAAACTCTACATCAGTTGGTAGTCAATGCACTCAATAAAAAAAAATTGGTACATAGCAAGATGCACTCCCCTGCACATTGAACTCATGACTTATATCTTGTGAGTTGACCCATTAGCCAGGTGAGCCATTGCTCATTGTGCTGCACTCTGTAAATTAAGATGCGGTAAGCTCCTCCTCTTCTTGCGTTTATTTTTGTTGCCTACGAATTTCTTTCCGTGAATAGTTTTTAAATCATTGTTTTCACTCAATAATTCAATGACACAACAGCTACCGTCATTACTCATATCCCACTCAAGAAATCCGTTTATTCTATTTTAGATAATTGTTTCCAGAATCGGTTTCCAAATCGGTTTGTTCTTCAATTAGATCATCAAACTAGTCAAAGTTAGCACCCAGATTATTAGTTCAACCGCAGGGTGGTCGAGCACCATTGCTGCTGGTGGGGAGTTCGACTCCCAGAGGATGCATGTGTTGGTGTTAGGCTTTGGCCTCCTCTTGTAACCCAAAATTTTTTTTTGTCAAAGTTAATTCCACAGTTTACGTTCTACAGATAAATACCTGAAACTTAATAAAAAATAAATTTTTGAGTACATTCTATAGAAATTAACCCAAATCAGTTTGGACCATTTGGTCGCACCAGAGATCAACTTGAGTTCATTTTAGGTCCTTATAGATGCTTGGTGTTAGATACTTTGATTTATAGTTGATCAGTTTGCTTGAATCTCATTTGCATTATAGAAAATGCAGCACTAATTCCACAGATAAACATGTTATGGAAAAGCTTAAAAAGACGGCCTTTGAAACTAAGGCTTCCACAAACAAGACCCTGAAAGTATGAAATAAAGTCCTCCCCTAGTAACACGACACAGTCAATTGTCTTTTAAGTGAACATGAATGACATGACACACACTCGTCAAACACAAAATTGCTGCCAATATAACCCGCAACACAAAAGCCAGACACAGCGTTCACTCAAATGAACACAAAAAATGTGGGTCATATTGGGTTGACTTTGTTTCTTACACGGACACAAAATGGCACAGCACAAACATGAGCATGAACAATAGCCCCCAACAAAAGGCCAACACCCCTTTCTAACCCGAAAGAAGAGATTGAGCCAACCACTGACCCACAACCTAGGAGACGGCCCAGTTCAGATCTCCGCATTGGCTACCGATGAGGTGAGCATTGACTTTCATATCAGCTTCCCTAACACTCATGTCATCTGCTTTCCCAAGTGTTGGAATCTTTAAACCCTAATTAAATGAATTGCTTATGTCTTGGGGGGATGTTTCCCTTCGTTCAAGTAACTTTCTTATACATCAGCATTGGCGAATTCACGACAAGTTTTTTCATATTATATACATTTTAATGGCTCCAATTAGCATCAATCATATATGAAAGTCAGGCCAATATTGAACCAAACTTTCATATTATAAACATTCAATAGCTCAACTTGCCATTGATCATCATGGTTGGTGCTGATCTTAGGCTAACTTTTGAGAGGTTGCAGAATTAACAAATTAATAACCCTTTCTGATAAGTACGGTCAGTTTTTTTATTTCAATGTGTAACCCATCATGCTACGAATATGACGATATTGGGCCTTTTGGCATCAGTGCTACCATAATATCGTCGCTGGCGTTTCTGCGGATGTTCCAGATAAAGCTTGAACCCATTACACTCGGGTCGTCTCGGGGAGTCACCAGCTCGTCGGCGAGATGCATGTTTGAGAAGCAAGTGGCGGCACCAAGTGGGGGGCATGCTCACTTACGTAGAAGCTTGACTTTTTTGCATACACGCGCATCAACCGTCAGAACTTAGCAAAGCCAAGAGTCCCTTTTCTTCACGGCCTGTTCCTGTGACCACCTCGTGAAGAAGTAACAATTTCACCTCCGCTTCATGAATACTCATGTCAATCTCCCTTCGTGTTAAAGCAGGTCAACCAAACATGACCTGAGTTTTTCCGTCACTTAAGGTCATACACTCATGCTTGTGTCGGGTTCTTGCATCATGCCTTAGATTGACAGCCCCGATCTCAAACTCCACACAAACTACAGCAGCCCCATCGGAAAAACCACGTATATCTCTGCGCCCCGTGTTTGTGTGTGAGAGAGAGAAAGGGAGACAGAGACAGAGAGATCCGCTGCCTTAAGCGTTGGTTGAGGGCTCGTGAACATGGTAGCTATAAAACCAGCTTCTTTCAACATCATGCTTCATTAGCACACTTTTACGATCTGACCAAACCTTTTACGAACATACCCAAGCACAGAAAAACAACCAAATTTACTGACTTCCTTTCTCATTTAGTCTTCGTCTAGATATGCAAAAAAAATATATGAGCTAATAGCAACCCCGCGTTGTACTCATCCCAGCATGCCAAGCCTTCCTCCGTCTCCAACTGTCGGCTGTAGTTTTGGAGTAAAACCAGCAACTATTATCGTTCAAAGAACGGCACTGGAATCTCAACAGCAAATAAATGTACCCGACAAATAATTGAAGCTTATCATATCACACAAACTGGCATATGTGGGAGAAGATCGAGATCAGCTTGGCATGACTAAAACAGATTATCAACAGCATCACGATCACAAGGATGGAACATAATCACTGGGATTGAATTGAATTCATCTGTTTGTAACATTCATTGTTTACTATTGTTCCTTGTTGTCCTCCCCGTGATCTATATGTTGTATCACTACTGTTACAGCACTATCAAACTCTAATACACATTGCCAACACTGATTTCCCTTTACGAAAAGGAACCACGCAGTGAGGAACATAAAAAAGAAACATCAAAGTTTCAGCTACGCCTATGCACCAGGCCTCCAGAAGTGCACTCCTGTTCTATGTGGAGTAGTCAATTATACCCCAAAGAAGAAAAAAAATAAGAGATGCATATTAATATCTTTTACAGGTGAAACAATACCATTTTTCAGACGCCCAAGTGACCAAAGTTTAAAAGAGAACATAATCAAGCTTTCAACAACTAAAGAGCCAATTGATGAGACCGTTTGTGAGCTAAGCCATGTAACTATAAGAATTAGAAATTTTATTTACATATGGAACAGGAGAAAGAATCTTTCAACTGGAATCCTGTCTTTATTTTCCAAAGATAATGTTTAGCATGATCTTAATGACAACAGCAATGAAGGTTTGGGGCCAGAAAGTGCCAGATAATTTTACCCTTTCCACCAATGCAGCCCAGCATTATTTTTCAATGTATGGACGCCACCAAAGACTACCATATGCAATTAGAGATGTGAACTCTGAATAATTTTCAGTAGCATTCATGGGCACAACGGACACTGGCTTCTGGACAAGCACGTTATCCTGGAAAAAAAAAAGAAAAAGTTTAAGCCGCAAAAGACCGAAGCTGAAAACCAAAGTACAAAATGCGTTTTCTCAATAGCTGAAAACCATATCATGGTTGGAACGTTAATTTCCATGAATTATATCATGGTTGAAACGTTAACTTCCAAGAATCATATCAATAAACAGATTCATGGAGAAAGGTACACACACATGCGCCAATATTTGTCTGACTATTTTTATGAGTGACAAATGTACCCGCTGCTTGTAGAAGCCAACTTCTCATCAATTAATAATCATCATGTACATCCATTTTTCAGATGCCAACCATAAATTTAACCGTGAACAGGAGAAACTATCAATCCTTCCTAAAATACAAGGTCCTTCAAAGGCCAGGAACAGAGGCAAGTATCAGCACTTGCTGAAAAAGTTGGCAGCGAACAATGTATTATTTGCACAACTAAAGATATGACTCGATGCATGCACAGCATGAACCTTAACCCATCATTGAGAAGAATTAAAGGTAAATTAGCAAGCTAAACACTCATTCATGATACTACAGCAGTGACTCGATTACCTGATTCACCAATGATGAGAATAAATCTCAAAAAAGGCCAGACTATTGACATTCAACTAAAATCGTGGTAGCTTCTGCAACATTGGAGAACCTGAGGGAGGAGAAAATAGAGCTTCTGAACTATGTGAGGCTTTTATTTGCTGCTCCACAACACCGGAATTGCCATTAATTTCCTTCACATCTTCAGTTTCAGAGCTGGCTCTTCCCATCAATTTCTGGATCTGATTCACAATTCAAATGTTACTTATGGCATGATTAGGACATACAAATGTCATCTAAAATTGCAGAGTAACTCAAGTACATGATTACCATAGCCAGCCGTTTCTGATGCACATCGCTTGTCTTCTGCAGAACATAAAAAGATAACTTCAGTGAAAAAATTACATCAATCAAGAAGAAATAGCAGCACTTTTTTACCAAAAACCTTTCAACCCACTTCTCATGAACTAATGCACAATTAAGTAAAAATCGAAGTGCCATTTATCAGAAAGTAACACAAACATCCAAATCATTGTACGCCACCAGGAAGCTCATTTTACCAAGACTAGCAAATGCCAGATTCAGCAGTACCTAGAACCAATGACTAACATGCTCAAACTAATCCCTCATAGGACACTATAAAGAATTGGGTTGCCACTGGGTAAAACTCAATAACATCTTTTTGCTTTTTCACGAGTCATGGTGAGCATGCATGATTAATGAGTCAACTGAACAGAAAATGCTAAATTTTTCAAAGTGGAAAACATACGTAAAACATATGCTTACATAACAGAAAGAAGTGATAAAGCTCATGTCATAATGGAACAGATGCACCAGCATACCAACTTCAGAATCATCCCTAGAAAAGTGAAAGGGTTCTGCTTTAGAGGCCCAAGGCACAAATCAAACTAAAACTGTAAGCTGAATATAATTTTGTTTTTGTTGCATTAGAATTCAAAAGCAAATTCAAATCTAAAAGAGGATCCAGAGACAAGAAGGAGCTTACTCCCTCCTGTCCTGCCTTTTTTCGTCTTTCTCCTGTTTTTTCTTCTTCCCACAAAAGAACAGCTGAACAATTGGGAGAGCTTTAACACCAAGAAAAGAGAAACTGCGTACCACGTCAGGTTTCACTTTTCTTCAACTTGACCCCGGGGACCAGGATCCCCCTTTCGTTGTCATCTAGGGTCGTGAGTCCATTTAAGATAGAATTTGAAGATGGATTTCAAGAAATAGCAGTGTAAGGAAAAGGGACTTATTATAATAAAGGACAAAAGCTTTAAACCACCAAGAGAAATGCATTCATACCACTTGGGGCAAAAAGAAGTAACAGATCTTACAGGTTTTCTGTGATGCTTTTGTTCCTCACATGAAAAGCCAGGGATTGTCAGCTGCCAGTTTTTCTCTGCATGACATATTAAATTATCAAATAGCATAAATGAAAGACATGGTCCACACTCAAACAACAACTAAGCCTTTTCTCATACTAGATGGGTCAGCTACATGGATTCTTTGTTTCCATAGAGTTTGATCCTTTGTCATGCTAGCTTATAAAGACATGGTCCACATTATGCAGGAAAAGTGTGAATGCCTCCATTAGCAGTAAAGGCATTAAATTAAGTTTCAGACAGAGAAGACTTTCCTACAGGAACTACTTAACTAAATTAAAGAGGGGAAAACGAAAGGTTGGAACTTTTTCACAACTTACATATTTTTCATCGGAATGTTAGCTGCAATAGCTTCAAGTTAATTTTCACATTTAGCTAAGAAAATCATACGATTGCAAGAACATAAAACCTAACCGCAGTGATGACATTAGAAAATGAGAGCCTACCCAAGTGTAACAACAAATCCTTGGAGTCCAGCATTGAAGCTTTCCTATGCTTCGCTAAACCACAAGCAAATGCAGTCACCTGGTTCAAGAAAACAAGATTCAGAAAAAAACAAGATTGAATGGCAGACAGATAAAGAACAACAACAACAACAACAATTAAACCTTTTCCCATACTAGATGAGGTCGGCTATATGGATTCTTTGTTTCCACAAAGCCCTATCATATGCCATGTTGGCAGTTAACTCAACATGAGCTAGGTCATTCTTTATGTTTTTTTCCAATACTTTTGTAGTCTTCCTCTTCCTCTTTTAACATTTTCACAATCTAGTTTTTTTGTACCTTCTTCCTGGAGCTTCTTTTGATCGTCTTTCTACATGTCCAATCTATCTTAAACGATTTCTCTTCATTTTATCCTCTATTGGTGCTACTCCCAATTCGTTTCTAACAACCTCATTATGTATGCGGTCTTTTCTTGTGTACTCATTCATCTCAACATCTTCATTTCTGCTACGGACATATTTTGTACATGTTGATTATTAATTGCCCAACACTCAAACATAACAGGTATAATCATTGCTCTATAATATTTACCTTTTAACTTTAATGGTATCTTCTTGTCACATAGAATCTCTTATGCCTCTCTCCATTTTAACCATCTTGCATTAATTCTATGCATAATATCTCCCTCAATTTTTCCATCACTCTAAGAAACTAACTCAAGGTATTTAAAACTTTTCATGTGAGGGATGCAACGTATGTCAATCTTAATTTTTATATCCTGTGAAGTAACCAAATGATAAAACTTGAATTCTATATATTATGTCCATGTTCTTCTAAGTCGGAAGCCTTTACAATGTTTCTCTCCATAGTTTCAATTTCCATAGACTCATCCACTAACATCTGCAAATAACATTCACCAAGGTACTTCATCTTGAATATGTTTTGTTAACTCATCAAGAACCAATATAAATAAAAGGAAAACATTAAATTCCATTCCTTATAACGTGTTTAGTAGAGATAGCATCTAACAGATCAAACGAGAATTTGTTGAGCCATGTAAATAATCAAGTCTTGCAACCTTATGAGTGAGGCCAATCTGATAGCGAAATTTGATTAGAAGATCCATGGGGGAAGTGATATTATATGTCATTAACAACACTTGAAGAATGAATGGTTCATGATGTTTTTTAAACAAATCAACAGGAAAAGCTAGAATGTTCATCAAATTGGGAACAAGAGAGAAAATAATTTACAATTAATCTAATAAGAGCCTAGGTTATATAATACAAGAAACCCTAACTAGAGGAAGAGGAAATCTCATCACCACTAGACTAACTAACCAAACCGTCACATAACAAACTATTAGCCTTAGCCACTCTAACAAACAGGAAAAGTCAACATGAGTCTACACAATTAAAAAAAAAACTTAATAAACTGAAAACTAACAAGGAATCAAGCTCTTTAGATTGTCAGAAAGAAATAAATGGCTCTTTGAAAATATGAGAATCATGCCATTGTGCAACTAAGAGCACAGTAAAGAAATTTTCCTTGAGAAATCCCACTTATAAGTTAGAAAACACAGATAGCCCGCCTTAAATGAAAAAGATGTTTCATAGTCATCACCGAATCTACAAATTCATCAGCAAGCTCCAATAAGTAATCTTCAACTTCTGGGTCAAGCTTTCCATTTGCATCAACCTGTAAGTACATAGAAGAGGTAATCCTAAATGACCAACACTAAAAGCAGCATAACAAAGAAGAAGAACCACATTGAAAAGAATAAAAACACTGAGAATGAGTTCCACTAGAAAATGAATATTGGATTCATAAGTTATATGAAGAATAGAAATGTCAACAAACATGTGTATCCTCTTGATCTAGGCATGAAAAATAAAACAGACAAGATGTAACTAAAGATTTAAAAAAAAAAAACAAGTAACAAGAAACAACATGTGCAAAAGGGAAGACAAGCATGCAAAATGCTTGTCGGATCCAATGAATACAACGATAGATAGATGATGATCTACCTCTTTAGCATCCCAAGACAACGTGTCTATATATTAATCTTCCTTACATAGGCGAAGGTCCATTTTATCTTTCAGATTCTAGATGTGTCAACAAAACAAAAAAATATCCCAACCCCTCCTACATGTACAGGCAGGCCCCTTCCCAAAGGACCTAAACTTGCTTGGCTTGAATGAGATAGTATCTGTCATATTAATTAGAGAGATCAAAATTTTTCTTGGTTGACAAAACATGAATAAGAAATGGAGATGGCCTGGAGAAGGCGAGATTTCCTGAAGTGGAGGCTAGGAGAGAGGGACAACAGAACTTTGAACAACTAATGCAAAGAAGGGCCAGAAGGGGGGAAAACAACCATTTATATATGCAGAGGAGAAACAGACAAGACCAGGTTGCCACCCATAATGAAATTTGGTTTCCATGTTCATGTTTTCTTTCTTGATCCGATCCTATTGAGTTCGTGATGCCTAGGTTCCTTCTGTAATAATTTTTTTCTTTATTCTAATGGAACCATGCATTCAATAGAAAAACAGACTACAGAAGTAGCCAGATCATTCTTATATATGTATGTATATATGGAGAACATAGTCCATGCGCACACTCATTCATACTCTAATCTTCTTAAGGATCTCAATCATTCAATCTTTAAGATCAATTCAATCTTTAAGATCAATGCTTGAGATCTTTAAATCAAAAAGCAAATAGTATTGGGTGCATTTATTGCACCTGCAAAAAGTGATTTTGAAATTTGAATTTCCATCAACGATCTTGCCAATCGAATGGTTGAGATCTGGACGTTTGAGATCCTTGAGAATGTTTAAGCATAGATGCATGTGTACATTTACCACGTTCTCTGTATGCATGTGTTGATATATATATACATGTGTGTGTATATGTATACATGTGTGTATATATGTATATATATGTGTGTATATGTATATATGTGTATGTACATATGACATAGAGAGAGAGAGAGAGAGAGAAAGATAGAGAGAGCTGGTTGTCCATGCTAGTACTAGTGCAAACTAGCAAGGGTTGGTCCTTCAATCATGATAAAGTGGTCATCCCTGCTGGCACTAGTGCCTACTAGTAAGAATCTTGGCCCTTGAGCCATCATAAAGTCAAATCTGTCGTCATGGTGATCCAAATACCATCCATCATCATACCCAATGGTACTCACAATGGTAAGTTTGTGGTTTGCACTGCATTTACAATGGATGAGTGTGACGTGCATTGAGTATATTTCTCCCTCCCTTTCTCTCTTTTTCTCTCTCTTTGTGTATGTATGTATGTATGTATGTAATATATATATATATATATATATATATATTATGACCCATAATGAGGCGAATAGAAAGATAAAACAAGAGAGAGAGAGAGAGAGAGACATTTAACATGGTTCAGATAGAGGTGTCCTGAAGGAGCTCTACTGAAGATGTAATACACTAAATCAAACGCTTAAAAAGAGGCATTGGAAGGCCTCAGCAATGTTTGAAGGAGACAGTAAAATATGAACTTGCTTTTTCAGAGTAATGCTGACATGGCACAAGAACAAAAGGTCAAGCACAACAACAACTAAGAATCCATGTAACGCTTAAAAAGAGGCATTGGAAGGCCTCAGCAATGTTTGAAGGAGACAGTAAAATATGAACTTGCTTTTTCAGAGTAATGCTGACATGGCACAAGAACAAAAGGTCAAGCACAACAACAACTAAGAATCCATGTAAGCGGACCCACCTATATTGGAGAAGGCTTGGTCTTGGACATGTGTTTTCTGTACACACACAGAGACAGTTGGACATGTACACACACACAGAGACTTATATATAAGTAAAAAGAGAATTGGAGTTAGTTAGACTATCATTCATGCTAAACTCTTCTTGACAATATGGACCATCCAAATTCAAAAAGGAAAATGTAAAGATAGCTTTTTCATAAAGCAAAAAGTACAAAATATATATAGCAATCTAGCAACTCCCATAAAAAGTAGCTTTTTCCTTTTTAAATCCGGACCATCCAATTGACCATCCAAATTGTCAAGAAGAGTCTAGCATGAATGGGAGTCTAGTAACTCCCATTCTTTCTTTCTTTCTATATATATATAGATAGATAGATATTCTTGACCAGAGCAATGTCATTTACCATACATGTATCAAAGCTATGATTTGGTAAGAAGTTGGAAGATTGATGGAGAGTGCAAAGCACATATAAAAGTTGCAATAGAGGGACTTTGGCAGAATTAAGAAAGATGAAAACATTTAATAACAAGGTTTGAAATCAGAACCTCTATCCACTTTAGATCTACTAATAAAAAAAAAGAACCAGAAGACTATGATGAAATTCTGAGAAAGAAAACACCACAACATGGGTTAGCATAAAATTTTAAAAACCTGAGACACAAGATCCTGGATCTTCCTCTTCCCTAGCAACTGGATGTTTGACTCTCCTCCTTGACTAGCACTTCCGCCTGTTGCCACACCAGATGCCGGAGTACCTGGCTGAGATACAGTGAAATTAGGTGACCTTTGGATTGACAATGCAGACATTCTAGGAGACGATTGCTGTTGCATAAGCTGTTGCTGTTGTTGCATGGCTTGTTGCTTCTGATGAACTATCTGCTGTTGTGTGACCTGCTGTGACTGTTGTACTAACTGAGAGATTTGCTGCTGATTGAGAGACATTGGCTGCTTCTGATTTGATTGAGATGCTGATGAAAGCTGTTGCTGTAATAGAGCTTGCCTTTGCAATTGGGTAAGGTGATATGAGGGGGACCCCGGAGTAGACATTGATGGCTGCATCTGTTTCAACCACTGCTGCTGCTGCTGAGCCAAAGAGTTTTGCATCATCGCTGCTGGCCCATTTTGAGACAATCCAGATAAGTGTGAGTTGAGAGATGACAGTGATGGGGGCCTTGGTAATCCTTGAGTTTGTAGTTTCTATGAACAATAAATTGAAATGTTAAAGAGATATCAAGCGAAAATGAATCCTGGGACATTCTGTTTTCTGCAATATTATGGTGTGATATAGATTAATACCTGAGGTGAGGTAAGGTCTGATTGTTGGGGCAATTGCTGTGGCCGCATCTGCCCATGCATCATACGCTGTTGAATGTAAGGAAGGGAACCATTTGATCTTAGCTGAGAGTTAAGACCAAGAGAACCCATCATACTAATTGTCTGCATCCCTTGCAATTGCTGGCCAGATGAATTAGCTGTCTGAAATTGGGAACCTTGCATCAAACCCTTCCTTGGCTGCAAAAGCAAACCAAAACTAACCAAAATCATGCCTTTTCCACCAGAGAGTGCAGTTGGTTATATAGATTTTTGCCATCGTTGTGATCTATATCCAATCTCCTCTATTTAAGCCCAGAAAAGCAAGATCATGTTTTATGATTCACTTCCAACACTTTGAAGTTCTTCCATATTCACTTTTGTATTGCTAGACATCTAACTTCCACAATGGAACTATACAGCTTCACCGTACAGCTCCATTCAACAATATCTCCATATGTTGAAAAGAAAAGAAAAAAATACTAAAGAGAGGCAACTAGCTATAGCTTTTCCAAGACAATCATAGCAGGTCCTACCACATGTTAATGACAAAATCAATGTTATAAAACTGTACTATGAAGTAAACAATGCTGTATAACAAAGCCCAAATCGTGCATTGGTGCAATATATATGGACATATCATACAAGTCAATCAGGTTTCTTTCATAATTTTAATTGTTGAAAGCATTTATAGGAACTTTTACTGGAACGCACAAATGGCTCTTTAGGGTCCGTTTTCTCTCTCAAACCCTTAAACCCCTTCTTATATTTTCTCACAAAGTAACCTTCAGATATTGGGGATTTTGACAAGACTAAACCATTTTCCCCTCAATTAAACCATTACGCAATCAATGACCATGCCAATGATGATCCAATCTTGTTATGCACCTGTTCATGAGGGAACTAAATTGGTTCTCATACCCCTGGATTCTTGGAACACAAGAGAGTTATCACCTAAAGCATTTACATTCCTCGTTAGAGAGTCAGCTATATGAGGCTACCATTCGATTGAAGAGAGCAAATCCCATGGTGCTGCAACATATCAAGTGCTGGAAGCTATGAAAGAGAGAAGTGCAGTGTTGGATACTGCAGTACTGTGATACTAAAGAGCAAGGGATGATTCAAGGAGCCGATGAAGGATGGAAAAGGAGAAGATATTTAAGTCTTTATTTTATGCGGTTTATGCTTTCAAGTTTGAAACAGTGGAACTCACATAATGTCCCATGTTAGTGGCGGGTAATATGGGAGAAGCCTTTCCCTTGTCAATAGTGCCAGTTTTGATGTGAAGTATCTGTGTGATGCATGTTTTTTGAGAATTTATTATCTTTGGATATTTTTATTCAGGATGAAGATGATAAAGTTGTGAGCATATGAGCACTCCTTAAGACACATACATCAATATGGTGTTTCAACATTAGATAAAAGACACACGTTAATTCAAGTAGGATCGTCAATATCTGCTTAGCTCACTGTCTCTTCCACCAACCTCATATCAAATGGATGCAAGCTTATATGTTCTCACAAATATAATACTTATTTCCAGCGGTTCAGATCAATAACTAAAATCTTCAGCGGTAGATGAAACACGATAGACAGAATTCTACAAAATAATATTACTACAGGTCCCACGGGAAAGAGAAAAACAAATAGTTATATAAAAATTTCCCAATATATGTGCCAGGATTAGAAACACGGTGAAAGATACACGAACACATAACAACAAAGGAATTAAGAATAGCGTTAGAAGAGGGATTGGGCATCACCGCGCGAGTTAAAAACAAGAAACCGACGATTAACTTAAAAAGAATAAACGAAATGCGATCAACAATAATGTCGCAGCTGAATCACAAGCAGAAACCATTATATTCAATCATGAAAAACCAAATTTCAACAGAAATTAAACTCAATCAAGGGGGGAACAGAAGTAACAGATGAGAAAAAAGGAATTTATGGTATCCCAGAAGAGGAGTTAGGGAGACCTGAAGAAGGAGTAAGCATAGCAGGAACAAGGCAACCACAATCTCGAAGCTCAACAACGAGAAATCTGAACCCAGAGTAACGACCAGTCTATCGCCCACGAATTTCGGGCCAGAGAAAAGCAATCAGAAATCCAGAACAAGACGAATCATACCTGGGCGAGCAGCTGCGACGGAAAATTTGTGAACTGCGCGGCTTGACCTGGAAGCATGGGGAGGTGACCGGCCTGACCGATAAGCGCCGAGCGCGAAAGGCTGCCTCCGGCAACAGCGGCCGCGGCAGCCTGCTGCTGGAGGTGCGGGGCGAAATTCATGACGATCGGTTGCTGCTGCTGCTGTTGCTGCTCTTGGGCATAGAGACCGGGACGCGTCGCGTACTGCGCGCGGTTGATCCGCGAGAGGGAGGCGGCGGCGCGCGCCCCTGGCTGCACCGGGAACGTCTGTGAAGAGAGTATTTGTTGTTGCTGCTGCTGTTGCTGTTGATGCGTGAGGGTTGGGTCGGAGGGGTTGCTGGCGGCGAGTTGGGCCTGAGCAAGGAGGAGTTGCTGTTGTTGTTGGAGTTGCTGTTGTTGTTGGAGTTGCTGTTGTTGTTGGAGTTGTTGTTGTTGTTGGGGGTGCTGGTGACTGGGGGTGTCGAGCGACGGCGTGGGAGAAGCCGTCCGGAGGGGACCAACGGTGGATAGGGTCGCGGCAACGGCGGTGGTGGTGGAGGAAGGGAGGGTGGGATTTAGAGGAGAAGGGTTCGAGGGTGGGTTGTCGTCCATGGGATTGAGAAGATCTAGGGCATCGAATGAAAGGGGAATTGCAGAGAGAGAAAGAGAGAGGAAGACGCGGTCCTACGGCCTACCGGTGGGGAGGATTTCTCTTTCTCTTTGTTTTGGTGGGATTTTACGGCACTTTGCGTTCTTCGAGCTTGAGAATTTGCGAGAACTGGTTTTGACGGATTTTTGGTTTTGGTGTTCTCCAAGCGTGGGCTTCGTAACGAAAAAACGGGTCGGGTTAGGAACGCAAGAGCGTAGGGATTACGGTTAGAACGGAATTGATACGCCCACGCCTTTTTTTTCCTTTTTCCTATTTACACACTCTTCTTCTTTTTTATCGTGATTTCGATTTCTTCCTGTAAAACCCAGAAACTCCTTGCTCGCTCAATATCTGTCTCCTCACTCTCCTTCTTCATATTCTATTTTTATCGTCAATCATTTTATACTATTTTTCTAGTGATCTATGTCTTCAATTCAATACATGAATTAAACTATCTATCATTTGACAGTTCTGAATTTGATCAAAAAGAAAGAAAAAGAGAAAAAGGCCGATATCGAAGAGGGATTGAGTGATTTGGTGTGTATTTCCTTGATTTGATATATTTTTTATTAGTTATTTGTTGTCTTGATTTCATTTTTACCGTAATCAAAACAGAAAAACTATATCAAATTCTTGACAATGTCTTCCTAGTTTGAGAGATGCACCATGTCTCCGATGTTGGAGAGACTTACTTGTATCACGTTTTGTTGTTTTTTATTTTCTTGTTTTTTGTATGGTTTTTTATTTTTTCTTTGTTCTTGATTTTTATTGTTGGTATCCTTCTTTTTCTTGTTATTAATTTTATTTTTATTTTACTTTTTTATTGTTAATTCTTCTCTCTTTTTTCTTTATTTTTTCTCAATAAGATTCTTAAGAATATACATTGTTTAGTTGTGAAGAAGACAACAATGCTAAATGAATTGTCTATCGTTGAAGTAAAAATATCTAACGTGATAGACCTTTCTAATTTTGGTATTTTTTTTTTTAAATATGTGGATAGTAAAAAGAGTGTCCATATAGTAATCCTTGATCTATTCTTTGAACATTTTTATCCACACACCTTTTTTACATCTTGCTCCTGAAAAATTATCTCCCACACTATTTCTTCGGTGAACTACGACTTGAAGCTAAATCTAATAGAGATATAGGAAGAGGAAAAGGAAGACAAAAAGAGAGAAGAAGGTTGATTCGAATAGGGTTTAAGTGATTGGGATGTTTGATTGCCTTGTTTTTTATTTGATGTATTGATTTCATTTGCAGTTGAAATCAAAATAAAAAATAAGATAAGTTCCTGATTCGAGACACAGTATAGGTGTGTTTCTCCCGTGGAGGGATGCGCCTCAACGCTACCAATTCATATATATATATACACAAGTCATTCATGATCAAGTTTCCTTAAATATCTCAAGCGTTCAATCATTTAGACAACACTTTAAAGCTTTAAAGCAAGAAAAATAAGGCAAAGTAAAGTACGTTAAATGCAATCTACAAAATACCTTTTGCTTTTTTTTTTCAACTCAACTGCTGATCTTAGGTCAAAATATTTAAAGTGTTTGAAAACAATTTGGTATACCAATCACCATATTCTCTCTCTACATAATATAGAGAGATCTCTATATATATAAAGAGAGAGAACTTTGGTATATGTCAAACATACACTTAAGTGGTATATTTCAATAAATTTAAACTATCCATCTTGCATTGATAGATGGTTAAAATTTTAATTCCAAAAAGCAAAACTATGGATGTAAATAAAGTATACCTGTAAAAATATATAAGTATTTTTCCTACATTAATTTAAACACTCATATCTTCAAAAGGTAATGAAAGGTACTAGTGCACACGTAAACCCAATATATATAAGAGTATCTTCAAAAGGTATTGAAAGGTACTAGTGCACACGTAAAACCAATATATATATATATATATATATATATATAAGAGATGGCAACGGGGGGATCAGGACCGGGGTAAGACGACTATAGTGGCTTAATACTGAACACCAACTTTGCGTTGAGGAATCCTTCTTGGTGGCAAATCCACCACTGTCTTCCAGGAAAGGGCGTCCTTTGGTGGATGGAGCTACCGAGCAGTTGGAGTGTTGCCCTTTCTTTGTGTTTAACCTAATATCCAGTGTTGGACAAGTTCTGAAACCCATGCATGTGTACTCGATGAGTATATCGATAAAGTTCAACACTGTGGTCGAAACCTTTGATGCATCCCCCTCCCCTTACATTGTGGTCGAAATCTGTTGAAGAATATACTTATTTAGTGTTCCTTGTGTTAGTTTTATGTTTTTAGGTATTGTTGTAATCGCCCGAAAATTTAATGGTATTTTAGTAATTTTTTGTATTAGGAGTATTTTGGTTATTTTGGTCGAATTCCATTTCATGAACATCACTGTAAACAATAAAATGATGACCATTATATCAACTAGAGATGGCAAAACTCAAAGCATCTCCCTTGCTTGTAAGACAATCTGGAATGCATATCGCTTATGTAAGAAATTCTGGTTCTTAAAGTCATCAAGTATTTTCTTAATGAAGTCTAAATTTACAATATCTCCCTCAATCCTTGCACATTGCATTCACCAAGCATGATGTAACCTCATACTATGGAGCACCTACGTTGCCAGTAATGATAGGAAAACAATCTCCAAGGTTTACCTCACTGCTATTCAAGATGCTCAAGCAAAGATTTCCCTGTGCTGTAATGATCAGATAGTTTTCTGGAGGTACTTTGTCTTGAGCACAGGATGTATATTACTGATGTGCATTGTGGTCATTCTATTTCTTGACTGTAGTAATTTACATGGCCTTAGACTTTGGAAAGAGTATCTTCTTCATCCAACACAAGACGTGAATCATTAGGATATCAAGAGAACATCCTGAGGAAGTTGTTTGCATACACCATTGGCTTTCTCTTTTTCTTTCAGATTCAAATTACACTTAGCAAATTTTAGGTAATGAGTTTCATTGCCATGTCGAGAAGCTTCATCAAGTGGCAATAAATATCTTAGTGCAGGTTCATAATGCCCAAGGCTCATCATAGCATCCACAACTTCATATAGTAAGTAAGCACAATCATCGTTCCATATGCAACATTTTAGATTCCAAAATCTCGACATAATAACCACCAACATTAATGCAAAAATGGCTGTATTACTAAGAAAAAAAATTCACAGCAAAACGTGACTCCTTAATATAAATACAAATCAACCACTTTTTGTAATAAATGCGGCCAATTCCTTCTCAAAAAAAAGACTGCAACTTATTCTTAAAAAAACATAACCATTAATTAGCCACCATCCATAAATGTAGTCCATCCTTTTAATAATTGCAGCTCATTCTTTAAATTCAACCACTTTATCAAATACAACCACCTTATTCAAAGCAGTCGTCTTTCAATAAGTGTTGTTTGTCATACAATCATCTAAGATTCCCTTAAATATAAAGAGTAATAAATGCACTTAACACTCCCCTTTCCAATATATTACTGTAGCCGCCAGCTTATTACTGCACTTAATTCTAACTTCATTACTTTAAAGAGTAATAAATGCACTTAATTCCAGCCACCTTCTCATTAATAACACTGCAGGGACGTCACCCCAAATGCCTTCATCTTCTCCGCTTATCAATCTCCATTGTAGCAGCAACAAGCTTTTTTGTATTTAATACCAATTCATCAATCAATGCTCAAACTTGATCCCGTGGTGGACCACCTTGAGAATTAAATAGCTTCTCTGCATTTGTATATCGTCGATTTTCTGTTTAATAACTTCATCAATCAGGGATTATTTATTTTATGTGGAAGGCGACTCCTTTAGCATCCTCTTCTCTGTCTCACGCTTGCCATAATATAATGTTCTAATAAATATCCTTGACTGAAAAATTCTAACAAGTGCAGAAATACAGACATTAGACTGGTACCTACTTAGGGCCGATATCCTTGAGAGCACAGATTTGTGTCTCACCCATAACAATCATCACAGTTACGACAAGATCCTTCTCTCTCGGTCAAGCCTGAAAGCAATCGAGCATTCTAAAAATCAAGCATTCTAACATAGTTGCAGTTCTTAGAAGCCCAAAGAGAAAGCTTACCTGCATGACTAGTCTCTCAGTATGTAACAAAATTGTGATCTTCTCTACTAATAGTATTTGGTCATATTCTATAGAACCAATGACATCAATCTTTGTATGGCCACACAAATTCCAATTCATGGTCCTTGCTAATGATTTCTGAGCACAATTCATAAGAGATCCACCAATAGTTTCAGGATGAAGTCCTTGACAACACATGACTGATACGACCTTTCGATATAAGCCAAGACATAATACAGAAATATCTTCAATCCACCAGTCCCCTTATCCACTAGTAGCTTTCTTATAGTACACAGTTTCCACCCAGGGATGTTATTATAGAAATCATTTTCTTCTTGTTCAAACCTTTGACAACATCTCTAGAACATCTCAAAGCCAAATCCTTAGATATAAACCCAGTTCCATGTGGATAAAAAAACTGAATTTGCACCAAATAAACTTCTGCTTTGTTTCTGGTTTTGAAAAAATGTTTAATCCACATAATGTAACGAAAAATAGGGATGCCAATAGTGCCTATCAATGCACAAACTGATCCACATGAAAAACTGACCGCCAACAATGCTTAATACCATACTGTTATAAAGTTAACCCTTCTTTACTACCAAGAAAAATTCTGCTGTAACTTTTTCCTTTTCTTAAACAATATAAAATCTTCCCAAGATAAGAAAAACACAGATTTATAGTCTTATAGGCTCTGATATCATATAGAAATCCAGAGACACATTGCAGAAGATTAAAACAAGAATATCTTTAATATTATGAATGAAAAATGAGAAATTGAAGGAAGGGACGAACCTCCAATGGAGGCTGCCCCCCTCTTCTCCACTCTTTCTTACAATACAACCTCACAGTCTAATACAATCTACCGACCCTTATATAGGGAGCTCTTTCTTTTGGTAAAGATGTGACAAAGATTTTTTTTTTGTAGCAAAATAATCTAGAACTTGTTGTTCGATCACATAAAGTAAAGGATGAAGGTTATGAAATTAAACATGATGGCAAGCTTATTACTGTGTTTTCGGCCCCAAATTATTGTGATCAGATGGGAAACAAAGGTACATTCATTAAATTCAAAGCTCCGAAAATGAAGCCCGAGATAGTTTCATTCTTAGTAGTTCCACACCCTGATGTCAAGAGGAAGTATGGTTTGACACTAGCATCATTTTTTGGGATCTGATTCGGATGAAGACTTCAACAGTATGGATGGTCATGCTGCTACATTTGGAGATGACATTGATTTTGAGAGACTTGCTACTACTATGGGATGATATGAAAGATGCATGCTTGATTTACAGACTAATGATAAAGAAGTTCTGTCAAAATTAAAGTTTGTGTTGAAAAGCGTGTGAGCATATGAATAATACATATGAAGATGTTTGATGAAATGCTCAAGAAAGAGATGAGTAACATGAAAAAGAAGTGTTTGAGGAAAGATTTAAGAGAACTAAAAAATTCTTGTGTAAGTTTGCAGTCATGAGTACTACTTTATTATTGTGACAGTTAGAATGACTGCTTTATTGTTGTGATAGACAGGATGATTGCTTTATTGTTGTGATAGTCAGGATGACTACTTTATTATTGTGACAGCCAAGATGACTGCTCTGATGTTGTGACAGTCAAGATGACTGCTTTGTTGATGTAACAGCTAGGATAACTGCTTTAATGTTATGACAGTCAGGATGACTGCTTTAATGTTATGACAGCAAGGATGACTACTTTGTTGTTGTTACAGTCAAGAACGCTGAGTTGATAGTACAACCAAAGATGCTGCTTGTGATGATAAGCCAGGAAGGCTAAGATATTTTTCAACCAAAGAAGTTGTTGAAAATCAGATAAGTGATGAAGATAAATGAAGAACGTTGCAAATAGATATGAAGATTTTGGCAAGTTTGGAGTTCGAAGTATCTCACTCCCAACTTAAGGGGGGTGTCGAAGAATATATTTATCTAGTGTTCCTTGTGTTACTTTTATGTTTTTAGGTATTGTTGTACTCGCCCGAAACTTTAGGGGTATTTTGATAATTTTTTGTACTAGGGGGTATTTTGGTCAAATTCTATTTTACAACTCCCTATATAAGGGTTGATAGATTGTATTAGACCGTGAGATTGTGTTGTAAGAGAGAGTGGAGAAGAGATTCCTTCAATCCCTAATTTTTCCATAATATTAGAGATATTCTTGCAATGCGTCTCCGGATTTCTACAAAACCTTTGATGCATCCCCCTCCCCTTACTTAGCATGAGCCCTTCAAAGGGGTTCACTGTTGAGCTGGAAGCGTGGAAGGCCTAAATAATATTAGAAGAGAACTAAAACAAGGCACAAATGTTAATATTAGAGTGGCTCACGTGTGGGATCTAGGATATCCCCTACATACAAATTGAGAGAAATCACAGGCATATAGACGTGGACGGTTTAGGACCAGCCCAATGGTTTCAACCAGAATCAAACTGAGTGAAACAGGAATCGGAGAAGCCAGACTTGGAACCATGGATCACCCTCCTCGGTTCCACTTTCACCATTCATGGATCTGGAACCGGTGGTTCCAAACCACTAGTTCTGGCATTTTTTACTTTTATTTAAAATTTCAGGTCTTTGAATTTTTTTGCTAGCTCCAGGCGATTACAGACTAAAAACGAATTTGTCCCAAAACTGGTACTTCCAGGTTTCAGGGTAACTAGAATCAGCGTTTGAAATTGCGGGTTATGGTTTACCTGAAATCAGCTACATCTACAGGCAATGCATAGACCTTTCTAAAGAAACCCACAAACTAACAACAAAAAAACAATGGAATCAATAAGTAGACGATGTGTTACACTGGCTTCTTGCTGCTAATTCCCGTATTACTATGCTTTTGGTTTCTTTAGAGTGATAAATCTACTCGTATAAATCCATTTGGTTCTCAAAAATCTTTCCCAGAGTCACACTTTGACTCCAATTTAAGTATTGAAAACCTCGAGCTTACAACAACAGCAATTAAGTCTTTTCTCATACTAGATGGAGTCGACTACGTGAACTCTTTGTTTTCATAGAATCCTATTATGTGTCAAACTAGCAGTTAACTTAATACACAAGATTTCCTGTTCTATTCTATGCTCCTTTTTGTAAAGAGCAATCTAGAGATGAGGAAATCCTGTAAGGATAATCCCCCCAGATTTGGTCCTCAACATCAATATAATCTCTATATCATTTTTGCATTATTAATATACCTAGTTGGGGTCTGCCTAACACTCTTGCCTTTCAAAAGAAGAGGGGTTGCTTGGTTATTTTACCCAGTACAAGTACAATGTTAACGAAAGAAACTTAATTTAAAAGGATGTCAAATTTATCCAAAGCAAATTGTGATGGTGTTTTTTTGAAAAAGATCGCCATCATATGTATTTTCGAGGTTCTTTAAATTTTTTTAAATAATTGAGTGAAGGCGAATGATTTTGTGATATTCTCAATCCATCCGTCACATAATTAAGTATTTTTCATAAGCACTTGTGTGTACCTTCACACACCCCAAATGATTAAACGTGTCAGCGTTAGGTTCTAGCCAATCCAGTCGGTCAAAGACAACTAGGGGACCGGCCAGTCTGTACTGAACAAATTACGATTATCCAAATAGATTTGGCTCGACATGATTAGACTCTGTGGGTTTAGGCGGTTTGTTAATGGCCTTCTATATGTCACAATCTTTCCAGGTTGGCTCCATCAAGATTGAACACTTTTCGACTTTCATCAACAACCGTGTACGCCAAGTGAGTCTGTATCAGTCTGGATTGAACCCGGAATTCTCATTTCGGGTTTGAGCACGTAAATTAGATCCAAGAAGGTTGGACTCCATTTATCTTAATTAACACCATTGAACGTTATTATATATATAAATAATGCAAGTCTTTGAATTTCACCGGCGTTGAAAGATTTCCAATGTGTGTTGTGTTGATATGAACCGTTGCTGCTGGTGGGGAGTTCGATTCCTGGAGGGTGCGTGTGTGAGTGTTTTGTTAGGCTGTGGCTAAAAAAAATTACTCAGCAAATGCGCATGAAACAAGAGAAGTCACTTTGCATGCAAAACAATCGCTTTGTAACCATGGATCTCTAAACATATGATCACCATCTCAAGAAATTAATTTCGCATTGTGCACCACTCATATCTCTAAGAACACTGAGACAAGTCTCTGTTAAGCCGGGCAGGCATGATTCCCAAGAGAGAGAGAGAGAGAAATTTGAAAGGGAATCAATATTATTTTTATATGAATATGTATATATATATATATATATATATATATATATATATATATATATATATATATATATATATATATATATATATATATATATATATATATATATATGTATGTGTTTGTATGTATATATACATGCATACAGACACACATACATATATACATACATGCACACGCACATGCACATATGTGTGTAACGTTCTTGGATTTTAATTTGCACATTATTTGCTCGTTTAAGTGGCCACCTTATTTTTTATTTTCCTGCAAATAAATATTATAAAATGATATTCAACATCACATTTTAAGAAAACTTCATCTGTTTGATTATTTAATCAGCTATTGTAGTTTATATCTCTTTCTTTTTTTTGTTACAAAAGGAGTCCGAAGCTTAACATACCCCCACAAGCAGCAACAGCACTAGAACGCCCTACCGTTGAGCTAACGCCATGGGTGCGCTATTGTGGTTTAGAATGTTAAAGCCAGGAGTGGGTGCTTCTTTTGAGTCGACGTCTACCCAAAGTGGTCATATGATCGAGCCCTGTGGTGGCTACAGATCCACCTTAGTGTGTGAGAAAGGCTTGGCTTGGGTTTGGTATATTTATGCGTTCCTCGAAGGCCTAACCGGGCAGAGTTGGTCCGAACCTTACACTACATGGCTCAGCTATTTGTTAGGCCCACAACAGCCCGAGGCTGACTTAGCAAGGCCCTGTCTGGAGTAAAATTCGCAGAGTACGGCTACTTGGTGCTTCAAATGGGCTGGCAGTTTCATGTGTCTGCTCGTTTTCGCATCAGGTTGTGTTAAGTAGTGTTTGTGTCATAAGCAAGACAACTAAACACAACACGAAATAGTACTCAAATAACTCATCCCGACATGAGCGTGACCTGATTTACTTTGTGTCAACACAATCCAGGCACGTTTAACACAGGAAACAGAAAGCTTCATGAATCCAGCGTTCGGTGTGGTCTGTAGAAAACCAGAGTACAAGAAATGGGCATTCAGCTAGAAAGGCTGGTTGCTGACATTGGTTGTTTTTGGATCGTGTTTAAGTAGATCGAACGTGACCTGTTTCCTAATGCTGTTCAGACACGACATTGAACACATATAACCTGGCACAAACAGACTTCCAAGATATTTTGTATCAGGTTTTCGTGTCGTTATGTCACCAGTCCTTAATCTCCATATATTTTGTAGCGAAGAACTATGGAATCGTTTTTATTTTTCTAATTTTTGGATTTTTAGTTCTGAAAACGGAAAAAAGAACGTGGAATTCCTTTTCCTTTCTGGAGGGACCAGGAGATTTGATCTCGCCATAATAAAAAGAAAGCTTGATATAAACAACTCACTTCTTGGTCACCAACCTCCTCAGACACTACAAGCGCCCCCGATCAATTAACTCAAGATGGAAGCAGGTTGGAAAAAGGATTTTAGACCCAAAGCAATGGTTATAAAACTGTAATCAGAACCGACTTGGATCCAGTTTGGTTGCAATTCCAGAGAAATTGGTCGCAATTTACCCCAAACCTGACGTCTAGTCTTGAGAAAATCCAGGGAAAAAAGGACATGCTTTTGGCTGCACATTATGGAAATATTTACTTGGATGAACAAATGTTTCTATACAAGAAACTCATTAACAAACAACTCACGAATCAACCCCTTGCATCACCTCCATCAAACGAATACATTCCACATTTCTCCTCACCATCCTTGCAAGTCATCAAACTTCACAAAAAAGACAAAAGACTACAAATAATGCATATTTACATAAGGAAATAGGAATATGAAATGTGGATCACTTCAGAGACTTGTCTGATCCCCACAGCTTAGAAGAGCCATCCTCAAAGATCTCGACTGACCTTTCCTAATGTTTAAAATCTCAATGTAATTTCGCAGCCGCAAACGATCTGCATTTGTTAGAGAGAATGGGGGGTTTAGAATAAGAGATGGTGCTTCCACCAGAATAAAGAAGAACAGGCGAACAGCCTTCTCGTACAAGCTTACAGCACTATCCATGTTACCCATCAACTCGTCAACCTGCATCACCAATCAGGTTCAGTCTTTTAGCCGAAATGAACAAGAGGGAACACAATATAACATGAAAGTTTCCACAGGCGGCCTAGTGTCATCGTTTCATATTACTTGAGGTCACTAAGCCGTGAGTACAGTTTAAGACTAATTGTTCAAACTTCAAAGACAAACATTGCAAATGCATTGATTACTTTGTTAAAATTCGACTGGGTAGGCATGGCATCAACTAACAGAATTTTGGTTCAATCAGATGAATTGCATTTCGTGACTGATTTGAAAGATGACAGGTACTTAACAAAGCGACTGTATATAAGAAGTGTTATCACCAGAGCAACATAGCATAATGTACCAAACAATGAACACCCCTTAATTAAGCCTGAAGATGGTATAAAATTTGGGTGAATGCACACACACACACACATATATCAATGATAATTAATCGATTGGATCAAGGCAGGGAATAGATTTCAGAATTAAAGCACAATGAGTTCCCCTAGCAACATCCCTTTGGTTGGAAAACACTTCAATGAACATCGTCAAAATTTACTTGCAAAGAAGCCTAAAGCATCTGAGGAGAACATATCAAACATCTTGCTTGCACCACGAGTAAGAGGGAACAAAAAGAAATCACAAGGCTAACGCAAGACAGAACCATTTCAAGGAATTCTCTACATGGCTGGGCCCTACAATAAGTTGGTGAGACATAACAGCATTACATTTTATCATCCAAGGTGCATATGCTTACGACCAGATAATGTCATGCCAGGTTACTGTTTTTCAGATTCGGTATCATAGGAAATGATGTGAGAAAATAATACATAAGTTTGTCTACATACACCACCAATTCGGCCTAATGCAAGCGCAGATTGAAAAATGATCTCCATTGCATCCGGCATTTCTGCATTTCCTATATCAAAATCAGTGAAGACCATTTAATAGCTATGAGAAAAATTATCAAAACTTAAAAACAGAAAATCCCTTCATCGATATATAACAGCCCCACTTTATATGATTGTATGCATTAAAATAAACTTAAACAACATACCATCAACTGGCCCAAGATTACGGCCAAGTTCCTCTGCTCGTTCCACTTCAAGAAGAAAATCCTTCTCAATTTGCGAGCAAGAAAGTTGCCCTTGACTTGAAGAGCCTGAGGGGCCTTTCCTTCCCACACTTTCTTGGGATCGGCTTGGTTCTGCTGCTGATGCAGCTTGAGCATGGCAAATGTGCAGAGCTTGCTTCCAGATTGCAAGTGTTACCAACTGAACAGAGAAAGCTTCCAAATTCTTGCTACTTTCTATCTGAATACATAGTTCACAATCTTATATTAAACACATGCAGGATAAAGTAGAGAATATTGAATGCAGAATGAAGAATCATCAAATCAAGGCCAACAAAAACAAAATGGAATGTTCTACTTCTTATCATTTCACGTAAGCTTCTGCCTTATACATTTCCTAGAAGATCCATGCCTTGGAATTTATTTATTATTTATTAATCTCAAAGGTTCCTATAATGAGGAAACAATGTTTTAAATGATTTGGGCACGTAGAAAGACGACAAAAGGACATTCTCATAAGAAGATATGAAAAACTAGATTGTGAAAATGTTAAAAGAGGAAGAGGACGACAACAGAAGTGTTGGAAAGAATGATCTAATTTATATTGAGTTAACTGTTATAATGACACATGATAGGGCTATGTGGAACCAAAGAATCCATGTAGCCGACCCCATCTAGTATGAGAAAAGGCTTAGTTGTTGTTGTAAAGGTTCCTATAAAGTGAGAGATGCTTAGGTGGAACCTGATGGGAGAAATCTCTTGGAGGAAACTATCTAGATAAGAAGTTTTACCTTCTCACACACTATTTCACTAATAGCAGATGCACATTGCTGCAATGATCTAATCCGTGTTAAGCAATCAGTTGATGGATGCTCCAGAAGATCTCCAGTATCTACTGACCCTAGTGATGTTGCAGAGGGTGCAGAACTGCTGCTTCGGAGACTTCCACATGTGTTACCAGTCATCATACCAGATACTGGCATTGGTGAACTCGATGGAGTACCCTTCATAAACCTTCTTGGCGAGCCCACAGATTTGCAAGGCAAGTTAGCAGCCTGAGAAACACTGCCTGTCGAAGATGAAAAATCAACAGGTAGACCAGAGACAAGGACATAGTCCTGGTCAACTAACTCCAGTGAATCCATCACTGCACAATAATAAAACAAATATAATTGAAGGGAAAAGGAATCAAATACACGTTTCAGGTAAACAGAAAATACAATTGATCAGTAGGGAAAAACTGTGCACCTCTGGAGGAGCCCTTCATTGGGATTGGTTCGATAGCACTTGGAGATTCTTGAACTGTTACATCTGAAGGTCTTGCACAATTATGCCTAGAATATGTACGATCAGGCCGGTGAGAAGTTTTTATATTCCTAGAGGAGACATCTGTTCCAATAGAAGCATTACTAGTAGCTGGGTTTTCAACTCTGTCATGGAAGGGAAATTCAAAAGGAGTTGGATCTGTATATGGCCTCTTTGACTGGAAGGATGGACTTGCATCAGGCCCGCTAGAATCATCGTCCAAATAGAAAGGCAGGCAATCATCTTGCGAACTGTCATCAGTATGCCTTGCAGGACTCCCAGCAAAATCATCTCTTGTCCTGGACATCATCCAATAAATGTATTCAGTCTTTGTCAAACAACTATTCATACTATGATGAATGTATAAACCTTCATTTACCCGAAGGACCCTTCCGGAAGGTGCTCAGAAATAAATGGATGGTTAAAGAACTCCTCAAATGTTAATCGCTCAACTGGTGATAGGAAAGAGTTGGAATTGGTTAGGATAATGCTAGAAGATGGAGTAAAAAGAATCACTTAGATAATACAGTATAAAACAATAATCTACAGTATGAGTATAGTTCAAATGCCATGCTTGTAGTTGGAGTAACTTTCATGATAACCTTAGCAGCTACAAGAAGTGCCATGTAGCATCTGCTGCACCTCCAACAAAATACACAGCATCCAATGAATGCAATTGTGATATGGAAAAGGCACCACACACATTGACAGCTTAACCACCGTAGACTAGATAAATACTGGACTAGCATTTCCCATGTTCATGGTACTTTTCCAAATAAACATATACAATATTTTATTGTTCAACACACTTGTTCCTATTATGAGGCAGCTACATGTTTACAGAAGGTGTTTAAGGATGCTAGAGCATTTGACTAGCAAATATTACTTGAAAAGAGAAGGGGTAAACATCAAAAAGAGAAAATGGAAAAGCAATTACAACTAGAAAGCTGACAGCAAAGAAAATCATGCAGCAAATCTATAGTGCAAATGCACAATGGATCTAAAGGTACAGCATGAACCACCGGAAGACTCCTTGCCCTGAAGCCATACCTGGATTACAGCGAAGCAGTTTTTGGCATAAGTCCGTGCAAGCAGAGCTCAAGTCCCTAGAATCTGGAGGAAAACGTATGCCATTTGATTTAATTATGTTCTGTCTCAACTGCATCAACACAGGGAATTCTGTTAGCCATGTGCAGTAAATCGCTATATATCTGTAATATATGGAACTACTATTTATACCTGATCCTGATTGTTCCCAGAAAAAGGGGTCCTCCCTGTTACAAGCTGGAATAGAATGGCACCAACACTCCACAAATCTGCCTGCACATCTATCAAGACATAAGCAAAGGACCCCAAAAGACAAAATTCAGATAGTTTGACGGCAGGAGGCTAGTATCACCTTTGCATCATACTTGTGAAGCTGCATTATTTCTGGAGCCATGTAAAGAGGTGAACCACATAATGTTTCCGCTAGATCTCGAGGTTGTAGAGGCCTGCCAAGTTACAGGTAGATCAGCAACAACTTTATTCATAAGGAGGAAGAGATGCAGAATAGCTAACATACTCTGGTTTATCAACTGTGTCTGTAGGAAAAATATCATCTATTGTAACTAGGAAACTTAAAAGAGACAGAAAGCGGGAAAAAAACTAAGCTGGGAGAGAAGAAGTGAAAAGGACAATAAGAATGGATTTACAAACAGAAATACTAAAAAAATAAATAGTTGCAGAATATTGCGCTTAACAACAACAACAACTAATCCTTTTCCCATACTAGATGGGGTTGGCTAGATGGATTCTTTGTTTCCACAAAGTCCTATTATAATTTGTAGAATCCATGGTAAATAAGTCCGACAAAGTTTTACGCTGGCTGTCACAAGCCTAACGCAACCCTCCTCCTTTATCCGGGCTTGGGACCGGCCATGCAAGGGTGATCCCTTACATGGGCGGAGTTAGAATATTGCGCTTAAAAACTATTTAAATTCAAACAACAGACAAGGAAATAGTAGAGACCGGAAATAGAAGTTTGAACCAAACAGTAATTCCTTATTGGAAATAGTAAAGTTAAAAGAGATGTCAGATGAGAGAAACATCTCTATGACAATAGAACAAACAGGATATGAAAATATGAACAACGTTTCTGGATCAGAAAAGCACAGTACCAGAACTCTTTCAAGCTAAATTGGTTAAGATGCCCTACTACATTAGGGTTTACACTGAACAGAAAATATACTACGAATGTAGAAACAGTGACCTTGCAAATCCAAAATCAGCTATCTTCAGAACAGCCTGATTATCATTAGAAGAGAGAAGAAGATTCTGCATTCCAAAATACCAACAACCAGAAGTCAACAATTGATGATTCTCCAAAACAAATTGTTAACATATGAACACGATTGATCAACAGACAACCAACCTGGGGCTTCAGATCACGATGAATGATACTGTTTTCACGGAGAACATTCAAACCAGTAGCTGCAAATGAAAAGGAGAGGTATCTAGCAGTCAGGGTATAAAAATCATATCTATGATATAACAAATTAAAAGAAACCCAGCCCTAATTTCATGCCCAAACTACCAGCTAAACATACCAAGTTGCAGCATGAAGTGCTTTGCTGTTGACTCTGGAACTTTTCCATGATCATTAATGTACATTGACAGATCGCCCCCTCTGCAGTATTCCAATACTAGGTATATTTTTCCTGGTGTCTTTGAAATGAGGGAAAACGTCAAAGGATAATCTCATCTGAAGAAAACTTGAATTCAACAGAGACATGCAACCATTCCACGTCAGAAACTTCAATTCAGCACATGCAACAGAATGATATAAGAAGTTTTCCAAACTGATAAAAGCTGCTTAATTAATACAATGGGGACAACTGGGCATGCTTCTTTATACGAAACTCTTATAAAACGAAGGGGGATATCCAAATAAGTTCGTAAGAAGTGAAGGTGGGAGAAAGGAAAACATGAGAAATACGTAGGCGACAGCTGTAGTGTAAGGAAAAAAAAGGAAGTCTTTTAATAATCGATCATTACCATATAAGAGACGCTGTGGAATTAAAAGGTTATCAACAAATGCCTGAAACGGGGTTGTAAATAAGTAGCTTCAACAAAGGCAAGTTCCAAACTGAGGACTCTTCTCGCTAAAATATGCCACGATTTTAACCTTTTCAGCATAGCTTCAACGTAAAACCAGTTCAAAGCGTCAAATTCACCTCCAAGAATAGAAATTATGCATGTTCTAACTCGCTTAAAAGATCACCAAACACAGAAAAGCACAAAATTTACACACGAAAATGGACTCCCATCTTCCCCAATTCAACCACCAACAACGATAATCCAACTCTCCAATTCGGGAAACCCATCAAACCGAACAAATTCACCCAAACAACACCCCACAAATTTAAAGCTGAAAACACGAAATAGGGTTCGATCAAAGAATAAAGAAAGGGGGTTTCTGAAATCCACCTCGATGCTATCGTGGAGGCGGATGATATTCGGGTGATTAATCCTTCGGAGGATGGCAATCTCTGAGAGAAGGCTCTCCTGGAGCTTCCGTGATAGTCTCTGCATCTGGATCTCCTTGATGGCGAATTCCGAACCGTTAACCCTGTGCATCGCTCTCCACACGACGGAGAAGGAGCCTGAACCCACCTGCTCGCACACTCGGTAGTCGCCGATAACCCTTCCTCTGTTGCTCCCCATCCTTCCTCTTCAAAACCGAAACCACACACACACAGAAAGAGACAGAGAGACGTTGATGCAATTTCAGAAAGAGATCAGAGAGAAACGGATGGGAAGGGGAAGGATGGAATTTCAGACGAAGATTTGGAGGAGAAGCGGAGGAGGAGGTGATGTGGGTGATTGTAATTTCCCCCATTTATTTTCTCTCCATACTTATTATTTGCACGGAGCTCCAAAAACTCATGAATTATTTATAGAAGCCCTTTAATAAATTGTCATAAGCAGCTCTTCTTATTTACGCCTGTTGCGTCTATGATTCCATTATCGCTCCTCGTTCTTTAAGGCATTCTATATTTGTGCGCCAGGTTTCTTCTTTGATAGAATCCCATTTAAGCAACAACAGCTAACCCTTTTTCCATATAGACGAGGTTGGTTAAATGAATTATTTGTTTTCACAAAGCTCTATAATGTATAAGTCAACTTAATATAAGTTAGATCATTCTTTATTGTTTCTTTTCAATACTTTTGTGGTCGTCATCTACATCTTTTAATACTTTCAAAATATAGTTTTTTTTGTTTTGATCTTCTTTCTATATGTCCAAACCATCTTAAACAATACTCTTATATTCTTGGTGTTACTCTTATTTTGTTCCTAATAACCTGATTATGTATACGGTCTTTCTTAACCACTCATCTATCTCAACATCTTCATTTCTGTCACATACATCTTTTGTACATGTTGATGATTAACTTCCCAATACTAAGAACTATAAAATAATCCCATTTAAGTCTCGAGTGAAATGAATTTTTGAAGTTTTGTAATCCACTTATTTGAAATATGCTTGTAAGTTAAAGGTCATGAGTTCCCTACCTGAGTTAAATCAGAACCACACTTTTAAGAGAAAGCTTCCCTAACCCAAGCACATTAAATCAGAACCAAAAGCAGGACAAAACGAAGATATTGCTGTGTTTGAGTTAAATACTGATAAGGTAGAAGATAAAGCAAAATCTCGACTGAGAGTTTGAGTAATAGATCCCACTTAGAGAGAGATAAGGCTTTAGTTTGGGCTTATCTTCTGAAATGGAGTTGGTGCCACAAAGACGATCTCGTTTTGACATAAAATTTTTTGGTAGTCATTTTGACATATAATTATACCTCAAGAGTGAAGCAAATAGAAGAAGGATGTAGCCGAGGTGGAGCATTCGGCCCACTCAAAATTTCGAAAGAACAACTTAAAGTGTATAGCCCATGGTTGGATCCATGAGCTATACACACTTCGCCCGACTCCAAACGAGTTTCTAAATCCGCCACGGGCAGGATTCTTAGAGTCTTGAGATGTTTGTGACCTTTGTGTATCTAGCGAAAGAGAACACGATTAACACGTAGAATAATTGAAAACCAAAACCAAAAGCCAAAGCTTTCTTCCAAACTTAGGTGGATCATTAGCTGCAATTTTAGCAGAAAGGAAATTAAGTTTAATAATTTCACTAGAAAATTAAGTTTAGTATATGAAATCTCTGTGCAGCTTTCGTATATATATATATATATGATATGTTAGGTGGGATCCTGAAATATCTTGTGAATGTGTGTGTTTCAGGAATATTTAAGTGGAATTATTTTAATGGAGGAGATAGAGTGAGGACTTGGGCAGGGAGCCGACGGAAGGAGACAGGCAAGAAAAGAGAAAGAGATCCATTATGACGTAAATATCCTCGGGTCCAGGAGTTATCTGGATATTATCCATCTGAGTCGTCTACTTTGAAAACCAACGGTTGGGATCTAATACAGCATGACTTTCACCATTGGAACGTTAATAAAAGATACCTGTCGGTGTGATCCTAGATATCGGTTGAATTGATTCTCAATTGTCAATGGATCCTGAACCAATAGCGATGACCCAATCTTGCCCAAAACAGATTGGCTTTCGTTTATGTCAAGATCCAATTGTCGTGCTATTTCTCTCCTTGAGAAGTGAAGCAAGACTGGCATCAGTCCGAAAGGTCCGAGCTAGCTTTCCAAAGTTCAAAAGCATACTCAGGCCATGTTTAATTCGTGACACTAGAATTAGAGGCCTCGACCCAAATAGACTTGTAATCATGATTCTCAAGAACTATTATTTCGTGTTTGATTCATGATTTGTGTTGTTTAAATTTTCGTGCAAAACAAGATAGCAATACGAGAGAAGACAATCGAGTTTTTGGTGCGAAAACTTTATCCGTTCTCATGACTCACAAAGTTCTACACTAACGACGATGGTGAAACTATTACAACACCAAAAATAAACCTTATATCAAACAATTATGATCAATAAGCTAAGACGGAATGGTGCAAGAAGGAAGACTGCCCAAGTGCCAGAAGCATGTACAATCCAAATCATTCAATCCCCACGAACACAATCCGGCATCAGAGAAAAATATAAGAAAAGAAGAAGAATACCCAAAGCGAAATTCACAAGAAATGGAACGCCTGCCCAGAAACGTTACAAATTCATGATCAAGGTTGTCGAGATTGTAGATCCTACCTAAGATTGCAGAGGTTTCAAAAATACACGGGATTGTGAGATCCAATCATGGTCTTGAACAGTATTAAGTATGTACATGAAAGCAAGCAACTGTGTATCGAGAGTTATACTGTTTGCCGGAGATCTCGCCGGTACTTGGTTCTGTGCAACAGGCTCGACTGCCTTGGCTTGGTCTAGTGTAGTTTGTATTGACTTTGGCAAAGTCATTTTTTTAACAGAGTTTAACTTAACGACTAGTTTTGTCAAGCAGTTTTAATGGCCGGGTCCATGGCTTGATATAGTAGGAAGGTGGTGTGTGAAAAACGTGAAACAAATGGCTCAACAGTCGGTCTCTCTCTCACACACACGCACACACATACACACATAGAGCTATGATTGGAGATGTAAACCTACTACCTCTGATAATGTTCATTCTCAGTTATAGGAGGCGAGGTCCCTTTAAGATACCGACCTGTATTTAACAATTACAGGGAGTTGGCCACACATATTGGCTTCCCATTGTTCATGGTGTTACTTTTCAAAGACTATTTGGTTTGGACCCATTCAGAAGATCAAGTACCAACAACCACTGACTTTGAAATCGATCTTGAATAGAAAGAGTCGTCTTTCTTTCTACTCATTCGGCAGCCGGCAGCCGGCGAGTGGACCCATTAACCTTGCAATTTTGGGACTCTTACGGTCAAAATACCGCAGCTTTTGCACCATCCAGCTATTGGACCATTCAATAATCAACGATTCGGGTTTGGGTTTGGGTCGCAAACGTGAAACCCAAGAGATTCAAACTCTTCCTTGGTTCAAGATCAAATTCTGTCACAAACTATAATACTATGAAGGAAAGGGTCCTCGATGAGTATATATATTTCTGGACGCCATTGGATCGTTGTTGATACACGATCATGGATGGTGCCAACAAGGCATCATCCCATCACATGGGATATCTATCATGTTACAAGAATAACACCTACTTAATCTCCGATCATTCGTCATCGAGATAGTCTTTCGAGAGTATATACTTTAAGAAACCTGATGATTTCTATTTAAATACTGAATTACGTTTATTTCTAGCTTATTGCAGTTGGAACAAGTTGCGGTAGATCTACACTAAGATGAGGTGAGGTATTGGTCTTACACAAGATTCAATAAATAAAAGAGTATAGCCGACGGTTAAAGCCATGCTATATGGATACATCACGGTGTAAACCATGGGCTGTCTTCTGTGCCTTCGCCTTGCCAAGAAAGGCTATGATACATGAGCCATAAAACTGTTGGCTGATTGCCTTACCCTTAAAAGTTTTCTAGACCTGCCATTAGGATATTCTAACGTTTGGCATTTGAAGGCAACGGGGCATCTCCATAGTTGCATGGGCGTAAGAAATGTGTGTTCGAAGCTGCGTTCAGCCTACAAGGCAAGAAATGACTAACAAAATTGACTTACATAGGGGTATTGATGGTTCTCGGTTCTCAATTTTTAAAGAACCAAACTAAACCGTGCTATGACCAGAACTAAATCGAACCAAACCATCAGTTCTGGTTTAGTTTGGTGATGAACCATGATTCTACGTATTTAAGAGTTTTGCTAAATACAATATATTATGCTATCAGATTATCTCGATCTATGGTCTACAATTTATATGTATAAGAACTCGTATATATAAACTTACTATCAGGTTATCTATCTATCTATCATTCTTTCTCCCTCTCTCCCTCTCTCTCTCTATCTATATATTCATATTTTATATGTATATAAGGTTATAATACTCATATATATAAACTTGTAAAGATTTATTTCTACTGTAAAAAAAAATTTATATACAATGGTTCTATTCAGTTCTCAACTCTGCCCAATGTAAAAGATCACCCTTGCATGGCCGGTCCCAAGCCCGGATAAACGAGGAGGGTTGCATTAGGCTTCCAACAGCCCGCGTAAAACTTTGTTGGACTTATTTACCATGGATTCTACAAATTATGACAAGGGTATGTGAAATAAAAAAGTCCATGCAGCCGACCCCATCTAGTATGAGAAAAGGCTTAGTTGTTGTTGTTGGTTCTATTCAATTCTCATGGTTTGGTTTCAATACTCGAACCGTGCCGTGAATCGATCTGTCAATTTTTTTCTGCTAGAACTGAACCAAACCAAACTGTTAAGCATCTAGAACTGAACCAAACTGCTGGCGGTTCCATGAATACCCCTAACCTTATGTCTCAACTGCCTTATGGGCGTGCATGCACACAGACAGATTTGCACTACACATGACTGTATTTTTCTTGTAAAACAAGAACAACGCTGACAAACCTTTTCTGGTTCGCCTTATACGAAACATGCTCACATCTAGAGTAAGATCCAAAAGAGAAAACCACATATTTGGAAAAATATTTTAGTAATAAGGTTGGATATCTACTGAATATGCCCTATTTTCCACTACCATGTCCTATCTCATTATCAACCGAAAACTTATTCTTTGGAAACTATATTTGACTTATAAATGCGGGTCTCCGTGTCAGTTACAATTTTGGCTTTAGGTCTCAACTTGGATTGAGCCGCTGTATTTCTGGAGCTTCACATGATGAATATTCACAAAAAAGAAACATTATTATGATTTGATTTGCCAGTCAAATACTGAGCTTCTTGTGTCCTTGTACCTCTGGAAGCAAACAACACGACCCTGGTTCAAATTGAAAAGAAAGGAACCCGAACCCATTTGCAACACGGGTAGAGAACTGGCCGTTAGCAACACTACCGTCGCATGGTAACGACGTAAATCTCGTCGGATGGGCGGGCAAGAGTGTTTCCCTAGAGAAACGAAAAATAGACGGAGAAATCAGCAGATGTACGCGTTTGAGTCCACGAACATCAATGTACAGGGACTTCATGTTCTGAAAACGTGCTACCCTTGGTGTGGCAACAACGCAAGTTCGGAGACGGCAAAAGTTCGGAGACGGCAACTTCTGAAACCTCAGGTTACCCTTCCTACCCGCAGGAAGGGCAAACGAGGTGACATTCAAGTCCGAATGCTTGAACTCCCGACTCCAGTGTCTAGGGCATTCCGATGGGGTTTTCCCTTGTCCCCAGAAAAAAGATATCCCACTCGTCTCGCTTCGCCTCTCCGCCTCTGCAAATCGCCGCCGTTTTCATCTCGGTATTCCATTGCGGACGAGAAACCCTGCCCGTCCAGGTAATCTCTCTCTCCCTCTCTCTCTCTGTGGTTCGACGTTCCTTTTCTTTTTGGCATTTTTTGTACTGGAGGTGTCATTGTAGTGTAGAATCAGTTGGGGCTCGATGATTGTTTGAATATAAGCTCCATTGAGTGGGCATGTCTTTTCTTCATGTTTACGTTCGGTTGTGTTTGCTTCAGTTAAGTTCCTATTGCACCTGATTTATTGGTTATGACTAGTGCGTTTTGTTTTGTTGTTACGATTGTGAACAATGTCTTGGTTGTGATTAGTACCTATTTGTAGAAGGACGCCATCATAGTGTTAGTTGCGGCTTGTCATGGACACGTTTTTAATTCTCGAGTCATGCATTTGTTTTTATGCATAAGAGTTTTGCATCTGATTTCAATTTCGCTTCAGAGAAAGGAAGGCACCTTCGAAATTGGGGTTTAAGTTGTTTATCCGGTTTTGTGTTCTATCTTGTTGTTTACTTCTTTCATATGTTGTCTTTCTGCCCGAAATCCTCGAATGGTGAAACTTCATCTGGAAGTACTTATCGTTAAACACTATCACCATTTTCTTCTAGAGCAATTGATATTGTCGTATCTACTTAGTTGATCTTCAAACACCAGGTAAGCTCTTTTTTGGGCAATTACTGTTGTGCTATCTACATAGTTGATCTTCTATTGGAAACTTTAGCCGACCCCGTCTAGTATGGGAAAGGCCTAGTTGTTGTAGTTGTTGTTGTGAGTGTAGTATTTGTAGTTTCAGGATATAGGATTTTTTAGTTTTCAATGAAATAGTCCTAAAAAATGGTTGTATATCGATTCTTCTTTTCTGGCTCAGCAGGGCTGTGGGGAGAGGGCTCAGATTTTAATGATGCCAGACGACTCACTCCTTGATAGGTTAACCAAGTTGATGAACATGATTCCATCCGCTTCTGGTTCTGGAGTTTTATGGATCGTGATTTTTGACAGTACGAACCATATCAACCAACTTCACAAATTTGTTTCCATCATCTGCTTGTAGTATAGAACTCAGAGGACAATGTGAGTCTTCATCATGAGCAAGTTAGCAACTTTAACATAGTTCTTAACCATGCATATCACTTGAACTCTGTTGGGGTATTATACTTATATCTTTATCTTTTTTTTGTTATGCAGTGCTACTGAATTCACCTGCAAGTAGCAGTGTGTCATGACACTATGACAGTTTCCGATGAAGTTTGATAGCTGCTCTGAGAACAGATCAAGCTCTGTTGCTGAACCATCTTTGGGAGATGGGCATATTGACATGGTACTAGCGGTATTTCATACATTGTTGGCATGCATGGTCACAATTAAGTTCATGTTTCTTGTTGGTGCTTTAGGATTTGTCACCTAAAGTATTTTCTGCCAGCAATCTTCTATTTCTGTTTTCAGTTCTCTTGGGACATCTGTTAACCAATCTGGTTTAAAGCGGCTATGAAGCATCTCTACGTTTTTCATTCTAATTTTCACTCATTGATTTGCACATCATCAATCCTTAATTGGTGATGAATCCCCTCCAGTTTTCATTCTAAAGTTTCTCATGCCGCTGGCCTCCTCAGATTCAATGAGTCGGTGAGTTTTAATATTGAGTTTTTTGCATAAACGTTCATCTTTTTCTTGTTATGGATGTTGCTTTACGTGCATAACTTATGAGTCTTTTAGATAACTATGTTTATTAACTTCGTGGATTTCATCTGAATACGTTGTCTACTGGAAAAGCAAAATCTCAATGTATATCAATGCTATTTTTGACTTTCAATACGTCATTTTGAATTGTTGCAACTAAACTGTATCCTTTAATTTCTCCAAAAACCCTACATCAGCTAAAAGGACAGTAAAAGTTCCTGATTGAATCCAGAGCCTAGCATAACTGGCAGTTTTGATGGTCAATATGTGAACTTCTCAGATGCAAATGTTTCTGAACCTGAAAATCTACTTAAGAATTTAAGTCACTCTTGATTTTGTGGCACCATTCAGATATTGTTTAATGATAAAAATGAACCCTGAAATTCTGTGTGTGTGTGGCCAAGGAAATATGTCTAGAAATGTTGGTTTATCACGGATAACTTGACCATTCAGAAAAACTTTGGTTACTTGCCATCTTCTAACGTGCACCTTCTGCTTACATTACATATCATCTTAGTGAGGACACATGAAGCAAATCTTTAAGGTCAAAGGAGGTGGCTCTGAGAGTGCCATGATAAAGAGAACCTGTGATTCATTGATTGGTTCATTATTTGAGTTACAAACTTACAACTGCATGCGTTGGCATATGAATTTGGACAATCTGGTCAGGCACTGATCCAATGTAGGATTGATTAACTGAATCCTACTCAATCAAATCTAGACTATTCAGATGTGAGTTCTGATATGACCAGCATAATATACCTAATCATATTTACTTTAACATAAAATTGAAATAAGCATCAGTTGGACCAAGAATTTTGACCTTGAACCAACTTCTTGCTCTTCCGACACTGATCAAATTGGCTTGATAAATAAACCTTCAAGATTTCCATTTATGGATTTAAGTTTTCTCATTGTTGCCAGAGTCAGTTTCTAATTGAATTGTTTTTCAAAAGGATTCATAGTATCAGCTTAAATGCATTTGGGTGAGGTCGCAAATTTCAGAAAACAATTAAAATGTTAGAAAATGTGAAAAGTGATTTGAGTTTTCAAAATTCCTGGAAATTACCCTGAACTGACTTTAGGAATTTTTCCACTGATTAAATGGGGATTAACAGCTTCTAGCATATTCAATTCAATTCAGACAATAACATGTTTGTGATTTGAGATTGAAGCCTCTCAGTTTTCTTTAGTTCTTTTATATTCTTAATATTTACTTTTTACACCATCAACCTGCATCTGCTATGTATTTAACTAATTCTGGTTCTGATCCCGTTGGTCTGTCAACAGTTGTAGGTTCTCCATGATACCAATGTACTGCTTTCAAAAGTAAAAGCTGTAATCATCATTTCTTAGGAGCTAGCAACAGAACAAAATAACATTATCTAAGCCTGATTAAATGTTTCACATTCATTTAAGACCTATGAAAGTCTGATTGCTGCAAAATACAAAAGACAGAGAACAAATGCATTGTCTTTTTTTTCAAGGTAGTTGGGTAGAGAATCATGGAAAATCTTCTTAACTTGTTTTCCACATGTGGCTTACTGATGCAACACTAAGAGATATCAAAAAGTAAAACTAAGTAAACATGTCTTTGCATCTAAGTTGTTGGAGGTTGAGGCCTGCTGGCCCTTTGGAAGTGGAACTCATTTTTAAGCTTCATTTGGATGCAAGTAGTTTACAATATCTCTTGAATTGTATTATGAGCCTCATATTTCCAGGTAATCGGACAGTGAATATAAGATTGGGAGGGAGAGAAAGGTTCAAGAGGCAACTTCAGCATGCGTGCCTCTCCTCTCACCATGAACGCATTGATGTTTTCTTCCAGAAGGATATCTACGAACTCCAACAGCTATTACTACGCGAGAAGTGTGAATCTTCCTGACATCTATGTTCGTCTGCTGAAGGAATGCAGAGAACCCACCCTCCGTCAGTTAAACCAGATCCAGTGTCAAATCATTGTCACTGGCCTCCAACGCAACCTCATTGCTGCCACCAAGCTCACCCATCGCCTTTCCGAGCTCGGTCATCTCTCTCATGCTGAGTCCCTCTTCTCTGCCATTCCAACCCCAGACATTTTCCTCTTCAATGTCCTCCTCCGTGCTTATGCTCAACATGGTTCTCTTACTAATGCCTTGTCTCTCTACTCCCACCTCCTTCTACTGTACCCTCGTCTCACCCCTGACAACTTCACCTTTGCCTTTGCTATCTCCAGTTTTGCTAACTTTCCCTCCTCTCTCCCCGGCCGCCTCCTTCATGTCCATGCAATCATCCATGGCTCTGGTCTCGATAGGTTTGTTGCTTCTGCACTTACCTCCTTCTATCTCAACTTCCATGACTTGGACTCTGCTCGTCAATTGTTCTGCAGAATTCCTGAACGTGATACTGTCTCATGGAACACCATGATTTCTGGGCTTGTTCAGAATTGCTGCTTCGAAGAAGCACTGGGCCTTTTCACCCACATGTTCTCCTTGGGCACTAGCTCACTGGATGCTACCACCCTCTCTGTCATCCTCCCTGCAGCTGCAGAGTTGCAGAAATTGGAGCTTGGAAGGGAGATGCACTGTCTTTCCATTAAGATTGGTTGTGAGCTCCATGTGTGTGTGGTCACTGGTCTTATTTCTTTGTATGGAAAATGCAGAGAGATTGATGAGGCTGAGTTCCTCTTCCGTCAAGCAGAGAATCGTGATGCAGTGTCTTGGAATGCCATGATCTCAGGTTATTCCGTTAATTCCAACACTGAAGCATCCGTTCACCTATTCCAAGAGATGACAGTTGCAGGCGTCAAGGTGAATTCAAGCACAATCGTGGCTCTTATTCCTGTGTTTTCACCCTATGAGCATCTCAAGCTTTCAAGTTCTATACATGGATATGCCATCAAAGCTGGTATGAGTGACACTGTATCGGTAGCTACTGCCTTGATGACCGTCTATGCGAGATGCAGTGACATTGAGTCTGCAAGGATGTTGTTTGATGAAATTCCTGACAAGAGCTTAGCTTCTTGGAATGCCATGATTTCTGGCTACGCGCAGATGGGTTGCACCAGAGAGTCGGTAGAGTTGTTCCACCGGATGCAATCACAGGATGTGGAGCCAAATCTAGTGACTCTTACCAGTGTTCTTTCTGCTTGTGCTCACTTGGGCGCTCTTGTGCTCGGGAAATGGATCCATGAATTGATTCTTCAAAAAGGCTATGAGTGCAATGTATACGTTTCAACAGCACTTATAGATATGTATGCAAAGTGTGGAAGCATCAACATAGCTAGAGAAGTATTTGATAAGTTAGATGATAGAAATGTTGTTTCCTGGAATGCCATGATTGCTGGTTATGGCATGCATGGGCATGCAACGGAAGCATTGGAACTCTATTCGGGAATGTTGGCTTCTTGTATAAAACCAACTGGTGTGACGTTCGTTGGATTGCTCTTCGCTTGTAGCCATGCTGGGCTGGTTAGCCGTGGTTGGGAGCTCTTCAAATCTATGACTCATGAATACTCGATACCACCAAAGATTGAACATTACTCGTGCATGGTGGACCTTCTTGGCCGGGCAGGTCAACTAGATGATGCGCTTGAGTTCGTAAACATAATGCCGATGAAGCCTACAGTTGGAGTTTGGGGAGCGCTGCTTGGAGCTTGCGTGATTCATCGAGACCTCAGGCTTGCAAATATTGCAGCCGACCGGTTGTTTGAGTTGGAGCCTGAGAACGTTGGTTACTATGTATTGCTTTCTAACATATATTCAACAAGCGGGAGGTGGCGAGAAGCTGCAAGGATTCGACAGATATTGAGGAGCAAGAAAATGGTGAAGACTCCTGGATGCACGCTGATTGAACTGGATAACAAGGTGCACACATTTAGAGCGGGAGACCAAACACACCCTCAATCAAGAGAGATATATGAAATGCTGGGGAAGTTGGCAGGGAAGATGATGGAAGCTGGTTATAGGCCAACCACAGAGTTGGCTTTGCATGACGTGGAAGAAGAAGAGAAGGAAAGCATGCTCAATGTCCACAGTGAGAAGCTAGCGATTGCTCTTGGGTTAATCAGTACAGAACCTGGAACGCCCATAAGGATCATCAAAAATCTTCGAGTTTGCTTGGATTGTCATACTGCCACAAAGTTCATCTCTAAAGTGACAGAGCGACTCATCATAGTGAGGGACTCTAACAGGTTCCACCATTTCAGTAATGGTGTGTGTTCTTGTGGCGATTACTGGTGAAGAAATCAATACTTTTAAGTTGATAGATTTGCAGTCTGTTCACAATGAGATAATCTTTCACTAGCACAGAAAATCTGGACCTAAACCACCTGCGGCCTTTAGGTTTGTTGACTCATTGAATTCTAGTTCCATCTGAAAAAGCAAGCATGTTCCACCATTTCGCAGGTGATGATTACTGGAGAAAGAGAGCCTTGTAGGCCGAAGGATTACTTTGGGAACATCTTTCTCTCAGAATCGGCTTCAATCACTTTGAATGTCCAGTAAATATCAGGCAAATAAGTGGGTAAGTAAAGTTCTGAAACAAATGAGCTGTCCGATATGTGGGAGGGAAGGCTATAACCTCATTAGGTTCATAGAGCTCGTGGGATGCCTATGTATAGAGCAAGAAGTTGTATACCCAATTTGTATACTTGTTCGGTGTTTTTATGGAACCTAAAGGTAGAAAAATAACATCAGTTCTTCATGGAGGTTTACATGGTAAGGGTTCAGCTAAGCTTGGCTGCAAAAAGCAAACTGCACATCCTGAGTTACATGTAGCAATTTAATATTTTTTTTGGCTAGGCTAGGCGTGTAACCAGTAACCATTGTTGTTCTTTCCGAGGTGGACATTTTAACATGTTGGGAAGACATGCAGAAAGGAACCATCTGCAGCGTCTTTTTCATGGTACCGCTCGTCTTAATTTAACTGTGGATGTGGTGCAACTTGAATGATGCCTTTGATAAAGTTTCTTGGATAGTGGAAACGGGAAGACTTGTAATCTGCCCAAAGTTAGCGGCACAACTATAATTGAAGGAGAGAACCGGTGAAACCAGAACATTGGACAAGATTCTTCTCACTAACAATCTTAAGAGTTCCGGCAGGTAAGCCATAGTACGTTAGATGGAGCATAGTCTTTGGGACTGCATCTAGAATGTTCTGGATCTGGAGCAAGAGGCTATTTGACGAAGAGTTCCGTCTTCAATATGAGAGTTGATCAAGCCGTCCATTTACATATTGAGGTTCTCATAGCTATTCGATAGTTACCAAAATTGCAGTCCCGATAGGAGTGAGAAATTCACTGTGCTCCTCTATGTTGCTTCTTCTGTAATTTTCAGGTGAAACTTAAATGGTTTTTTGTAAGGAAACAAAAGTGTTGTCTGTGATGAGAAGATACCATCTTCACTGGAGAAATACTATATAAAGCAACTGCGATACTATTTAATGCGTAAGGAGTCAAGTAAGGAGCTGAGTGGTGTGCAGTCAACTGTCAGACATTTACATACAATGTCAATGGCTGGAACAAAGATGTTGAGGTGGACATATAACTACACAAGGAAATATCAGATCCACAACTAGGCTATTAAAAATCAATGTTCCGCGTCATCAATGAAAGATTAAATGAGGCTACGCTTAAGGTGGTTTTTTGAACATTTGGAGAGGAACCAAGTTGGAGCTTTGGGGAGATCTGAAATTAATTGCTGAACACTGAGGTACACGAAGGCCTTGTTGGTGCTGGAAGGGAATACTTGAGCGTGATCCTGTATTTCTGAAGTCAGGTGTTAATATCACACAAGGCAAGCATAACGGAAGCTAATATAATATGTATCTGGTCTCACTTAAAGTGAAAATAAGATTTGGTTTTGGTGGAAAGAAAAACAATTCATTGGTAAAAGGATGAAAGTACAGTCAAGGAAGAAGCCCAAAGCAAACTGCGTGGTCCAAGACATTTTATTGAAAATAATAAGCTAAGCACAGAGTAGTAGAATTGTTGAATTACATATTTTTACCTGATGGAAATTGAAAGGAGAGCATCTTCACGGATACTACAAGTGTTCTTTTGGTTCCTTTTCTGTATACTGTCAAGTTTCTTATGTTACCTGGAGGTGCCATATTTCAGACACCCTATAAATTATGAAAAGCTACACAAATATCCGATTAAATAGAATAGAAAATGTTCGAGTGCTGTGTTAAGCCTTCTGTTTCAGCTAATACTATTATTGTCTTGACATTGAGCTTCAGCTAGTTCCTATGCACCTCCCTTGATATTTTTGCTTTCTTTTGTTGAGAACTATAAATGCAGCTGGTCCTTATTGGATGGGTAAACTATTATACAATTTCTTAAAATCTCTTTCTAGTGAATTATGTTTTCTCAAAGAGCGATTCATGAGCACCCAGAGCATTAGCTCAACGGTAGGAGGGCCCTTGGTTCTCAAGCTGCAGTGGCAAGTTGATTCCCCAGGGGTGCATATGTGTGTTGGTGTGGTTAGGCTATGCCTGCCTTTACAACCCCAAAAAGAAGGTGGTTCATGAGAATAAACTGTATCTTTGATACTTTTCAAGCAATTGGATTATTACGGTTCGTTCTGCCGTATTGAGTAATCTGATATCAGTTATACTCGTCAAGAAGTAGATGAAATAAGCTTTGATATTGGAACAACACGTAGAAAAGACCGGACAACCGACTGCATCCTTCCTTAGACGGCACTTGAGACCTTTCAATATCTCAGTATTCCAAAGTCCTCTTGAACCATAAAGGTCTCTGTAGACACCATAGAATGAGGGGAAATGCTTTTGATAGAGGAAGAGGGAAATAATAGACATCTTACTAGCACAGGCTTAGTCCTTAAAAGCAAATGAACTGTCATAAACCATCAATGCCGGTACCGGGTAAAGAACAGTTTCCTCATGGTAGACCCAATGCGACTTGGTTCCAACACTTGTACTAGCATCCTGCAATCCGACACGAGTCGAGCGTACCTGGTTTGACCCATCGATACACGGGCTTACCTTGTTGGAGGCAGTGATTTGCTCATTGACCCATCGGATCCTCCTTAGCCCTGCCATCGAACACGAAAGATCCCCACGCTTTTCTCGTGCAGCTCAAGTCAACATCTAAGTGTTGCAGGTCAGTGTCCGGGCATTCAAACGACACACAATGGATTCAAGTAGCAAATACTGACAGCTGCCACGTCGACCTTTTGCTTCCAGTGCTCGTATCTCGATCTGCCACGTGGCCAGGCTATATTAACAAGGTTTCATTAATGCCTTGCACGCAGCAGTGGATGGTAGAGATTTTATCTGGCCAATAGAGTGAGTTAGTTTCTTGAAGACTTGTTTCTCTTGGAAAGGCTCTCCTTTGCAGGTTGGTGGAGTTTGAGAAAGTTGGTGGTAGAAGCAGCCTAGACACAACCCAGCTGAGCTCAGTAAGTGTTTGTGCCAGGTTTTTATAGCTGCTTCTGTTTAGACTTCTAGGCGTATGATATGCTTGATTATAACAACAACAACAATCAAACCTTTTCCATACATGAATTCTTTGTTTCCACAGAGCCCAATCATTTGCCACACTAGCATTAATTCAACATAAGCTAGATCATTCTTTATTATTTTTTAATATTTTTAACATTTTTACATTCTAGTTTCTCATACCTTTTTGCTAAAACTTCCTTTGGTATCTTTCTACACGTTCAAACCATCTTAAATGATTTTCCTTATTTTTCATCTATTGGTGTCACTCTAAATTTGTTTCTAATAACCTCATTACATATACAGTTTTTCCTTGTGTGATCACTCATTCATCTCAACATCTTCATTTCTACTACGAACATTTATTTTGTACATGTTATGATTAACTCTTCAACACTCAAAACCATAAAATATAGGGGGTCTAATTGCTTCTCTATAATATTTACCTTTCAACTTTAATTGTATCTTCTTATCATATAGAATATATGATGTCCCTCTCTATTTTTAACTATCCTGCATTGCTTTTATGCATAACATCTCCATCGATTTTTCCATGTATTTAAAACTTTTCTTATGAGAGATGTAAGACGTGACAATCTTAATTTCTATGTTATTTAACCAAACCTTCCATATATTCTCTTTATTCTACTAAGTCGAAGCCTCTACTCTCTAATATTTCTCTCCATAGTCCCAATTTCCTATTAACTTTTTCTTTAGACTCATCAACTAATACAATATCATCCGATAACTTACACAAAGGGACTTCATCTTGAATATATTTTGTTAACTAGTCAGTAACCAATACAAATAAATATTAACCTCAAGATAATCCTTCATGAAATCTAATATTAACCTCAAAGAAATGTGTGATTTCTTAATGGGTCCTAACACATGTTTGTGTCCTATCGTGCATATCTCTTATGGAATTGATGTATGTAAAAGGAATACCTCTTTCTTTCAAAACTCTCTAAAAAATATTTTTTGTTACCTTATTGTGAATACATAGACAAATGAAATTGTCAGATGAGTGTCTTGGAAAAACCGCACCCTGGCATTATATTTGATGTTGCATGTTTTACCAAGCAGGTTGATGTGGCAATTTTGGAGGTCGGCTTAGGTGGAAATTATGATGCAACAAATGTGGTATGCGCTTTTTGCTTTATGAGATATTCTTTTGTACGGCCAGAAGTATTTTGATTTCTATATAAATTCTGAAATTGGTTGACGTAGATGTCAATTGGATGAGTTAGTAAAGTACATGTCACATGTTGGTTAACCATTGACTTCTTACTGTGGACTAAGTTGTCTACGTGAAAATCGCTGCAGATCTCTTCCTACTAATACAAATATGATTATAATTGGCAAATAACTCACTGGGTTCCATCTATTATTCTCTAATCTTTTAATCAATAATTTCAAATTTTCAGATCATGGAGCCCATCATATGTGGCATTGATTCCCTGGGCTATGATCATATGGAAATTCTTGGTTAGTGCTTTCTGTTTTGTGCTTCTGGAAATGTCTTCTGAATTTCGTCTGTTGCTAGTTTGCATCCTTATGCTTTTCTTGCAAAAGTGATATTTTCATCTAATTGTCACGAGATCGTTCTGTCATATGTTCATTAGCTTTTGTGTTTGTGTTACCTAATGATAGAAACCAATGCATTCAGAAGATCTTCCTAAAGGAAAGAAAAATTCTTTTAATAAGGATTTAAGGTTTTACTTAGTGAAATCAGGAGGGTAGTAACAGGAATTCGTGAATATACAAATACAATGTGTGTTTTAGCTGGTACTATTCTGTAAAGCCTAAGATTCAGAATCTCATCTGGGAAAAGAGAATAACAGTTCAAATATGATTTCCCAAAAGTCTGATAGTTGTAGGGATGGCAATCACAGCCCCACCCACAGGTGCCCAACCCAGTTCGGGGGAATTATGATTTCCCAATGTGTGTTTGTGTTTGGACATTTGCGTGTTGGATGGTCAATGGCTGGGACTTTCGGGTGAGCGCCAGTTTGTAAATGCAGGTTTGGCAGTTGATCTCTGTCACTATTGGCTTCAGAGGACGGGACGTGGAGGAGAGTTTGATTTAGACCACTCTGTATGAGTTCATTCTCATGAATTTGCTGGATATTGTGGTTTTCTTCTTTGATACTAACTACTTATTAAACCAGACTTGCATTCCGCGGCAGTTTGTAGGACTAGTGGCAGCCAGGATGCAAGGGCGAGCGCAAATCATCCCCTATTTGTGTGTGGGAGTTCCTCATAAAGGCAATCCTGGATTAAGAAATGTAAGCTCTGGAGAGTAACTTTCTATTTGGATGGTGCACATACTCCTGAAAGCATGTAGGCATGTGGAAAGTGGTTCTGCAATGCCGTCAAGGAGGAAAAGCAGAAGAGTTTGGAGGAAAAAATCAGCGACCAGTTCGATGGCTGTGCATCACAAACACATGTGAGTGATGATAACAATTCAAAGTCTTATAGCAAAATATCAGTGCAGGAAAGTTCTTTTGATCTAAACTAGCATATTCTTTTTTATGACTTCCATATGTTTTAGTCGTTAACCCTATCATTATGGGGGACGTATCATTCAGCTGAATAATAATAATACTGCTGATATGTATCAATATGTATCAACCGTACTGTACAACAACAACAACTAAGCCTTTTCCCATACTAGACGGGGTCGGCTACATGGATTCTTTGTTTCCACAGATCCCTATCGTGTGCCATGTTAGCAGTTAACTCCCAATAAGCTAGATCATTCTTTATTGTTTCTTTCCAACACTTTTGTGGTCGTCCTCTACCTCTTTTAATACTTTCTAAATTTAGTTTTTCTAACCTTCTTACAGGTTCTTCTTTTGATATTCTTTCTGTATGTCTAAACCATCTTAAATGATGTTCTCTCATTTTATCATCTATTGGTGCCACTCCTAATTTGTTTCTAATAACCTCATTATGTATATGGTCTTTTCTTGTATGACCACTCATCCATCTCAACATCTTCATTTCTGTCACAGACATCTTTTGTACATGTTGATGATTAACTGCCCAACACTCAAAACCATAAAACATGGCAGGCCTAATTGTTGCTCTATAATATTTACCTTTTAATTTTAATGGTATCTTCTTATCACAAAGAATACCTGATGCTCCTCTCCATTTTAACCAACCAGCATTAATTCTATGTGTAACATCTCCATCAATTCTTCTATCACTCTGAAAAATTGACCCTAGATATTTAAAACTTTCCTTTTGGGGAATGCAATGTGTGCCAATTTTAATTTCTATGTCCTCTGAAGTAACCAAATGATCAAACTTACATTCCATATATTCTGTCTTTGTTCTACTAGGTCGGAGACTTTTGCTTTCTAATGTTTCTCTCCATAGTTCCAATTTTCTTTTAACTTTTTCCTTAGACTCCTCCACTAATACAATGTCATCTGCAAATAACATACACCAAGGTACTTCATCTTGAATATGTTTTGTTAACTCATCCATCACCATTATAAATAAGTATGGACTTAAAGTTGATCCTTGATGTAACCCAATATTAACTTCAAAGAAGTTTGTCATTCCTTCATGAGTCCTCACACATGTTTTTGCACCATCATACATGTCTCTTATAAGGTTAATATATGTCGTTCCTTCATGATGTATCAACCGTACTGTATTCTTTTAAAATAAATTAAAAACCAAAAACATACTAAAAAATTCAAAAAGAACAAAAATCCAAATACTGGTGATGAAAATTATTGATAGAAAATAATGTAGATGCATAACAAGTTAAGAAATATACATTAAAAGGTATACAATGGGTTTGGGGTTGCGTGCATATCAAGCGATACAATATGCATCAAATAGATCCTTGTATCATGTTGTATCATACTATTCAATATGATACAAGGGTTTGTCGATATGGATTGTAAACCCTCAATACACAGTCAGGTAACAGTATAATGTTTGTGTTGATATTCCTATCAATACAATGCATATCTCAATCTGGAACGACACGTAAATGCTGATTTTAGTTGCTTGATTAATCAAAACAGGCTAGCTGATTTGTAAATATGTAATGCAGATTCTGCTGTTCAATTGCATGTCAATCCGTGACCCAGTGCTGATACTTCTTGTGCTTGTTAATACTTGTGCTAAGCATGGTAATAGAAGTAAATGGATCATTTGTTGTATATGCTCATGAATCGATGCATGCTTATATTTCTTGCATTATCAAGCTTCTATTCTTGATATTGGTCCAGTGAAGACATTTCATCTTAACTTTACTTCTAGGCTCCCCTGTAAATGCCACGCTTGACTCTTATATGCACAAACTGTCATAATTCTGCTGTAAGCGAAATCATCAAGATGGTGATATTCTGAAATTATCACATCTGAAGGTTGGAGACAATGTCAGGAATATACTGTGATATTCTCAACCTGTTTTCAGACCATCATCTTTATTGCTTCACCTTCATGAGTTAATAACCGATTTCATCTTCAAATTTATTCCATTCGAATATGGGGACATAGTCTATAGAGAATGTCTAGTGGCTAGGTTGGTCTCTGTCTAATGTGGAAGATGATTATGAAAAATGGGGAAAGGAATGCTCTGTATTTCATCTTCTTTTTATTTCCAAAGCATTGTCATTTGGATGATATGATGATTGTCATTCTTAATCATGGTATTTCAGGCGTGGACTTCCAAAAAGCACTCTTTGTTCGTAACTCAACAACAGCCAATCGGTTGGTTACCAATTCGTCACCAGTGGCTGATCCCTCTGAAATCGACTTCTCTTGGCAGATGACACTTCAAAAAGTGTGGAAAAGCCTCATTCATGGTATCACATAAACCTAGTATACGAAGGACCTTCTCTTTTTAATGGTTTTCTTCCGCTAATTCATTGTGGATCCACGTACATGGAGATCATTTCACAGAAAATGCAGAGGCAGGCAAAAGGAAGGGAAGGAAGAACAACACAAGTTTTAAGGTGGCTTGGCCAGAGATGCTTGCTCCATCAACAAGTCAGGAAGAAGATTTTCACCATAGTCAAGAGTTGTGTATACTCCACACAATCTCTCACACTTAAAAACACTAATCCCTAACCCTGCTCTGCACATCCTATTATGGTGTTGTCTCCCCCAAAAATATCAGCAAGAGACGCTCATCCCCTGCACGACTACCAACAGAAACCTCTATAAAATATTGCAATCCGGGTCACACTGCAAGCTTTTATGATCGGTTCATGGTTCGTGTCTGTCACACATTCAAGACATATCAACAGTTCTGATGGAGAATACACATATTAGTGATTACGATACAATATTGCTTTTCCAGAGTTAAACTATAATATCGTATAAGATAGATCACATTGGTGACCGAGAATTGAGCTAGCCTACCTCTCTGATGATAAACCTTCTTTTCAGTTTTGACAATTATGTTCATCTTGGCATCCAGATCTCCATTTCTTTTCCTGGCATGCAAGGTTTTGTAGAGTTCTTTTTCTTGTGAATTACAACGTAACTATACGTGTTCTGACCTGATAGGAGCAGGTGAGAAAGAAACTCTGGCCGCCATGTACAAGGGGAAGGATGTGGAGTTTGTACTCAATGGTGAGAGAAGTGCAGTCTTCTCTTCCCTTCCATTAGCGATCGAGCGGCTAAGACGCAGTGTTCAGCTAAATGAGTTGGTCCATCTTCAGGTACACCTTTCACCCAGTGATGAATTAAACTAAATAGAAGTTTATATGCTTCCTAAATTTCGTTCGTGGTAGACCCTTCAGTCATCATTTATGTCAGCAGCACCATTGCATTGCACCTCCCACCCCACCCTCTGTGTGTGTGAGAGAGAGAGAGATTTAAGATGCCTTCGAAAGGTGGTGTTTAACCATTGTATTTGTGTTATCAGGTTCTTGTGACTGGTTCGCTGTATTTAGTGGGAGATGTTCTGAGATTGATCCACTGTTGAAAATTTTTCAGCTGCGGGTTCTTCGAATGAACGTAAGAGTGTTTTCCCACAATAAAAATTTGAGCTTTCTTGATGTGGTTTTTGCTCTTCAATTTTCTGGTAGAAAGGCTGAGAGGACATATTCAGAGAGACTTCTTTTTAGTTGGTTTCTTCATTGCATGATTTCCTCAATAAATGTGATCTTTCTTGGTGATATTATCTTCCCTTTAGAAACAAGATAGAATTCTAGTTTTTAATAATGAATACATCTGTTCTTAAGGTGTCTAACTCATGACCTTCAATTTGCGAGTCAATCTCCTAGCAATGTAAGCTATTGCTCATTGGGGACAATAAATCTGTTTTTAAGGTTGCTGAATCCTCACCTTTCTCTTTGAGGAGGGAGCCTTTGATTAGTAGTTAATAATGAATTAGTGACTAATCATGATGGTTAATGAATCTTATTGAACAAGCCACTTGTGCCTTCTAGAGCCTATAGCATTAAAAGACACTACCAAACATCAATACTGCATGGCAAATTGGCATTTTCAATCAATTGGACCAAGTTTACATGGAAGGAACCAAATAAAATCCCCCCCACCCAAAAAAAAAAGAATAACTGGGCCCCTTCTTTAAGGGCTATTTTCAAACAAAACCCTTCTTTGTTATTATTTACAATAAAACTTTCTTATTCTTTGATTTGATGTGCTGCGCAGCTGCTGTCTTGCTACAACGATTACATGTACCAAAATGGCGTTAAAAAATAAAATGTGGATTGCTTTGATAGCATAAAGTGGTGATTTGCCCCAAACGATTCCGAAATATAAAATTGGCCGTTTGTGCGACTAGAAGCAATCGGAGTGTGGCGGGCGCCCGCATTGCGTTTTTAAATTGTGCACAGCACGTGCTGAACAAACTGTGGGCAACAACCCGCTGGCTGTCTAAAACTGCTGGTAAAGGCGTGGCCTATCAAACACGACCTGACAACCCGACACGAAAATACCTTAGCCGAGTCGGGATTCTGCACAACTAGGCCGTGTCTATCCCGGTCTAAGGAAAAACAGCAAAAACTGGGTCGGGTCAGGTGGACCCTAATCTAACCTGACCATAACCCTATTTTATATATTTTTAGTTTTACACACACGTATATGTATGTGCATAATCTTGTATAAATATTTTTCACTATCTAATTGACATAATCGAATAGGACAACCATTCAATGTAAAAGACTGAAGGGTAGAAGTGGTCTCAATCGCTGTAACAATCGACGTATTCTGTTCTCGCATCAAATGTGTATAGTTTGGAAACTAAAAGTGCCCAACAAGATTTCTGTGCTTCTTTGGAAGTTTATGCATCACGGCATCCCAACAAAAGACAAATTAACAGAGACCTCTAGTGGCACACGAGAGCGAGATTTTCACTTAAGATTTAAATTCAAAAAACAAAAAATAGATATGTACTTTTTAATTTTTCAAACTCAAAAGGAAGAACTTAGGTTTTTTGAATATTAACTACCCGATCTAATGATGAATACAGCACCAAATCAATGTTCTAGAAACAGTCTTTCTTTCTCTCTTACACACACATAAATAAATTATATATATATATATATATATAGTTAAGTGCCCAAATAAAATGGAAGTGTGGAAAGATATTAGGTCAAAAATGATCTCCCCTTAATATGGGCATGATTTTTTTTTTCTGAGTGGTGGTGAAATGTTATAAATACAATAAAAGGAAGATTTTGGTGGAAGGACAGTTAGCTAAAGAAGCCTTTGCAATGTGGAGAATTTGAATGGCACGAAATGAAACAAATGGCAGATAAATTACTAATGCTGATTTGATTTCGCAAACCCTGAATAAATTGGTAGATAAATATATGAGAGAGAGAAGAGGAACCTTACCCGCTTCTGCAGGTTAGTTCGGGTTCACCCGGACCCAGAATTTCACGGGTCGGGTTCGGGATTGTCACTTCTAAGTGCAGACAGGTAGATTGGATCAAGATCCAGTATCCGGAGCCAGTAACCAAACTTGTAGCTGGGCAGAAGGAAGATTTTCCAGTAGAAACCGGAGGCTGGGCTTCCGGTGAAATAAAATAACGTGAGTCGGGGCCTTCACGCGAGCGCCGCGTTTCACCAAAGAAGCATAAAGAATTTCTGGAACCATAAACGGACCAATTTGTCTTTTGACTAAGAGAATAACCTATATACCCTTCATTAACTGGTGGGACTTCACGTTATAAGAAGCGAGTCAAGTGCCGTGAATGGGCCCTCACGTAGTCTCACGTCTTTCGGATCTCATTAAGTGTTGGACCCCATCGGTAGAAACTGAGGGTTAGATTTGGACTGGATCCCATCCTTAACAAATCCAACTGTATCCAATCTTCACTAACTACATGTAGATTCCAAAATTCACAGTGGAGTTGAACCATTTACTGTAATTAGGTCTTGGATTTGGATTTGAATTTGACCCATCAACATCCTTATAGGACCATTTGTGGCCTAAAGGTTAGGACTGGTAAACTAGCCAACCGAACCAAACAGAGGCAAGTTCACAGTTTGTTTGTCAACTCCAGATCTTGTTCATATTTGGCTCTGGTTTGTTGAAATTAGTCAATATAGATTACACCACAATTAGAGTTTGTTGTTCTTTCTAATATTTGAAGGTCAAACGATTAATTACATTATATCCACTCAATTGTTTTCTGGTATATATCTATATAAGTTTTGTATACTTAACTAAATGATCATTATACAAGCTGAGCCAAGCTGAACATGCTTGTTCAAGTTCAGTCTGTATAGCTCAATAAGCCAGCTTATGTACAGTTTATTTAGATCCATTGAACACGAGCGAACTCATTATGAATTGAATTATCCAAACCACGAGTAGCTTGGTTCGTTTACCGGCTCTACTTAAGATCTAGCTCGTAATCGTTCTTGTCAAACGTTTAGGTACCAGGCCCATCCAAACAGCACCCAGGGTCCGACGGGTTCCTATTCTCACCCAAGCCAGGGAAGGGTCTTTTGGTCAATTCATATAGTACGGAAGCCAGCGTCGCTCGTGGATGAAGCGGAAAAAAGCAGTGAATGGGAATTGCATGGAGTGCAGATTGTGCGGGTTTGGGAAGCCATGACCACCGGAGAGCCACACCAGGGAACTGTCATTTGCTCCCAAGGAAGAAGAATAGAAGATAGAAGGAAGAAAGTAAACGCGATCACACCAACGATTTCCGATTGATTGCATTCTCCATTCGCCCTCGTTAGAATTAAGAGACTCGTCTTTTTAGAGATTTTCTGGGTAATGGTTTTCTTCGTGGTTCGTCTTAAATCTGCTCTCTTTGATTTCCTAATCTCGGAGGTTGATCTTTAGATTTGTAAGGGTGGCTTGTTTCTATGGATGGTAAATCCAATACTTTTCTTATGAGCGGTAGGCAGATTGATCAGACGGATAGGAAGATGGAGCTTGTTGAGAGTGGTGGTAGTGGGTGGTTTCTGGATTTCGGCTTTGCTGATGAAGCTCGCCGTGGTGAATACTTGTGGCCTTTACAGGTTAATCTTAGGTATGTATATCTTTTCTCGCTTTCTTCTCCTCTTTTTACTTCGTCACTGATTCATGGTAAAAGATCCGACTAAGTTTTTGCTAATATATGTTACCTACTTAACGTAATTTTCCTCCCCATACGGCTCACTGTAAGCGATTCTTGGTTATTTTGTTTTGAGTTTCAAATTTAACTGTTTTCTTTTTCAGACGCTATTTCAGAAACCTTTCGGGAACCGCAAATCTGAATGAGGTCTTTGGTAGTCCTACGTAAATTTCTTCACTATAATCTGGTTGTTTGGTTAGAGAAGGTTCTCTCGTAAAGGTGGGTTTGAAGGTCAATGATTCAAGGTGTTCTTAAGAATGAAGTCACTCGGATGCAGCCTTATACCCGACCCTGATGATCTCTCTCTCTCACTCACTCACACACAGCCTTACACAGAGAGAGACACACACATACAGCCTTACACCTAGATTTCTTTGAACTCTCTCTCACGCACACACACACGCATGCATGTCATGCAGGCACGCAACAGTATCTTATGGCGGCTCCGCTCCTTTTAGCACACAGTATCTGTGACGATGCCATATGACTTGTAAGGCTCACATGTTTAAGATCACGCGCAGCCAGCTTTTGTGAGTGACCTGGTTGGATTCGGTTCAGATTTAGATAAGTCCAGGTCTGAGTACCATCTCAAGATGCACTGCTATATTCAGATATGGGTCTCTTTTGGGTCAGATTTAGATTTGGTGCTTTGCGAATCTAAATGGGGACCGAACCTTGACTCACTTGGATCTACACCGAGTCCGACTCATTGACACAATGACACCCCTGGCCTGGCCTGACCCAAAAACTAAAACATATATAAGATTTACATAAACTCAACCGAAGATAACGTGGTGTGTTTTATTTTGTAGTGATCAACACGTTGATTGTTCTTGCAAGGAAGCGATCGTGGAAAAACCTTCCGTGAGGAAACGGTATGCATTCGTTATGCAATTCAAGCAAAAGGCACCCATGTTTTGGATTGGGTTTGATTTAGGGGCAACAGATCGGGTCGACGGTGTCGTGTCACTTCGAATTCGGGTTGTTCTCAGAAAAATTGATCTTAGGGGCTATTGGTTTCAGAAAGAGAGTGGAAATGCCATCTTTCTTATCTACTTGTTTACTCGCTGATAATTCCAGGGTTCATGATGAATTGCATACTGGCCGTCGATCTAAAGCTTGTCTTGAAAAACTGCGAAGAGATAGGCTTAATGGCCGGTACTCTCTCTCTCACTCTCTCTCTCTCTCTCTCTCTGCGTGTGGCAATTGTGATCGTGAAATTAGGTTAGTTTGAATGGCGGGACCTTACGGGATGGAAGGAACTCCGTTGTCCTTTGGTTGGAGCCACACGATGCAAACGGCGTGCAGAGTGGGGCTGCCAGATTCCGCTTTTGCCGTGGAAAAACAAAGTTGGGCATATTAGTGTCAGCATCACAGAACGGCTACTAATGTCCGGGAATTCAAACGCAACGCTAGAGTAACCTGTTTAGCACGGTACTAATTGAGGGACTATATGCGATTTTCAGGTTCGAAGAGTTGTGCTCGATGGTGGATCCGAGAGGTGCTCTGAAGAGCGACAAAATCGCCGTTTTGAGTGATGCAGCGCACACTGTGAATCAACTACGAGCAGAGGCACAGATGCTCATCGATGCCAATCAAGCATTGCACCATTCAATAAAGTGCCTCAAGGTAAACCTTTTACCAGCAGCTTGGGTATAATATTAAGAGCCGAGTTCCAGTGGATGGAAAAGCTTTGCTGGAAATATAAGATGTTCGAGCCAACCGAACTTCAAACCAAACTTGATCTATTGAACGAACGGGTCACTTTGGTTTAAGACTTTGAATTCCTAAAAATTTATCTTTAAGTTGAAGAAGAAAGAGAGTAATCTGTTACTTTTTTTCACTCTCTAATCTATCTGTCTGAAAATTAGTGAAGAGCAAAACGTGTGAGTTGATGCCTTCCCTCATGAATTTTACAGTTTTTTTGTTATATGCATTTTACGGATTTATGTTATGTTTGCTCCAAAGAAAATCGTTCTTGGACATGTACATAGACGACCTAAGGACGTTCTTATAAAAAATATAAAAAATTAAACTGTGAAAATGTTAGAAAAGGAAGAAGATGACAATAAATGGGTTGAAAAGAAACAATAAAAATAATTTATTTTATATTGAGTTAAATGGTACAATCTATGTAAACAAAGAATCCATGAGAAAATGTTTTTGTTGATGTATGTCATGTTTGCTCCACATGCACATGCCTGCAGGCCGAGAAGGTGGAACTAAGGGATGCGAAGATGAAGCTGAAAGAGGAGAAGGAACGCATAGAGCAAGGAATGGTAGCCATGAGTATGCCGTCTCCTTTCATTCAGGTTCCCGTTCTCGCGTTCCACGGAGCCGCATTTTCTTTTGATTCTAAGGCTACTCTGATCTATCATGACCACCCGTTTCCGACGATGTGGCAATGGATTCCCCCAGCGACTTTGGATACGTCTCGGGATCATGTTCTGAGACCTCCTGTTGCTTAAGATTTTTTTGTTCTACCGTCTCTGTCTTGTTATTCTGGTATCATCCCGTGTGTTTATGAGAAGGATCTAGTGGGAAGACGTACTGTTTGTGAGAATTCAAATCACAGTGGGTGTTTGATCTATTTGGATTGCAGTGAATTTGGGGAAGAGACTTCAAATCATCTTCAACTCAAATTTCTCGTTTCAATTCAGCACTAATAAATGAATTCCCAATCCTTCAAAATCTCCTTTAGAAATTCGAATTCAATTAAAACTACAAAAAGATTCATAAGGGTGTGATGCCGGACGTCAGTGCAGATCCCGGTGCAGGATACAACATCTTTAACAGAACATGAATACGGGTACATGTTAATATGTAAGTATGAATTATATTATATCTCATAACTAAAGGGAAAACTTAGTTTTCATAAGTTAATAAGTTATTGTTCATTGGTAGAGAGATTTCTAAAGCCACACCCCAATTATCAAGGACACCCACTTTTCCTTGCCGCTCCCTACGCATGCAGCCCCCTCCCCTCTCTCTACTAATCCCATGAATACATCTCCTCCCCTAATCGTCGGAGCTGTTGCTGTTGCTATCATGGCGTTGCGGAAGCTGTCTATCAACTAAAATGAAAGAGACGCGTTCTAGAACACGCATCTCTTATGGACCAGTCGGTCTTGCAAAAAGAGAGAAGGAGCATGTCACGGGTTGCACTTGGAAGAGATGTACAGGGGCTGGGTCTCTTCTCCGAAGGAGATGAACTCCCGTGTGTTTCTTTTGTAAAGGAGATGCCCTTGGGTTCATGTCTCCACCTTGGAGATGTATCGCCTTTGAAGATCAGGTCTTACCGCCTTTTTTTAAATATGATATGTAAAGGTCGATTAGATAGTCATAAATGACTTATAAGGATGATAACAAAGACGACAAAGACAAGAAAGGGAGAAGAAGTAAGAGAGAAGGACAACTAAGCGCATGAGTTTTCATTTTAAAGAGTACGTCAAAGCTATAAACTTTTCTAACTTTAACGAGTGCAGCTCGTCTTAGCATGAGCTCAGCCGGTCACGTATAAGCAAATAAGACGAGAGCAAACAGGTGTTGGCTCTGGTCATTAGCCTTAATTACCAGCTTAAGACATTATGGTTAGACATGTCTGACTTGGTTATGGATTCAGGCGGCACCTTCCAGGCAGTAGCTGTCACTTGTGTCAGCAATGGGCTAATTCATTTTAGGCACAAGTCCAGCCCATTTCTTTGGTAAATTGGGACATGGCTCTTCTCTACCCAACCCCAGGGCCGGGTCAATCATGCTGGGATTAGGGCTGGTAGTAAGAAGCCAAACAAACCCAACACAGGCCACTCATACAAGCTAGCTCATGCTTGTATATTTTACTAACAAGGAACCTGTTCAGGAGCGGCTGTTGTTTCATGACGAACCAAGTTTGGGTATGATGAACCGAACCTAGACTCATTCGAAATGGTATTTACTTGTCTGAGCTCGTATTTTGAGCTTGTTGGGGCTCATCTTTTTTTCATGTTCAAAAGATGTCCTGGTATTGCCTAGAAAACATGTAGTTATCGCTGCTAACCCAACAATAAAGAGACAGTTTATAGTGATGATGAAGAGCTTCGCGAATCGATCTAAGCGAAAACATTTTGTTTATGTTCATCTCAGTTAAGGTGATGAGCTGAACAAGCCAAATCGAGTAGATCTATGAGCTTCTTGGTTCTTTACCAGCCCTACCTGGGAACCCTCGGTTCAACAGGCTTGCAGCCTAACTTGGTTAATTTATCGTGACTTTGGGTCCAAGTGCATATGCGAGTAAAACACTATGAGCCGGGTTCAATCCTCATTGGGTCTAGGCTAGACACGTTTCCAAGTAAATTGCTCCTGGTGTCTTGAAATCAATAATCTGGTTCTTCTGGAACCACGAACTGGAATAAATCAGGTTCCACCAGTTCCGGTTACTAACCGGCATTTTTGGTTATGGGTTCCACCGTTACAGTTTGAATAAAAAACTAAAGAAAATGAGAAAAGACCCTACAAAATGGAATCAGAGTCTCGGCGGTCTCACTGCTGGTTCTGGTTCTGGCCTGACTCCAAGAAAGGAAGTAACCGGTTACAGTTTTGGATCGGTTTAATCGGTTTCGTTTTTTCCCGGTTTTCACTTAGGTTCGTTTCTAGTTCAAATTGCCGGGCCGATTTAGAACCGGTTATTTCCGAGTCAGGTCATCAGTCGGTGCGTGCGTTCAGTAATCATACAAAAGACGATCGACACCCACGGGAAGTTTGATCCCGCGCGAGGTCGAATCGACGGCAAAATTTCCTTCTCCCCTGGAACACGAAGCAAGAAGCGGAAGGGAGGACTGTTCAGCTCATCTGGAACGTCCCTTCCCCACCTCCTAGGGTTCCTTTTCTCACCGTTCATTTCCTTCGTTCAGGGGGAATCGTTTGGTTAAGGATTCCGAGGGGAAAGAGAAAGGTGGCTACTAGGGCTAGAGTTTCTTTTCCCTCTTGATCGAGGATCGCATAGGGTTTTTTCTTCCCTTGTTGTTGGGAAGGACCGAGTCAGAGAGATGGATTGGGGGAACGTGACAGTGGAGGATCTTGTTGACGCCCTGAGGGAAGTAGATTGGTCTTCGCCGCCTCGTCCGCTCAGCGAGTTCTTCTCGAAATTCACCGTTCCCAGATCCTTCGCTAAGTGGGACAGCCGTCTCAAGTGCAATTTCTACTAGTACGGATCTCTCGCTCGCTCGCTCTCGCACACACACACAAAACACGCGAACACACACATACGCAGTTCTATATTGCTGCGGAGCATTGCTGCTCTTTTTAGGTTGTGTTGTGTATGTAGAAATCTGGATAATCTTTATTGTAATTCTGAGTGAACTTTGTTTTAGTGGTGGACGTTTGGATTCGGATGGGTAATGACTCCGAAAAGGAGTTATGGCGACAACCACGCTAACAAGAGAGTGTTGAGAAACATGCATGATCTATATGGTGGATTTTAGGTGTCATTTGCTGATAAGTTTGTTGTCAAATGATTTGTGGGGACCGTCTCATCGATGCGTTCCGTTATTTATTTCCTGTTTTTGCATATGCGTGCAGTTTTTCTTCCTCCCATTTATTTTCTAGTTTGGGATGATTTTCTTTTGTTGAGTGCCATACTCTGATTTACTCTCGGTGGTTAATATTGTGATCATAGGGAGAGTTGATGGTATTCACATTCCATTATTTTGTCAGATTTCAATAAGCTTAGAACCTGAAGGAGAAAATGGCTCTAAGAGCAATATTGCTAGATATTTAATTATATAATTTATAATACTCTTCTGTCTGGTATTGATAATCAAGTGAATATAAAAATTCTTCTGATGGTTTGTGGGAATCAAGAAGTAGCAACCTAAAAAATCAATCTTCTTGTTCTCCATATAAGAACTCTTGGTAGCAAGCACTGGATTGGACCATTCTGTCAAATGGTTGGGCATGAAAGTTCACTCGTTCTGTCATCATATTTATGTAGTTTGAGAACGTTACCACATGGAGCAATCATGGGTACGTACTGCAAGACAGAGACTTGTCATGCGGCATGCGCTAATTTATCATAATACATGATTCAATGGAACCTGTAGACGTTAATGCATCCTAAAGTTACCACTCTGCACCTGCATTGTGCTATCTGACTGACATTCACACGTAGTATCTTTTTGGTCCACCCTCATTCAGCTTTGCGAAACAATGTTGACCTTCTTTCTCATTTCTTCTAGTAAATGCCAGCTATAATTTCACCATCTTCCTTATTTTCTTATCTCCATCCGCTCGGCACCTCCTTTTTCTTTTTTGAGAAACATCATATGAAACTTGACGCCTCCAACTACTTTTGTGGTTTAGATGTCAATTCAACCTTTTCAAGGAATTTAAGTGTGTGTTTTTATAGAAAGAGATCTCTACATAGCTAGAGTACGGTTTTCTCTGGTTTATAGTCGATGTCGTTGTTATATTCTTTTTTTGGAATGAAGTTATTTTTTTGTCATCATTATTTGGCGTATCACATTCAGAGGCATGGAAAGACGTGCAATTCAATGTGGTTTTTTAGGCTTTTGTAATAATCTACATGGTCTTTTGTCTCAATATATGTTTTGCTGTATGAATGTGTTCTTCTATTTTACTACTAGGCATTGATGGCATTTTGGTTGTGGTTTGTGCTGTTTGCAGTTATCGGACTAATTACTTCATTATGATAACGTTTCTTCTTGGTAAGATGAGTAGATCGTTATGTCTATCCTTGTAAACTTAGATGTCTTGATGGTATGTATTTGACCCTGTGTTTTCTACTTTCGATTCTACAGGGATGGGATTTCTTAGGAAACCAACTGCTCTTGTTGCTGCTATTTTGGCAGGTTTTGCAATCGCCTTCCTGAATGATAGGTAATTTTGGCTTTTCATAGAGGCTTTGTCGTGCTATTTGCATGTCTAACTGGGTATAGATGAGATCGTCATGTTGGTTTCTGTTATTCTGGCATCTGAGTAAATTAACTATGTTTGGCTCATAAAGCTTAATAAATATATTTTGTCTTACAACTCTGGGGCTTTTAAATTTCCAATCTGTTCCTCCTCCTAAATGAAATAATGCCTTGGAAATATGATATAATCAAAATTTAAGATTGGCATCCGACTATAGGCAGGTTGGAACTGCTTCAGATAGCTTGTCGAAGCCTTTATGGTAGAAATGCCAGGATGAACAAACTCTTTTGCACCTTTGGATGTTGAGCATTATTTATATATTGCATTATGATGTGTAATGCCACGGATCTCTGTGTATATTTTGTTTCTTCTAATTTGTATATGACAATTCATTTAGGCTGTTGGTTCTTGGTCTTGACTGAAGCATTAGCTTTACAGCTTTGCAGTTAGTTTTAATGAGAAGGTGACAAGAACTGTCAGGCGTTTTTCACCACATTTGGCTGCAAAGATGAGGCCACCAATCAGGTACGTCATCATAATCTGGTTACTGAGTTGACTTTCCTTCATTTGACTATTTTAGTTGAGAAAGTTGGTTGTTCTGGTTATGTGAATAAGCTCATCGGACTGTTTATTTCTGCCGCAGACCTGTTATCCGTGGACGCCCTTCTGGAAGGAGACCAATACATATTTGTGGTTGGCCTCGTTGGTTGTTCGTTCTGGCTCTATCAGCTGGTATGGAATTGTGAACTTTGGTTGGATCAGATTAATACTTGAGGAACATGTTTCAAGCATTAATTTTTGTATATGTACTTTTAATTTTTCAGCAAGTGGTATTCTGTGGTTTGTCTCTTGTGGTATTGTCACTGTGCTATATGCATTTCTTATTGGCCTTCTAGGTAATTCCTTTGTAACCCTTCTTCTTTATATGTTGGTTCTTTTGTGCCATAACATCTCAACTTGTTATGTTTGGACAGCTACTTTTCTCCATGCAAGTTTCAGAACTCCTAACTTGAAAGCTCGTCTGAATACATTCCGTGAAGAATTCCGTGCAGTATGGCGGAACTATAGTGAGTTGTAATGAGGAGACGTTCACATGTGGTTTATGTGCCAATGTAAGTGAGCTTTTCAATGTTTTCATCATGTGTTAAATGACATTAAAATCGATTAAAATTCTTATTATGCATACAATAAGTGTTGTATCTATTTGATGTATTCTATTTTGCATGGGTGCCAGAGTGAATGCGAAAAGCATCTAGTGCTTAAGTTCCATTATATTCTATTTGACATGGGTGCCTGAGCCAGAGTGAGTGCAAATAAGGATCTAGACTTCTAGTGTGGTAATTCAATAAACTCTAGCTGCACAGACACATTGTGTGTGTGTGTACATATTCATGCATGCGTTTATACTTGCATGTTAGAGTGCAAGAACTTGTTTACTTCTGGCACTTACTCTCTTGATGTAAATCTGAGCAACCTAAAATGCTATATCGTTTTGCTCCGAGTAATCAGAGTAAGCTGACGTGGGTAACAAGTGGGTGCCTTGACCTTCTGGAACCATCTGTGCAACATGGAATTTGTATTATGTATTATCTAGATAGTTACTCGATCCGTTCACCATTTGAAGAACCGGTGCAGCTTCTATAGTATGGAAAGCCTTTTAGGACTCTTCCGTTTGAAGTAGTTCTTTTGCTCTTCTTGTGTTACTCCTTCTCCCTGTCCTGTTCGATCCCTGTGGCACCATTATTGGGTCTTTTTCAGCCAAGTGATGGGTCCTGCCTCTGATAGGAAGGAAACAATTTACACTCGGCCTTATGTACGTTACTTTTGGCAGGTGCAGCATTCCGCTGTTTTGGAATCTTAGGGGTTTCACATCCTATGCAATAGTTATTTCACGTCTTGTCTTTCATCGCCAGTCTTTAAGTTGACTTTTTCTGATAATGCATGCAAAAATTTGATGTTTTTAAAAGTAGTTTTGCTTCTTTTTCAATTCTAAATACGTGTTGTTAGATGGCTACTTGACAATTCGTTTGTGCACTAATTTCCATTCAGCGGTTCTAATTTTCCTCCCTATTTTTCTTATTGCTGGTGGGTTCCCTGGCATGGGATGAATTTTAGTTTTCTTTGTTCTGGTTTATCCTGGTTGTAGTTATGATCTGGCAAACCGCTTCTTCTTGTCCTTTCATCTCATATGATTTGTGGTTTATTCTTAACATTTTATATGGGAGCGGTGCCAACATAAATGCTGCCTAGTGCTTTTTGTTGATGGCATGGACGTTTTTGTGATTTCCTGTTCTCAAGTTTCGTCTAACAATTCTTACCATCTACTATTGTGATTGATAAGACAGAGCCAAACCGTTTGAAAAACTTCGGGTTTCCTCTTATAGTAGAAGAACTCCATTTCTCGTTTGTGTTCAACATTATGAAGGGCATATATTTGATGGTAAAACACTTTTTACTTTTGGAGCTGTATTCTAGGGAATAGATTGACAGACATTGGCTGCGTGATGTTGGAGTGTCGACCTCGACACGGGTGCGACACTGACATCGTGTCGGTGCGACATGGCAAAAAAAATAATGCAAATTTTTTTTTTGTAACTCACGGTTCTGCCGTCTATGGTGTATTTATCCTGGAGAACCTGATCAAAGAGGGAGTAATCCGTGAAAACGATGAAACCGAAGCCTCTTAGTCGACTCGTGACCTTATCTCCCTTATGACCACCTGAGTTACCTCACCATAGTTTCCAAAATCCTCCTTTAGTTTTCTTCTATCATCTCCCATGAAACTCTACCGATGAACATAGAAAAATATCTCAACGCGGACCTTCTTCACTTCCTTTTGTGTGGATATTTCATGCTTTAAAATATATTATCGATTTTGAAGTTCGGGTTTTTTTGAATAAATGGGTCTAGATAGTGAAGATTGATTTGTGTAATTTGTGTATTATGATGAAATTAATAGTTGTTTACCGTTTATGTGTTTTGCTTTAATATAAAGTTGTGTATTTGCTATTGTCATATACTTATGTTAATTGATGTCTCACTTGTTGTAGCTTGAATATTATATATAATATAAATATTATATACCCTAACCGTGTCGCCGCACCCAAAATTTTTGAAATTTGCCGTATCTCGCACCCTCACCCACACTCGTGTGAGATAGCTGCTAGGGCCATCATCGTCACCCTCCCTTCTAGTTGGGAACCTTTATTGATTGTGCAAAACTATTTTTTCTTTCTTTTCAAATTTGCCCTTCAAAGTTTTCTATCATTAACTTTTTATCAAGTAACTTCCCCTTGGTGCGTAGGAGTGGTGCCTGTTATCAAGCAGTGCACTAAGTTGTTCTGAGGTGTTATGGTGCATCACTTGACTTGCAACCTCCATACTAAAATAGCATTTATGTTGCACCCAGAGCGTTGGTAACTTAGCTCAACTGGTAGGGCGTATTCACGCCTCTGTTGTTGGTGGGGAGTTCGACTCCCAGGGGTTGCATGGTGTGTGTGTGTCTGGTTTGTGTGTTAGGCTGCGGCCTCCTCGTGTCAAGAGAAAAACATTTATGTTTGTCTGTTTATTTATCTACCTATTTATATCTACTTTCCGTGTGTCTATGTTTCTAGCTGTTGATATTTGTTAGTCTAGTTATTTATCCAACCTAGTATTTATTGCTAGGACCGTTGCAATACTTCTGTATGTTCTTATGTATGTGTTCATGTATTGTAATATCACAAGGGTATCTTCTTATCTTCTGTTTCATTTATTTCAGGAACCTTGGATCATTTCATCGGGATGTACTTGAATCTTCGGTGGTGTCCAGTGCTTTTGTTTGGATCCCCATCAACCGAAACAGGGGCTGGTGAAGCATGCCCTATGTACAGCAACGGGTCCTTTTAAGTTACGGTCAAGTCCTAATGGAAGATTATGTAAGAGTGATTTGAGCGAGAAATGCCACGATTTATGGTGCATGCTTGTATTGCCATTATTGACTAGTATAATTGATTATTTAGTAATTGACATTACTAATCCCTTTAGTTTGTGTTAATCTTTACATGCTGCTGCGAGTTGCTAATCTGGATTGTGCGGGACAATTGTTGTGGCTCTGAGCTCAATACCTTGGCGACTATTCATCACTTGATGAATGGTGGCACTGAGGATATGATTCTAGTTTTTCCAGTCCTATTAGTACTGAGAGTCGCATCTAGGGTGGCATTTATCTAGATATTTTAATTGGGACTCAGCACTTGTATATTTTCGTTTAGGTTTGGCTGAAAAGTGGCTTACAAGTTTAGACCTAAAGTGAAATACTGCAACGAGGTTTTGTCACTTCACATTCAAGTTTTTAAGTTTAAAAAATATAAATAATTTAAATGTAATCCTTCTAAATTTTTATAATCAAGTTCTAACATTTCTTTTTTCAATTGATAATATGAGTAACCTATTCAATCTTTCTTGAGACATTGTTAATTTCAATAAGATGTTATTAATTTTAATTTAAAAGCATTTTCCAGCTGAAGTTACATTTACTGAAATAAATATCATACTTTGAAATATTTGGGGCCTAGATTAATGAGTATATATGTCTTGAAGCTTAAATCTATTCAGGGAAATTTTTTTGAGCCCAATGTATAAAGTTCTGAGGTATTCAATAAAATTTTTTGCCTATAAAAAATTATATTATGACTAAAATTTTGAGGACAAAAAAAATCGGAGGCCTAAAGTAATTGCTTTAGAGGCTTTACCCGCGAGCTGCCCCTGAACTTCATAGAGAACTAAAACCAAGTGTTCCGTGAAATTTCTGAAGGGGAATTCTTCATGAAAGTTCGTCCAGCCATCCTGATTTTTTCACTACGAACTGCACCCCCTGCCTTGACCTCGAGGTGTATATTACCAGTGTCGCTTCATCTGCAGTGAACACTGGCTCACCTGAACACGCCATATTGTCATCTCCATCCTGCACACGATATCTCTTGGACCCGGAAGGGAACAGAGGACATGTTTTTTACTATAATATCGCTCATGCGTATCTCGGGAAGACGTGACGCGAGAGGGAGACGGAGAAAAGGAGAGAGAGAGAGACAGAGAGAGGGTGTGCGCCAGCAGCGCTAGAAGACGCGTCGTGGGGTCCGTGTGTAGCAAAAAGGTGTGTTTGAAGTTGATGAAACTTGCAAGTTTATATGTCCTCGTAGCAACAATTAAGCTTTTTTCCATATTAGACGGGTCTGCTACATGAATTCTTTGTTTCCACATAGCCCTACCTTGTGCCATGTTAGCAGAGGACACTATATATGCAAATTAGAGAAATAGGAGAGAGAGTCAAATATTTGTCATATTATTATATTCCACCAACTTCAACTGGAGTGACGATAGAAACTTTAATAAGGATTTGCTTTAGTCAGTCCCATAAAAGTTTTTTAGAGGAAAGAAGGTGAACTTTAGAGGTGTCATGCCATTGATATTGTGCTTTTGTTGTTTTCAGTTGAGAAAGCTTGATAGATTCAATTATGTGATTATATACTTTGTGGAATTAGTTAAGTTGGAAACCTAAAAATCCTGAGAGAATCATGTTCTTAATTGGTGCCAAACAATTGTATAAACTGTGTATAGCTTTTGTAGGTATAATTGGTAGGGTTTGCCTGATCCCACTTGCCTTTCGAGAGAGAAAAATATAAATATTGAATTATATAAATGAAATAAATATCAAATTTCTACGTATTATGTGGTAGCATGTAATAGCACAGTATATTTTGTGGCAATGAACGATGCGAATGTGATATGACGGGGAATTCTAACACCGTGTAGAATCAAAGCTTATGGGAAACCCATGGCTATGCCAACCTTGATATGATCGGATCCGGTCCTGGCTCCTTGGGTCCAGCTGGTTCCTAACCTTGGCCCGGGTGCATGTGTAAAGATTGCTCGTACTCAGACCAAAAGCAAAAAGAAAGTCAGACCTCGTTTGGGGAACGTGCAAGTTCCATGCCACCGGCCGTTCTGTGAACGAACGAAGAAGAGAAAAACCCATTGACAAACTTCGCGATCGGAATTGTTCGGCGAACGGCTTCGTTTCGATCATGGAGTCCTAGAGAGAAGAGGAATCCTTTTTTACTCGACCCTCGTCATCAGTTTTCTTCAAGCGCAATGCGCGCTACGGACGACCAACTCACCATTCTCCCTACAAGCCGTTTGCTCGGCTCCGTGCCGGTACGTTATTTCAATTTGACTCCTTATTTCTTGATCGATTGATTTTCGGAATGAGAGGATTTTCTGGTTCTGCGGTTTCCACAGAAGATTTAGACGAGTAATGCGATGAGTCGGCGGCTTGGTTCTTCTTGACTTTATGTTTTTGAATGGAATTTTGGATTATGAATATGTTTTGATCGCTTGTTTGTATATCACTATGAGTCTTTACAAGAAAGAACTAGGTAAAATCGTACCAGAGTTATGCGATGAGTCGGCGGCTTGGTTCTTCTTGTCTATATGTTTTTGATCGGTTATTGCTTGACGCTACGAGTCGTCACGGAGAACTGGGAAGAACAGGATCGTCTCTTTAAAGAGAAGGACGTGATGAGGCCTTTTCTTGGTTCTTGGCTACTGATAGGGATCGAATTATCAATATGTTTATGGTCGGTTGTGATTATGTTAATAAATGAGTGATATCAATCACAAACTAGGAAGAATCGAAGCCTTCCCTCAAGAGAATGACGATTAGTTTTTGTGTTCTGTTAGGATTGAATCGGGGAACTAATCCAACCCGCAAGGCTACGAAATAAGTAAATGGATGGGAAGTGGGATAAATACAGGAAAGATGTGAGGAACTAGAGTTAAAGAAGAGGAACGTGAATATAAAGAAATAGGAAAGCTGGGTACAAGTAGGAAAGTTTATGAGCTCGACTTTGCTAATCGAACTGCACACCTTATGATTGTATAACTCAAATATGCCGTTCTTTCGATCCTGTACTACGTGGAACAAAAAAAGTTAGGAGCAATTATGAAATAGATGAGCCACTTCTCTTTATAAATTGCTAAATCAGATGATCACCGCGAGCAACTATAAAGGACAGGAAAAATGGAATGTTTTTACATTGCTTGCAGACAGTTTAGGATTAAGTCCGGCAACATTGTATAGTTTCCAGTGCATTTGTTATTCTTGCAAGGTTTTGAGCTGAATACCATCAAGTGGTCGTATGATTACATTGGAGATTCGGAAAAAATGCTTGTGGTAAACATAATTTTTATATGGATTTGGGTTTAGAAAAAGACATTTGCTCCCTTGTTTGAGCATGGGAATGACTTGTGTTTATCATGTGGTGTATACTTTTAAATTGACCCAAGGACACTGTAGCAACGACTCTTCTGATTATGGATTGTATACATGTACTAAGATCTCTCTCTTATGTTGTTCTATTTTAGGGGAAACTCAATTTATTCGAATTCTTGATTCTGCTTAATGGAAACTCTTATTTCATTTAGTTAGCTATTTATTTCTCTATGTATTATTTGTTTATTCTATCTTCAATTCATTCACAGGCTGCGGTTGCACCAGAACATAAACCCGCAAGATATGAAGGTAATCATTATTTCGGGTTCTACTTTTTCTGTCCATTGCCTTTTTTCCTTATTTATGCCAAATCATTATTTCTTCTGTTTATCATTCTCATTTTCTCACGGGGATGACCTCAATTGCTGGTTAACCCTGAGGTTGAACAAGCTTTCTAAGTGTTCAGTTACTTTGTGATTATGCCTTCAGTTGCAGCTAATTCGTACAATTCATTTTCATCATTGGACGTCCATGCAGTTCCAGTCTCAAAAATGCAAATATTTCCACCCCTTAATGGAGGCTCACTAGGAAATGAACCTGGAACCTCATCTGGTATGAAAATATGCCCTGTTTCCTGTTTGTTTTATATTTTCATTAGATAGTTCATTTAATATGCATTTCAATCCAGAGCATCATTTGCAGTATAGTCAGTAATATAAAAAATGTTTTGAATATCTGCATGTTAATTTCTTTTATTGTGAAAGTACATTGTGCTTAACAAATGTTTGGGATAGTCTATCACAAGTATGATTATTGCATAACGGGATTTTATGAGTTGTATTAATTTATACACTCACAAATGGATATGTTTTCTTGTGTTTTTTTATTATTTTATTTTAAGTTATATTTTATGTGAACCTTGTGTCTTCATAAAAAGGCAGACCTGTTATTTCTTATATTCTTCTCTCATTGTTTATAACTAGCAAATTTTTTAATCATCCAAGATTTTCGCAAGGAAAGCCTAATGGAGAAACTTTTGAGAAAATACCCAACAGGATACTGGTGACTGTTTTTGCTGATATGCAGTTACCTTTTTAGGTCTATACTTTTTCATATTTGTTCTGTAAATATCCCAAAAAATTACCCCACTGTTGGCATCTAATCAAAGAGCTGTGCTCTATTCCAATGTTTACTGAATGGGAATGTTGTCCTCATTAAGTTTCATGAAGCTAAGCAAAGTTGAAATTGGTCATTTTGCTTTTCTATGAAGTCGTAATTGGCGACACTGATATTTCATCTCTTGTCAACTGTGTGGATTCTAGAATGGCAATGATGCACTCAACTTTGGTTTGTGGAATAGTACTCGTTATGTCTTGGTTCATAGAAAGATCAAAAATATGGGCGGAGATTTGCTATTTAATTGGGGAAGCCCTTTTGTATTTTGTGCTAGCTTGCTATATTAGTCCGATGGATGATATTTCACAAGGGCATGTCTTAAACCTAATCTTTCTGTCAATAGTTTCATCGGCATGTACAGGAATGTGCAAAAACAAAAGCACATGCACATGTGCTGCCCAAATATATTTTAACCTTAAACTACAAAGGTAAGGGAAAGCAGGACATAACCTGCCTCACAGATATGTACACATACATCCAAATGAATAAACAAATGTATAAAAAGGTGTTGTCATACGTACTCAATCATGTTTTAAGATAACAAGAACAGTGGGAACGAAGCTAGTTGCCCGATAGTGGTAATGCAATGGGTATCAGAATGATACTAGGAGAAGTGGTCCTAAAGCATATTTTAAGGGTCTAAGTTAGAAAAGGGCGATAAGATACAAGTATATTTAATTTGGTACTTCTCTTGGTGATACAGTATCTGTATGTGCACATTTCCTATCTCAGACAACATATTTGAATATTGAACCGCAATAATGTTGATATGGATAAGTAATAAATCTCCCAAGTGTCCGGTATTTATGGTAGGTCAGTATTTCATTTCATAATCCTTTTTTGGTGGTCCAGTAAACTGTGAATTATGGATCCATCAATATTTTACTATTTTAGGCAAACTTAACGAAATTCACCACAAAAAATGCATGGGATCTCTAGGTCTATTTCAATGTAAGAGGCGAGCACTGATGTGCAGGATAGCAAAGGCTCTTTTCTATGAAAAGTGCCTTTCTCACCAACACTCCTATTTCTTGTGTACAATTGTCACTATGGCAGAAGATCCAGAACCAAGCCTTTCCCCAGTAAGCAGGGTCAGTTATTTTTACTATCTTGGACAAACTTAACAAAATTGACCACGAAAATGCAAGTACAAATCCAGAAACGGGGTCTCTAAAACTTTCCTGGCATAAGGTGCAAATATTGATACTCAGGTTCGCAAAGGCCATTCTGTCTTATGGAAACCATTCCTTTCTCATCACACTGGCATTTCTTGGGCACAAAAGTCCTTTAAGTGGAAGGTGCAACAAAAGAAACAAATGCACTGAGGTGTGAAAGTCTGGACTACAAGCTGTTAACCTAGATTCTTTAATTTTTCTTGGTCTTTGTCTATTCCTGTCTGCTGGGACAAGACACGGCGCAACTGTGAGAATCAACTCCTTATTTAAAGTAAATGATTCGTTCATGAGCCTAAAATGGATGTCTATTTGTTGACTTGGCGTTGATATTTGGTGGATGCCAAATGTTAGGAAGTCAGCCACGTTTCTTTTGGTATGGGAAGTATGTCTTGAGTAATTTTCAGTTTTGTTCAGTATTTATTATCAGCCTTAGTTCCATCCTTACTAAAGCAGAAGCTAATCATAAATAATTGTCTTAAAAGAGTTAGTCACCGTGTTGATCTCCAATAACCTCTGCAGTTGGAAAGAAGAAACTTAATGGATCTCCTGATATCTGTGTTCTGCAGAAACTTCGAGGTACTCAGCTATCTTGAAATGAAGCCAGGCTTATCCTTGTTTAGCAAGGTAGTTTTTTTTTCTGGGTTAGATTGTTACTCTGAAGAGCTTTTGCAAATGGAAAGGAGAAACTTGCTTAAGTGCAAAGAAGAAACGACATAGATGTATCATATCCATGGTTTGGAGAAGCAGAAGGGGAATGAAATATTCTCCATTGGAAGTCATCCCAAGCCTGCTTTTGGAAATCGAGTGAGCTAATACTTTTGACCGATTTGAGTCAGTTTCTGCTTTAACCATCATCCACATACTAGAATCAATTGTGTTTTTTGGATGAGAGTTGCTGGCTATAGTTTCCATCCATGTCTTTTCCTGCTGGTGATGAAACAGTTCGTGTTAGTGCGTTATACAGCATTTCATGAGCTTATCTGCTCTCCTCTTTGGTGTGCCATTTTGCTGATGCTCTAATTCGTGGAATGTGGTCCTTGAAAATTTTAGTATTTGTTAGAATGAATTGGAGTTCTACTCGTACTTACTAATAGGATTTCCTGTGATGGTTTATTTTGCATCAGGGCTTTAAATTGTGTCAGATCAATTTTCTTTTGGCCCAACCAGTGGCAGATCTACATACAGGCGAGGTCGGGTGGATGCCCCACCTGAAATTTGAAATACAATTTAAAATACTTTAGCTCAAAGTTGAATCCTTTGTTATAATGTATAGTCCGTCCCACCTTAAAGTTAAACAGTTTCATGAGGTGTTCACTTCATCCACCCAATTCCAAACTCTGAGGTTAAGCATGCTTAGGCAAGAACTGTACTTGGACGGGTGACCTCCTAAGAAGTCTTCATGTTGCACCCTCTAGATGATCCCACCTAGTGTGGGAGAAGGCTTAAGTAAGGCAAGTACCGAATAACATATTGCCTTTCTTTGAGGGTGCCAAATGTCAATCATGTTTTGGGTGCACTAGAGATCATCAGGAGCCTGGCAATTTCTGCAACCCACTATTGGCGTCAAAGTATTGCTAGGGTGAGAATTTAGCAAAAAGAGGGAGTAAATATAGTTTTCTTCCAAAACTTTCTCATGTTTGTGTTCATGATATCCATGCAGGTGGTGGTGAATCTCTTGAAAACAAATGGAAGGGATTCTTCAGCATTACAACTTACAGTCCTTACTTTGATGTGGACACCGATACTGTGCTTGATAGAATTGTGAATTCAATGCATCCTCTTCGTGGAAACTTCTTTCACAGAATTCATACTATTCCTGATCTGTGAGTTGACACCTTTAGCTGGTTGTTCATGTTGGAAGTTATGTGTATATGTATCCACTTCATATTGTTAGAAACTGGTTTCAAGCTCTACTAAATGCTGTATCTCGTTGGCTGTTTCTTTTTTCCTCACTCTGGATATGTCAGTTATCTATAAGTAGACATGTTCGGTTTGAAATCAAACTGGCAATTTGAACTGAAACTGAAGCAGAGTAGAATCCATCTGTCTCTGGAATCAGCAAATTCAAACCTCAAACCATGACCAAACCAGGAACCCAACTGGTTTGATTTCAGATCTTTCTTTTGTGGAACCAGGACCAAATTGGAACTGGAACTGATGGTTCAGACCGTCAGTTTGGTACCTTCTTATTATTCTGTTTGAATTTTTTTTACAGTTTACACGTTTTAGTATTCAAACTAGAACTGAACCTAGCGGTCCTGGACTAGGACCCGAACCAAATTGGTTCCTGTTCTGTTTCAATTGATGGTTCCGGACCGGGATCAGTGGTTCTTAATCGCCAGTTTTGGTTTACCCAGAAATGAACAAGTCTATTTATAAGAATGATTGTACCAAGCTTCAATAGTTGAATATGAAATTTTACTGGTGATATACTTCTTGCGGCACTCATGTTTTATAACAGTTTCTTAACTTTTGGCATATATGGCTTGTTCATTTGCAGTGTGCCTGTACGGCTGTCATTATTTATCATCTATTTTCTCATAAATGATTTTAGAAGCATATTGCTTATATAGAAGCACTTGATATTTTATTTCAACTTGAAAAGGATTGTCATGATTCTTTTATCAAGGTTCACAAACTACAGTTAATATTGCGACTCATTTGAACTTTAAGGACTTGTGGTTACATTGGAACTTACCTTGTATATCACATGATAGTATCAATAGTATCACACCGGTAAATTATTTAGTGACATGTATATCATGAAACAGTCACATTGTTATTGTTAGGTCGTAGAGTACACATGATACATCCCTCGGGCCTGAAATTTTCATCCATTCAACTTGTATTTTGATTTTGAGAAATTTTATTGGTGCAGGCTTCTTAGTAAAGGATAAAAAATATGTATTCCTGGTTCTTGGGTATTTCTTTTTATTCTTTAGAATATTAATGATTTTTTTGTTTTTACTTTATTTTCAAAAATGTTGCTGGTGTAGTATGGGAAAAGGCTTAGTTTTTGTTGTTGTTGTTGTTGTAGTGTATGTGAATGCTGCATAATTACTATTCTATACCCTGGTTTCAATGCTTGTGAGAAAAATCTTGGACGTATTGTAACTGCACAATTTGTGAGAATGTTGCTGGTGTCGTTGTGAAAAGCTACTTCCAAGAAATTGTGACCAAAAATTCTTTTAAACCATTTTTTGGTTAGTCCTGGATAGCAATTTGATTATATTAAGATCATGGAAGATAAAATCTGCAAATGATCTCTTGTTTGTTGAGCTGATTCTACACAATCCTTGATTTTGTCATAATATTTCCCTTGTCATAATTACATAAGCTGTTACCGTTTGTGCTGAGTATTATTTGGGCTAGTGCTAAGATAACTTGCCATGCATTTCTGCGTAACATATTGGTAATCCAATATGGCTATACATATTAGGGAAGTAGCAAAAGATGTATTAGGTGTATCTAAGAGAGGCATATTGGTACAAAAAGAAGTTTAGTGGTGGAATGAAGTAGTAAAAATAAAATCAAGACAAATAAGGCATGTTACAAATTGTATTAGTATAAGACGACTAGTAAAACTTTGGAGGCTTTATAAGAAGCAAAGAAAGAAGCGAAAAGGCCATTAGTGAAGCAAAAGACAAAATTTGGGAGGATTTATATAAAAGTTTAACTCAAAAGAAGGTAAAAGAGATATTTTTTAGGATAATTAAGGCTAGAGATAAGAAAACTAAGGATCTTATTTTGTTAGATGCATCAAAGATGAAGAGAATATTCTATTGGTGAATTATCATATAAAAAATAGATGAAAAATTTATTTCTATAAGCTTTTTAATGAAAATACAAATGATAGTATTAGCTTATGAGAGTTAACCAAATCAATAATTTTTATCGGTGTATTCAAAAGAATAAAGTTAAAGGGGCTCTTAAATATATGAAGGTTGATAGATTTGTAGGACCAGACAATATTCCTATAAAAGTATGAAAAATAATAAGAGAGGTGGGGCTCACTTGGCTCATAAGACTATTTAATGAAATATGAAGAGCCCAAAAGATGTCCGAGGAATGAAGAGCGAGTACATTTATACCCATATATAAGAACGAGCGAGATATTCATAATTGTTTGAATTATCGAGGTATCAAGTTAATGAGTCATACTATGAAATTATGGGAAAGAATTATCAAATGTTAAAACAAGTATCGAATACAACAGAGAACCAATTTGAATTCATGCCCGATAGATTTACTATTGAATTGATTCACCTATTGAGACGTTTTATGAAACATTTTAGAGAAAAAAAGAACCTTTATATGATATTTATTGATTTCCAAAAGGCTTGCGATAGGATGCCAAGAGATATTTTTTGGAGAATCTTGGAAAAGAGAGGTAACCCATTGATATTAATAAATCTTATAAGAGATATGGATGATGGTGCAAAACTTGTGTGAGGATTGATGAAGGAATGAAAGACTCATTTGAAGTTAATATTGGGTTACATCATGGATTAACTTTAAGTCCATATTTATTTATATTGGTCATTGATGAGTTAACAAAACATATTCAAGATGAAGTACCTTGGTGTATGTTATTTGCATATGATATTGTGTTAGTAGATGAGTTTAAGGAGAAATTTAATAGGAAATTAGAACTATGGAGATAAACGTTAGAAAGTAAAAGCTTCCGACTTAGTAGAATAATGACAAAAATATATGGAATGTAAGTTTGATCGTTTGGGTACTTCAGAAGACATAAAAATTAAGATTGACACACAATACATCCCTCACAAGAAAAGTTTTAAATACCTAGGGTCAATTTTTCGAGTAATGAAAAAATTGATGGAAATGTTATGCATAGAATTAATGTTGGTTGGTTAAATGGAAAGGGACCTTAAATATTTTGTGTGATAAGAAGATACTATTAAAGTTAAAAGATAAATATTATAGAGTAATAACTAGACCTGGTGTGTTTTACGGTTATGAGTGTTGGGCAGTTAATCATCAACATGTGCAAAAGATGTCCATATCAACATGTGAAAAAGATGTCCATAGTAGAAATAAAGATGTTGAGAAGGATGAATGGTGAATAGAGGATAAAATGAGAAAAATAATTTAAGATGGGTTGAATACGTAGAAAGACGAACAAAGAACGCTCACGTAAGAAGATATGAAAAATTGTGAAAATGTTAAAAGATGAAGAGGGCAACCATAAGTGTTGGAAAGAAACTATAAAGAATGATCTAGTTTATACTGATACCATGGCACATGATAGGGCTGTGTGAAAACAAAGAATTCATATAGCCGACCCCATCTAATATGGGAAAAGGCTTGGTTGTTGTTGTTGTACTTTATTTTCAAAAATATGATGCATGCTATACATATCGATACGTATTGCCAGTATCACGTGGGATGCAGCCGATACATGTACCATGTCTATATTTAGATTATTGGGTTCTGGGAGAAAATATAAATGTTGGATCCATTATCTTGATTAGCGAAAAGATCAATGGCCTAACAACACTTGGTAAGCTACACGAAGCCATCGGGATATTTTTGAAGTACTGATCTTATTGTTGTTCAAGCTTTTGCTTTGCTTACCACACAAAACTGACCCATCGCCAAGAAAATTGAAGGGATACTAGAAAAAACAGAATTCTTAAATAGTTGCCTTCTTGGTTAGGTTAGTGAGTGACAAGGAGAATATTTGTTTCTTGTGCCAAAAGTAGGTGATAGAATAGAAGATATTTCTGAATATTAGAACATCACAATTTAGCACAAGTGATGTGGCATATAAAGCAACAGTTTCTAGAAGTTGATGTTCAGTTTACTCCTCAATCCTAATGCTTATGGATGGTGTCTGTATGTTACTCTAGGTTGCAAGGTTAGTGTCTTTTATTCACTCAAGTGATTTCAAAATGAAGGTGCTCCTGTAGCAGTCATGCATCAACAAGTGACTGGCTTATTATTTTATGGCAGAAGAGATGCAGATAACTCTTGTACTTCCTATCATGCACATAAAAAATATCCTCCATCAAAGCACTGAAATGCTTTCACTTCTTTAATTTGATTCGAGTTTAGTGGATTGGGTGTCAATGCTACGTTCTTTCCTGCCAAAAACTAATGCTTTGTGAATCAGGTACGGACCTCTCTGGATATCCACTACTTTGATTTTCATCCTTGCTGCAGTTGGAAATTGTGCGACGTATCTGATGCAAAAAAGAGAAAATTCGGCAACATCATGGAGCTTTGACGTAACCTACATTAATTGGGCAGCATGTTCTGTTTATGGATATCTGATCTTTCTCCCACTTGCATACTATTTCTTGCTTCAGTACTTCGGATTGAGTTTAAGCTTGATACGTCTTTGGTGTATGTGGGGCTATTCACTCTTTATCTTTTTGCCAGCTTGCGTAAGTACCATATTTAGTCTTCCTTTACCTGTGAGCCATTTTCTGAATGTCAACCGATAACAACTGTAATTCATCCAACTGTTTCAGATCTTGCTGGTCATTCCTGTCGAGTTTTTGCGATGGATGATTATCATTGTTGCAGGTGCAGTGTCAGCCTGCTTTGTTGGTCTCAATATAAAGTCTCATATCGAAGGAAGCGATTTGGTACTGGTGGTTATAAGCTCCTTGGTGTTACAATTTGCCCTTTCTCTCTTCTTCAAAATATACTTCTTTGCGTAAGATGCAACGATCAGTGAAGCTTTCAAGTATTTTCCCTTGGACTCGGGCTTTTGATTGTTGTATGATCGTCGGTGATTTGTAATACGTCTGGTGATAATTCACATGCAAATAAATTTGTTGCATCTAGTTTTTCTTGGCTTACATAATGCCCAAGATATAGGGACTTTTACGATGCTGATACATCATTTAGGAAGTAAGCATTAATTGCTGTATGATCTTCATCCTGTTTTCAGAAGTTGCAGAGAGGTGTAGAACTGGATTTTATCGTGGTTGCGTGTTAAACCACCAAGTTTAATATCTCCAATAAGGTTCAAGTTTGTAAACTCTGTCGTGTGATGATACGGCTATTTTATATAGTTAGTGGTGACTATTGCGCGCTCTTTGATCGTATGAACTAGACGCAGAGCTTTGTCTGCAAGGAGTCCCTCTGCATTATGGATGTTGCGAATCAGAGACCCTTATGTGTTGTGTTGTGAAACTTTGCATTATTACACGTCAATCTACATTTTAGCATCTTGGTTTCTCCTTAAAGCCTGCTTTGCTGTGCATTGTTTAGTAATACTATATATTTGTGTGTGATGTTCAGCTTTTTTTTGGTTAATTTCTTCTAATCTTGGTATCCCATTATTTTCTTCGAATTTTCTGAGATGTTTTTGGCCTTCCGGGACCACTGCTGGGCCCAGAGCATTCTAGTTTCCTGCCTCTTCGTATAGGCTGATCATGAATCTCTCTCTGTCTCTGTTGATGTACTGGTCATGAATCTCTCCCTCTCCCTCTCACGCACACACACACACACATTTTGAGAAAGTCGGAAGTCCTTCCCCTTTACCTCCCTAGGGTGTTCGCAGTGCATCTGAGCGGCTGAAGCCGTGGACACAGTAGATCGCTTTACCGTATCAAGTTACGGCGCTTTCACATGCCGTACACGCTCTATGAACCTCGGTATCGGCCGGCAAATCTGTCGCGTGAGTGATTCAAGCACCGATCTCGTGCCATCTTTAAAAATACGGCATTCTCGGGTGGCGGATCAACATACTTGAACTGTGATTTACTGAAAGGAAGCGCACCCTTCTCTTCTCTATCAACATGAAAAGACAGATGAAATTAAGTAGCTAGAGTTCAGGCACCAGTACATGCAGCAAAGTAGACGCCTCCTTTCATCGGCTTCCGCCTCTTCTTGCTTGTAGTAATGATAGGCAGAAAAGCCAGTCTTTGTCTCCAATAGGTGCCGGTTTCCTCTTATTCTTCCGCGAAACATCAATAAGCTTTTCCGTGGTCGCCACATGCCAAGCACCAACGTGTGCTCGCGCTCGAGCCAATTAACAGGTTAGCACGATGCGTCAACGTGCTGTGAGTTTGCATGCCGCATGCAGAACACGTCTGAAGGGGGCCTATGTTGATGAACTGAATGGTAAAGGCTAAATTTCATCCAAGTGATGGACTTATTCATACGCGAGGTGAGCCGTCAGAGGTGAGGCCGCCGTCTCACTCGAAGTCTGAAAAAATTCAAAATGTCCACAGTTGCAGTCTAATTTTTTCGAAACTTATATAGAAAGCTCCAATTGAACTTCACCTCACCTCAAAAAAATTTCCAGGACTGCCGTTGCACATGCACAGGCACATGACTAAGAGTGCATCAATGAACTCATGCATGCATAATCAAGCCTACATTAAGAAACGCATGGGAATAGGAAAGGAAAGAGCTGTTGTGGTATATAATATGCATATGGGAATACTTACTCTTCCCTACACATGGGCATTCAGTTGTAAGGTTACTGAGTTTCTCTCTTTTTTCGTTATTTAGTATTTACTTTTGTGGATTATCTATTTTTCTTTCTATTGCAGGGTTCTTCTGGAATCTTTTGGGACAACGATAGTTTAGCTTCTCTCTTGGCCTTGGAGTTATAGGCTGACCTTCTAATTCTGTTAAGTGATGTTGAAGGATTGTACAGTATTCCTCTTAGTGATCCTAAGCCCAAGCTAATACACACTTGCATAGAATAGGAACATCAAAAGGAAGTAACATTTGGAGATAAGTCTAGGGTGGGAATAGGGGGTTTGACTGCTAAAGTAAAAGCTGCAATTTATGCTGCTTCAGCTGGTAATCCAGATGTGATTGTAAGGTATATCGCAGCTTGCCATGCCTTCGTTACTTTGCTTGCTGATGATATGAGATGCATAATCTTTACAAAATCTCAGATTGTCAACTATTTTCTTGGTTTCTTGAAGTCTTGAGTGGGATATAACCATTTTTATTTGTTATATCCGTAGATACAAAACTGAGTTCTGTTGCTTTGAAAACAACTTTCACATGCGTCACTTTCAGTTAAGGGCCACTGCACCTTAGAATGTTTCTGATACTCTCTCTATGAATCAAATATGCGACAAGTGCACAGATACACACTACAAACAAAGTGGGACTTTGCTTCCAAAAGGAATTGAGACCTATGAATCTCAGCTAAGAGGCATTGAGCCTTAGGATGTTGCTGATAGTCTCTCTCTCTCTCAGCACACAGAGGAATATGCATGCAAGTGAATGTTTCAATTATAAATTTCATGTCAGTTCTATAGCTCATTGAATCTAACGCTTGCAGTTTGTCAGATTCTTGTGTCTTTTTTAACACTGGTTAATGAGTAATTAATATTATTGATTGGGTGCAATGATCTTTATGATCTATTATCTTCTGCTTTTATTTATCTTGAAGTGGTTATATAGATGATAGCATCATTAAAGTGCTCAGAGGAGAATGTGTTGCGAGTCTTGGAACTCTCTTTCATAAGAATGCACATCTTTGGGTTACAAATAAAATTCTTACTGCACGTGAGATGGCTGTATCCGCAAGAGAATGTTCCATACGACTTCAGGTGATCAATGTTGATGGTGAGAATTGTAGTTCCTGACATGCTTACCATCCAACTCTTGGACATCTATTTCCGTTGTCACTAGTGCAGAATTGTAGTCTTGGGACTCTCTTTTTCTAACCTGTAAGAAGGTTAGAAAAACTAAATTTGGAAAGTATTAAAAGAGGTAGAGGACAACCACAAAAGTATTGGAAAGAAACAATAAAGAATGATCTAGCTTATTGGGAGTTAACATGGCATACGATAGGGATCTGTGGAAACAAAGAATCCATGTAGCCGACCCCATCTAGTATGGGAAAAGGCTTAGTTGTTGTTGTTGTTGTTACTAGTGCAGAACTGCTTGGATATATAAATTGGATACTCATTCAAGATTGTACCATGTGTAGACTTCAATATGCAACTTTTAACTTGATCTTTCATGGTGGTTGTTTAATGAACTTGAAGGCTGTTCATGGTTTGATTAAATATATGGTTTCCTTTCAATAATCAACTTAAAGGATATGCTACAGTGTATTTAAAGACCAAGACAAAGTCAAGTAGAGATTACAGACCAAGAGCATCTGTAGCATTTTGTTGTCAAACTTCAAAGATATGTCTGTCATTCATGATCAGATCAATTAAGGAACCATGTGGAAAATGCCGGCATTATGTGAATTTATGCATGCACCAATTTGTTTAATTTTAAAGCTTAAGCATGTGAATCTGGCAAACACCTGATAGCCATCCATGAGAACCAACCGTATATTCGGATGTTGACTGCTGACTGTGTTGGTAGCATACACTAATCACATGTTTGTACAAACCCACCTAATTGGACAGGGTGAGTGTCTCATCATTCTTTAGGTGTTTATTTAATAGCATATTTTTGTACCGTCAAATGCATTCAAAGGTCAACAATGTGTTCTCAGCGAGAAGGGAGGGAACTGATACATTTTAGAGCCAGAGTTGTTTTTGTGATGCAACCTTTGTATAGATATTTATTATATAGAACCCCTTTTTGTAGCATAGGCTTTGTCTTCACAAGATCAAAGAAAGATTTTGCTAGACATTGCTGATGCTCTGCAAGCAAATGAGGATTTGATAGGAGTTGAGAATGAAGCAGATGTGGCTGCTGCTCAGCAAGTTGGATATGCAAAATCCTTGGTTTCTCGCTTGACACTAAAGCCAGGGAAGATTAGCATTCCATTTGTTGATCTTAAAGATTACATTGAAGTTTCTCGATGTGAATGATGCTTGTAGCTTGCCATTTAAATTACAGTATCTAACATTAGAAGCTTTACAGCACTTTCTTTAGGACTCCCTGCTACTTAATTTGGGTTTTGGATGCACTTATATGTTCCTCAATAAAAACTATTGTCTAATCGTTTGGAACAGATTTCAAGTTTATCCAAATCAATCCGCTTAATTGCAGACACGGAAGATCCCATTGGTCGTGTATTGAGCAGGACAGAGGTAAGACATGGTAGTTGAGATAAACTATTTTGCTTGCACAAGTTCATGAAAGAAGCAGTAGAGCCTTTTGTTATATTTCTGGTCTTTGAATTTGTGCTAACTATACAGATTCAGGTTTTCTGTTGGTAACCATATGGTGCTTGTTCCTGAATCTGAAAATGGCATTAAAGTGTAGTACTCTGCATTAAAAATTAGTAGTAGTGTTTCCCCATTTGAGTTCTGATTGGATGTCATGTGCAGATTGCAAATAGTCTCATACTAGAGAAGACTTCAAGCCCGTTAGGTGTTCTTCTAATTATTTTTGAGTCCAGGCCAGATGCGTTGGTTCAGGTAAGAAGTTCAAAGATTTAATTTTGCAAACTTTATACAGTACATGCACGCACATTTAGAGACAGACATCTCTGCTCATGGCATAATATGCCCAAAGTCCTTCCATTATTTGTATTTCTAGATTCTCCTCATAATTTAATGCATCTGATATCACTGAGTTCAAACATTAAGCCTTGTCTACACTGAGATGGGAACTACATATCAGATGGGAACTGCGTTGGTTCAGGATGAAAGGATTGTGTTACTTACGTTGCATATTTCTTACAGTTCCACCTTGTTGTCAACCCAGGTCCCAAATTTATGTGTAACATGATTTATGTGGGCTTGTGACTTGTTTCCGGAATTTGATATCACAAGATTGAGCTTGAAGGAAATTTCAATAACTTTCAAAAAAGGAAGCAGTCTAGCTCGATGTTGCAATACTGCATGCTGTATGCATTACATTAACCTTGTTGTCAAGTCCCTGAGTCCATTGCTTGAATAGATAGCTTGGCAATTCGAAGTGGAAATGCCTTCTCCTGAAAGGAGGGAAAGAAGCAACACGTTCTAATGCTATTCTCCACAAGGTGCAGACTGGTACCTTATGGATCTTTGTTTCTTCTTTTATTCTTTTAAACCATTTCTGTTATTATAATGATCCAGGAACTTCCAGATTATTACTAAATCCATCCCTGATACTGTGGGTGAAAGGCTTATTGGGCTTGTAACCTCAAGAGATGAGATTCCAGACTTGCTGAAGGTTTGTTCTTATTTTTGTTCTTCTGATTGTTGCTGGTACTGATTCTGCTGCTTTTATTGTAACTATGTTCTTTTGCATATCGGTTCCAGCTAGATGATGTGATAGATCTTGTCATCCCAAGGGGCAGCAACAAGCTTGTTTCTCAGATTAAGGAGCTAAAAAAAGATTCCTGTTCTTGGTCATTCTGGTATGATTCAAATTACCCGTTTGGTGCATCAAAGAACCAAAGCTTTAAAGGCCCTTGTTAAGATTCTGCACGAATCATTGAAATTCTATGGATTAATGAATTCGGGTTGTTGATGCACAGATGGAATCTGCCATGTTTATGTTGACAAGTTTGCTAACATCGATATGGCAAAGCATGTCATTTTGGACGCAAAGGTTACCCTGCTGCTTGTAATGCTATGTAAGCGCTCCATAGTAGCTACTTTACCTCATAGTTTGGAAAAAATAATCTTTTAACATTTCTTAGACAAAAAGGAAGTTGGTTGTCAGTTATCTTGTGTTCGCCTTGAAACCTATCGTATATGAAAAGTCATGTTTCTGTTTGTATTTTGTAGGAAACGTTACTTGTGCATAAACATTTATCTGAGAAGGTGATCTTAAGAAACTATGCTTGGAGCTCAAGAATGAAGGTGTCATCTTCTTTCTTTTCTACATATACTCATGCTAGTTGAAGGGTTTAGTATCTTGAACTTTGCTATTATTCTTTGAAACTTTTGAATTTCAGAAAATGTTGTTTTCATGCATCAGGCGGGAGCTCATCTAACAGTGGCGGACCCAAAAATTTGTTTGGTGAGGCAGACTTCAGGTTCGGGTGGGTTGGGCTTTAAAAAATTTCAAATGTTTTTTGAAATTTTAATATGAAACTACAGAATTTCGGGTAGAGCAGTCGTCCCACCCGCCACAATGCGGATCTGCCACTGCCGCCTAACCCATTCAAACCATAAAAAGGGTCAAAGGAGGCTAATAACATGAAATGCACCCTGAGTTATTTTCATCTGCCATCCCCGAGAAGATAAATGGGTCAAGGCCCATTATGAGCTCAACATGGACATATTGCTAGGTAGTTTTCACTTGGATCAAACATCCAAATAACATCCTCAAAATTTTGGATCTACAGTTGACCACTAAAATATCAAGAAACAATGCATAAAGTTCCAGCAATTATTTGAGTACGAGAACAAAGACAGCCATGACAATTTATCTTCAGGCATCATTAAGAAGAAGAGGGACCATTCATGCAGCAAAACAGATGGGTTATATCTCCCCATCCCACAGTTCCTCCACGGTTTTGTAAGGACCCAGCTCATGAACCAGAAATTCAGCTCGAAGCAGCCGCTTCTGCATTTGATCAAGAGCAAATAATTAATAGATGTTCTGGGTGAAGGAAATATTACGGGTAGAATTTTGAAATGCCAAAGGATAGCCTCATCAAAGTAGTAGTAGTAAAAGTCTCTTTCTTTTTCCCTTTGAGGGAGGGAGAGTATTCACAGTTTTTACCGTACACTTAACCTTGTCTCAGGACAAGAATATACACCATGCATGCTGTTTTATACCAAAGTACCTTAATACATCATTAGAGGACATATTAGCTTAATGAAGGAAGTTTTCTTGTAGTTTCATGCTAATGAAACCATCAGATAATTAGTCCGCAAAGTTGGCGTAGCACCACTAGAGAATAAAATGAGAGACACGGTTAAGATGGTTGGCACGTTTGAAGAGGCTGTCAAATGGAGATCTAGTGAGGGGGTGCTAGGAACTATACTGTGAACATTGCAACAGAGACCAAAGAATGGCTTCTAATGAGAGGGTGTAAGGAACTATGAATATTGCAACAGAGGTCAAAGAATGGCTGAAAATGTGTATGAAGAGAGAAAAAAATGATATTCCTTTTCCAAAGTTGAATGCTGATGTAGTACAAGACTGAACACAGTGGCCACTAAGAATTCATTACCTCATGCCACTTAGTATGGGAGAAGGCTTGCCTTTGGTTTTGGTCTCGTTTGGAGGTTTCAAGCTAATGAGAAAAATTTCTCACTCCTTTAAAAGATCTGCATCACATAGAATCAATGCAACCCCCATGCCACAAGAAAATAAGATGAAAATATTGCCCTCCAATGCATTTTTTCAGACAGTGCTTGGTAAATGAAAGTTATTTCTCATTGACCAATATTATAAAATTTTGGCCGTTTTACTTCAAGAAAAGGTAGCCTGTTTGGTTATTTGTGATGAGTTAGTAACACCATGTAACGGTTAAGTGAAGTAACTATGATAGCATATTAACATCTAAAGCTGCACCTATTTAGCTGTATAAAATAGGGAAACTCTAACCATTAGAAGGTCTATTTAATGGTTATCATGGAAAGGGTACTTGATCTGAAAATTTGAAAGCCTTTCCTTTTTACCTCACAACAAAAGTTCACCGGACTTTTGGTTCTAATTTGTTTGTATAAGAGAAGAGTGCTCACCTGTTCTATCTCACCGATTTCAGAGAACAAGTGGTCCGGAATCGACCAATCCAAAATGTCCAAATTTTCCTTAATCCTTGCTTCTTTAATGCTTTTAGGAAGCACACTTTGCCCTTTCTGCAGTCCCCACCGCAAGGCTATCTGTCCAGGCGTCTTTCCCAAATTGTCTGCAACCATATTCAGTATTGGGTTCTTTAGAACATCACTCTGCATCCATGTTGTTCCCGGTGAACCTAATGGAGAATAGGCCTGAACAAAAAAAATCCAACTTTAAATATTTTGAAACAATATGTTCACTTCCTCATAAATAAAAAGAAAAAACAATATGGTTAAAACTATAGCTCCTGTTCTTGATCGATATAATATTTTGAGCATTTTTTTCTCAAAATCATTCATAGGGAGAAAATAACATTTGGTAGCTTCAACAGACAGAAACAAGAAGACCTCAACATTGCCCTTCTTTATGAGAACATTAAAAAGGAGAGTTAATAACACATCAAAAGAATCAGAAAATATGACTATAATCAAGCTTTCTCCCACAGTAAAGTGTGGAGTTAGGCCACATGAATTCTTATGCTGGAAAAAAAAAACACAAAAAATTAAAGAACGCACGCTTTAAACAGCAACTTCATTAAAATGAGAAACCAACAGAAAATAAGAGTAGAAACGACAAGTACTGAGGAATTCCCAACTTACGGATAGGTGAACACCCTTTGCTTGACAGAAGACTCTAAGCTGCTCTTGTTGCCAACCAGGGTGGCATTCAACTTGGTTGACAGCGGGAGAAACCCTTGCGTTTGAGAGCAAATCCCCCAACTTCTTTGAAGAAAAATTGCTCACGCCAATCGCACGAGCCTTGCCAGAATCATATAACCCCTCCATTGCCTTCCAAGTGTGAGGAATGCCAGAAGCAGAGAAATATTCAGGCCTGGAGACACCGTCAACTTTCTTGCTCCACACTGGCCAATGGATCTTTGCAAGATAAATATGAGAGTTCAGTTCAATAATTGCAAGATAAATATGACAGGTCGGTTCAAGAAATACGATGATACAATTTTCATCACCCGCAAGTTCTAATTTCCTAACCCCGAGTATGTCCCATTAGATCTGCATCAGGCAGCAATTTTAATGTCCCAGTGCTGATTATGGCAGCTTGGCCGGACTCTCGAACAATTTTGGACATTGTTCGTGAGAAAAATAAGGGAAAGGGTCAAGGGAAAGGTGATGAGGGAGATAGGTAGTCAAAAAATGTAAACTGTGGTGCACGATGAAGGTATGCTTTTTTTCTGAGAGTTCGTAAGTCAAAGGGTACTATAAGGTGTTCAAAGACATTAAAATAAGGAAAAATGAAATTGGGCCGCATTTAGTTAAATTTACCGTTTGAAAGGGAAATAAGAACTTTCACAGCCATCGGGTGCTTGATCTAGCAATCAACCTCAGACAACAATCTTTCGATATTCAAAAAAAGAAGAAAACTATTACCAAACAAGCGTGAAAAAAAACGGATCCACATCTAATTGCTATGTCTATGAAATCAAATATCTGATGCAAATGGCCTAAGAATGAACCATTTCAACAAGCTTTTCACAAGAAAATAAGGACAAAAACATTGCTGGATCGATAAGCCGCTCACATTGCATTGGCTACTGGAGATATATTGTGCGTTTCACACCACGGTTTCTTGCATAAAAGAAGAAAGTAGGAAACATACAAGGTAGAGGTCCACATAATCCAGCTGCAAATCTTGTAAGGTTTTATCTAGTGCCACAGGAACATCCTCAGGTGCATGATCGCTATTCCTACAGTTCAATCCCGTAATGTTAAAATAAATTATTGAAATGTCATATAAGCAACTCTTTCTTTTAGGAAAGAGAAAAGGAAACCAACCAAAGCTTGGACGTAATCCACAATTCTTCCCGCTTCACTACACCTTCCTCAAACAACTTCTTCAGGGCATGCCCTACCTGCACCAATCATGCACAAATATCTTAAGTGGAGCATTCTATTTCCATATGCAGAGAACAACTTTCAGATTAACCTTTATCATTTTGGCAAGATTAACCTACCAATGTTATTATCTAATTCAAGACACTCTAATTGTCTTGGAGAACACCTTATTTTGAAAATTATCCTAAGTTCCTATCATCGTCATAATATAGATGAAGATGGTTATACTGTAAAAGCTTCATATGCTCTTGTAATGGTATCCAAATTCAAAAGTTCAAAAGCAATTGCAATTATGGTTACATTATACAGTGCTATTACAGTAGTTGAACTTTCTTCTATATATCAACCATAACTGTGCACTACAACGCTTCGAGTGAACAACTGTTTTTCTTGATTTTGCAATAAATTACAAAGTTCAGTCACAGAAAGTTTTCCAGCATTGGTTCGTGCTTCAAATTGTCTCTCTCTCTCTCTCTCTCTCTCTCTCTCTCTATATATATATATATATATATATATATATATATATATGTACACACATATAATATTATATATATAGGGAGAGATGTATTTACGTACGTGTATGATAGCAATACCCTTGAACATTAAATATTAATTGGCCAAATGAACAAGCGCATGCCTTTTCATTTCAGTTTAGCCTACCCAAAAGAAAGATCTAATAACATGGTTAGCTAATCCTAAAATTTTATGTAAATGTATGTACCTAATCCTAAAATTTTATGTAAATGTATGTACCACAGAGAAAACTTGTCACTTTCAAGGATGACAGAGAAGAACTGAAATAAGATAGATTAGGAAAATCCAACTCAATGGCAGTTACCTCTTTCTCATTGCCATAGATTCGAGCACAATCAATATGTCTATACCCGGCCTGCATCAAACGAAAAAGTAACTTATAGTAAGAAGGCATAAAACGTTTCATCATTTCTGTATGCATGTACCTGAACAACAAGATAGCTTGATTTACACGTATAGTTCTTTTTCCTTTTCTTCTATCTTATCATTTTGCTTACTGCTGTTAGAGTTTGGTCAAAGATGACAATATGGATATTTAGAAAATTACCTACAGAATTCATGAATAATCAAATTTTCCTTTACAGAGCCATATAGGCAGACATTTAGATGAGAATCATCCTTTCGTAAATGAAACCATAAAATATTACTCAAAATCAAAGGAATAATGAAAACGTTTACTCTGAATCTGTCCAAAAGAAAAAACTCAGTTACGACTTTTATTCATTAAAAAAAAAAACAAATTGATTCTGCACAAAGAAAAATAGGATAAAAATAAGAACAGATATCCCAAGCACCAATAATGTTAATTGGAGCAACACGTTTGTTATACTACTTAAGAAGATCGTCAACCTACAACGGCAAACGAATTGCTCCCCTCCCCTAACAGAAGCTAGGATACCAAAAAACCACGACACTCGGAACAAACTTAACAAAAAAAGAAAGAACTGATAACAAAAAGAGAAGAAAACGCATCCTAATTAGAGTACTGAAAAACGATTATCTGACGCAAAGATTCCAAGCCACGGCACTCAAAACAAATTTAAACAAAATAAATCTGAAAACCAATTACCATTTACAAAAAGAAAACCAATTAGAAATAACTTTTGATCATAATCATCCTAATGTTAAAATTCGATACCCTGATTGCAACTTCCACAGCGTTGCCGACGACTCCGGGCTCCGATTGCCACGTCCCGAGGCCGATTGACGGCATTCTTGCTCCGGTATTCAACTCAAAGTAGAGTGGACCCTTCACCTTCCCACCCTCCATCTCAGAAACCTTAAAAATCAAACCCAAATAAGAAGAAAATTACGTCCACTGCATTTCCCAACTCCCAAAAAACTGGAATCTGATAAACGCAACGCATGTAGAAACAATAAGTGCGAACACGGTTACTCCTGAATACCAAGGGAAAAAATACCGAATGAAAGGCTGCCTTTCTCGGATCGAAATAAAGTAATGAAAATGGAACTAGGAAGACGAAGAGACGCGCAGCACAACTTTCCGCTGATTATAGTCGGAGAGTCATCGCTTCCGTCAGTGGTTCTCGCTTTTTTTTCTGTTTTTAGAATGCAGGTGGGTCATTGTGCAGTTAAGCGAGTCTCGCCTATATTTTTCTTTGTTTTCTTTACTTATATGGAAAAGTGCAATTTTAGACCTAATGTTTGGGCTTCGGACAAATTTTGCCGTTAACGTGATCTTGAATCAAAAGCACCCCAAGGTTACGTGGGTTGTTTGATTGCACAGCCTGGATCGTGGAATTTGACATCCAGTGGCCAACCATCAATGGAGCTCCCGATTACATATAGTAATCGAGTAAAAAGTAAAATCATGATCTAACTTTTAAATACGAGCTGAGGTTTATCTTTTGATTATAGTTGAAGCTGAAATTATAGTTCCAATTTTCTAATTTCAAGTCTCATAATTAAATACTTTTAAAGACCAATTGTAACCCGGTTTACGAAAGTTGTTTAAAATACCATCCTCATGTATGCTGCAACCTCGCCCTTCTTCTTTCCAATTACCCCCCCCCCCCCCCCCCCCCTCTCTCTCTCTCTCTCTCTCTTTTCACTGTTGTCAAACCCTCATATGCATTTAACAAATGGCAGATATCTGCAAAATGTCTCAACAGGAAATGTAATGCCTACTTTATTTGTGATTCTGAAATAGAGACCTTAAGGCCCTTCAAAGTTTTCAACAGTTCCTTATCGTTTGCTAATTCAAAGAGGTCCGTTCTTGTCATCAATTGTTTTGCTCTGCAAGAGTCTTAATGTGAAATTCATTTCCCCTATGTTGTACAGTAATTAACAAACTTGAGGAAAAATTGACAAATAAAAAGCTATATACATGCACCCATAGTGTTAGCTCAAAGATAGGGCACTCTAGAACCATTACTGCAGGTGGAGAGTTCAACTTCCAAAAAGTGCATGCGTGGGTGTGTGTTAGGCTTTGGCCTCCTTTTGTAACAACAAAAAGAAGAAGCTATATATGTGCAACCTCAACCTTTCTTGGGAAGCTTAAGTATTCCAGTTGTTTGCAGCTTGGGATGAGATAACTTACTTGTTAAGCCGAAAAATTGGTCATTCTCAGCATTTTCATCTACTAAAATAGTTAGATCGGCTATCTAGCCATTTCTCGTGGAGGCTGTTACAAAACGAGTACGTAACAACCAAATTGTTACAAAATAATTTTGTAACAGTCGAATAAGGACTCCATAGTGGAAAGCCTCGTCGGGATATCTTGGAGGAGAAGGGTTGCTTTATAAATTGAGAGTAGTACACATAAGAAAATATCCAAGCGAAATCAAGTAAAAACCTCATTGGAAAATCCGGTTGTGGAAAACCAAGAAACTCACAAACCTCTTGTTTTATTTTGTTCTTTGCTTACCTGCAGAAAATCTGTTGCGATCAAAATGCTGAAAGAGCAAGCTAAAAGATCAAATGATCATCAGAAAAGCCATATCGTCTAACACTACTTAGATCCTCAGTGCTTTGAGTTGTCAACATCTTCAAAAGAATGAACCAAAGTAGCAAGTTTCTTTTCTCCAACTTAAAACATATAACAAAAGAATATCCTTTTACCTTTGCCTTAACTTCATATTCTATGCAATATATACCAAATCATGAAGACGAGCATGTTCCAAATTTCCAATATGTTTTTCTTCTTTGTGTGAATCGAACAATATTTTGAAATATATTAGTGTTGAATCGAACAATATTTTGAATACCAACATCCTCAACATCTTCAAAAATAGGGAGCAAATTATCTTTAGTTTTATTAATATGAGACATTATAGGATTTCAAAAATAATGTCCCATTTAAACAATAGACCAAGAAGTTCACTAATGATCTACTATAGTATTTATCCAACCATCAACTATAATAGAATAACGAATAACCTTTCAATACTCCCTAAATTCCGAACTCCATTCATCAACAATACCAACCCATTTTTGTATTAATTTATCCCTCAAATCATGATAGGTAGGGATCTTATAACCATATCCTACACTAACAATAACATATGTCATGCCTTAAAGAAAAATGAATTTACAACACTAAAAAGGAGACAATTTTCATAAAAAAAAACTATGCATACTTCAAACCTACTTTCCTAATTACCTTCGTGAAATTTTCATAAGTAATGATATTTTATAACTTCTAAGTATATTGTATTTTTTCTTTTGTTTTTTTATATACAAATGGAACATGTTTGATGATTAACTGCCCAACACTCATAACCATAAAACATGGCAGGCCTAATTGCTGCTCTATAATATTTAACTTTTAACTTTAATGGTATCTTCTTATCACAAAGAATACCTAATGCTCCTCTCTATTTTAACAAACCAGCATTAATTCTATGTGTAATATCTCCATCAATTCTTCCATCACTCTGAAAAAGCGACCCTAGGTATTTAAAACTTTCCTTTTGGGGGATGCAATGTGTGCCAATTTTAATTTCTAAGTCCGCTGAGGTAACCAAATGATCAAACTTACATTCCATATATTTTGACTTTGTTCTACTAAGTCGGAGGCCTTTGCTTTCTAATGTTTCTCTCCATAGTTCCAATTTTCTATTAACTTTTTCCTTAGACTCCTCCACTAATACAATGTCATCTGCAAATAACATACACCAAGGTACTTCATCTTGAATATGTTTTGTTAACTCATCCATCACCATTATAAATAAGTATGGACTTAAAGTTGATCCTTGATGTAACCCAATATTAACTTCAAAGAAGTCTGTCATTCCTTCATGAGTCCTCTTGCACCATCATACATGTCTCTTATAAGGTTAATATATGTCAATGGGATACCTCTTTTTTCCAAAGTTCTCCAAAGAACCTCCCTCGGTACCCTATCATAAGCTTTTTCTAGATCAATAAATATCATGTGAAGGTCTCTCTTTTTTGCTCTAAAATGTTCCATAAGACGTCTCAAAAGGTGAATCGCTTCAATAGTAGATCAGTCTGGCATGAATCCAAATTGGTTCTCTGTTGTACTTATACTTGTCTTAACCTACGTTCGATAATTCTTTCCCATAATTTCATAGTATGGCTCATTAACTTGATACCTCGATAATTCGCACAATTTTGAATGTTTCTCTTGTTCTTATATATAGGTATAAGTGTACTTGCTTTCCATTCTTCGGCATCTTTTGGTTTTTCCATATTTCATTAAATAGTCTTGTGAGCCAAGTGATTCCTATTTCTCCTAGTATTTTCCAAATTTCTATAGGAATATTATCTGGTCCTACCGATTTACCACCCTTCATATGTTTAAGAGCCTCTTTGACTTCATTCTTTTGAATACGTCCGTAGAAATTGTGGTTTATATACTTTTTTGATTTGGCTAACTCTTCTAAGCTAATACTATCATCTTTATTTTCATTAAAAAGATTATAAAAATAGTTTTTCCATCTATTTCTTATATCATCATTTGCCACTAGAATTTTTTTATCCTTGTCCTTGATGCATCTAACATAATTAACATCTTTAATTTTCTTATCTCTAGCCAATATCTCTTTCATCCTCTTTTGAGTTGACTTTTTTATATAAATCCTCCAAAATTTTAGCTTTTGCTTCATTGACGGCATTTTTCGCTTCCTTTTTTGCTTTCTTATAAACCTCTAAAGTTTCACTAGTTTTCTTAGCATAATGTAATTTGTAACGTGCCCTTTTATCTTGATTTTATTTTGCACTACTTCATTCTACCACCAAGCTTCTTTTTGTGTCGGTACACCTCCCTTAGATACACCTAACACATCTTTCGTCACTTTCCTAATATGTATAGCCATATTGTTCCACATATCACAGGGTGTACCAACATAATTCCAAACATATCCTTGAAGGACTTTCTGTTTAAATATATCTTCTTTCTCGCTTTTGAGGTTTCACCATTTAGTCCGAATAGCTCGATGCACTCTTTTCTTCTTTGTTCATTTTTTTATTTGTAAATCTATAACTAAAAGTCGATGTTGGGTGGTTAAGCTTTCTCCTAGAGTTACCTTGCAATATTTACAACACGCTCTATCTTTTTTTTATAAATAAAGTAATCAATTTGTGTTTGTGATAAGCCACTCTTATAAGTAATTAAATATTCATCTCATTTTTTGAAGATTGTATTGACTATAAAGAGATCAAATGCCATAGCAAAATTTAAAATCTCCCTACCTTTCTCATTTATATCCCCAAAACAAAAGTTTTCATGAATCCCTTGATATCCTAATGCCTCTTTACCGACATGTCCATTTAAGTCTCATCCTAAACAAATCATCTCACTTTGTGGAATCTTTTGAATCACCTTATCTAACTCTTCCCAAAAAGTTGTCTTTATACTATCTTCTAGTCCTACTTGGGGTATGTAAGCACAAACTATATTCAAAACCTCTGCTCCTAATACTAATTTCAACGTCATGATTCGGTCACCATATCGTTGTATGTCTACTACACTATCCTTTAAATCTTTATTTATGATAATACCAACTCCATTTTGAGCCTTTTCTTTACCTGTATACCATAATTTAAAACATGTATCTTCTATCTCCTTTGCTTTTTCTTCAACCCATTTTGTTTCTTGTAAATATAGAATATGAATCTTTCTCCGAATCATAGTATCTACCACCTCCATTAGCTTACCGGATTCCAAGAACCAATACGAATCTTATTATCTAGGACTAGCTTCCTTACCCCCGCATCCGTCCATAATCAAAATGCGGAGACCCTCTCTGAAAATTTTTCACTACATTCGGGCCGCAATATAGCGGAACTAACTTCTTTACCCACACCCGTCCATGATGTGAGAACCCTCTCTGCAATTGATTCACTACATTCGGGCGAAAATGTATTGGCCCTTACTTACTTATTACTGCATTCGGGCTTTGCAGCATGTTGCTAGGAGGGGACGCCCCAAAGCAATGCTCATAATTTTTGTAATGAATGTTATAAAAATCCGATGAAGTTTTACGCTGGCTGTCGGAAGCCTAACACAACCCTCCTCCTTTATACGGGCTTGAGACCGACAATGCAAGGGTGATCCCTTACATGGGCGGAGTTACCATGAGGCTAAAAGAATAAGAAAATTAAATTTAAAGTTAATAATATAACAAAACATGGATTATAATCAACAAATACATTATAAACATGATAATCAGGGCCACTATCATCATCATCATCATCGCCACCATCATCTCCCTCCTCTTCCTCCATAATTGGGTCTTCCAATCCCTTGCCTTCTACATCATCATCTTCAATCTCTGATTTTGGCTCTATTGCTCTCCAACTTGCATCCTCTAAAATAATAGAGGGCTCTTCTTATTCGACCCAATCATCAAGAATATCAACATTTTCATAACTAAGTTGGTCATATGGCATCTTACTTGCCTTTCTTGCATCCCACTTCCTTCTCCAATAATGTTTCTCTTACTTCATGGTAAGATGGAGCCTTTATTCCAGGTCCAAACTGCCCTATATCACTTATCATCGCTTGAAAGCTAGGGGATCTCACAACATTAAAAGGGATTCCATTTTGATACATCCACTTGCTAATAGATATATATATTCATTCTCTTTCTTTTTTCTTATATCGATTTTCCAATGTAGCTTATCGTAGTGAGTTTGGTGATGAACGCATAAATGAATCCATGGGTCCCTTCGAAAGCGGTGGTCGTGAGCTATATAACGATGAAGATGATGCACATTGGGTGCCTGTCACTATGTTACCTTTCATACTAGAAAGTTCTCCTTGATATGGAAATGAAATCATTTCGGCCTTCTTCTTAGATGTACTGTGCACATAATCATAAATTGTTTTCTTTATTTCTTCGGTTGCATTCTTGCAAGCTGTCACATTTTCACTTCTTCTCATTAAATGGTCCGTGTATCTTGTTATTCCATTGGTAGAAATATGACCACATAATGTACAAAATACTGACATATTATCCGTCCTATATTTTGTCAAACCCCAATTCCATCCTAAATCCTTAGAAGCTGGGGGGTCTATAGTTGTATGCTGAATTAGAAAACCTAATAATAGTGCCTATACCACAACTACCAAACGAAAAACATGCAAGAAAGAAGCCCCTTGACACAAAAGAAGAGCCTCTAGAAGAAATATATATACCCCATTTATGCAAAGAGTTTGGACCCTCCTAAAATGTAGAGTGAGTGATTTGCATTTCCTTCTCGTAAGGGCTGATAAATGATTCAAATGAACCACACATGGTGTGTCATGGCTTGTTCACCATTTGAGCATCCTATGATGGATTCTGGATTTTTTTTAGAGGTAGAATTGTATTTCAGGTGAGATGCACTTGTTCTTAACCTCTTTTGACAGATTGAGGATTTTTATTGGGTGAGTCATAGTTGTATTTTATGTCAAGTATACTTGTACTTTGATGTAATGGCAACCTCTTCTTTATTTTTTAGATTTGAGGTAAAGTGCATGTCTCACCCTGCCCTAAAGTAGGTCCACCTTATTTGATGGTAAACTCTTGATAATTTTTTTGAGATGAAGCAAACAGTAGCTAACTCAGATTAAAATTAACATGAACCAGATATGTGACAAGCGGTAACTTTGAGTCACAAATTAGGTTAAGCATAATTCAAATATAAAAATCCTTGCCACAAAGATTTCTAGCTAAGCGAATATTGTGTAAGGAACCCCCAAACATACTAACAATGTCCTCTTATGAAAGAAGTTACAATTACATGAAGATACCTATTCTTATCATCTATTGATGTTCTAAGAAACAAATTAATAATAACTTAATACAAATTAGGCATGAACGCATGAACAAAAGTGCACCTAGAGCGTTAGCTCAATGATAGGGCTCATGCTGCAATCGCAGGTTTGACTCCCGAGAGATTTACGTGTGTGAGGATGAATTAAACTTTGGCCTCCCTCTAAAATAAAAAAATAAAATAAAAAATTAGAAAAGGAACACATGATCAAATGGCGGATCTACATAGAAGGCTAAGACTCGACTGCTCTTCCTGAAATCTTATGATTTCAATATAAAAGATACATTTTACAGTTGAATACAACTGGGAATCATCATGTTCTAGCAGTTGAACTTTTCGTATTTTATGTTATATCCGTCAACCGAAACCTCTAAATTAGTGTCCAACTGGGAATCGTCATGTTCTTCAGCATTATTATATTCCTTAAATAGTCTTTCTAAAATCCTTCAGAAGCAATAATCTCATAACATAGAAACTATGCATTACTTAAATTAGGTCAGTTGGGTTCCCTACACTAAAACGAGCCGAGCTGTGTCTCTTCCTGTCAATCAGTTAGGTTCGCTATAACGAGCCAAGCACAGTACGAACCACGTTGATTGATGGGCACAATTCAACTCGTTCAATGTAAATATGCATTTTCTATCATTTTTTATTTATTTATTAGGCCTTCAATGCAAATTTTCGCACACAAACCTACTTACATACATATATGTGCATTTTAGTAACTCCGATATACATTTCTATGGAAATAGTATACATACTCAATTACATGAGCTCAGACGAGCTGAACTGTGCTTGGTTTGTATAGGTTCATGAGCTTCCATGAATCAAGTTGAGGTTAACATGTTAAGCTAGGCAGACTCATAAGCTGTGATGAAGGACGAGCTGCTTATCATGAAGAGAATCACTATATGGGTTCAATGGGCCGAACCCAGTTCTTATATGGGCATGCCCAGATCCTGCTCCCCTTCTTGGGTTTTGCTGAGAGCATATCAGGACCCGGGTCATATCTGATCTAGGGACAGAAATAAGTTTTAAAATGCTACAATGGCTCCATATACTAGTCGATTCTTATGTCCCTGACTTAACTGTCTAATGGGTCTATTCTTTTGTTACAGAACCCTAAGGCAAGAAGTAAATAAGTCGAGTGACCCAAACCTGACCAGTTCACACCCATAAGAGGGGCAATGTGTTGACCGGACCACATTGGTCGAGCCAACCAAACCCATCTCAGGCCTTACCATCCTTGGGTTCTGTCCAAGCCTTACTGGGTTCAATCTCTAATCCATTTGACCTGGAGTTTCAAAACGGAGTAGGCGTCGGGTTTGAACTTTGAAATCCATATGGCTGGTTTGGTAAGTGCATGGAAAGATTTGCAACAACGGGGTAGGTAAGACATGACATGGCCGGTTTGGAAGTGGTGCATTGGTCCTAACCAAAATTAGACTGGGCTAGAAATGAGCTGGAACCGAAACTGGTTAAACTAAATTCAAAACCAAGGACCACCTGGTTCGGTTCAGGTTCCATGGCCAAAACAGGTCGATACCACAACCCTTGGCTTCAAATTGAGGGTTTCATATTCTTTTATAAATTTAAATTTATCATTAATGATTTGACATTTGAAGTAATTTCATGAATAACCAAGGAGTTCATATATGGCATGAATAAGTGCATGTTCGTGCCTACTTAAAACGAAACTAAAGAAAATCAAACATTGGTTGACCTGTTCCTGAGACGAACATAAATGTCGCCACCCAAACACAACCCGAAACATGAAACCGGCCCCCCCTTGCCAAGTTCAATTCAGAAAAGGGCGCCAATGTCAATATTGGGTCCTATCCATGAAAACCAAAATCGGTTTTCTATACGGATCCGGAGCCAATAGAATCCACCGGAAGTCATCATCATCTACAAAACCAAAGTGACACAACGGATTATAACGTGAAAAAATCGGAAGCCGACGCCGTTACATCGACTTAGTTGAAAGGCCACGCGAAAGCGAAATGCGGAGAACAATAATAACTCGAGGAATATAATTAAATATGCGACGTGAAAGATGCCGACGCCGTTACATCGACTTAGTTGAAAGGCCACGCGAAAGCGAAATGCGGAGAATAATAATAACGCGAGGAACGTAATTAAATATGCGATAAGAATATGATAAAAAATGCATTCCGTAGCCTTTTTCCGTCGGCTGACTCCGTGATCGAAATCGCTGCTCGCTAGGGTTTGAAGCTCGCATTCCGATCGAATTCCCAGCAACAAGTCGGGGGTCTTCGATTTCGTCATGATGGATCATTGACCCTACGATTCGTTCTCATTGGTACGTTTGCTTGGAGGGAGACCGATTTCAGTTAGTGTTTCCAAGATCCAGCGATTGGCCGGCGGTCGGAGTGGTAGACGTTTGAAGAAGCACGTCAGAGATTGAGAAAGGGAAGGAGGGATGAAGGATCTCCCCGGGTCGCCGGGGACCGTTAGCGGTCTGGTCCTCCGGACAGGGCAGTGCCTTTTGGCTGCCGCCTCCATCGCCGTCATGGTCACGGCTGCGGGCTTCTCGGCCTACACCGCCTTCTGGTTCTCTCTCTCTCTCTCTCTCTTAATCAGGGTCTCGTATTTCCTCATTTGATCGCTTTCCTTTTTTGTCTCATATTATGTCTGTTGGTTTTTTGTTCCAAAATATTATGTCTATTATTTACTTCATTTACCCTGCAAAAGAAAAAACCAAAACCTTTCGTTGCTTCTCTGTCTACACTAACTTTATTTTTTGCCCCTTCAGGGGAAACTCGTTTCTCTGCTTCGAATCTGTCGATTATAAACAAAGAAACAAATAATTAATAATTAAAGACAAAGACAGATCGACTGCAAAATCCAAGTATGCAACAAAACCTACTGGTACATGTTTATAGGTTGGTGATTTTATGGAAAGCGTCTTCTTTGTGTTCAACTGTTGCATGGACGTGGTTGAGCATCGAGTACAGACATTTTCAAAAGTTCCCAAACATATAAGTCTTCATGATGCGAAATCTAATCATAGCATCTGGGCGGCATGGAGTTGTCCAAATTACTTTTCCTTGGTTTTCTTACGTTGGATTAAGAACAGTTTGGAAATGCTTAAAAAGAATTTGATGTATGAATCTACTAATATGGAATTTGGGATTAAAAAACGCCTTCTGTAGTTGTTTGGCTTTCAGATAAAGTAGACGAAAGGAAGCCATATCACATAGGAAAATGCACCATATGCTTCTGATGTTGCAGGAGTAAAATCATGAATCTCAGGGCTATAGTGGCAGAATGAATAGTCTATGTAAAAAAAGTTGTGGAAAAGTTCACTGTTCGAGTGAACCCTGTAGAATCTATGAGGCTAGAGTTCGTCATGATTCGTGTCCCAAGCCCTGGAGTCTCTTGATGCTGTTCCCAGAACTTGGCAAAGTTGGGTAGGTTGTTATCTGTGATCTTGATGCCCTTGGGATGAACTGTTGCAACAGATCATGAAATCTTAGTTACCTTTGTTGACATGTATGTTAGTTACTGATTGGTGCGAACACACGTTTTACAATGTTACAATGTTATCGTTATCATATTCTATAATAAAGGGTACAATCAAAATAAGTTTGATAGTCTTGGGAAATCAAGTATGAGAGAGGTGGAGATACTCGTTTATTTTTCACTAAATTATATGCGGTGCTTTTTTCTTAGCTTCTTATCAGCCAATTTTTCATGAAGAAAGAGAATGGTTCCCATCAGTTTATAATAATCTTCATGTCTACTTTTCAGGACTTGTAAAAGTTGTTCACTGCAATTCATGGAAAAATCTACGCTTTGGGAGTTTTAACTTTTAAAATGGTACCATTGTGGGACTGATTCTTGCGGAAAAGTTTTGCATGGGAATCAAGTGGAGTCATATTTATTGTGTTTTTACCTTACCATGTGATGTGCCACGGAACATGACAGTGGTGTCTGTAAAGGGCACAAAGGGCGGGGGGCAATATCTACAAAGTAGGAGTATGTAAGGTGGTGATGCTAAATTGGCAATTAGGTATGCAGCTGAAGTGTCAGCAATTTGTAATTTGAATGCATTGAAGGCTTGAAGTAGGTCCTAGGTATCCTAAATACTTTGGGATACACAAAGGATTTAAGCAAGGTTCCCGGGGAAAAGATTGGCGGCTAGGAGAAATGGATATGATTGGCAACCACTTGGTGCTCGGGATTATTGTGAGAGATGACTGGTTGGAAAGGGGAAAACTTGGGTGAACAAGAACAGCTTGACCTAATGATGATATAGAATGGAAATTGGAGAAATAGGGGAAGATAAAATAGGAAGCCGATAATAATATGAATGAAGTGGGGAATATGTTGCTTACTCACAATTGCATTTGTTACTTCAAAGTACAGCAGGTTTCGAATTTTTAAGCAGTGCAATTTTGTTGGCTTCAATGTTTCATATAGTTTGAGAACATCTCAGCAGAATTTGGGAGCAAATAAAAGGTTATTAATAGATTGTTGTTGAAATCCTATGACACTCTGTAATCTATGGTATAATACCTTTTTTTGGAGATATCTTGGTTTTTATTCTTTATAAAACCCTGTAAAACATTGTGATTGTTGGAAATGGGGAATTTGTTTATGCAAAGGCTTGTGCTATATTCTTATAGTCTTCTCGGTCAGAACAAATATTCACAACACTGTGCTTTTGCTTATCATGTTTCATGACACTTTTAGTTTAGTCCTAAATTGTGTTTATGCTAGCTTAAGATGTACTTCTAATATAGCAAGGACGATTTGGTGATTTCTGCTGCTTACATGCGATTGACTGTGTCACTTTTACATGCCATAATTTTGGTCCTTAGAAATTTGTAAGCACGGGAAAGTTTGGAAAACATCAGCAGAATCTGGAAGAAGCTCATCTTCCTTCTGAAAAACGCTTGGAAAAATTGTTCCAGATAATGCAACTTTGGGATTTAGTTTGTGAGTTAACTTGTGGTAGTTTTGGTGAGATGTTAACAGAAATATGATTCTGCTCGTTTCTCCAATTTTGTTGCCATCTTCACCTTTTTCCTTAACGTTTGTTCCCTCATGATCTCTGTCCTTTTTGTTTTATTTTCCCATTTTGAAATGGATGAATGTGATGATAAGTACTTAAAAGTACTTGAATAGGCGGAGAGGCATGCTCGTGAATTGTGATAATGATATATACATATATTAAACTCCTTGTTTGTGTGCATGGAAAGAGGATGACAACATGAAGAGGGTCAAAACTATTTATCCTGATGAGCACCAAAATAATTTGTGAGGGTGCTTTCACAAGTCATGTTTGTATAAAGCATGACAGCGTTGAAACAAATCCTACTGATGAAGAAAGTGGAGTCCTTTGCCTTCTCAGTGAACACAACCGTAAGGAAGCACCTTTCTCTTGGATGGCACCTCATTTGACTACTTTTAGGTGATCAGTGCTTCTGTAGAGTTTGGACTTTGGAGTACATAAGATGCAAAAATCACCTCGAGTATTGCATTTTTTTTAATCGCCTTTGCTTTAAGGGCTACCTACGCTTGTGCTACTGGATTCAGCTACATAGTGTACATTTTCTCGTTATTCTTAAGGCAGTAAGTCCAAGCTCTTGCTTGGCAGTATTTGCCCTTGGTTCTCTAGCAGGTGCTGCTGCTCTTTTAGGTCATGCTAAGACAGTTTAAGATTCTGTTGGTTTGTCTCTTTTATGCATTTTCAGTTTGCAGTTATACTGGAATTTGGAAGTTTAATGGCCTTTCCTAAATCTTTCAGCTACTTAATTGCTTCTATGGGCCTGCAAGTACTTTGGAGCCTAGGTCTTGCATGTCTGGATGCATATGCTTTGAGGATCAAGAGAGATTTGCAGAATCCAGTCTTAGTGAGCCTGTTTGTCGTTGGTGACTGGGTAAGTAATCCATTTTCTAATTTTTGTGACAGATGTTGGAATCGATGCTCAAAAAGAGGAAAATAGTGATTTTAGTGAAACTAATAAGCAGAACTTGTTGATTGCAACTGATTGTCACAATCTCTCTTTAGGCATTTCACTTTGGCTTAAGAACAATTTGATATTGCTCCCTACAATTGAAATCTAACTTCTTGTGGGTGCTTGTGTTTCTGTGGTCAATGGATGCTAAATGTTACTGCAATTTTCTCCATGAACGTGCAATACTTGACATCAACCAACAGTGACCTGCAACAAAGATTACTCATTTTATAACTCCAACTTGTATATCCAGGATTAGGTTCCAGCCTTGAGCCTTGAGTCTTGCGCTCTAATATATTTGGTTGTTCCCTCGCCTGAGTGGTTTAAATGTTGCATCTACTTATTACTGATCTTGCTGCTACCAACTGAATTGCATGTGAATGATCTATGGCAGGTGACTGCAACACTTTCTCTTGCAGCTGCATGTTCATCCGCTGGCGTAACAATTCTGTACGCCAGGGATTTCAACCATTGCAACGACAAGGCTCAACCCATGCCGTGCCAAAAGTTTCAACTTTCGGTTGCATTCGCATTTGGTACCTGGTTTCTGATTGCACTTTCATCACTCATCATGTTTTGGCTTTTGGCTTCTGTCTGAGCTATATCAAATCTTCTGTTATAGATAGATGCTTGTACACATGCAATCCTTTTCATTTCATCTCTTTTCTCTCTCTTTTTTCTATCACACAAAATGTATTGCTGCATACTGATACATGGGAAAAGGGATATGTTGGCAGTTGGAGTACTCCGTATTTAAATGAAAAAGCGGAGTATGGGATAAACAGCTTTTGTAGTTATTACATGCATATATTAATGGATCTCTCTGTGTGTGTGCACGTGCACGCATGTGCTGTCAGAGTTTTCACTTTTTGTTACTCTTAATTTGGGAGTACATGGAGGAGCGAATAACATTGACTTTGCAAGCGACTTGTCAGCTTGGGTTTGGCACTGTTCAAGCTTCTGAAGCACCGGTATTAGCCGTTTGGTTTACTCTCTGACTTGGAATACGACGGGAATGCAAAGTCCAAAATTCTTACGGCCAATGAAGAGGTGGTGGTTCCACAAGCAAAGTTGACATGGCGTCATTGGCTTGCGCCTTTCCCAAATGCTTAGAGTGAAAGCTGTTGAGAAAAGTTCAATCTTTAATACCTCATTCGGTGATTTCATGTATATGTAGGGATGGCAATCCATACTCGGAATAGTGCGTACACAACCAAATCCTACATGCAGCGTATCCTCAAAGGTGAGAACCCGCTCTGTGTCACCGTTCCTCCACCCAATACGAGAAATCGGTTCTTGAAGGCACTCGGTAATGATAAGGAAGGCCACCGCCCTCGTTCAGTCCACTTTGCAAAAGTCCCAGCCTTACTTTACTGGTGTCCTTCCTTCGCCCTCAGCATTACACCAGCACCTCTCTCACACCACTTCTCTCACCTCCACAAAAAGATGCCAATGCTTATTTTGAAAAGATAAAATTTGTATTCAAAAGGCTGTTCCCATTACAAGACCTACCTCTAAGAGATATATACTCAATCTCTACCAATACGAATGGATCCTAATGCACTGTCTCATATCCAAAGCAAAGGAAAATCCAAACTACAAAGCAAACCGAACTAAACAAGACTAAGATCTCAATGATCCATTCCCTTAGATTCACAATCTACCACACTAGGAACAAGTCACATAGGACTGCTTATTACATGACAAACCAGAACAAAATATCCTAAAACTAAACCAAACATGAAGGCATAAACTTCTTCTTAAACCAAATTGAGCAGGGTGTCCAGAACTTAACCCCGACACACTTGACTCCCACACTCGGTGCTGTGCATGAATGTTGAACCCCCACAATGAGCCTGGTGACACCCTACAGCGTTGGGATAACCCTTTTATGTGGTGAAGGATTGGGTTTAGGATGAACCTGACCCACTCTATCTATATATATATATATATATATATATATATATATATATATATATATATATATATATATATATATATATATATATATATATATATATATATATATATATATATATATATATATATATATATGTGTGTGTGTGTGTGTGTGTGTGTGTGTGTGTGTGTGAGTGAGTGTGTGTGTTTGTGTGTGTGAGCGCTTGTCCAAACAGAAGTTACTAGGCCTTCGTCAAAATGCTCATGAAGGCCCTTCACTTTTCTCTCTTATTTATAGAAGCTCACACCCGACTTTTCCTTAGAATTCTTTGGTACCAAACATCTCATATGTGTTAGGATGTTCAGGCCCACATTAAAGAATTTTAAAGAGAGGGAGGAGGATGGTTTGAACTTCTATCAATAAGAGAGAAAGTTGGATGGCGTTCACATTTGATTTGGATCTTTTAACTAAGGCCTTAGATTGTCTATTTGATTACATCGACAACAAGTTTATGTAATTAAAAAGAATATATATTTTAAATTTTTTTTTAAACAAAATATGTTTTGTCATGATAAATGCAGGTTGGATTGGGTTGGGACCGGTTTTGATGGTTCCAGTGCAGGACAAGTGAGGATTGTGAACTCTGAAACCCACAGGGTGAGGGAGAGCAGGTATCATGTTAGTTTTGTAGTGGGGGCCGACTTCAAGTTGGGCACTAACCACCCAACCTGCTCCATTGCCGTCCTATGTATAGTAACAGGCCAAATTATGAGTGGCGGTGTGTCGATCACTGTACACTTCTTTGAACTCATCTATTGTCAAGTGTGAAAGGCCCGGCTCCTTACAGGGATAGGATGAAAAGTGACGGTGCTCAGGGGTCCATGTCCGGTTCGTCCAGCCCAGTATTAGCTGTTTTCTGACCTGGCTCAGTTCTGATTTGAACCATCGGACCAGGCCCGAATCGGTCATGTGTTAATAACTTAATATGAACCAATACTCGCAAACTTGAGATATATTTGAAGCTTGTGGGTAATAATTGAGTTTGTTGTTAAATCACATCAACACTAGTCACCAAGCCACAACATTTTGGGATTGTCCTCATGTCGTAGGCTTCGTGGTGCATGGTATTAAAAAGAACAAAAACTGGACCCATTGGTAGGTTGGCTTAGTCCCATGCATCGAATACGGATTTGGATATGACCTTCTCATATTTCTCACATTTCTTTCCATTTAAATGTTTTTTCTAAAAGTAGGGAGGCCAAAGCCATGCACCCTCCAGGAGTCGAACTCTTGCTTGCAGCAAGGGCATCAGAGCGCCATGTTCTGTGCTGCAGTTCAATAGCAGGAGCAGTTCCAATGAGTATAGAGTAAACTCTGGCTGAGAGCTTTTGAAGTGAAGATCAGTCGCTTGCCTATTCTGTCAATGAATATAAACTGGTGTAGTGGATAAGCCTTGAGGTGCAACAATGCCCTTTGGTGGATAATCAAGATCGAGCTTTGCAGAAGAACCCTTGCTTTCCCATTGGGAGAACTCGTTGTATGATTCATTCATCACAATGGTGCCTTTGTTTGCAATTTGACTGAGAGGCTTGAATTCATCATATTAAGGAACAAGATGTTCCAATAAAAAGCTCCTTGCCTTCAGTGATGATATGGGCACAAGTGAGAAGGTTGATTGTCCCCATGAAATGATTGACGAGTGGCTCTCATCCTTGTTAACAGTAAGGGAATATGATTTCGCTCTATGGAATCCAATGACATTGAATGTCAACAAAGGTCCTGAAAAAATCCTTGGCATCATCATCTATGGCATTTGAGGTGAAATTGGATCTGATCATTCCATTGAAGTTGCTAACAATATCAAGTATGGAGAACTTATAAGGACCGTTGATTTATGAGATGCTATATATTGCTAATTGGTGGAACTATCAAGCATAAAGTTAGGTTACGACCTTGCCATAGGCCTTTATGCTGGGCATTGGTTATATATATATATATATATAGATAGATAGATAGATAGATAGAGAGAGAGAGTGGATCTTACCCACCCATTACTTTTGGGTGAGCATAACTGTAATAACAATATCCTTTTGTACTTTTTAAAAACCCTATAAAAATTACAAATTACAATCATACTACCCAAAAGCAATTGATGGACAATGTCCCATGTGGCCATGATCCAATCACTCTATCTTTCTCTCTCTCTCTCTCTCTCTATATATATATATATATATATGTGCAAACCTCATCAATTTTTTAATTTTTTTGTTGAAAGGATCAAATAAATATCAAAACCATAACTTATCCCAAGTTAATAGATATGAAAATCACATCAGGGTGGATGCTAAATAAACAACTGGAGTACAATTTGAGATGTGCCAAGTTTTACTGCAAAAAAGCCTCTCGAGTCTCGACTACATGTGGGGTTGGTAAACGTACCCAAAGAAGACTTCTTCGTTGTTCGGCTCATTCTCTATATGAACAAGCTGAGCTGACCGCTCACAAAACAGACTTTAATCAACCATGTTCAAATGGCTCACCTTCCTTTATGACCGAAGCTTGTTGAGAACCAGATTTCCTTAACTACCCTAAACACCAGTGATTAATGAGATCGTTGAGGGCTTCAAAGAATACCCAAGTTTTAAACCGCGGAGTATGCTTAGAGTCCACTGTTTTAACTAAATGCTATACTTACATTCAAGCACAAGGACACGGTTTTCTTCTGACATTCTTGTAGCACATGCAGGTGGACTCTTCCTTATCTTACAAAAACCAAGAGATCACACCCAGAGCGTTAGCTCAAGGGCAGGGCACTCTAGTGCTGTTTCTGGTGGTGGGGAGTTCGACTCCCAGAGGGTGCATGCGGGGGTGTTAGGCTTCAGCCTCCTCTTGTAACAAAAAAAATAGAGGCCACCAATAAAGTTCGGACGGACCCACCTTCTCAAGTTGTAATCAGAATATATTTATGAGATCTGGTTATCAATTGAACTAAATATTTGCACAAAGAGCAATAGCTCACCTGGCCAAGGGTTCGACTCACAAGTTGAGCATCATGAGTTCGATAACCGAGGGTGTGCATCTGGCTTCAGCCTCTCCAAAGTACCTAAAAAGAGAGCGTTTGAGTTAAATATATAAATTTAGACCGATTTTCACGTGTAGAACAACTACCTATATGAAAAGTGTAGGTAATACTGGTATTGGTTGCACATATGCTTTGTATTTAGAACAAAATTAAAACAAATATTCCTCGAGTTGGCAAGTCCACCAATAGAGAAATATCATTGCGTAACCCGAAACCATTATTCAGATAACTTATATTTTATAAAGAAGGTGTGGGCAAAATATCACCTCAACGTGCTAACTGGGAATATTTTATGTCCCAATCATGCATCATATTACTGGGGGTGTTATTGTCGCATTTCCCCTAAGCAATTATAGTGCCTATTGTTAGTAAAAATGTATTTCTCATGCAAGATGCACAAAGAATTGCTCCACTAATCCTTGATGTCCATTAAATAAGATCATGAGAAAATCACTCACATTTCTATGGGGCTAAACAACAGTCCCATGTTTAGATAATGTTATTGTTCATGCTTTCGAAAAAACCGTGATGAGCACAATCCAATCTCTCTCTCTCTCTCTCTCTCTCTCTATATATATATATATATATATATATATATATATATATATATATATATATATAGAGAGAGAGAGAGAGAGAGAGAGAATGCTTGCACATTCTCCATTCTTAAAAAAGCTCACCTATCCATTAAGCTCAACAACGAAAAAATACACATGTAGAACAAATATACCTAAAAAATAAGTGCACCTTTTGCTTTTCTATACTTGAACTCGACCATTCATCACTTAGGATGGTTGAAATTTTTTTGGATATAGAAAGTATATAATATAAGCATATTAGACTATATATATGTATATATATATATATACATCTTTATTTTTCAGTGACTAATTCCATTTCAGTCCTATGTACGCAGTGGTTAGGTCGGGGTACTTGTCCATAGATTCAAAAATGAAATGCAGGCCAGCTTTTTAAATGAAGCATCAAACAACCAATGACCAACTTAAGAAACTTATTACATGCTTAATTAAGCATTACTCGTCCATACTCTCACCACAAAACCAAGGATGACTTTTCATTTCATTGCCAACAACTCATGGTTGTCACATCCATATATACCTTTTTAGTGGGCCAAGCTTCTTGTATTAGGGTGCGATCCAAATAATGCAAGGCCCTGCGTCCGTCCCCTTGCCATTTTGGCCATATATCAGAAGCCTGGTAGCTTCGCCGCGAAGACAGAAGGAAACTTGACCCAAAGACCCACCGGTTGAACGGGGCCGGAAATCAGCCTCATACATTTGCATATAATTAGAGGAAGTAAACTTATCCAGCAATTCCTGTTATTTTTTTAAAAGATCCTTGTCATTTGTTAGTACAGTTTTCAAATTAATGGATGGTGCGGAGCAGCGATCGGTAGTTGGTGCTCATTTTGCAGCATTTCCAGGCCACTAATACATGATCTACCACTTCGCTTGATTTGAGATAGGTTTGGAGTGTGAGAGCAATACATCTAAATACTGTTGCCACGCTTTATTTTGGTTCATTTCCCAGACATAAGTCGTGATAATGTGAATTAAACCAAACCAAAACCAAAACTAAGCCTTATCCCACACTCAGTGGGATCTTGATGCACATTACGTTCTATCTTGTGCCATATTAACAATTAATTAAAGGAAAAAAACCATATTTTATTATTTCCTTCCAATAATTTTGAAGCTTTTCACCGCTTTTACGATGAAATGAGTAAGAAAGTACAATTTGGAATGCAATAGTATATCAAGAGATCAATTAGATGACAGTTTATTCCATTACTATTACTGACATCACAAAAGGATAAAGACAAGGCACAATTCCACTCGTATATGTATGTACAGATCTAGAATGGTCCGGGTCTATACCATATGAATTCAAACACAACTTTGGGCAATTCCATTCGGATGTTTGAGTCGGTCTAGGGCTCATTTAATTGGACTTGTGATGGAAGCACGCAAGAATCAAACAGAGGGTCCAGGCTGGAGATACGGGGGCCCGTCCCCTGCTTTAGGCGTCCAGCTAAGGTTCACTCGGATCCATTCACCGAAATAAATGCTAAGCTCCAACCCTTTGTACTGTCATGCTTTTGGAACCACAAAACGAAGTTTAACACGACCCAATCTTGAAACATACGTTTAGGACGTGGATCTAAAACCCCAAGATGTTGCATTGGATTCTGAAGAGGCTCAGATTTAGATTTTTATTAGAATTTCAGATCCAATTTGGATATAAGAAGCTCCACCCTTGGACAGCTGAGTAAAATCCAATCTATAAAACAAGTATGAATATCCATTGCCCTTAACGCCCTCTATCTTGTGCGTGTGTTCGAGAGAGAGAGGCAATTTCATTCTAATATGCTTCCAACTTTCCTTCACATTTATTATGTGAATTTTTAAATCATGGTCCCCGGCCGCCTGAAATGACACATGAAATTGATAACAGAAGAGAATTATTTGGTGAAACAGACCTCCATGTGTTTGTGCGCACCAGAAGTATGACAAAGAAGCAAAGATCACTATTAAACAAGACAGCCACTACTCTTTACAAAGGGACTCTCTCTCAACAGATGGTACTAATTTACAATTGAGGAAGACACAAACCAGACCTCACATAGAGATCATGATGAACTCCAACTGGGACATTCAACACCTGTGATATATTCGAACATTCATCCCATCGAGCCCATCAATACTACATCACAATTTCAGGCTTCAGGATATTAGATTTGATCTCTTTGTGTGGGAGAACAACCCCTCCATTGCTGTAGATCTCGTCCGAGACATGGACATCCTCTCCCAGTATAGTCATGTTATCGATGCGAGCCCATTGGCCGACGGTCGAATGCCACCCAATTATGCTGCTGGAAATGCAAGCATGCTGCTTAATGCGAGCGCCTCGCATAACTGTGCAACGTGAGAGCCTAACACCGGACTCAACCACACAACCTGGTCCGATGGCTACATCGGGGCCGATCAAGCAACCTTCACCAATCTTTGCAGTTTCATCAACCAAAACATTTCCCACGATGTGAGAGCCACAAGCCAGCTTAGGAGATGATTTCTTCCGAAGAGAGTCCAGATAGAGTCTCAGACCTGCGATGTAATCCTTTGGCTGCCCAATATCCATCCAGAAACCTGGTAAAACCATAGCATACAGCTGCTTCTCAGCTGCAATCTTGGGAAAGACTTCCTTCTCAATTGAAGTTGGCCTTAACTGAATCCGATCTAAAACCGATGGATTCAGTAAATAAATCCCAGCATTAATCTTGTTCCCAACAAAAAGTTTTGGTTTCTCCACAAATTTCTCAACTTTCCCAGTTTGTTCATCGAGAACTACAACCCCATATTTGGATGGTTCATCGACCTGAGTAAAGATGTTTTGAATTACATATGGCAGTAGAGATAACTACCTAATATTGGATGTTAAACAACAGAATGGTAAGCGGAACGACAATCTGAATCAAGAATTCATACATGCAGGAGATGATCATCTCAGTAAGAAAGCACGGAAGAAAATAAATCTCATGTAGAAGAATACCTTGGTAACCATAATTGATGCCTCTCCTCCATGAGATTTGTGAAACTGAATCATTTCCTTCAGTGGGTACTCACTGATAACATCACTATTGAGGACAAAGAAAGGGTCTCCGGACGCATCAATCAGTTTATCCCTTGCTAGGACCAATGGACCAGCAGTGCCTAGTGGCTCAGTTTCTCGTGAACAGGTAATCTTGATGCCAATTTTTGACTCAAAATCCTTCAAGAAGTTCAGCATCACCTGAAACAGAGTTTTCCGGCATTCACCAATCAGTATATGAGCTAGACAACAGGTTCATTGCTTCCAATTATTCAGAAAAAGAGATTATATTGCTTCCAGCACGACAGAAAAGAATTTCAGGTGTTTAAGCTCACCTCAGGTTGATAATTGATGGCTAGTACAACTTCAGTCACTCCAATAGCTTTTAAAGCCTCGATCTGCTGACACAAAACCAACATCAATATCAGCATTCAGATATCTTAGAGAAAATACTAATGAGAATGATATAAGGATGAGCAGGACAATATTGTTACTGAATTCACATACCTGATGAAGAATCATAGGTTTGTTGGCAAAGTCTACAAGAGGTTTTGGGAAACTCAGGGTAAGTGGACGAAGACGAGTCCCAAAACCTCCTACAAGAATTAGGGCCTTCATGGTGATATCCCGCTTCTTCAAATGATAAAACTGGTGTAATTTGCTGCAAGAAGCTCAGGACTTGAAAACCTGCAGGAGTCAGAAGTCGGAAAACCATGTTCAATGGAGCACAAACAGAGTATATGAGCTGTAAGAAATAAAATGTAATGCTTTCTTTTCACAGAAAGTCTGCACAACAGATGCTTTGTGACAAAACATGATGCGCTGTGGATAAGATGGAAGCTGTCAAGGATAACAGCTGGATTTGTAACGTATATGTAAGGGAAAAGAAAAACTTGAAATCCTACAACGCAGACAACCAAAGGAAGTAGACAAAAGGCCTGACTATCCATGGCATTATTCAAGGAAATACTGCAGCCAAGCGCTGAAAAAGATCTAGAATGAATAAAGCCAGGTGTTAACAGAAGCAAATAAAGTGCGAGTACAAGAACAACAGATTTTCAACAGCGAAAGAAAATGCAATTCAGAAGGCAAGAACTAAAGAAATGCTATCTGAAAGAAAACAATATAGGGTCACATACAGATATCCAAACCATTAACCAGTATAAATTTGGGAAATGGAATATAAAATCCAATAAAATTCCAATTCAATCAAAGGAATAAACCAAAGTTAACATCTGTTAACAAGACAGAAGCTAATTAACTGGTAGAAGTGCCCAAAGTATGATAAAAGATCACCGAGGAAACAAAAGTCATTCTAAGCAAAAAACCGAAGATGATAACTGCAATAGAAAGAAAAAGGATGTGGCCAATGGTTATACCTACCTTGCAAATCAGCCAATTTAATGTTCCCAGCAAGAGACCAAACAGCTCAAGGGAGGATACATGAATCCCAATCCACAAAGGTACCAATTAATGAAACGAAATATTCATTGAGAGAGAGAGAGAGAGAGAGAGATCAAACAACTGTTACTTTTTACGTAAGGTAAAAAGCCAGTCCAACTATACATTTGGATAACTGCAGATTTAACTCACTCTGAAAATAGTAAACACAGATTTGGATCACTGCAGAGATCCGGAGGTTGAGAAAGTCAACTATACAGATAGAGGCTACATTTCTTATCCTTTTGAAGAAAAAGCAGAGGGTAATGTATGGCTCGATGAAACAAAACTAGTAAATATAGATTTGGATCACTGCAGAGACCCGTCCGTTGAGAAAGTCAATTATACACAGATAGGGGCTAATGTTTCTTATCCTTTTGAAGAAAAAGCATCGGTTAAGGTATGGTTCGATATCTTCAGACCAACCCTTCATGCTTCATAAATTACTTGAAAATAGTCCTAGAATTTAGAACTAGCCCATGTAAGGGACCACCGTTCCATGGCCAGTCGAATGCTCGAATCTCGATAAAGGAGAGGTTGCATTAGATAGGAAGCCAAAAGCAAGCCTAAAATTTCCTCGGGTTTTAAGGAATGCAATGTTTTCAACATGAAAATGAATGCATTGGATCCCCCATCCCATCTGAACTATGAGGTTAATCACAGTTAAGCATGAAGACGAATGTAACGGATCCCATCTGAATTATGAAGTTAAAGCAAGCTTTTCTGATCCACATGGAATTCTAAAAGCTCAAGATCAAGCGATATAACACAACATGAAGCACTCAATAAGAATGCGAAAGTAATGCGGGAAAAGAACAAACCAGTTTTCAAAGCGTCAAACACATCCGTATAACAAGAAACCAGATAAATAAAAAGGAAAATCCAAACTTTCTGCATAGATCTACATCCATTCAGCTTAAACTGAGACCCAAACCTCTCCCGCACGAAAGAAAAAGAAGCAGATCACGAGAAAAAGGCCGGGAAAAGTAACCAAATTAACAAGTTATCAAAACTAGACCCGAACACCCCACTTAGTGACGCAAACAATGCGCTAGAAGGATAACCGATCGAAGTAGTCGATCAGTAATTGATGGAAGTATCCGAAGATGACACACAAAAGTATGGAAAAATTGGATCGGAAGATCCAAAACCGACTGCATTTCTGAGAAATCAAAAGCTAGTTCCTTTCCTGATTTCAGGAAAAAGAAATTCAAGGACAGAAGACAGGTCGGCCTGAATTCTGCGAAAATGAAAGAAATATTCCTGGGAAACTCACTCAGACAAATTTTACAGGAAGCTCACCGAATCCGTTGGCGCGATACTAGATGCTGGCTGAGATCCCGACGGCGACTCCCTCTAGAAAGTCGCACCGACAGTTTCCCTCCCCTCTTCTTCCGGAGAGAGAGAGAGAGAGAGAGAGAGGGAAGCCCGATTCCGAGTCGTTGCGCGATATTCACGAGACGACGACGTGGGCTGCCGGCATTAATAATGGCGTCGGCCGGATCTCAAGCCACTAAACTTTACGCTATTTAAGCAAGAAGCTCGAGTCCGGCCGTTGCCTACGCATCGTGGACCCCTTGGTGGATCCGGATCCAGATTCGCAAACAAATATGCTGGTCCCCGGCCGTCATTCTCCTTTTGCTTTTCCACTTTCCAAAATTAACACCTGAGATAGTTCTCATCTGTTGATACCCGACCTAAATCCAAAATTTCAGGCCAGTTCCAGAACTGAATCACATGATCTCCAGTTCCGGGTCCAGTTCCAGACCGAGTTCTAAGGGTTTTGGTTTTGGCTGGTTTCAGGTCCAGTTCAGTTTCAATAGGAACCATTGAGCTGGTTCATAACCAGCCATGATGTCTAGGAAAACAGACCTTTACCAGATATGCACCCACTAGCATCGAACTCATGACCTTCAATGGGAAGGTTTCTATTTGGTGGGTTAGTCGTTCTGGCTTCTTCATAAAGGAAAAGGATCTGCACATCCATCAAAACCTGCAACAGTCTCGTAATTTTGTAGGATCTACCCAAAATGCTGTTCTTGCAAAAGCGAGAAGGTCATTTTCCTGGATTTTCAATATGGGCTAAGCAGACCCTTACCAGATCACAATGGTTTGAGAAAAAAAAGCCGTGAAAAACTAACATAATTCGGAAAAACATATAAAATAGGACAACAGGTTCATTCGACCAACAGTTGTGGTTCTGATTCCATGGGAAGAGGAACTATGATTGAATCGGTTCCACTTAGGTGAGTTCCAGCTTCGGATCCAGTTCGGTGCCGGTTCAGACCACCAGGCTGGTTCCAAACCAGCCATGTCTCCATCATTAGATCAAGTTCCTCATTCTTAATGTACAATTTGACTTCTAGAAAAAGGTGGCAAAATATAGGCAGTGTTCTTATTACCATTTGCAAAAGAAGAAAGAAAAGGATTAGCCAAACTTTTCCAAACTCATATAGGCGATATCAATTAGTCAGAGAGGAATGACATTTCTTTCTCCATACATACCATTAAATGAAAATTTCCCTAAAAATGCCAACCTAATTCTTTCAAAACAAGAGGCGTGATGCCAACTCTGAAGGGAATTCCTTACTTACACCCACTTGACATTTGTTTGGTAAGGTCTACGGCTTCCCCAACCAGACCCAAAGCAAAATTAACAAAATAGCAAGGCCTACAATATGAGATATGTCGATGGTTTCTTTTCTTTCTCTCTTTTTTCCTTATGGGACATTAAAGATATATTACAAAATAAACAACCATATTAATTACGCCTTTTTCCATCATACTAGATGGAGTCGGCTACTTTTTTTTGTTTTCATAGAACTCGATCATATGTCCAGTTAACTCAACATAAACTAGATCATTCTTTATTTTTAGTCTTTTTTTTGTCGTAAACTAGATCATTCTTTATTTTTAGTCTTTTTTTTGTCGTGTCCAAAAGAATGGAAGAATAGCTTCCCATGGTCCGTTTATTAACTAAAAATTTGTCGGTATTTGGCTAGTTAGTTCTCTTGAGCATAGCCGAGCTGGTGGTTGTCGTTGAACATGATTAAGAAGCAATCAAGTACTTATTTGATTCTCAATCAAAATGTAGGTTGCAACCTATTACTTGCAAGGCTGAAACATGTGGGTTCTGGGGTCCATATGCTTGTGGGTAGAGAAAGCAATAGAGCAGCGTCCTAGCACCGACGATAAATATGCAGATTAAGGTAAGAACTTACAGTGAGACGTCATATTTAAGGTGAGACCTCATACAAATTTGTTTGTGCGTGGGGTTTGGCTCAAATCCAAATCATATGGGTGCACTCAGCACGATTTGCTTAGTGAAGATCCTTCATATCATCGAAATTAGACCTATTTCGTGGCTTCTTTAACAATTTGAATTCTTGATAGTATATCGATAAACATAAAATGGTTCTTTGTTTGAAATTAACACTACACAAACATTGATTTGTGTCAATAACTAATGCTAAATCCATCTGATAGCATTGTTTTGATCCAAACAACTAGCACTCAGCAGTCTCAAGGTCAGGACTTCATCTAGTTGCAGGATGCACTTCTGATGACGAAATTTCAACTTTAGTTGGTCCCAAACTCCAGTTACAGATAATCCACCCGTCCTACTTGCCGTTCAATTTAATGTGAAAAAACGAATCTATAAGGAAACAAAATACTTTATAACAGACTGGCAGATAGCCCACAGGATAGAAAGAATTAAATAGGAAAAGTTTCAGGTATAGCAGCAAATCAATTAGGAGCCAGTTGTCATTTAGAATAAAAATATAAACAAACAAAATCTTTCTTAGTTAATTAATGCCGAATAAAAATTTCTAATCAAATACTTTTTAAGAAATAGTACCTACAAAATTACAAGGATAAGTAACCATAAACGCAATGACTGCATGAACTTGCCCACTAGTTGGTCTTCGTTTTCGTCGCTTTCTTCCTGGGCTTCTTCGGGGACGAGTTCTTCATTCCGAGAAAGAATACCAGTGCCCCAAATAGAGCCAAGTTCTGGAAATTCATGGACATGTTAAGAAACTATCGATAATGAGGAGCTGGACATAGACAACAAAAGTGTCGAGGGGAAAGCATTTGGTTCAAAGAAGAATATCAAAAAGGTAAAGCATACCTGAACAAATTCAGAAAATACAGGCAGGAATTCAGGCTTGTCGAAGTCATAATTGTAGAAGTCGTGAAGAAGGGGTGTCACAGATGCTAAATATATGAGCTGCAGAAGAAGAGATTGGCATTACATAAAGTTTAACCAGAAAAAACTCAAAAATCATTAATTGAATAGATAAACACATAATTTTCTCAATCTTTATTTTATTTCTTTCTCAAAATTTAACAAGGAAATCCACTGCCACGCCAGTCTTCCGATCATCCCCACCTGTGTGTGTGTGACAGATCATCACAGCTGTGACTGTAGCAAAACCCCACTTCATGTGCGAAAAGGAATTGATCTCGAGGCATGTTTGATTTGAGCATAGAAGGGTTTCACGTGAAAGAAGGATTTATTCTCTCACATGAATCATTTCAGAGGAGAGTTGAACTCTCTTAAGGTTAAGAGCATCCAAATCCAAGTAAGGCTGCTGAAAATGACATGGCAAAAGTGTGTTCCTTTCTCATGATTGCTTTTGGCGCTCAATAGTTAGATTTTGCTGATTCTTAGTTGAGAGCATAGTGAAACAAACATGCCCTCCCTTTTGATACAAACTTCTTCATAATGCTGAACAAACTGAAGTAACAAAAGTAAACAACAAATATTGATGGGTAGATGAAAAAAGTCTAATATACCCAAGATTCAGTGAATTTGGACATCAATAACAACAAAAGAATAAAATGCATACTTCAGAAGCTAATGAAAATTACGCTAAAGAAATGGATGAAACTAACAGTTAGACCAGGGAAAGAAGGCTAACAGTTGGGTCAGGAAACAGTGACAAGCTTACAATACGTCCTAGGAGAAACATGTTCAGATTAATGAAAGACATAAGATCAGATGTTTTATACCAGAAGGCATGCTCCAAAAGAGCTGCCAAAGATGAAGAGAAGGCTCCCAATTCCTTTTAAAGCAATAGCCGCAGCTACCAGATATTTAATCTGCAAAAAGAATTGATTGAAAGAACTGAGCTTCCTAACAGCAAAATAGATGATATGCTCTTGCGCAACATATTTCACCTCAATTTCTGGAAGTTGAACTCCAAGACATTTTGTGACATGGCCTTTAAATCGGTTATATTTTGGATCAAAGAGCTTGACTGAAGGTCCACCATCAGTGACAAAATCATTCAACCTGAAATACACATTCTAAATTTATGTACAAATAAAAGATCTTAAAGCTAAAATCTAAAGTCATTACCATCATAAAAAGTAAATTTCTAATTTTGTTTTTATTTCCTACAAAATCAACACAAAGACATAAACATACTGTGATCAAATATACATACTACGACCATACACATTCTTAAAAAATGTATGTTGATTTACCAGACACTATATAGAAAACAGTTGCCTCATTGAGTTCACCCACAAAAACAGACCAATTTTCTTAAAGATGATGGAACTTGGTGCACCAGAACCACAAGCAGCAAAATACAACATTGAAGACCATCAAGGCCACCAAAGAATAATCAAGTAAATAGCCAACAGTAATACCGAATGCTAAAAAACTTTTCTGCACTTGCCATGCATAGTCAATAGAAGATAAAAATGAGAGAGATGTGCTTAAGTGGTCTGATGTTTGGAGAGACCAATGTTGTAAAAATCGTATTATATTGTACGATATGATACAATTTATCGCATATTATATGAAAATATAGTACGATACAGGCACACGTATCACAATAAGTGATTTATCATGTTTATCGTACCATATTCCATGTTGTATGAGTCGATGATGATTTTTTGGGTATAAAATACGAGAATCTGAAGTTGCAAAAATCACTTTTGCTTCATCTCAAAACCCTTTTTTACACCGTTCCTTTGCTCCAAAATCCTTTTTTCATCCTTGTTCTTGTTAATTTTATCGTTTATTCACAAGCTTTTCAAGTTTTTCACTCAATACATCTTGAGCTTTTGTCAAATCTGTGACATACCCCTTTCATTTTGTGTTCTACCTTATTTTTCACTTAAAAAATTTGGAGGTTTTATAGATTTCGTGATTCTTGACCTATAAAAAAACCTTTTTCTTTTTGTTGATTATCCACTTTCATCTTAACGACTTTCGATCGGATTGATCTGGCATGTAAGTATTGCACCTCGGTGTACGAAGGCAATAGGCTTGTGAACAAGTGCATATTTGTATTGCAGTAAAGCATGTTGTTATTTCTCGTATAAAACACCACCTTTTAGGAACCAAGAAGGATGCTAGTGTTTGTTTCTGAAGCGAAGTATGAGATTGAGAAAGTATTGGAGGCTTCAAAGGAGATGAAGATATTAAGAGTGAGAGAGAGGGCAAAAATAGGTGATTGAGATATATCTCAAGTTCTCAACCATTTTAAGATGATTGTCAAAGGATGTATGGTGATAGCTGTGATGGAAGAAGAGACAACTCAATAGACAAGAAGAAGGCGAGAAGGTTTTGGTGATAGTAGCAATGGAGTTGACTCTTGTTCTCCTACTTGTTTGATCCCTATTAGGGTACTAAAGGAGGAGCTAGATCGAGATGTAGTGAGATGCCTTCATTTTTCCCCACGTACGACTCCTAGAGCTATTGCCAGTGTGAGATAGAGTTATAGAGTCCCTACTTATCATATTTTGAGTACATTCCTGCAGAAATGGGTTGATATTGTTAATGCATGAAGTTATGAATTTAGGGAGTTTGGAAGGATACGGGATGTTCTATTATGGCTGATGGTTAGAGAGATGGTCAACGTAGGTCTTTGCTTAACTTTGACAAATGCTATTGTCACATGTTATGTTATACTCAACCTCAAAGTGTTCTCTTCTCACAATCTCTCCGAATATTGTTATAGAGTAAATCATTTATTAGGAATTATATATTTCAAATCAAGCTTTTGGATTCAATTTTGTTTAATGTTGATTGTATTATATATGTTTTGTTCATTAATTTCATTTTTTGTATTTTTTTGATTTATTAATATTTTTTTATCAAGAATTACAAAAATTGTATTTTATCATATCGTATGATATGATACGAGCGTATCGGTGCCCAGTGCAATATGGGCATCGATACACTTTTAATAACATTGGGAGAGACAATCAAATGGAGCTCCAGTGAGAATGTGTGGAGATTAGAAGGTCAAACCTTTGAAGAAGGCATATAAAATTATAAATGCCTCAAGATGTTAAAGGAAAACTACAAAACATGATTTTAAAGCTTAAAATTAAATGTGAATTTGCACAACATTAAGAACATAGTGACTAAGTATCCACATAGTTGACCGCACCTAGTGGGGCACAAGTTTAGATTTTCGTTTCAGCTGGGTCATGTATTCTTCACTCTCTCAAAAGTGAACACCTTAATATTCGTCTTCCCCATACATTTATGAATTTTGCAATTAACATGTCAACTGTTCTCGTCTACCACATAACTCGGACTTGTTCGTCTAATCGGCTCATGCTACAAAGATATGGTGAGAGCAAGGGAAGGAGATCAGAGGCGCATAGAAAAACACTAGGGATGAGAAAAATCTGTAGACTCAATTGATTCTAAATCTGATATAATTTCAATCGTGATCATATTGTAGGGCATTAACCATATTTATATAGCTACATGAGAATCCCACATCGCCTGAGACTCTTAAGGACAGAACAGATACGGACTCTTAAACATTATTTCTAAAAATACTTTCTCAACTAATCTAATCTGCATATAAATGTCACTAACAGTAACTCTTTAACAAATGACCTTAGGAAAATAAATAAAAACAAAATGACTAATATAGATATGGATATGGATCTAAATCACGAGCACGGGGCCATATGGCTTGAACGCATCATTGGGTCAGCTGAGAAGGTTACTAGATGTGCAATCACAGGGAAAGCCTGAGATTGTACAACAGGACAACCACTAGTAGACATAAACGTAGGGATACTGACTTCAAAATTTTCATTTCTCTTAGAATTGACTATATCAAAGGAAGTACGACACAAAGATCTATACGGAAATATGAATGATGCATCTATTTTAAAACAAAATAAACCAGTTACAGCATTCGGAAGATCGTCCATATTCTTGTCAAACATCCTGCATAGCAGTGACGTTGTGCGTAATCTTGTTTCGTTGGAAAAACTAAGAAAAACTTTGAAAACACTAAGAATTTATTAACATTGCAATGCTATGATTTTAACACAAAATCGCGGTTACATATTCACCTTTATGTATATTTTTCTCGTTTAGTACTTTCCCCTTCCTTTCTAGCTTTTATTTACAACAATATCCAAGTGCTGCAAAATATTGTCTTCTTTTATTAACATGTTTTATCACTTTTTAAATGAAATATCTTCTTGAACATGTTTATCATCAGTACCTTAAACTTAATGTTGCTGACACAACAGTACATAGCAAATATTCAGGTTGAAGTAATGCCAAACCGAAAAGGTGACACGAATAACTTCAAAGTTACGTTTTATATAGAGCACAACATAAATGCATCCACGATCACACAAACCATGTCAAACAACGAAATACCACGTCACCTATAATGACTGCAAATTTTCCGCCGTACGTCATCCCCGCTGCAACTAAGTTCACATTAAGCATGTCAATACTTTTCCTAGCCGGGATGCTAAACTAAATAGACTTCTCATTCGCAATTATCTACATGTTTCTGACAAAGCTTCAACCTAAAAAACCTGCATAACCAACAGTAGTTGTCTAACCAAAGCCTATTACGTAAAATAAGAATCAACAAAGCTCAGCACATGCACCATTCTCTTTTCTTTTTTGACTCTTTGTTTTCTCCGCAAGATATACTTTATTCACCCTGAACATATCCTAAGCTTCTGCTTGAATCTTCGAGGGCCGGTTTTCTGATCCTTGAAAATTTACCTAAGAATCTGAATAATCTCTAAACCATATCTACCAGCCAATAGTTCAACACTTGTCAACATCACATTAGAGATCAAGAACACCGGTTGCACAAGGCATCGAAAACCCACACCAACAGAGTCAAGTGCACCATACTCGAAAAAAAACAAGCTGCAAGGAAAATCCAGAAAAATACACGATTCTTCAGAAACCAAACCTTTAAGAGAGAGAGAGACTCACATCAGCCACGCCGAGAGGATGAACACGGACGAGAACAGAACTCTGCCGAAGAAGGAAGCGAAACCCATGTTGTCAACCGTAGCCGAGAAATTCACCGGAAAAGAAGGAAGCGGCAGGAATGTGGACACCGGATGGTCCGGATCTACAGATCTGTAGAAGGATTTCAGTCTGCGGAGCTGACCGGAACACCCGCTGGCGCTTCTTTTCTCTCTCTCTCTCTCTCTCTCTCTCTCTCTCATATATATATATATATATATATATATATATATATATATATATATATATATACACGAAGGGTTTCTCCTCAGAGAGAGAATCAGCGTGTGATCTCGTGAAGCGCTCAGGCACTCTTCAAATCGCCGGGTCCAACACTTTATAGGTCCGGGTTTCTACGTTGTTTGAATTCAAGGCCATTCCCACTGTCCATACATTCATTCATCTTCACGATCCGACGGCCATGATCTTGAGGTTTTGTTTGCTTACGTGGCCTATCATAGGATGGGTCCCATCCCATGTAGGCGTCAACACGCCATTCTTCCATTCGCGAGACACGACGTAAAGACACAACACGAACAGAAGCTGCGATCGACCTGTTTTTGACACAAACATGAAATTCACCAATGCGGCTCACAGTAACACGGAAAAGTTAGATCGAGTTCGAGTGACCGACAATTTATAGAAAACCCACGAAATGACTCGACCTAAGGTGATCGCCGCCTCCAAGCTGACATTCCATGATTCACAAGACGGTACCATGTTTGACCCGAACATTATCCGTAACAAACCAGCTGCGGGCCTTTGAATACCTGAACGTGAACGTTTTGATCTTGTTCCATATTGCTGGACTCCAGGCACCCATGTTAAAGCAAAAGCTGAGACTGTGTTTCCCTGGTTCTCTTGGCTTGCATCAGGCAAGTGGAACAAGGAGACACTTGCACCACCACTCACGTTCAAAACGATCAGGTTATTCATGTTCCACCGATCCAGCAATTCAAAACACTAGCTTAAAGTCATCGATAATTGTTCCGACCTTTGGCGTGGTACAACCCATCTTTCTTAGGAAAACTCCTTGCCATCTAAGAATCTATCCTAACATGACCCTTAACCGGGCCAAGCTGACAGAGGTCGGATCTCAATCTTTAGTTTAGTCAGAATGGTACCTTATTAGAGTGATAAGTAATAATTTTTACTCCAACAATTCTGAAAGACAAAACGATACCGAGTCTTTTGCACTGCCCGTCGATATTTGAACACTGACCAGCTTTCTTCGCCCAGTTTCTTCTCAGGCAAAGTGGCCACAACGAACCACCTTAAAAGCATTGGCGAGCCATTCGAAATAGTTGATGTTTACAGTAGCTGATGAATGATTCTAATTAGACAAAACAAGATCTGTCACGCCATGGTCAGGACCAAACCTAGGTAGGTACAAGCCACCCATTAACCAGCAATCTCTTCATCTATGAAAACCATTCTCGCGTCCACTCAGTCATCAGGACGTGAAGTAATACGGTTGTTTTACCATTTAACATCAAGAGGCCATTTGCGAAATCAAGATACAGCTATTTAATTCGCAAACATAGCTCAAAATCTGAATTCCTTTTCAGGAGATAACAAGACTCCGCCAATTGAAAATACAATTACAACATCCTGGCAATGAGAGAGAGATCTATTTAATTCATCAATATATCTCAAAAGTTGAATTTCTTTTCAGGAGATAACAAGGCTCCACCAATTGAAAATACAACTATAAAAATCCTGGCAAAGTGGCAATCAGAGAGAGAGAGAGAGAGATGCTACATATGTAACATATGGATCTTGACAACTTTAAACATGCTAGATTTTCTTCTACTGCACACATTACCTTTAATGATACCAGATCGGGTACCAGAAGCAACATTCCATTTTTCAGAACAATGAGACCTTTCTCTCTTGAGGTGAACGCCAGTGATCATCAGATTTCCTCCCACAGCACCTACACGTAAGTGATACACAGATTCAGTACCCCCAATTTTCACTCAAGTCCATAAGCACCCATGTTTCCTATTTTTCGAACATGACATTTATTATTAAGATGCCATAGGTACTCGGAAAAGCTATCAACTACAACCGGCCGTGATGAAATCCATCGATATGGATACCACGGTTTACAAGGCAAAGCAGTCCCTTCCTCTTAGACATTCAGTTATGTCCTGTTGGCAAATGAGACAGGACCGAGCATACTACTCTACATCTGCCCGCATTTTGGGCCCACTTAGGAGCACAGTCCGAACCACCCTAGATGATCCTTGGGGCTTGTCAACTTGAAGCATTCATAAGGTTGGTATAAAAATAAACTTGGGGTGCATGAAACTGGAAGATGAACATATTAAATATGTAAAACCTTTATGTACTACTTCCAGAAGCTTAAAATAAAAGTGCCAAGGTACGCAGTCATACTTCAACTAACAACCAATAGGTGCTCACATGCTGCCAAGGATTTCCAACCCAGGATTACATTTACTTGGCTGAAAAAGGAAATCGATACAGGTGATTGTTGAAAGCATTATCCTCAGTAAAGAGCATGTGGGGTAGAAATGATGCAAGTGCAAGTTTTGGTGCAAGAATTTCTGAAATAACTTAACATGGAAACAAAAAATTGTTTTTCCTAGTTGCAGTGAATTTCATTACGCCTTTGAAGCATGACACCATATACTGAAGAAAAAAAGGACAATGAGAAATAGCTCACACGGCTAGGCGATTTGATTCAAAGAAGGTCATTAGTTCTATACCTGGTTGTGCACCTGGCTTTGGCCTCCCAAAAAGAAAAAGGAAAAAGGAAAAAAAGGGAATCCTGCATTTAATCGGGTACCACCAACAGCCATCACAACCAGGGCGCACATTGTTGCCAGGCCCATGTTGATTGAAAAAGGGAAATTTCATATACCTAACAACCTTTTCACTTCTGCATCAAATAACTCCAAAATCTTGGAGGTTTTCTTTTACCCCAAAAGTTTGGCAGAGTCAATCAGTGCACTTGTTTCTAACAACTTTTAGTTGAACTCGGGGTGAACACTAACTTATTGTTAAATTTCACTCTTTCACCGTTCTGCATTGAACGTCTATGGGAAAACCAAAATTCAAACTGCCATGAAACACATAAAAATAGCTGGAACAATCTTGAAACAGACAATGCACATTTCTCTTTTACACAAGACAGATAAATTCACAATTATGAAATTGCTTGAAAGAAAAAAAGTAATGGACTTCATTGGTAATTTGGTAGAGAAACCTGATGAGAGAGACCACAAAAGCAAGATATTTTCTTTTCTTTTGTTCTTAAATAGTTTTTTTTTTAAATCACACGAGATGGTTTCTCTTGTATGAAATAATCAAGGTAATCTCTTACGCTAATCAATAGGTGTTATTTGAACTTTTCGGTGCATTTGATTTATATGCAAATGTTTGGTGGTTATTTGATAATTTTTCTTCCAAATACAAGATCTTCAAAAAACATCTTCCAATAATGACTATTTTACATATCTAAATGTCAAAACATGTTTCTTGGACAAGAAATTGGACAAGAAAGAAAAGGCTGAATAGTGGTGGTTATATTACATGGATCCAGTTGTGGTACAATGAATAGTCATTGTTATGATAAGAGGTGGGCTACATAATCCATTATTTACTGAATCAAGAAGTTGATATCCTTGCCCCTGGTTCCTAAGATATTTAGAGTTTCTAACATGACCAACAAATAAAGGGACATGACATGGACAGGAAAACAGATATATCCACATGAAGCCCTCATCTGCCAGATCTCCAAAGAGATGCATGACAATGTACCAAATTTGCCACAAGACTCATCCAAGTGTGACATTGATAAAAAGAAAGTCACATACAAATGTAAATATTTGTTGATGCTTGAATGTTGAATCGGCCAAGTCACAAAACGTCGATATGTTTGAAATCATCAAGATATAAAAGCATCCAAATATAGATGTCTCAAGTCAAGAATACAACAAGAGTCAAGAGTCAAGAGAGAGAGCCAAATCACGAATCAAAAGGCTGTGCAAGACAGCTTATGTGTTTATTGATTGAGGCTCTATTTATAGAGCAAACATTACAAGTGAGAGAGAAGAAACTGTGCAGAGGCTGTTCAGCTGAATGCCCTCTTGGGGAGCAGATCTCCCCAACGGTTAACTGGATGGCCAGGGCCCTGGACCTAACCAAGGGCCAACATGGGCCTGGCCCTAGTGGCCCAGCCTGCCCTATTACGTGTTAATAACAAATTCATACACGCATGCTACTTTTCCAAGATAAAAGATGGACAGGCTTCAATATTTGAAAGGAGCACACAAGTGCCTCATCAACAGTCATCATAGCACCCGCATTGTCAAACTCTCCACAGTAATTAGGTGCCGAAAAGATAGTTACAAGTTGTCTGTTAGCAAAGAATTCATATCCATCTTCCACAACCTGCAAAATGAAATATAATCAGCATATAATACACTTAGGTTCTTGTTATAATTGCATATTTAAGCCTATTAGAAATATGACACCTGGTGGGCTCTGCAAATCAAATCAAGATCATGCTTTTGAAGAAATTCTGTCACCCTGTCAGCACCAAAAGTATAGGAAACTCCACGTTCATTCTCTCCCCAACCCTGAATGTCTCTACAAGGATCAGACCATAGGAGGTCACATAGTAGACCAGTTTCAGGGACTTCAATTGGACGTGGTAAACTCCTTATCTGATTTAAATTGTGTAGATCAGGAGAAAGACCCCCATGCATGCAGAGTATCTTTTCATCAACTAGAGCTGCCACAGGGAGGCAGTTAAAACAATCTGTGAAAACCTTCCATAACCGCACATTAAATCTCCTCTTGCATTCATCATAAAATCCATATATACGGTTTATAGAAGCACACTCATGGTTGCCCCTCAAAAGGAAGAAGTTTTCAGGATACTTGACTTTATATGCAAGAAGAAGACATATAGTCTCCAAGCTTTGCTTGCCTCGATCAACATAATCCCCCAAAAATAAGTAATTGGCATGGGGAGGTAAACCACCATATTCAAAGAGTCTCAGGAGATCAGAATATTGACCATGGACAAAGCAATTTTGAAAACGCTCAATACAGTCAGAACAGGTCGGGGTTTACCTAACCCCCTTTTTGCAACCCAAGAAGAGAAAGAGAATTTTGTGGATTCTCATGCAAAACATTTTAGACAATTGGAATCTTATTTACTACATCATTGTGAATGTGAATAACTTCATTTTGACATATCTGCTAAATTGTATAGCTTGGATAAAGCTTCCACACCATCTGAACATTTTTTTCTCCACCCTTCCTTTTCCATCCTTACCCTTATATGGAGAGGATCAAAATCAAAAGCTTAGATGAGCTCAGTCTTCATAATGGAACATAAGGCACATTTCTTTTTAAATGAACTACTTTTCTCTTTTCTGCTAACTATCATGGAACCAAAGCTATTTTTCTCCTTTCAAAGACATGAGATAATTCCTCTTCCACGTAGGTTAATTTCTTTATTGCTTTCCTGACTTCTTGCGGATGCCACTAGTTGATTGGAGAAAATTTAGGTGCAACTAGCACAATGGTTCATGCCCTAGTCTACACAACTCCACCAGCTGTTCAGTTACATATGATAGCATTATATAACCGTCCAGAACCCCTGCTTATAAATTTGAAGAATGACCTAAGCATCATTTCATAAATGACAATAAAATGATACTAGATTTTGGGAAAACCATACAGTAAAAACTTACCTCCAATTTTAGATAGTGAAATGCCTGCAAATTAGTTTGTAAAAGTTGAGGAAAATCAACAAAGAGATATCAATCAGGGTAAACATCCATCTGGTTCAAATGCTCTTTTTCCCCCCTCAATTAAGAGGTTAGTGTCTACTAGTTTATCTACCGTGAAGATATAAATAAAATCCCTGCAAAAGAATTCATTTCATATATCATTACCAGTATTTCCAGTCACTCTGCTCATCAGATCCATGAAAAAGTTTTGTCTCAAAACTTAGTTCATTGACAAAGAGACAACTTAAGATGAAAAGCCAACCAAGTAATAAAGTTAAAACAGGCTGTGACGTGAATCCCGGTTTCCTCGACTCCCAAGTACCCAGCTATTAAGGTACCCAGATCACATTAGGAGAATAGCACTGCAAATGTGGAGGTTTTTTTTATCACCATTGGGTGTAGAAGAGGGTCCTACATTTGTGGGGCAGAGGTCCTGGGTAAAGAAGATGGAGTCAGATATCATCTACAGATGGGAAAAATTATCACTATCAAAAGAGGAAGGTGCCAACAATTGTTATTGTCGAGGCATGCTGCATCTCTTCTTGCTGCAGCTACTCATGACAATAAGACCCTTCAATCCGGTGGCCATGTGGAGGAGGATGGAAAGAATATGAAGCTCAAAAAAAGGAATAGTTTATAGAAGGTACGTGGGAACCTCATTCTTTTTGAATACTGGCTCAGATATTCTCCTATCAAACCACCACAAAATCTAAAAGGAAGAGGTATCCTCAAAGAGCTGGACATGAAGGCATTGATCCATAAGGGGAAAACAAAAAGAGTCAAGATGAGGAAAATAAAAGCAGTCTACAACAAAAGGATGAAAGTAATCAGTTGCAGGAGCACTATGCCATTGTTTCCTTATTGAAGAGTAATCAAGCACATCCATGAAGAACATAATAAGTGCAAGAAGTTACTTCACCTCTGAAAATCCTGGAGAAAATGACAAATACGAATCCTGGGAAGAAGTGGAAAAGAGAAGCCAGAGAAAAGAAGGGGATTGATGAAAAGAAATGTAAGGAAGTTCAAAGGAAATGCAGTTTTCAGATGCTATTTGATGACTTGAAGAGTATGGATGAAGATGAAGGCCCACAAATAAAAAAGAAGAAGATATTGGCATATTGGGGATAAACACAAAAGAAGAAGAATTAGACAAACCACCAAGAGTGGCAGAGGCTGCAAGGCAGCCAGTTGATCGCCATGAGAATTTTATGTTGGAATTGCCATCAGCTTGGGAACCCACAGGTGATAAATGTTTTTGTACGGCAATGGCATGATTACATAATCATTAAAGCACATATAATACCACATGAAAAGATAGTCAGACTCATTAACATAGACAGGTCATCATACCATTGAAATTCATATAACTAAAATTCACATAGACAGGCCACCATGCAGCTTCACAGTCAATTCATATAAGGTTTAACTTAGAAGTATAACTTGTCCGTCCAATCAAATTCCATATTCTTAACAACTAATCATCTTCATCAATTGTGATGCTTTGTGAACTACTTTGGAGTTAGATATGTTGAAAATGAAGCAAAAGTTAAACAGTGACTTCTCTTCATGTTTATCTTGATTGCCCATAAGGATTATTGCTGTATAAATAGCATATGTAATTTTGATGCCAATGAGGTGATTTAACATTAAATCACAATCTGCATGGTTTAATTTCGTTGAAGTCTACCTGCAATGAGAAACCTATCTGACAAGTTGAAAGAGTATTCATGACATACAACAACAACAACTAAGACTTTTCCCATACTAGATGGGGTCGGCTACATGGATTCTTTGTTTCCACAGAGCCCTAACATAATGTATAGAATCCATGGTAAATAAGTCCGACAAAGTTTTACGCCGGCTGTCGGAAGCCTACCGCAACCCTCCTCCTTTATTTGGGCTTGGGACCAGCCATGCAAGGGTAATCCCTTACATGGGCCAGGTCTTCATGACATACATTATAATTAAAGTTCCACAAGCATTATGAGTTATTACATGGATAATTATACTAGGAATCGTGATATATTGATCTTTCCTGACAATGTTGTCAAAATAAGAAGAGTGTAAAACAAATGCTCTGGTCGGGAAACAAGGCAGCGTTAAACTGCAATAGCAAGACAAACGCGAGGTTGAATTTTGGCTCAATTCCACTAATCAAGAAAAAAGTTATGTTCCATTAAACACTGACCTTACTAAGGCGCATTAACATCAAACGTAAGGAATTTGCGCTCAAGAATGTCAATCCAAACACCCGGAAATGGAGAATAAGCAAGAATACAGAAAGAGTCAACACGGATCGAAATTGAAGTAGGAATTCCAGTATCGGAGATCACATAAAACTATCAAAATGTGGTGAATTTCTAAACAAGTACAAACAACAGGAATTTAACTAATAACTTCCAGCTAACTCAATAATGCAAGAAAAGAAAGAAGGTTCAAGAAAGAAACCCGAGAACTCACACTAAAATCCGATGAAAGAACTAATTGAAAGAATAGCAATCAAACATACCGCAGATCTTGATCGGTGCTTCCAACTTGAGGAGATTAGGTTGCCTAAGGAAGATCTCCCGAGAGGCGGCACACAGCTGCCGAATCTGATATTCTGTCAAGCGGGCATGTCTAACAGCCCTTGACGGCGATCGGACCTCGAGGAGCCGTCCGATGATTTCATCCAACTCTGCGGGATCGATCTCGGAGCCCTGCGTAGTCATTTCTACCCCGATCAACTCCGATTCATCAAAAGTTCGTTCCCTTCCTCCTCCTCCTCTCCTTGCCTATTTGGCGCCAAGGGAAATGGAGGGAGGAAGGGAGGAGGAAGGAGAAGGGAGTGCATAAAGAGGAGCGCGTCCTCGCCGTCGTCCGACTTCGACCCGCGGATATTTGTTTGTATATTTTACACAACAATTTCGTCAATGAGGCGATATTTGTAAGATTATTTCGAGACTACCATTATGAGAGGTCGGCGTCTGGATCCGGACCTTTGATTTGATCCGAATAAGAATTTCCGCTCCGGCCAAGGGTGTACAGTGGAAGTAGGGATGATAATGGAACAGGTCGACATGGCCTGTTTGAATCGAAACTGAACCGGTTCTGAAACTATAACCGCAACCAAAAACACCGTAGTTCGGTTACGATTCATGATTTTATAAACTGATCTAAAATCAGAACCAAAACCAATGATTTCAAACCGCTATTAAGTATTTAATATATATGTATTTTGTAACTATTATGACACAAGTGTGCTAGTAGTTCAACGGTACAACACTTCCAACCGGCCCCTGGTTGGTTCGGTAACTCTACGAACAGGATGGGTTTTCACTCTACCAGCACTCTCTTCAGGCAGAAAAGAGTCATTAAACACCGTCTCATCCTTTGTCGTGGAGATCAAACCTTGCACCTAGCTCCGCTTTGCTTCAACTTATAAAAAGTATTTACAAAATAATTAATATTATACATCTTATATAAAAGTTACTTTGTGATATTCTAAATTACGTAATTGAAAGTGATATATATATGTGTGTGTGTGTGTGTGTAAAATAATGTAAAATATATACTTAATGTGAATAAAACATTTATATACATGTTAAGCATATAGATGTTTTATGTGAGTATGGGATGGGGTAGGTTTACCTTAAACCATATTCTATCATGCCTCGCTTATGGGTCTTCTCCACCTCGTCCTTTGAGGGGCAGGTACCCACTGGATGCTACATGGATGGGTGTCATGTAGAGCAGGTCCAGTTCGAGTTTATTATAAACCTACCCGATGTGGAAGCCTATGGGTTTGACTAATATGAAGGGTAATATTTCGATATGTAATACGTGGTTAATAAAACAACTTGATGCTAAATAGCAAATGAGGGGTGTGGTGTGGGTTTGGGTGGTTGCACCCATTAATATCCATATTTACTTGTTTAACTTTTATTTTATTTTATTTTTTGTTTGCAGTAACTTGCAAAAACAAAATAGCGATTTATTCATGCCCAGTGACATTGACGTGGTTTAATGCGATCATGAAGCCCCTAGATTCTAGATGGACTGGAAGTGGCATTAACGAAATATTTTGAAACCAACGTGCTTTTATTTATCCTCAACTCCGCGTTGTTGTTGTTTTTGGGAAAAAATCAGTTTTCATGTTTCTGTCGTGCGATTTGTGTTCGGGTCAAAAACATGGCAAAACTTGTGCCATCTGAATCTTTTTCATGTCACTTTAAGGTCTCTATCGTGCCATTAAGTATAATTTGATTGATAGTTTAACAAAAGAATTTACTTGAAAATCTACTGTTATAGGCTAAGTATATAAGAAGGAAACCTTTTTGTAAGTAGATAATAAACTAAACAATTACAAGTCCCGGTTTTCTATTCGAGGGAAAATGTTCAAAATGCCTGTCGGATTGGCTTTGTATATAGGCATGCGTAATCGTGTCCCTGTAACATGTGTGATGATGGACTCACATATATATATATATATATATATATATATATATATATATATATATATATATATATATAGAGAGAGAGAGAGAGAGAGAGAGGGGAATAGTCAAATCTACTTAGACATTTGTACCATTTGATTAACATGATCAACACTAAAAATTTGAATTAAAAATCTTCTTTGCTTTTTGTATTTAAATACCTTTTGCTTTGTCACCTCAACCGTTAATCTCAAAGATTGAATGGTTAAGATGATAAGGTATATTTAAACACATGGGGTTTGAGTTCTCTCCACAACACACACACACATATATATATAGAAAGAGAGAGAGAGAGGAGGAAGTGGTTCATGCTCAATCATCTATGACCGCTCTCCATCACCTTCTATAACCAAAAAAATCATCTATCACCAATCAAATCTGTTCTTATCACCATCAAAACCAACAGAAAAATCTTAAATATTTATATATTTATATATATGTATAGGTGATTTTATGCTTATCTAGATAGTTTTGACGGTGTCAATGGCAGCTTTAATTGATAGAGAGTGATTTTGAGCAGTAAATGAGTAGCAAAAGGGAATGGAAGGTGATGACTTTGGCCAATAAAAAATAATTTTATATAGTAAAAGAGTAGTGAAAATTAATAAAGGATGATGACTAATGAAACCATACAAGATGAGAGATTGAGCATGCTCAATCTTGGTGACTAATTGAAAATTACTCCCTTCTACACCCTTCCTTCTCACTCATCATGTTTATTAAGATGGGTAAAAGTGAATTAATAAGAAAAAGAAAGGGAAAAAATAGGAACAATGTACTCATATAAAAGCAATTATGTATTTAACTTTAACCTTTGTTATAGGTCTCTTTCATGAATGCGGTGGACCCACCAAATTGATGATAGCCACCTAAATGTGTCCCACAAAACATTTATTGGCCCTTGATGGATAAGATGAACGATGCTTGGCTAACACTTGAATATGCATACATTAAATTCAGTCTCGCTGGCTTGGTGCCTACTACCCTACACTTGAAGTGAAGTGTTTTCTCTCTCAGTTTTTATTGCTTATTTATATGGGGTTTTCGTTGATGTAAGAAGATATGAAACTAGAGGATGAAAATATTAAAAGAGGAGGAAGAAGATCATAAAAATACTAAAAAGAAATAATAAAAGATGATTTAGCTTATGCTCTTAGCATGACATTTGCTCGAGCTCTATCAAAACAAAGAATCTCCTCTAATATGAAAAAAAGACTTAGTTGTTGTTGTTCCATTCACAAGTGGTCCAGAATTTTATTGAGTATGCAAGAAATTTAATTCTCCAGGGGAATCCCCAGGTCGATGGACCGTATCAACTGATTATTTGAAAAAACAATCTTAATTGACAAACTCATGCAGATTACGTTTTCCAAATATCACTGATTAGAAAAACCTTTTTTATATCTCTAATAACCTTATAAAGCCTCCAACTATTTTGATAGTTAAATGACATTTTTCTGTAGTTATTTCCACGGAAAATTTAACCATTTAAGCTTTCATCATTCTTAGCCATAAAAATGGTTGATGAACACTCGTTGAAATTCGTGAAAATTTGGATGGTCTTCTTTCATTTTCCATTTTTTCAAATATCGTCGAGAAACTCTTTTTGTTGTTTATTGCTCCATTGGTTTCTAACAATCTTTTTCTCTATTGACTGATGTGATCAAGGCAGGAATGGATATTTAGCAGGGCAAAAACCTTGGAAGTGAGTTTATTGTTCCTATCCAACAGAATCGGCAAAAAATCAGCAAGATGAAAACCATTGGCTGCACTCAACCAGGAATTATCGCTTAGTCCTCCAAGAAAACAATAAAATGGCGACTTTTAGGAGTTAGTTGTGGGTTACGCTTATGATTGATGCTATAACTTCTTATACATTTTGAGATTTTTTAGTCTTGTCTTAAAGTTTAATTCTCTCTCTCTCTCTCTCCTATATATATTATATATATATATATATATATATATATATATATATATATATATATATATATATATAGGAGAGAGAGAGAGAGAGAGAGTGGAGTAGGATCCAATTTTCTTTGATCCCCCCACTTTTAATGTGCCCACTCATTGTTTTACGAAAAATACCGAAGGTTTTCGAAAAATAATGAATGAATATTATTACAGTCGAGCATGAGTGAACTGGTCGGGCATAAGTGAACAATATCCATAGTAGACAGGATCCAGTCAATATATATAACATAAAGAGAGAGAAACTTAAGACATAATGTCTTTTGGTAGTAATCTTACTAAAACATCTCTAAAAGTACAGAGATAAAATAATACATTTGATTCTGTCAATATCAAACATCGAACTATGGAGATTTTTTGTACAAAATTATGCACCAAACAACACTATACAGTTAAGACTCCTTATATATATATGTTTGATACGTTTTCAACTCTAAAATCATATGGATGTAGACAAAGTTCCTGGAAGAATCAATTAACCATTAAAGTTGAATATCAATGTAACCTATTGATACATTTACAACTCGAAAATCATATGGATCTATACAATTTAAAACGTGCCTTTTCATGGCAGCAATTACAAAATTCGCTACCATGGTTTCCCTCGATGAGTAAAGTCTCTTATACCTGTAATATTTCCGCCGGATAGCTCACGGCACAAACAGCTGCCGGAGTGTAGATATATACAAGTACCCTGATGGGGCTTATTTGTCAGCAGCATCAGAAAGAAGCATCTTCATGAGCTCATATGTCGTAAAGACTATCCCAACACTAGGGACAACCTTGTAGTATTCAGGAAGAATTCCTCTGTACATTCCTCGAAACCCTTCTGTGCGCACTATGTGTGCAAAAGTCCCGAAAAGCCCGGTATTATAGACACGAGCTCGACCTGCTGCCCCTTCCAACTGCTTCCGCCTTCTCACCAGGTCTAGAGGAAAGGTAACTAGAAACAATATATACAAAAAGAATTGTCAGAATATATCCAAGTGGAAAGTAATGTTCTCATTGTTTATGTAGAACAGTAGAAGTAAAGAAAAGATATGAAACTTGATCAAAGATAAACGTGTTATTATGCCAGATTTAGTTGGGAGCACCTGATGAGGAAGCAATGCCAGAGAGACTTCCGCATGCCAGGCTAACGAGAAGAGGAGAATCACTCGGCCTATTTTGGAAAGGCAAAGTATCATTCAATAGAAAAAGAAACTAGAAGCCAGCCATCACAAAATGTGAGAAACGCAAGGAGATAAGCCATGAGAGAATATTCATCACCTGCGCAGCTGCCAAGAAGATCTCAGAGTCTCATAAACGCAGAAGCTAATGGCTATATTAGGACCCACTCCCTGTACCGTGAAACCAAAACTGTAAATTGCAATTTATGAAAGTCCATAGAAAACACAACAGAGAGAACAGTCAGTGCCGAAAAAAGAAAAAGGAAGAATACCAGAAGAGTAGCACCTAAACCTTTATACAACCCTCTAACACCCTCGTCTCTGCAGATGGTGTAAAGCGCATGTGATATACCTTTGTAATAGATTAGATTTGTCTGCCAGGTTACGGATGATGTTAGTTCTTCAATCATCAAACATAATCCACAACCTCTAACACATAATACTGTGAAAAGGCATGCAACTAGTTAATTTGAATGGATTGGTTTATCTCTACCGAAAAATTTCCAATCCAACTTAGAAGCCATTATAAAAAAGAAAGCCCAAAAAACCCAGCAAATATGTTGCGAATAGTTTTATATTATATAATGCTTGTTCTCAAGCCTGAAAAGCACTCAGTCAAACATGGTTTAATTAATAGGACAATTAACAAATTTCATTTTCATATCGACCTTAAAGCGATTACTTAATACAGCAAAGTTAGTGTCATAAAAAATCACCTGAGCAGCGAGACGTGTCCTAACAAGATCCAATGGGTATGTGATAGAAGCTGCTGTTATCCCTGCTAAACCACCACCAACAAGGCGTACAAAAACATCTGCACTAACGTTTTCTCTATGTCGATCCAATCCAGGAACAGTCAGCAGGAACTACAACAAAAGGAGTCAACTTCTTGTCACTAACTTAATGTGCATGCAATATAGACAAAAATAATAAGCAAATAATTAAACAAACTCTACTGACATTTTTGTAGCGCTCATATGCATAAAAGCTGATTGATGAATATGGAAGGCGATGTACTATTGTAACCAAATTGCCCTTCCAAAATGCTCTGAATCCTTCTTCATAAACAATACGAGAAGCTTCACGCCATATGCTAGCCTTACTCAGAGTAGCAACATTGGAGTGCATGCCTTGCACCTGAGGATATGAAATGACAACACAATTGGACCAGGAGAAAAATATCAGATAATATGAACAACATACACTAAGTAGATTATGACTGACAAACTCACAGAGTTCCCTTAGAAAACCAATCACATGTTGTGAGTGCTGGAAATGAAAAGGATATCTGCTAGTAGAGCAGCATCCTATGATTTGAAGTCTGTTTGCTAGGCAATGAAGACTGTTATAAAATATTAAAGCAGCAAGTAGATGTTCTACAACACACCGGAACAATTTGTGCACCAGATCCCTTACGGATTATCCAACAAGACATGTATATCCTTCAACAATTATCACATCCCTTGTGATCTCCTTATTCTGAAATCCTTTTTAATCACCTTCTACTGACCTTTGGAGTTTCGTACTCAGTCATTTAAAGATTTGGTCTTGATGTTTTGGGCCTTGGCCATAAGAACTGTGGTTTTGCAGAATTTTTGGTTGAAACATGAAAGAGGGCCAACAGAAAGGTCATCAAAAATCGACAACGAATGACATATAAATGCACCAATGCTTAAAAGCGGTGTAGACAAACTGATTAATTCTTCTGACAGATGCTTGGAAAACAAGGCATTTCTTGATCTAGCTACCATATAAGTAGATAAGATTATACAATCTTGATGAACTCATTCAACAGGATTTCAGGTCTGACTCCCATGAGTCCTAGTAAGAGGATCTTTTCCTGATTATGCCGGTTATTGAGTTAAAAGATTTAAGTCAAGTCAAACAAAAGTACTAAAGGATCATACATAGCGAAACTCCTCACGTGAATTCCAGCTTTGATGAGAGCAAATCATGACCAATATCACAAAAAAACACAAAATTACATGTGAACAGAGCAACCACTGTGATACCTGGATATGGGACCAACCTCAACCAATGCTACAACATAAATCCTACGGGTTTCTTCATGACCTTCCTCGTTTCGAAATAAGCCCCTATCTATCATGTTTCTGACAGCCATGCCGTGATTCCTTAACAGTTAAAGCAGGATATCGCCTCTGAAACCTGGATAAAAGGCGCGCACCAACCAACTCTCATTTGGTCCCTCCCTGTGGTACTCGATTACAAGACCATCCTACATAACTAGACTTTTGAGTTACGTGCATCAGATTAAGCATATGCAGATATTACGGACAAAACTTGTTTAGATCACCAGAACCACCTCAACTGTTCAAATTCCCCCCTCCTAAACATTTAGAATCCCATATTAAGGACTTGAAAACCAGGAAAAGAATATGGTTTTAATTATCTGTAGCCTGAGTTCGGTTCAACTTAGCAACTTCTCGGATGAACTCAAAACTAACCCTCGAATACGGTCTTCATGTTGAACGAAATTCTTGAATACATCGAGTACACGAGAGACAAGAAGGAAAAATCCTCCTCCTAGATAACTATAGCTCTTAAATTCCATTTAATTTCCTTCTCAGTGTTAACCCAAACCCGACATCACAATCATCCCAAATCGATCCTACCGATCCAAAAATTCCCTTTTCTAATTATAGCCTTTTCACCAAAAAACAGAAACCTACAGAAATCAGATTCTTGCACCATATCCTAAAAATAACTACCCGTTCGAATTCAGAAGAATTTGAAATATATCAACGGCAGATTAGAGGAAGCTTGAAGAAGGAACCAACCTGGAAGAGAATAGTGAGGCGAGCGAGCGGCGCGGTACAGGTCTTGCTTACAGCGCCGGCGATTCCTCCGGCAAGAAGCTGTGAAACAGCTTGCGATTGCTGAATGGCCTGCGCATACTTCCGGACCCCGCCGCCGTCGAGGCCGGCGGTATTGAGCGTCTGCGAGCACTCAGAGAGGTGGGTCCTCTTCGTTCCTTGGTGGTGAAGCCTCCCCTCCACCGATCCCGTTGCCGCCCCCGTCTGCATACCTAAAGAGAAGGAGAGAAAACAACCCTCCCCACCTCTCTCTCTCTCTCTCTCTCTCTCTCTCTCTCTCCCCTCTCTCTGTGAAGGCGGAGAAGAGAGTGTTACTGGAGAGTTAGAAGATCGGTGTTCGGTAAATGAGTGAACAGGCGGATGAATCGCGATTATCGATGTGGGAAGACAGCGAAGCAGCGTGAACACGAAGCTTGAAAAGGGAGAAGATTAGGAAGCCCTCGATGGGGAGTCGGTCAATACGCAGAGAGGAGGCCGGGGAGATGGGAATTCGAATATCCAACAACACGGGACGACGAATATTCGTTCCTTCGATGATTCGATGAACTGAAACAGCGGAGATCAAGTACCGACGGAAACTTTGGTAACCTTGATCTTTTAAAGTCTGATCTGAGAACCCGGATTCTTGGGTTGGATGAAGATCTTCAACACTATAAGCTTGGGCGCGAAGAGCAATATCTCACCATAGACCTGTCCGGTTCCAGATAAAACGGGACCGTCTGTTTCGGTTCTACCAAAACTTGCCTTTGAACCGAACCAGACTCCCCTTTGGTTCCTGTTTCTGTTCTGTTCTGTTCTGTTTTCTATTTTAAATCGGGTTTGATTTCAGTTTATTTGAAGAAATGAGGGTGAGATTTCAAAGCAAAAATTACATGTACTTGGAGACAGTTGGAAATGGCTGGTTCTTGATCCAATTCGATTCTGCAGGTGGTTCGGGTCTGCTTCAACCTGTCGAGCAGGGCCGGGTTGAAAAGAATCGACTTACAAGTTGAAGGTCACGAATACCGGAGTATGCGTCTAGCTTTGGCCTCCACACAAATGGGCTTTGGCCTCCGAACCGGCCATGTCTAGATTAAACCTCCTCGGTGGTTCAAGTTATATGTCCTTGAATGACCGTGTTTCCCTCTTCATTTTAACTAGGACTAGTAATATGAGACAACAAGAAACGAGACATAAAGAACGACTCAGAAATTATGTGTTCCTGTCGACCAAAGGAACACAGAGAAATATCAGGTTGTGTTTGGGTTAACCTTCTTTTATATATATTGAGGCCTGGGCGCCCATACTAACGGAAATAGTTATCGTTTAATATGAGTTGTTATTTATCATACGCTATCTATATCTTCAGTGTCATCGCTATTCTCAATCCTTATCCCAACAAAGAACCACACCGGTAAAATGTAAATGGTGTATGAAGTAAGAGCTGCAAATTAGGTCAAAACTATGGGTGGCAATTTCCTGTGCAAATTATGTCATCGTGTCAAAACAGGTCCATTGGAACACGATCCCCTTTTTTTTGGTTACTTTGGGTGGACATAAACGCTACCTCTTCAGGTTGTGACAATATGGGCCATTATATTGATAACAATGTCAATTCATATATATATAAAAGAAGGTTAACCCAAACACAACCTGATATTTCTCTGTGTTACTTTGGTCGACAGGAACACATAATTTCTGAGTCGTTCTTTATGTCTCGTTTCTTGTTGTCTCATATTAGTAGTCCTTGTTAAAATGAAGAGAGAAACACGGTCATTCAAGGACATATAACTTGAACCACCGAGGAGGTTTAATCTAGACATGGCCGGTTCGGAACCAACATGACAGTTCAAGAACCCAATCATCCAAAAAAGTGGCTGGAATTGGAACAGGTGAAACTGGACTCGGAACTGGGGAGCATTCAGTTGGGTTCTGGTTCTACCTTTCATACAACGAAAATCGGCTCAAAACTGGAATCAACGGTTTCAAACCTTCGGTTCCAAAAAAAATCATTTTCTCTTTAAAATTTAAATTTTTTAATGTTTTTGTCAGTTCTGGGCTGTTTAGGATTCAAACTGGAACTAACGATTCTAGGACCGGTCATGTCTAACTCAACCTATATGTATGTATATATATATATACATGTATATATATGTATGTATATGTATATGTATGGTGATCTCTAGTCACTTAGGCAACATACTATCTGCATCACATGTAGAGGTGGTCTGAACTTGCTAATCAGAACCGAGTCCAGGGTCTTAGCCTGAGCCTTTCACCTGCTAATTAGGTGCCTAAGTCTCGCCTGTTGGTGCAGATTCTCGTGCAATACTTCCCTTTAAGAAAAGGAAAGGACTGAATCAGGCCGGTTACATCTTGATTTTGCAACTTGGCCTGCCCAATGTGCCCGATTCCGGCAACCCGGAACCACACCCTTCACATATATGAAGCCGGTGAACCTGTGGCCACCATTAGAACCTAGGTGAACAAGTATTCATGTGGTCCATGGAAATATATATGGCTGATAAAAAAAAATCAAAGAATGTATTTATGGTTGATAAATCTCTTCACATTAAGAGTGCCTGAACCCCAACCAAGAAAATATTTGGCTTGTTTAATAGAAGCATTTAGAATTTCTAGCCCATGATAATGACTACATATAAGATTGCAATTCCAAATAAAAGACCGCCACTGCAACTCAACAAGATGACACGAGAACGTCACTGTTGTGCAGTTTCCTTCACAAACTATTGCACACTGGACACGACCCGGGGGCAAATTGAGTGCCCAAGGTGAGATAAAGATAATGCCTGTGAGCTTCCTGGCGTCTTCTATTCTCTCCTTTTATATTCACCACTAGCTTTAAGTGGTTCGTGTTGGTCGCAATTTGAGAGTAGTTTTTTCGTTGGATGTGATGTGCCTGCTCATACTCATCAACTGCGTGGCTTTAAAATGAGATATCTGAAGATGCTAGTTGCATGATATAAACCCATAAGGATTCATTTATAACCCCATTACTGTAAGATTGATTTGAGAATCAGTGCCTTTCATTCAAAATTGCATCCAAAAGGCGTCCTTATTAGCAACATGTCACTAGATAACTAAAGGAGAACTAAGCTTGAAGTGCTACTTTGCAATGACAGACACCAACTTGTGTGTGTGCGTGCACGTGACACACACATATATATAGAGAGAGAAACGTTTCAATGTGTCTCGGGTCGCCGGATGCACTGTGAAAGTCAAGATTGAACCAGGGAAAAAGAAGGAGAAGAAACCGAGGAAGAATGATCATGGTTACCCGTCGAGGGTTTTTCACAAGTAGTTTTCTTTTATTATATCGCATGTGCGTCCCATAAATAGATTCGTATTTATTATATACTTGGCTTTTCTCTGTGTTCTCTTCTCTCGACTTTTCGTTAAAACCATTATCCTCCGTGAGGGATTTTCACTATCTTTAATAAAAGCAAAACGATTTTTTTATTTGAAATATTTGTGTTTTTATTTTCAAAAATATCTTATGAAATCGAGAAAAAGACTGTTCTTCCCACATTTTTATGGATGGTGGTTATTGGGACCGAAAATGTCTACCCTATAACTTACGAGAGTTCTTGGCTTTGGTATTTCATGCATGAAGAGAAACAAGAACCTTACTGTGCACTAAAAGACAATCATTAAGGTTTCAATAAGACGCTCTTGTTATAATAATTTCATGCATGAAGAGAAACAAGAACCTTACTGTGCACTAAAAGACAATCATTAAGGTTTCAATAAGACGCTCTTATTATAAAAATAAGCATATTGGTTTGTATCGACTTATGATAGAGGCCATCTTCTGCGATGGTAAATGTTGATGACAGTTCATGACTGCCAGAAAGGCATGCAGCACTGTGACTAAAGTCCATTATATTCATCATAAGCACTGGAAAAGAGATTTCTACATGATGATAGCAATAATTCAGCACCTGTACTACATCCCGATGCAGGAATATGTTATGTTATTGAACCACAATTAGAACCCTTCTCGGTTCAACTATTCGTAGATTGAAGGAAATCGATGTTGGCATCAAAGCTGCTATATCGTATTTCCAATAATTTTTACGGTCTTTTGTATTAAGGTACTTCTCATCCGATACTTGCCCTATACTTGGTCAAATATATGTGGTCTTTTCATGCCCAGCAGCCTAACCGGGTAAGCCCCAGCCCTTTGGATTGGATTGGTCGGTTCACACGGGCCGGGCTAATATTTCCATCCTAGGAATTGGGGAGGGAAAATATTTGAAAAATTCATCTTTTAAAGTTACACAAAAGAATCACATGAAAAAAAATCGACTTGATTTTTAAACAACCAATTACATTTTGTATAAAAAATTTACAAGCAAGAACTTATAATTTCACCTTTAATGAGCTGCATAAGGCAACGCAGCAACCTTATAATTGCGCTTGGGAAAATGATTTGAATGGCCCAGTTCTTGTTCATCTCACTTTTAGCTCGGCTAGTATGAGTTCATACGGCTCTTATTATAATAATAAGCATATTGATTTGTATCGACTTAATGATAGAGGCCATCTTCTGCGTCTTTTTCAATGAGGTCATTTGTTTGGATCTGTATGGGAGATCTATAAATAACAATTATAATATTCAAGAATGGGAAATCAACCACACTACAACTCCTTTTATTTTAGTGTATCTTTCTTAATTTTCTTAACAGTAAACCTAACTTATTGATATTCCTTTCAATGCGACAATATTGCACCTTGGGTGTTTAATTCTATAGTTTTTCTTGCCTGAAAGTGTGATAGCAACGGCAACGCTTGGTAGGGTTCCCAAAAACTCGTTTTGACAAAAAAAGTTGGGTGTGATTGGTTAATTTAATATACCATCCCCTCCCCCATAAAAAGCATGTGAAAGCCAAAGAAGATGCCCATTTCAGTGCATATATATACATATATACACATGTGTATATACATACATACACACACACACACACACACACACACACACATATATATATACACTTTCCATAGAAAGAAAATCAAGCACCACAAATTCGACCAATGGCCTGAATAGATTTCAGTTATATGTGATATTGAGGAATTTAGGTCTGCGTTAGGAGGATAACCAACCCAAGTTCAAACCGGGCTAATTAATAGCCAAGTTATTACATATGCATCCCACCTATGTTGGTCAATGCGAAAGAAAGTTTAAGTTCAATGTCACAAGTTCGATATCCAGAGGTGAAAACCAAATTTTTAACTAGCATTTGGAAAGTACCGGATGCTGAGTGAATGAATTCAGAAATGAATAACACCAAATTAGGCCTTGGATCTACGTGGTAACCTAACTTGATTAAGAGTGTTCTTTGATTTGGCAACGCGTATTTCACCAATTGGTGAACCTACGTTGAGCAAGGTGCAGCATCAGACATTGCCCACTGTTAAACCCGTGGTCTATATGTAAAAACAGATGCGGTACAATGTGGCCTATTATCCTGATCCTCGAAGATTTCTCACAAAATATTTAAAAAAGTATATTGGATGGTTGAATCAGTTGCCTTTAAAGAAATGACAAAGATGTCACAGTTTGAGGTAGATATTCACTAATATAGTATGTTGGATCTATATGTATTGTCTATTGTTTCTCTGCATTGTTAAGAAAACCACCAAATGGGCTAAATCTGCACAATTTTAAAGGTATGCCTTCACTTACCTGTGCATTCTCAATCCATATGTATGGTCTCACTGGATCGATCACATCTATCTGCAAGAATCAATGATTTCTTTAGGGATTATAGTATATTAGTGAAAATAGTCCATCTCATTATTTTGGCTTTACTGAAACTATCCAACAGAGTTAATGTTTTACCAGCTTAAAAAAGGAGGAAATATTTGCTGTTACTGTACATATGTATGTACATAGACATGCATGTGATACGTACTTCAAGATTTAGTAAAGCTATCAACCTCTTCAAAAAAATCGTGGAATTATTAGTATTTCTTTTTCTGTTCCTCAAAATAAGAAAAGAACAATTAGCACCCTTTTGAATGAACTGCCTTCTGCATAGACTGCAGTTTGCACTGTAAAGGCACATGGAAAGCATAGTTGGTCCTTCACTGATACGGCTGGTAAACAAGCCCAAGGAAGCGGACACACGCACATATATACACATATATGAAAGCATAGTTGGTCCTTCACTGATGTGGCTGGTAAACAAGCCTAAGAAAGCGGACAGACATATAGTGAGAGTGCCAAATGCATAATGTACCTAAGTGTATAAAAATGTTTAAGCATCTACATTGTTTATCTTTGATATCAATGGTGAAGATTTGAATTACTTTATATTTAATGCAAAGTACAAACAACACTTTTAATTAAAATCTCAACACTGGTTTGAAAAATCGAACGGTAGAGATATTTAAGCATTTTTATGCACCTAAGAACATTATGCATTTTACACTCTCCCTCGCTTTACATATATAGGGAATTGTTGCTATATAATGTTAAATACATGATCTTACTAAAACATGCCTATCATTAGATCTTTGTGAATTACTTTGCATTTAATTTAAAGTATAAAGATATTTTTAATTTAAATATCTATCATTTATCTTAAAAGATCGAATAGTAGAGATGTTTATGCAAGATTATATACCGAAAAATATTATACATCTATTACTTTTCATATATATATATATATATATATATATATATATATATATATTTGTATGAGCTGCCTCTGTCTGAGCTACGTCTGTCTGAACATGTTCACAAACAGCTCAGCATCGTTCTACTGGAAGTTCAGAGAGTTTTATTAGATATCGAGCAAACAAAATGGCCATGCATCACCCCAAGTCTTTCTGTATGAAGAAGTCTAAGAAAATGTACCCTTTCATAATTTACTTTCAAACACCCTAATGGCAATGCTTTCAACTCCACCAGACTCAGGGTAAGAGTTCGATTCCGGGGCGTGCATACCTGATGCACACCCGATGTATGTCGGGAAGAACCCCTTAGCAAGTGAAGTATGTCCCTTTGGTGGTGTAGTTCGGTAAAGATTTAAGAAATGTTATTTAACAAGCTCCCGCGAAACAGAGCACTGTATGTTCATGTTCAACTCGTTGACACGAACACAAAATGATCGCGAGATGAGCAACGGTTTTACAATGGAAACATTCAGTTCCTAATTTGCCACCAAAATTATGCCAAGGCGAAGAACCATTACCATGAGGGGATTATCCGTTTCTAATTCCGTCATTGCACATATGTTATCACATCTACGCATCTACATGCATGTTCATGGACCTTCATTTATGCAATAACCACATACAAGGTCTTCTAAATGCATATTTATATATAATTCCTAAGAATATACCCAAAGAATCATCTCCCAAGAATACATCCTTTATAAGAATCATCTCCATAAGGGTGCAGATGGAATTGGAGTTTCCTTTTCTTTCATAACTATGTATATTTTTTTTCTTCAAGCTTAGGACAGGATGTATATAGTGAATCTTTCCTTACACTGTCCCTGAAGTTTTTAATCATACGTTCATGTGTGTGTAAACATACACACAGGAAAGTTGTCAGCAACGTGAAAAGTAAAGTTTTCTTCTTGAGTTTGGGTATGATTGAGAGTTCCCTTTTTCAGGTACTTCGAATAATTGAGGATGGTTACTGTTAAACCACGTCTTTTTTTCTATAAAGAGACGTGGAAACAGAAGTTCAAACCTGATTCGTCTTTTTGAGCCAAACATTGTGCCTTTACGATGGTAAATATTGATGACAGTTCATGACTTCCAGAAAGGCATGCAGCACAGTGACTAAAGTCCATTATATTCATCATAAGCACTGGAAAAGAGATTTCTACATGGTGATAGCAATAATTCAGCACCTGTACTACATCCCTATGCAGGAATATGTCATGTTGTTGAACCACAATTAGAACCCTTCTTGGCTCAACTATTCGTAGATTGAAGGAAATCGGTGTTGGCATCAAAGCTGCTATATCGTATTGAACATTTTATATTTCCAATAATTTTTACGGTCTTTTGTATTAAGGTACTTCTCATCCGATACTTGCCCTATACTTGGTCAAATATATGCGGCCTTCTCATGCCCAGCAGCCTAACCGGGTAAGCCCCAGCCCTTTGGATTGGATTGGTTGGTTCACGCGGGTGGGGTTAATATTTCCATCCTAGGAATTGGGGAGTGAAAAAAAATGAAAAATTCATCTTTTAAAGTTACAAAAACGAATCACATGAAAAAAAATCGACTTTATTTGTAAACAACCAATTACATTTTGTATAAAAAATTTACAAGCAAAAACTTATAATTTCACCTTTAATGAGCTGCATACGGCACCGCAGCAACCTTATAATTGCGCTTGGGAAAATGATTTGAATGACCCAGTTCTTGTTCATCTCACTTTTAGCTCAGCTCCTATGAATTCAAACGAACAAGATCTTTAAAGCGTTAGCTCCACGGTAGGGTGTTCTACAACCGTTATCGTTGGTGGAGAGTTCGACTGTTGGAAGGTGCATGTTCAGGCTCGGGCCTCTTCCTATAACCAATATATATAAAGAGAGTAAAAACTGCTAAATAGTTTTTCATGCTAAATATTACTTGATCATTACCAACACCAATACAATTAATTGGACGGTGATGATCAAGCCATCTATCCTACTCCTACCTTGCATTAAATAGCATCATACAATCACACGAACGTATAAATCGTTTAGAGTTTGACATGAAAGAGAATCCAACAACTCTCTGTTTTCATATATATATATATATATATATATATATATAAACGAATATCATTTAAGATCCCCTCAATTTTTTCCCGCAATTTACCGACCTAGTCTAGATTGCAATCTTCCTTAAGCTCGTCTCATCTTAGCACAAGCAGCAGCAAGATCCCTGATATGATACGGTAGTTATTTACTTGGTTACGAATTTATAGATGTCTTAGTGGCTGAAGTTTATTAAATTATACGTTATTATAAAGAACTGGCGACGAGAATTCTTTGGGCTCTTTTGTTTTCGCCCTTTGTACTTTTACTGACTGACCGGAATAGGTGGATCCGATTATTAATGGTTTGACACTAATGCAGCAGAGGGGCACTGTGCAAGGGAACAATCAGCTCTGCTCCCTCGATGCCCACGCTCATTAAATGCGAATCTCACTGCCTTATTCAATCTCTCTCTTCTTGAGAAGAGCACACTTATCAAACACACATGCTTTGCTTGGTGAGGATGCATGCATGGAAAGTTGGTTTCGGGTCTTTGAAGTATTGTTTCACTGGTCAAGGGTAATCAATAAACTCAAGGCTAATCAATAAGAGCCCCATTATAAAAGTCTTATTTTCCTTTCTACCAGTCCTTTCGACCCACCTGTCAGACTGTCACTGTTTTTACCCACATGAGATGCCTGTCGCACACAGTTCCTCGTAACCATCAATCTCGTTTAAGAGTTTTACGCTTGAATTTATAAACTCTTTAAGAAACGCACTTGCAGACAACCTTTCAGAACTCGCCGTTGAATGTGTGCTCGCGGAGAATGTAAATGCAGTATACCTTTTCTTTAACGAACGTATATATTATCTTCGTTCAGTTGCTTAACCAGAATGGTTGACGTTCTCCAATTTATTGATCAACATAAAAAGCACCCTGATACATTGAGTTAATGAATGAAGCGTTGTCGAAAGAATATACATGCAAAGATTTTACCGGGGGTGCGTGAAGTCCGTTATCAACGGGGATTGATTATCACTTGTCTTCCTGGCCCAAGCCACTCACACACACAGAGGCCTCAAATCATGCCGTCTCTAAAGTGGGACCTAAAGCATGTGATGAACCTCCAAGTTCTTGCACAAACAGTAGGGTCCAAGTTTTCATCAACCAGGAACGAATCTCGTAAGTAACAGCGATTGGGCGTAGATCAATGTTGTGGATGCTTAACAAGGTGATGAAGATGAGATACGGTGAGATGCCGACTTTTGGTACAGGTGAAAGCAACGGAAGCAGCTAAGGAGGTGCAGAGTGTTAGACGCTTCTTATGCCCTCCTATTCCGGAAGAAGCTCAGGCGCGACTTGAGCATTTCATGTCCAATCGAATTCACAAAAGAACAACGCTGCTTTGGAAATGAAAGAATTCCATGACAAAAGGCTGACCACAAATAAGTAAAAACATGTGACCCACCAGAATGATGGAGCCAGAAGTTGGAGTCATTGAGACCACCTTCAAGATAAACACACAAAGGAAACTGAAACCGTAACCCTCTTAAATTCGATCACTTAATAATGTATATGGAAAAATGTTATTTCTGATTTTTTCGAATGCATTCTAGAGAGAGAGAGCTTTACGATGACAAGATACCGCCTTGACGGACCAGCTTGGCTTGTACCTCCGGCAAACCTGTGCGCGAATCCCTCGCTGTTCATAGACCCGTCCCTACGGTAAATATTTGTTCATCACCAAGTGAGAACGACGAGAAGAGATGGGATCGATCTTTTTCACTGTAGCCTTCCTTTTCGGCGTCAGAAATATCTTTACTTCACTTGATAAAAAACGCTTAACCCACAAAATCATGCAATAATTGTCCACCAATATGCTTCCTCATATGCAAGCTTCGGTTCGCGTAAGCACCACCACCGTTATGGACTGTTAATATATTGATGGTCGTCATTAGAAACAAGCCGATGCATGGTTTCATTGTGAGGAGGCACGCAGACGCCATTGTGATGAAGGCCCAGAGTTAAGGACACCCCACCAATGCCACTCCTTGTATGAGTGACATTGGAGAAGATCTCGTTCGATTGGCAGGATGCACCGCCAATACATGCGGTGGGATCACGGCCACCACCACAATCATTTCCGGTCACCGACAGTGAGGGATCAGCCCGCGATCGCTTCGTTGGTTGGGTGAGGTTTTGGAGATTGATCGGGGAGTTGACATTGTCATAGTTGCAATTATCCGGCTGTTTGGAGTTGGCACGGTGAACGTCCAGGGTAATCTGGCTCTGATGCTTTCTTGCATTACTCCCATCCGCAGCCACGACGGAATCAGGCTTCCTTACAGAATTGAGGTCCATGAAGGAAGAATCACGTGATTCCAGCGAATGGACTTCTTCCACCAACGGCTTCCACAGTCGCACTCTGGCATTGATAAACCAATTCGACACCTGCAAGTAATCAAATTCCGAATGAAACTACAAAAGAAAACAAAATTCCACTCACATGTAGAAATTTTCTACCAGAAAAGTTCTGGTGTCTTGTATATATATATATATAAATCTGTAGGCAATTTCATCATAAGGTCTGGATTAAACTATTGTTCTATAAATATACGCAAGAAGACAGATAATTAAACAATAACGGTGGTCTAAATACCAGATTGAAACTAAAAAAGAAAACAAAATTCCACGCACATGTAGACGAGATTTTATACCAGCAAAAGTTCCAAAGAAGAAGCATAATTCATTCAACAGTATATATACATGATCTGTGGGCAATATCATAAGGTCTGATTAAACTATTGTTCTATAAATATACGCAAGACAGATAATCAAATCTTAAGGGTGATCTAAATACCTGATTTCTTGTTAATCCCGTCTGTTTAGACAACATTTGTTTGTCTGTGTCGGTAGGATACCTGCAACCAAACAACTTAATATAAGCTAAGCCTCACGTTACCGACACCAAGTCCGCAAAGAAATAGAATAAAGCAAGGTTGTCTGTTTTAGAAGAATAATTGATGATAGATCTAACGAACTAGCTATAACGTTATAGAATAAAGCAGATGACCTAAATTATTTCATTCACAATAATGGCACACACCCTATCGTTCCTACTTGCAATAGGGTGAATCAAATGAGCCACAGCATCAAAGCTTTATCGACCAAATCTTATCAATTAACAGTCTTGTTCTCAATTATTCATCGAAAGAAAATATACAACAACCTCTGTGCGGGCGTGTGCCTGCCTGTGTGTGAGTGTGTTCATGAGGCGTTTAAAGTTGGCAAAGGCTAAAAAGATAGAACCTAAGGCCGAAGACAGCTGAACTCCACCGGTGGCGAGATGACGCACCACCCATACTCCTACTAGGAGTACACTCATTCTTCACGTGAGAGGGACCCTTAACTGTAGATTTTGCTCTATCTAGCTAGCTAAAAGTGCACGGTAAATAAAAAAAGAAATCTAATAAGAAAAGAGAAGCTAAAAGTTCCAACTAAATTATATTCGTCATATTTCACGTGAAACCAAACATACCCTAATTGAGAAAACCTCCAAGAGAGAGAGAGAGAGAGAGAGAGAGAGAGAGAGAGATGTTTACGGATGCAAGAAGTGTTCAAACAGCCAGGCACGGAGGACAGCCACAGCTCGCTCGGGGAGGCCTCTTTGAGGCCGCCAAACATTCTGCTGCTGCTGCTCGACCACACTCGAACGCTCGCCGCTAACCCAGTGCTCCCCACCCAGTAGCAACCCCGAGGTCTTGTCCCGTCCCGTAGAGCTAGGAGGGAAGCAATCTTCACCAAGAACCTTGCACGTGAGATTGAGCTGCTCGTTAATGGCGTTCTTGAGGCACCGGAAATGCTTGGACATGGCCTTGAGAGCCATTGAAGTGTAAGGTGCAGCATTGCTCAGGCCGGCTACAGCTTCAAACGATGTGACCACCATCTGGAACTGTCTGTAGTAGTGCATGTACCGCCTATACACCTGAGCCCAGTGACCAAACACTAGGTCAGAACCCCACATTAACTATGGGTCCAGCTTCTTCGTTGAAGGCAACAACCACAACGTTGTAAATGATAAACAACAAAAATGTACCATAAGTCATGTGCCCAGGACATCACCCATACTGTCTTGGAATATATTCTCAAATTTGATTTATGTAAGTCTGATTAACCCTTGAAAGGCTGTTGGCTTAGTTACTTTCTACCAAGATACTTGAAAACAAACACACACAAAATGCCAAGAAAGCACAAGTGCCAAACCCGAAAATGTTTTTTTATGAAAACTGAAATAAAATAATATATAAAAAGCAATTTGACCAGGAAAATACGAGGCAAATAAGGTGATACATGCACATGGGAATGTATGGCTAGACCCTACAACATAAACATAGTAATGCAGGTAGAATTTATAGAACTGTAAAACTATAAGATGGCAAGATTTAATGAATAAGATACTTTGCACAGGTGACAAATGAAAATATGATCTGTAGGACCGATATACTTTATCAGAGAACCCAAAGCAAATTAAGTTGACAAGATGGCCACCAATCTAGACTATCGAATTATGTCTATAAAATAAATAAATGACCTCTGATAGGTCAAATCAAATGTCGAATACCAAACCCTGATGGGGTACTGAACTGGACGCTTGGAGTCGACTCAGTTTGACATATAGAACAGCTCGGCTACTAAAAAGGGTAAAAAGCAACCTGATCAAATCAGGGTGAATGAACAGAGATTTTGACAGAAATACATTAAAAGGACCTTATTAATTTGGCAGAAGGGATACCAAAAGATCATCCCCATCAAGTCAAGATGGGATATCAAATCTACGTTCATGGGACATCTGGAGTTCCAATGTCTTTTCTATTCTTTATAATTAATTCATCAAAAGGATTGCATCCGAACCATATGCCTTTGCATCACTAAATAAAGTTACAGGAGAACCTGACAGGATGAAATCAATGAATAACATTCCGCAAACTCATGAAACCTATCTGAAAAGATTTAAGTATTGTAAGCAAGATTTATAGCTCAAAAGAAATCCACGAGAAGCAAATCATATCACTGTGCAATCAGATTACAACTAAAGATGGACGTTCGTAGCAATTAAATGCAGATACAAGCATTGGGTATGGTAGAGATCGGTACGCAACACATTCCCACCTTTACCCTAAGTAAGATCAAAAGCAAATGTAAGGTATTAATTCGAGTTGAAAAGTTTCTTCCGTCCACCGCTAACAACAATATCAATGCAACACCAACACGTCTTAGCCTTCTGATCGATTTCTTCGGAAATTCCAATATGACAAGCTCTTCAATGTCATAATAAGATTATCACACGTACACGCGTGAAAACCATACATCAAAAGATAAAAAAACCAAAGTATTTCAAGAAACATGCACGAGCATGATACGTGTTATCATAACTCAAAAACTTCAAAGGCCCAGTATGATTGGAAGGTTCCCAGTGCATAATCTGCAAAATCCCTTGAAAGACCAGAATATATTTTCAGTGCAACAAGTTCATTTAACACTTTATCCTAATTTCAATCCATGGACAAATTTTAGGGTCGATCCTCCATGTGACCATGTCGCGGGTTTCCTTAGGAAAGACGAACACCAGGACAAATGAGAACACTCACATTCTCATGTGAACCCCAAAGAAATAAATGGTAAAAGGGAAATAAGATCAGCCTACGAGAAAACCACTCTAACCTATTCTTTGAGCAAAAGTCTGCTGATATATATGATAATTAGCTCGAATCACAGTCAATTTAGAAATCCAAGAAGTTCTCAACCTACTTAACTTTAAGACCAGACCAAACTACCCAAACACAAACATTTGAATATAAATCCGCAGTAACACAACATTTTCTCCACGATTTACATGAGGGTCCTAAAACCATTGCTATGAATGTCAGTTTTGTCCAAATTTCCAAAACAATAATAAGAAATGTTTGGAATGGTTGTATCCTGATGGTAGAAAATGGCGATGCACGTGTCCCTAGATCACAAGTGCGTGTTATGTGTGTCTGTATACACACACAGACATAGAGAGAGAGAGAGGCGGGGGGCAGCCCGCATTGTTGTCAACAAAAAAGATTGGCCCAAAACCATATAAGGCTGTCATGCATGTCATGCAGATACATTATTGAGGAAGGTATCAACTAAAGGGCAAAAGTCATGCACTGCTGTTCAAAATTATCTTTGGTCCCGCAGGCTAAGATGAGCTGACAGGGGGTTTCTTCGATAGCTAAGAGAACTAATATGCAACACATACTAGAACAACATTCAGAATAACTGATATCCTTGACTCACTCACAAAATCATGCTAAAGAACAAGAATAAAACGCACACACAATCCCATCTGTTGTTGAAAAACAAGTAGGCATTAATCAATGTGGAATGGAGTATAGAATGGATTTAGGTAACAGGAGATAATAGAAAGAAGATTAAGAAAAGCAGATAGAAATTAGGCGGAAAATGAGGAAGAACTTGCCTCATCAAGCATGGAGACAAGCCTAGTCTTCTTCCTCCGCTGCTCAATCCGGTCTGCAGACGAAGAAATAGGGTTCTGGACTCCGGGCTCAGCCCGCATATCAGCCGAACGAAATGCCGACGAAGTGGAAGAAAAACATTGAGAATTCACCACAGCGGCAGCCGGAGCGTCAAAAGAAGCACCCGAGACAACACAGATGCCATCCATCTCAGTCGGTCCCTTGGAAGCCTGAAACTTCCGGGGATTTCCTTCGCTGCTGCATAGATTAGCCTTGACCACGCTGCAGACCTCATCCAACAGCTGCTGAGCGGGCTTCAAGAACTTAGAGGTCTTCAGCACGCTTGCATAGCCTGTGAAAGGCCCGAGAGGCACCGGATTCTTTTGAACGCTGGAGACCGACGGAGCAGAGGGCAAGGTGGCACCGTCCTTCTGTAAGGAAGTGTAGTCCCTTGAACCCTCTCCACATTCTTCCTTGCGTTTATCATCAAAACGACCCATGCTGTAAAACGAAGCAGTTGTAGGAGTAAAACTGTGGCTGCCAAATCTTGATTCATATTGCTGCAATTGCATTTCATGAGGATTATGAGAAGATAGAGACAAATACAATCCTTGATAGGTTGAATCCATCTTAAACCCTCCTTCAAGAGACGCTTCATGGCAGTTCTGTCTCAAATCTCCTTGCTTAGAATTCCAACCAGTCAATCCAGATTGCCCAGATTGTAAATTCCCAAAACTAGGCACAAGAAGGCCTTGGCTTTGCTCCCTAATCCTGATTTCTTGAGGGATCTGAGTTAATATCTGAGATTGGTGAACTGGGTTCTGCTGTGTCCCTGAAAAACTATATCCTCCTCCATTGCTGAGATTCACCGAAGATAGTGAAGACTGTGCATCTGGGTTATAAAAGGGGAATTCTCCTCCCTCAACAGGACCCAAAACCAAAGAGTTCACAACTGGGTTATGGGTGTTGTGCTGCATATAGTTGATGAGGCAGTCAGAGTTTGAGTGAGAGTTCATGCTTTTCCACCCACTGACATTGTGCACAATGTTGCTTTCCTTGACTGATGGGAACTCTGAGGAAGCAATAAAATGGTTCATCATCTCTGAAGACATGATACCATCGGGATCCTGAAGAGCCATCAAGCCTCCAATCGCGGGTAACCCGGAATACGCGCTCCTGGATATACCACTATTTCTCGATTCTTCAACTTCTTCAGATTGAAGAACAAAGTTGGGCTTGATTCCAGAAGGAGAGAAAGATGAAGATGGATAAGAGGACATATTTTGGGCGATCCTGAGCTTATCTCTTCTAATCTGCTGTGTGACATGAGCTTGTGGAGATGAACTGAGAGGGTTCAAGCGATGGTGAAAAGGATGCTGCATGAGCTCAAAATTCTCAGACATGGGTTCGATCTTCTTGCTCTGGGTCAAACTTCACTCAATTATATGACCAAAGATATTACCCTCGTTTTGCTGTAGATTCAACCACATACACCATTCAATCAAGTAACAACAATAATAGAGCGCTGCAAAACAACAAAAACCACTGTTCCTTGACCCACCCCATCAGAGAGAAAGAGAGAGAGGGACCTGTGAGTGACGCCATGTACCGAAATCAGAAGAAGAAGGAGATCAGGAAATCAACGTCAATCTGCAGAGAGATCATGCAATAACGATATTGAGAAGCCGTGAATAGATAACGGGTAGCAAAAAATATTCTGCATCTCAATCACCAACAGGAGAAAAGAGATCATCATATGTAGTACAAACGTGAGAAGGCTGGAGGGTAAATCCACACAAAGCCAAGAAACAATAGAAGAAACTCAACAAAGTTGACACCATGCAGACAAACGCTCATATCCAGAAAAACATCACCATCCTTCCCTTGAAAAACCAATCTCCATATTATCTATCTACACAAATACCCACAACCATAAACATCACGAAGTCCCTTACAAGAGTTGAATACCTAGTATCATGATAGGAATAGTTAAACAATAGCCTCGACAGAGAGAGGGGGGGGCGAGGGGAGGGAGGCGACAGAGGGGTAAAATTAGAGGAACGATGAGAATATTTAAGAAAAAGAGAAGGGGTAAGTAAGCAAGCTTATCATTATCACACTGCAGTTGCTGCAGTGTCAGAAGCAACAGATTCACTCTCTCGATAGACGCCACCTCTTGGATCCATGTGAACCCCAGAAACCGGGTTTTACCGGTCATCTTCCTCAGTCTTATAAAACATAAACAAATCAACCTTCTTTTCCCTCATAGATAAGGAACTAAATCCTCACTGCTTTTACCTGGCTAAATTCCAAAAACATATAAAAATCAGAAAACCCGTTAGTTCCTCACTCACCTGCTAGTTTCCACCCATAGACAAAGAGGAACTTTACTTTCTTTCTCACTCTAACCTTTTCTTTTGGCTTTAAAAAGCTGCGGGGAAGAACCCATTGCACCCTCTTTGTCCCCACGTATGTTCATAAAAACAAACCACAGCCAGTCTCTCTCTCTCTCTCTCTTTTCGTAACATGCCATACAACATACCTTTCACGTTGATTTATGCTCCTGTCAAATGTCCTCTGCCTTTCGTAGGGGTAGGTCGGAGAGCTTGGTAGACATGAAGTTACATGAATGACCCCCAAAATAGTCGCCCGAGTCCAAATTCGAGCGTGGATGTCAGGAACTGCTGTTAAGAATAATTTGCTTTCAGGAAAAGGAAAACCAGGATTTTGCGGTCAGATTCATGACTTAATTGCAGGATTTGCTTACGTATTCTTTGGTCATAATTTTGCTCTCGTGGAGCTTTGGGCTTCTGAAGTTAAAAAGTCAGCCCGTCAAAGATAAAACTTTTCGCGAATGCATTATTTATTAATGCTAAAAGTTATTAATCAACACAACAGTTTCTTAATTTGTTTGATGGTGCTTAAATTATTTTCAGTTAATGATTAACTGTTAGGGTTGCTGACTTCAGTGCCATACTTTAGTCGCTGGAGTCTCTTGGCAGAAGAATCTCGGGTTCGAATCGCACGCCGATTAACGACCACCAAGCTTTCACGTGGTCGATCGACTATAGAGAGGTTAAAACAAAACGAACAATCGGAACCGGCCAAGCCACCATGCATAACATTGTGAATGTTTTCAAATAATTAATATTTCTTTGACTTGCTTGAGAGGGATACCAAGATTTCACACACCTTATCTGTGCACTTGGTCCCACCAATGCAATGGTTGATTCATATAAGAAAATTTACCAGCATTATACTCAATTGATATTAGTTTCCAACTACTGACACAATGTGGTGGTAGGGTTTTCGAACCCTCTGGTTCTGGCAAGTGGGTCGGTCCAATTATGATTGACTCTTTGTAGTTGTGCCTTCTCATCTATGAAGAAGAAGTGAGTTTTGGTAGTAGGCCCGATCCCCGTTCCTTTGATATCTGGCCGTTCCTCGCTATCTGCACGCTGTAGGTAGGTTCCAGCGCGCGCTAGCCGGGCCTAGCGCCACGTTCAAGCTTCCTTTTTTTTTGGATGAAACTCTTCAACTGATGTTGGGAAAAGTTGAAGCAACTTGATATATGCCACAATGTTGTTGTCAATATGGATCACTAATATCATATGCCATTGCCTGAAAATAGTTGGAAACGGACACAGGAATTTGTGGGCATCAGCAGCCGCACATTAATCATCCGAGTTTTATAACCAGAAGATCTAAAAGTTGAAAGGCAGCTTCACTAACTCGTAAAGAAAGCTGTATGTTCTATCTAGTGTAGAACAGCCAAAGTTGTGCAAATTTGAGTTTTATAACCAGAAGATATATATCCTTGGCTTCCAAAAGATGTCGACAAATTTGCACAAGGAGCCACAGGCGACCTCTTGACTAGGAACTTGATTCAATTAGTTGATGTCTAGAAATAGATTTAGTACCAATACTTTAAGAATCGTCCATGGTTTGACAAATTCACACACCCACAATATACATACATATATATATATATATATATATATATAAGAAAATTGGGAGTTGCTAAACACCCTTCGATGCCATACTCTATTAGATGATATATGTTATCCATAGCGATCGCATGAATGATCAAATCGAATCGTTCATCAATATCAACACAAGCTTTAAGGCCATTTAATATACGTAAATGCATTAAATGTGATGCAGGATGAGCATCTTGATCACACAAGTTATTAAGTGCAATGTTTAGCACTTGCAACTCCCTCTCTCTATATATATAGAGAGTGAGAGTTACTTGATAACCTCCTATACTCTACGCATTATTTGATCATTATCATTGTTTGTACGATCAATCGGATAGTGGTGATTAAAATGTACATTAAATGACCTCGAATCTCATACCAATATTGGTAGGTAAGTTGATTTGTGTGACATATATTATCTAGTAAAGTTAGGCATAAGAAAGTGTATAGTATCTATTGGTTTCTATGTATGTATATATATATATGTATATATATATATATATATAGCCTTAATGAATAGAATCCTTATTCGCAAAGACCCTCGACTTTATGTTAGAGCTTAATGAGATCCTAAATGGTACTATGATATATAGAGCGGTTGTAGACAGCAAAAGACTCCACGTTCATATCAGCTGTATGAAACATCAAGCCAACTAAAGTGTCGACACACAAGAAATATTTAAAAAAGATGCAAATAAAATAATAAAAGAAAGAAAGAAAAGCCACCTACCATTAACTACGAGTTCTCACGAGCGACAATAAAAAACACCGAGAGCGTTAGTTCAACGGCAGGGCACTCTAGCACCGTTGCTTTTGGTGGGGAGTTCGACTCCCAGAGTGTACATGTGTGTTAGGCTTCGGCCGCCTCTTACCCCAAAAAACCAACTTGCCAGACGTCCTAGTGGTCCCAAAGTGGATCCTACTCAAAATCCACACTGCATCAACAGTAGGTCCGATAAACACACCAAACGAACCGAAGAAGAGATGCTCATGGCTTGTTCGTCAAATAAGGATCTTGTTCATGTTCACCTCATCACCTTCTGTCAGCCGAGGTTAACATGAACGAAGCACAAGCGAAGTTGGAGGCGCTGAAGATGAATTGAGCAATCAGGTTTAACAATATAGATTTTAGGGAGTACAAAATTTTAACTTTTCGCTTGGAAATTAAGTGAACACTTAAATTTTTCATACAATTTCCCAGTACATTCAATTTGTTAGTTCGGTTAACATGATTTTAGCACATATATATTTACGTAAGTCATTTGTACTTAACTAAACAAGTGAATATAAGCCGACTTGCTAAACATGAACTGTTCATGTACGTTGGCTTAGCTTAACGAGTCATGAGCTCATATTTGGTTTGCTTAGATCGTAAACCTAATATCAAATGAGCTACACACAAGTTGAACCAAGACGAACCAAGCCCCGATATGTCCATCTTCTATTGATTAGGCTCCAAGCTTAATCAATCAGTGGGCATCTTGGTCATATATCTCTATTAAGCTAAACATTATTTTTATTGTTATTTTGTCCTTGACCTTTCCGGATTCATGCAATGCTCTGTGAATTTTTTAGAGCATGTTTCTAACTTGTCACATGTGATATCAAAATTCGCCATGAAGGCCATGACTCTCTATGATCTGGAAATCAATTGAAAGGAAATAGCCTGTCTTTCATGGATTTGACATCTCACATGCTTCGCGGTTTACAGCGAAATAAAATATACCAACTTGATCAGATATGGGGTTTCCAAAAGGTTGACCCGAATAGAAATCGGGTCGGCTCTGGGTCAACCAGCTTTCGATTCGGATCCAAGTTAACCCAAACCTAAGCTTTTGACTTGATTTGCCACCCACCTCTACAATTACAACGAATTCTCATTGTTCTACAAAACAAATTTCGACTGTTTCGCGAGTCCTTAACAGTTGGAATTGAAAAAACATCAATTCCCACTATTATGTTGGTTTATTTCAACCATTGAATAGCCAGAATATGTCATACTATATTCCGACTGTCCGCGACAACCGGAATTGGTTCTGTTAACAGTCAGAATAAGCCAATCTTCCAGCAGTAACCCCTATCTTAAGGCTTAACCTTCATGATTAAATAGCTTCCTTTAAGAGACCTAAGGAGCAATGGGGCCTACGCAGTATATCGTGGGGTCCTATTTATTCTGCGTGCAATCCTTATGACCTTCAATACTTTGTCAAACTACTTTTCTTTGAGCAAAAGTGCAATCCCTTTTAAATGGAAATAGAAAGATGATGACCTAGTGACAGTAAGGATATGGCATATTCTAATGGAACATCTATCCTGGATTCAATTATTCTTGAGCTCATTTACTGGCGATTTAAAAAGCTTTTTCGTGGGTGAGGCCAATCGCTCCCAGTTTTGTTTACCATGCAAATCTGCTAATAATCGATACGATGTCCGGAAATTTGAAAAACCAATGAAAAAGTTACAGGAGACGATTGAATATCCATGACCATTATACATAGTTCGCCCCACCCCACAAAAAAAAATGTAGATCCACCACTGGTTGAAAGATGAATCGAGGCTTAAATGATGATTTTCCATCTAATTCGCACATAGAATTTCCTGTTTCCACGCAATTAGGGCTGAAAGATGAACCGATCGAGTCACTTGCAGTTTGGCTTGGTTTGTGTAGTCCTTGACTGGTTCATGTTTAATTCGTAAACATATTTCCGAACATGATTATAGTATATTGTCAGGTCAGTTCGACTAGTGAAAGGTCAAGTGACATTTTAACACTTTTGCTTAAACCAGTACGCAAAGTAATTGTTTATGGTAGCATCCAGAGAGTTTGCTCAAAGGCAGCGCGCCTTGGCACTGATGCTGCTGGTCAGGAGTTCGACTCTCAAGGGGTGCATGTGTGTGTTAGGCTTCAGTCTCCTTTAGAAACTGGTTTTCCTATATGTATATATACACCATATTCTATCTTACGTACCTCTAACAAATACATACTAATACATTTTCTTTGCTTTTGGAGGCATGAATATTGTTAAGAGGTATTAAGATATTTTAAAAATACTATTAAACTCATGCTCTCAAAAGTTGAAGAATGCATACTCATGTATATGCAGGATTCAATTTTCATTTATACAAAGTGCCGGGTTCGTTTGATATCCCTTGACACCAAATCCAACTTCTTCAGTCCACCGGGACTTAAGGATCCATTGCAACGCCTAGTTCTAGATACGGATACCATGTTTATCAGGCTCAAAACCATCGATTCAAAAGTTCTTTTGAATCCACCGGCAGCCCCACAAGGAGTTGCCATGGATATTTGTGCTAAAGATTGATCTTTAGCAGTTTCATAGTTTTTCTACTTTTTGCAAATGCAGTCAGGATGAGCTTATCACAGTATAAACAAAGGCAACGCAAAGCAAAATGAGCAATAGTTCATCTTGCTACGATGTCGACTCACAAGTTGAACTTCAAGAGTTCAATACCTGGGGCATTCATCTGGCTTCAGCGTCCCATTACACCAAAAGAATAAGGCAACACAGAAGAAAAAACAGGAAGGAAAGGAAAGCTGATGTACAAACGTTAAAGGGAGCTGATGGATAGTAATGGGGCGGAGCACTTCACTGGTACCTGTCCCACTCTAGAATCCTTCCCCGCGGTTCTTCAGGAATCAAATCCACACCTACCCCTCACCCATTTGTTATAAACCAGTATCGTGAAGCTTCACTTCAACCTATAAAATTAATTTTTAAGAAAAAACATTTAATATTATATTCTTTATAAAATATAAATCTTTTATGGTATTTTATATTATTAAATTAAAACTAATACTCATATGTATAATTATATTTATATAAAAAATATATCCATATAAGCATGCAAATTACTTATAAACATATATTTTACATAAATAAACACACATTCGATATAACTGAGTGGGATGGGACGAGTCTTTCTTACCTTGCCCCGTCCCTCAGTGGGGCGAGTTTTCATTTTTGAGAACCCACCCCATACAGGATCGGAACAGGGTAGGCATCTGTGGAGCTGGTAGGAATTGCCATTCTTAAGCTGAAGGGTCATCCCTTCCGGGTTTAATAGCCTGCAGTTAAAGCTGCGAAGTAAAATAATGGACTCCAAGTCTTACCTGTTATTTACCTAAAAGTGACCCGACACCTCGACACGAATTTCGCCCTATCTAGACGGGTCCGCCTAACCTGCCCTTGCCCATTAAAAAAGTCGCTCAAATGCCAAAGTAAAAGACTTGGACCTGCCTCCTGGAAAAGTTGAGCATTCTTGGTGGACATTCTTAAATTTGCCATAAAATTCCCTTAAACCAGACGGTACAAAAGCTCCGTGGGTCCTTTTCCCTTTTTTTCTCAATTACTACCTCCAGGATAAAGTAACTTTCAAGTTGGAGCATCTAACGAAGCACCTTTATGCTAATTGTTAAATTGCTTTAACAACCGAATATTGGTAAAAGCGAAACAGGAGAGGTAACTTTTCTGCTAAATTATTATTAAGTTGTTAGTTTAATTCCTTAATCTTGTCTTCTTTCTTTTTCTTCTTCTTCTTTACATAAGATCAATGCCAAATCTAGAAAATCTTTTAAAGTTTCGTGGCAAAGAAATTATAGCTCATGGATTGAAAAGTGAACTTTAATTGATGCTGATGGCCCCAGTAAACTTAAGTCATTGTTTAATAGCTATTTGGTTTTGTTCTCCCTTTTACAAAAGGTGACGAACTAAAATCCAGAGCATTAGCTCTCTGGTAGGGCTCACTCGCAAGTGGCGAGTTCTAATCTTTGGAGTTGGGGGTTAGCTCAACGGTAGGGTGTTGTAGTACCGTTGCTGCTGGTGGGGAGTTCAACTCCCAGAGGGTGAATGTGTTAGGCTTCGTTCTCCTCTTGTAACTAGAAAAAAGAAAAGGTTATAGCTAACTAAATTATCTCGCTAAGTTAGCTGGCGTTACAACCTTATAAGTTCCATGTTGAAACTCACTGTCAAGTTTTGCCCCAATAATCACCCATGACTTCTGCATCTTTGATAGTGCCGGGAAGGGTTGTGTGTGTGTGTGTGTGTGTGTGAGAGAGAGAGAGAGAGAGACGTTTGAAAAGGATACATAATAAGGGGCAGCAGAAGCTGATGAGAACGTAGATATCAGATTGTGACGGCTTACATGCCGTGGGGTGCCTTTTTTTTGGAGCTCAATTATGAAAGAGGAGAGTTGATAATTGAGAAAACAGATACCTCGCACGCACAGCGTTAGCTCAACTGGAAGGCCTCACTCATTCCCGTCAAGCAGGTTGTGAGTTTGATTCGTCAGGCATGCATATATGTTTGGTTTCTGCCTTCCGTTGTACATAAAATAGAGAATAGATACCTCTTTCAAACTTTAGAGCTGTGCTTCCACACAAGACTTATCCTAATTGAAGAGGTAAGGTAGGCTATACTTCTTCTTTTTTGTCACAACAAGCCCGAGCCTAAGACACGCAACCGAAGAATAAAGAATCGAACTCACCACTTGCAACGTGGGAGTATGAGATCCTTGTTTATATATATATATATGTGTGTGTGTATGAGAGAGAGGGAAACCACCTAAGAGTTGTTAGACACCTTGTCTTCCTAAATGATTTGTGCCATCCATACAATCGTACCAACAACGTAAATCAAGCCGTCGTCAACATTGATGTAAAGATCGATGTCATTCATTCAATGTATATGAAGTGCATCAAATATATATATATATATGAGAGAGAGAGAGAGAAAACTATGAGTTGTTAAACACCTTCTTATGTGTGTGGTTTGTGTAATCACACAAACAACACACATATCGAGTCATCAATCAACATTGACACAAAATCAATGACATTTAATCTTTAAAAGGTTCTTTGATCCCTGCCGTCCAACTAATTATACAAATGGTGATAATGATTAAACAAATGTCTAGTGTAAGAATGATCAAATAATGTCTAGCATAAGAGGCAGTTTAGTAACTCCCACTCTCTCATGTAGGAAAACTGGATAGTTACTAGACACTAAGACACACCTCTCATGTTTAACAGCTCTCTCTCTCTCTCTCTCTCTCTCTCTCTCTCTATATATATATATATATATATATATATATATATATATATATATATAAGTTTTTTTTAATGTAGCTTCTATATATAGACAATTAGGTCTGCAGTGGAACGCTTGATCTTATCCTAAAAATGAAGCTGTTAACAACATGACTACATGCATGATCATTAGTCAGGAAAGCACGGTTAAATTTCTTCTTTTCTTTTGGATTGGTTAAGATTGGGTTTGGCAGACCCCAATCAGATCACAAGATATTTAATGAGCTCAAATTCCAGTCCACTCAGGCGTCTCGTCGTTTTAATAAAAAAATTACTCCCCATGGCACTCTATTTAGATAACAGTACTGAATGTAATAAATTTTAACGCAAACGTCCAAAACCACTACGTATCCTCAACTAGAGGAGAGGCTATATGGGCCGAGTGAACCCGAATACATTTGTTTTGACATTTATTTTACTAGTTCATTCCGGCTCACATTCAGCTCATTATTTTTAATGAACCAAACACGACCAAGTCCAATTAAAAGAGTCAATTTGAGCCGAACTATGAACAGTCTAGTTTGTTTTGTAGTGGTGTTGCAGCCGTCCAATGATGCATAGTCTTTGATGAAATGTTCATTTTCGTCTCCTTTTAAATTGTTATCGTTATTTGTGATGGGCTTATAATTACCAGGAGCCCATATATACATATATATATGATGCTTCAAAATGAAACTAATAATATATGTATATTCTTAAGTAATCATAAGCTTGATTAGTCATGTATGTGAATATATTGGTGTAAATACAGTCGTAGATCTGCTACGAGGGGTTCAAGGCTCTTGTTTAGCAGCCATAGAATCAACTGAATCATGCACGAACGAGCAAAGTCTCGTATGTCTTGTAAAGCTTATGAAGCCTACTCTTCTTCGGCTTATTTAGATTTTGAATCATACATGAACGAGCTCATCATGAGCTGAAGAAGAAGCTGGTTATCTCATTAACAATCCCTAACTCTGCCACCTCCAATCTTCCGAAATATTTAACTTTGCTTTTACAGAGCAGATACTTTATCACAAGAAAAGAAACATATGCATGCTTTCTTCATAAGTTCATATTCGGTTAGCTTAGACAGGAAACGGAAAAGCCAAGCACGAGTGCATTATTTATTTATTTATTTTTGGTCGCAATGGAGGAGGCAGATGCCAGGTATGTCCGCCCTCGGAGTTGAACTCATGCCCTGCGTTTGGTGGAGTCGGGGGGGCCTACCAGGTGAGCTAACACTGAGTGCTATTAATTTGCGTTTACTTACTACATGCAAGGATTCCAGACTCAAATCGAACAATGTTTATCCAAATTAATTTATGTGCTTCCGAAGCAAATTATGTGACAATATATCGAAACGAACGGTGGTGTTTAATTTTAGATAATTTGCTTAGTGGGTGACCTGGACCCAGCTGGCGACACTTGGCACCCCTTGGTTGACAGCAAACATCATATAAAACCTAGGCGGAGCCACCGTGGGGGAGGGCGGCGCCGTACACGAGATGGTGTACTTCTGACCACTGGAAGCCGTAGGAATGGCCGGGGTGATGGCCAGCTTCACCAATCTCTGTCCCTGAGAGAAGGAATGTGTGGAGAAGGGCGCACTTGCCAAATTCACCTCCACCACCGCCACCATTGGAATCGCCGTCTCCACTACCACCTGAAATTTCTCTCCGTACCGGACTAGTGCGGGTGCGTTAACTACCACCGGCCGTAAATTCGCCCGGTCAGGAGATAGATATTCTGGTGAGAACGCCTCCAACCGGAGCTCCATCGGATAATTGACGGTGAAGCCATTGATGATCAGCACGTCTTCGGTGGGAAGCATAACCATGTCACCCATAATTCTCCCGGATGGCGTCGACTCCATCTCCTACACTGCGTCGGGCTCAGTCGCGACGATCCGACCGCATGTTCTGTCTGCAGAGAATCGACATCATTTTGAATGAATGGGCTCTAGGCTGTCCCGCAAAGCAAGAGATAGGGATAAAGACTCTCAAGGGAGAATTCGAGAGGACGGAGCTACGCAGCTATTTATTTTTCAACACGGAAAAATAAAAACAAAAAAACCTGTCTGTAAAATTCGGCTTTCGGAAACTGAAAATCTTACCTATTTTTGTGTTTTTCGTCTCTCCATCTCGGGACATTCGAAGATATCCATTGCGCATGCAAATCATAAACACGGATTTACATGAGCCTGGCAGAGTGCACGCAAACCATGGAAACGGATTGAGTCGATTTTGAGTGGGTTATTTGTTCAGTACTTGCGGACCTGAAGTCCCCCTTCACTAGGTCAACGGGAAGGAGGGTCAGGCCTCCGGGATCGGAATGCAACCACAAGCCTAACGTAAGTTTCGGGCATTTCGCACAGCAATTCACTCTCGTACACTTGCTCACAATGCATCCAGTACCAAAAGCTCTTTCTGCCCCAGACCGAGAGAGAATACCTTCATGACATTCACTCCCAGCCAGCTCACCTGCTTTCAGATGGTCGCCCTGAAGAAAGTTACTTCAAAGAATGTAGACAAGAGAAACAAATAATAGTTCGAGACCGAAAGGCAACTTAACTAGTTCCCACAACGCACAATATCGCAGCAAACATCAAACAGTATGTTGAAGTTGAACCAAGCGTGTACCAATGACCTGCAACTTGTGAGTCAAACCCCAAGCCAGGTGAGATATGCTCTTTGCGTAAATGATCCACAATATTAGTGTTTGATCGAACGTTGATCAACCTCTACAGAAATAAAGAATCCATGTAGTCGACTCCTTTTACTATGTAAAAAAAGCTTAATTGTTGTTGTTTTATGCTTTATGAATTCTTGAAATGTCGACTAAGCCACGTTGATTCTATTATCAGATTAACTTGTATTGATATATGTTTCACTTCTACCATTGAGACACCTTTTTAATTTATGATTTTAGATATGAAATAGAAACTAGAATTGTTTATCGTCACAGTATTTTCTGTCGAAAAAATTTCGAGATATAGTCAATAAAAGAGCATAAATGAACAACAGCTGATATTCTTCGTTCTGCTGGTTCCACACACAAACAACTCTCAATGTAAGAGAAAAGGCCACTCCCAAATGGACCTAACCAAGCTGGTTGAGGATTGACCTTTCGACAGTAGGTCAAAATTTCGATCTTTATATTACTTTGGTGTGCATCTTACAGGGTTCTGCCTACCCTAGGCACTGTTACTGCAACAGACGCAAAAACTCAAGACAAGTTCAAGTTTTCTGGAGATCGTGTTCTCTTTTTCTTGGTGAAGTACACCACCGGTGTCTGGAGGAGCAAAGGATCCCAACTAATTCGGTGTGAGATGGGTCAGCCCACAATATAGGTAAAGATCTCCCACCATTATTATTTTAAATGACAACGAAACCCAACTAATTACAACAACTAAGCTTCTTCTCATGTTAGATAGGATCAGTTACATGAATTCTTTGTTTTCGTAAAGTTTGATCAGATACAATACTAGTAGTTAAGTCACTATAATTTAGATAATTCTTTATTATTTCCTTCCAACACTTTTATACTTTTATAGTCTTAATCTTTCTTTCTTTTTAGTAATTTTCATAATCTAGTTTCTTTATACCTTCTTATTAAAGCTTCCTTTACTCTTCTTTTTATGTTTTTAAAAGAATCCCAACAAATTAAATAAGAAGAAGTTCTGAAATAATAAATTTTCAGTAACAACAAAATATTAGGTTGGCATGAAGAAACCCCTTAAAACTTAAACTGCTCTTCATGTCAGGCCACGACTTAAAACTTAACCCACTTTGACATACCGATCGAACTTATTTGTCAACTATAATTCTTTTCCTTAAGCATGCAAGCATATGGATTTCTTGAGATAATTTAACCATTAGAAAGAAACATCATATGTGACTAACCGATATTTGGTGTCTGGTAGATATAATGTAGCTACTCCATTCTCATTTCCAAAACATTAGATTGCACACAATCCACCGTGGGATTAGAGAAAAGGTAATTAAAAATCACAAATAAACTGAAGGTGAGTATTGCTAGTTCCCTAAAATTATCCAATTTACACAATTTTCAACTCATGGTCCTCAACTCATTGGCACTATCATCAAGCGAGTCCCCAACTTGTTGTCTCTGACCTTTATCGACGCTTTTATACGAGTACCTCTTTGCTAACCAGACATATACACACAAATTCAAGCCACTCAACACAACCAACAGCCAATAAAAATAGTCAATTCTACTCTTGTTAAGATCCTTTTGAAACCAACTTTTCCTCCCTCCCCTTTTTGTCACTGAATCAACGATGCTGATCAAGAAACTACTTATGAAACTCGCAACCCCGACCACACTGAGGTAGAAAGCGATTCCCAAGCTTCTCATATTGTCAGGCACTTGATCATAGAAGTATTCTTGCAATCCTACTAATGTGAAGACATCTGCAAGGCCTAAGAGTATGAACTGTGGACATAACCAGAAGACACTGATCGCGTATGTGGAGTCTCTGCGTTTCTTCTCGGTCAAGGCAGCGGAGACCATGCAGACGATGCATAAAAGCATGCCTATGCCTATTCTTTGAAGCATGGTGATGCCTCTCTCGTCCCCTGAAAATAAATTTTGCAAAGCTTTAGATATCGATGGTTTAAAAGATTGATATACTTAATTAGCCGAGCATGGACTTGACGCGAATATATTTAAGCATTTATGACATGGTTGCATGGTGACAAAGTGGCATTTAATTTTTTTTTTTAAAACATGAAATAATGATTTTTTCATTAAAAGCATTTCAGGATTTTCTTAATCTTTTGGTGTTTCTTCTGATTCAGTGTTGGAATTTGTTTTTTTTATTTAAAACATGAGTAGCAAAAAATGGTTTTTTAGAACCTTGACATATCTACCTGTGAATCTTCTGACAGTTGGGACGAGGAGTCGATCATAAATGGAGACAAAGATGATCATAGAGAGTGCAGAGAAGGCAAGCAAAGAGGCAGGTGGGATCTGGACGTGAGGGGAGATGAGGGTTCGATTCATCAGGCCGCCTTGTTTGATGAAGAAGGTCTGGCCCTGCGCGATGCAGACGCCGAAAGCAAGGGTGGACAACCAGATGGGCACCATGGAGATGAGCTGCTTCGTCTCTTCCACTTGAGTTAACGTTGCTAATCTCCACGACTCACGCGCCTTCAGGTTCGGCGGGGAGTTGTCCATGTAGTAAAGTGAATCTTGGTCTACGATGGCTGCTTTATCAAGAAACCTGCAATCACAATGGGAGGATTGTTATTTGAATGCACATACTGGTGATCGGTTTAATTTAAGTGTCATGAGAAATATGTGCCCAGTTTCGAGTTTAAAGTTGTGTAACTCGTGTCACAAACTGATCAAGAGCAAGGGCTGGTGTTTTCTTGGTTCATATTAGAGATATTCATGGGGCGGGGATCAAAGTCTCTGTCTGCTCGCCTTCATCCTGTTTCCTTCTATAAGAACCAAAACTACTCTCATCCCGGTCCCTCTGTCCTATGAGAACTCGTCAAGAAAAAGAAAGATGCTCAAACATATGTTTGAGCTCACTTTTTATATATAAAATGAAACCTAATCTACTTAAAAAGTATCTAAATTGTAACATATTATTGCGGATGAAATGTGGAGAATGGTAATGAGTTTACGAATTCAAAAAAGAGAACACTTTTCTTATTTATTCTCTTATAATTTATTTTATTTTTAGATGGATCTAACTTTCTAGAATCAAGGGTCGGGGCCGTATTCGCGGGGCAGGGCAGGGATATGCTATCCCCATCCCTGCCTCAATCACCGTCGGGCATTTTCTTCCTCTCCCCATCCGCGGCTAGTTCATATGTTATGCACATTTCGAACATAACAATATGGTTAAGGATACACAATTACATATCGTCAATTGGGATATGGATCTCAATTTTACCTTTGGTTCATGCTGAACTAGTTCAATATTTATAAGATCTATTGACTAGACTTGGATCAAATCGGATATGTTTGCATTTGTAGGTGAAAACTAAATTTGCATTCAGCTTTTTCCCATCTTTAATTAGTCTCTAAGTCTCGACTAAACCCTAGCTTCGTCACACTTTAATATTTAGGCCTATACAGACACATGCCATCCATTTATTGTATTTTGGATTTGGTTCAGATCCGTTAGCACATTTGAACTTTTGGTGGTGCACTGGAAGAGGCCTCCTCCTCAGTCTTGCTCTTTATTCTTTTGAGCACGTGAGACCATTAGCCACATGCAATCTCTTAAGTTCACGACACTCTAAAAGCAACTCAAATATGATTCTCTTAGTAAGAGAACCAAATCAAACTAGCGAATCTAGGTCACTGCAAGTGAGTTTAGGTCACATGCATACCTCATCCTGGGCGTGTGATGCAAACGCCTTTTCTCCAGATGTCCTGGCGAGCTCACTGGGTCATAGAGCTGTGATAGGTCCGAAGGGAGGGTCAGGTTCCTCTTAGCCATGGCTGCAACCAATACCTTCAGCATTGGGGTCAATGGGCTCCCCTGGGGCACCCTATACCTATAATAAGGCACCCCAATGCCCAAAACCACAATAGCTACGGCTGTTGTCGCGGTGAGCACGCCAAACCCAGCACCCCAACTCACATAGTCCTGTACGTAGACTATGAGTGTTACACCAAGCACTACCCCACTGCATAGGCCAAAGTACCACCAGTTAAAGAAAGATATCTTCTTCTTCCTCTCAACTTCATCATCTTCCTCAAACTGATCGGCGCCAAAGCTCTCTAGTGAAGGCTTGTGGCCTCCTGTGCCTAAAGAAATGAGGTACAGAGCCAAGTAGAATGCAAGCTTGTGGGTCCTATTGCTGCATGTGTTCGTAGGAGTGCATGTTGGTGTCCTGAGGGATGGCAGCGATTCTGATAGAGTTAGCAAACTCAGCCCCTGTTTACAGAATGTCAAGCATGTTATATGAAATAAAGGTATGAAATGGTTAACAAATTAAATCTCTTCAGTTTTTGAGATTTTATGAGGACTCTCTTTTGAGGAATAGATGGCCGATTCGAATTGTGTTTTGCATAAATATACGCAAGTATACTAATGAACATACGGATAGTTCTCAAACATTGAGACTGCATTTGCTGCCAAATCTTTCTGATTGATCATCATCGGAGGAATAATCGATGAATCAGAGGCATCTAGAAGTGGGACAACCGATGGGTAGGAAGAAACGTCCCGACTCCTTCCAACTGTCTGACCATGCAAAAAATAATTGAATGCTGACAACGGTCTATTAATTATTATCAAAGCAGCCAACCAAGATGAATGCTGATTATTGTAATCTTTACAAGCCAAGATTGAGCAGAAAATTTGAAAATTATGAAATTGCTTCGTGCTGATCGAAGGAAAACAGATTGAAAAATGGCATGCTTTTTGTATGTAAAATGAGGAGAGTTACATACCATTATATATATTATGGAGGAAATCAGAACCATCCAAAATCTACCCACATAAGCATCAGCCAGAAAACCACCAATAAGAGGCACCACAGTGGTGACTCCAACCCAAACATTCACGTTGCTTGCTGCAGTTTTGACATCTTCTTGAAGCACCTTGGTCAGGTATATAATGAGGTTTGAAGCTATACCGTAGTAACTTAGCCTCTCCGAGAACTCAATCCCTTTAAACATAAGATAAGAAATGAGTTTGATTAACTAAAAGCTGCCACAATGCACAAGGAAATTGAACAGAATTTTAAAGGGAAATTTCGACGCAAGGAAAGATCTACCAATAATAAAGAGTGCAGCTTTCCATCCCCCAGTGGAGGCCCTGAGAGGGATTCTCCTCCTGTAATCAACAGATGAATCATGAACCCTCTCTTTATCTCTACTGCCTTCTTCTCTGGACTCCATGGTAAACCCTGCGGCAAGATTTGCTGCTTTGTTTAATACATTGACGCCAGGAGAAGAGAGAGTAAAGGCAGCTGGTGATGGTGGAATTTTAGTTTGTGAGTATGAGAAAGGAATCATGCTGCTTTCTATTTATAAGTCGATGCCCTACTTGAACTAGTTTTCCGTCTTTTTATGATAGGCTTCATTCATTCTTAATCTCTCTTCAATGCAGAACTGTGTGGATATCTCTTGGCCAATCTTAAAAGTCCGCGATAATGACTTTGAGAGAAGTGGGCAGATTAGGTATGGAAAGATTTGCACGACTCACTAGTATGAAGTTGGGTTCTTTGACCATTGCATCCAGATGCAATTTTTCCAAAAATCCATGGCTTATTTCCAAGTGAATCACTAGTTTATGCATGGTGTTTTAGCATAGGGTAAGAGCTATATATATAATTGAACCTTTAATACGCTTAACATATAACTTTATATAGCTAACATAAAGATGAGTTATTTTATGTTTTATTCTTCTTAGTAATTTTGTTGTAATTAGTTTTCCAAATGTTCTTTGGATTAAACCTAGGGGTCTGAAAATTCGTGACGACAACTTATGTGTTATTATTTTAAAGTAGTTCCGCCGTCAATTATTGATAGACACTAATGGGTCTGATCCATGCGCCGCCTGCTAGGACTCGAGAACAAGTTTTGTTGTTTTATTTTGACTTATTTTTATAGTTTAGGCAACCGTAAAGGTAGTGAACTCTACCACATACATCTTGATGTGAAGGCTGAAGTTAGGTGAACCCTCGCCCGGAAATTTTATACGCATGTATGGAAGAAGTGGTGGATCATCCCACCCGAAATTCGGAAATTTAAAATAAGTATTCAAATTTTTTTAAAACGAAATTTTTTAAAGACTGCCTTATTTGAACCTGAAGTTCGTCTCACCCAAAACAAATTTTTGAACCCGCCACAGCATGGAAGCATTGCTTGTTGTTATGAGAGTACAGTCAGTTGTCAAACATCAAAACGATTAAATGTTCACATGATAATTGCTTCACCAACGTATTCATCCAAGACTGCCAAATTTGTAAAAGTCTCTTCATGTGAACCTATGGTTAATTTAATATGCTTTATTTTGGAGCTGTGAACCTCTCATAAGAATTTTAGAAGGTTTTTTATAAACATGAATTTGACTAATAAAAGCTAGCTAGAAGTAGAGGTGTCTTTCAAAACATTCGGCGACATAATTGATCTTGTATTAAGAATTGCTTCTAATTTGGCAGTAGTACATTTATTTTGCAGCTTCTAGCTGCGCTAGCAGCTATAACAAATCTTGGTTTCTCTTAAGAATGATTTTCGTTTGATTTTCAATAAGGGGTTACAGTAATGAAGAGCAAAGAGTGGCTAGTAGATGGGCAATCAAGGGTTCGAATTCCGTAAAAAATATTCTCAGGCTTGATGCTGTCCTCAGTGTGACTAAGCCTCACCTCTCCGGCAGAGTTTTTCTTGGTAAGTGGAGGGGAAAGAAAAGAACGCATTTAATTAGTGTGCATTGCCTTTCATGTTGGGTAGCAGCAGATAGAGATGGTGTTCGCCCTTTAAATTTTGTAATCAATAGCAATGGCTATTCTGAAATAATAAAGGCACTCTTTAAATTCTGTCGAGAAAGGTGATAATCTTGAATGTTTCTTTAACAGCTACATAAAAATTGTTTGATTAGTGGACAGAACTTCACTACTCCATTACAACTACGATCTTCTGTAATTGAGATCACTGAATTGCTGGGTTGATTTACTAACTCCCTCCAACCTCCAACGCCCACCTTTTTAATGTGCAAGCTCTCTCTCTCTCTCTCTCTCTCTCTCTCTCTCTCTCTCTCTCTCTCTCCAGATTTGAGGAGGATAAACATGAGTCACCAAAGCTTTTGGTGTGCTTTGACTGCGTTAGGCTGTCTCATCCACAAATTCCTTACGAATTCATGCTTTGACTGCAACTCTATATGATACAGTAATGGAACTTTTGGTGTGTTAAACATAAACTAGCCACCAAAAGTTCTTTAATTTTTAAACGAGGGAGCGTTGCGGTCCTCCTTGGTGACAGGAGGAAAAGCGCAAGTTGGTCATTTTTCGCTTTTGACCTCGTCAGCAAGAATGCTTTTCTGAAAAAAAGGCTCAAAAATCAAGAGAATAAATATTGCCCTTAAATTGGCACGTTCATATGTGCTGATGGATTAATAGTACAGGCCGCTCCGGGACTTTGGATTCTGAGAGTGACGAGCTAGACTGGACCATGCCAAAAGTCTGTTCTTTTGAGTTCCTCCAGCAGACCCACCTTGCCCCACGCATCAGATCCGGGCCATTTCCTGGCTCAGATAATAAAATAATTCGAGCACTAAGAAGAAGCATCTCTTCCAAGTGGGCATAACTAGATAAAGGAACTAAATACACACACATATGTGTGTGTGTGAGAGAGAGAGAGTTATGTCAGTGACCGACAGGTCTGAAACTTGGTGCCATATCGATGTGATGAGGCTTAGTTTGTTGAAGATACAGAGTAACATACTACGGCCCAGCTTGCTGTAATGTGGATTAGAGCAGTGTGGATGCTCTTCACGTAAGGCCCACAACTCGAAACTTAAACCATTCCGACGAATCTTTCCATTACTTGCGGGAAAAGGCCGAAAATATACTCTCTCAAGTCCATGAAAAAAAAATTGACAGCACAAAAGTTGGTGGGAACTACTTCACGAGAAATTCAAGTTTCCTCGTAAATGTGCTTGAACTTTAGCTGGATACTACGGCAATATATATATGTGTGTGTGTGTGTATCGAGAGAGAGAGAGAGAGAGAGAGAGAGAGAGAGAGAGAGAGAGAGAGAGAGAGAGAGAAATAAATAAATAATAAACATAAATGCAGATGCGTACTCAAAGACACATCGAAACACGAATAGGTGTGAGAGATTTGAGGCAGTAAACCATCGAAACAATTTGTTGTTGTTGCTTGAAAATTTGGACGAAAATTGTGCTCTGGACTGTTGTCAATTTGGCTGGTTATGCTGATCATGTTGGTCCATGAAACTCAATCAAATGGGTGTTACTTTTCATACTGTAAAGCTTGTTCATTCTAGATTTGGATCCCACACATATAAAATTGAAAATGATGCGTGAAAGAAAGGGGAAAGTTCAAATCAGACTCATTGGCAACTAATATTTATAATTTTGGCTGGTCCCTTAAGATCAAATGGGCCTTTTCTATTGGAAAAAAAAGGACTATATTAATTTCTACCTTGATAGTTATAATATGTGCACACTTTCCCTTTCGTCACCGATCGAGAACACAAATGTTTTGATGTGATTGTTAAGAGCATCTGCTCCGCATATTACTCGTATGGATAATTAAATTGCATGGAATATATCACAGTTCTAATGCACCCAATTTGTAGAAGCCTTCTACCAACAGGTTTCCTTTATCAATGTTACAGGATCAGATTCTCTTTCACATTTCAGAACTTCAGTCTCCGTCAACACAGAGAAATGGCAATGGAGGTCGACAACCACAACTGAAAAGGATGGCAAATTGCAACCAAGGACTTCAAAAGCATGCTCTACTTGTTGAGCCTCCATCTTTTTATGCACAGCTATGGTGGTGGGGCTGTGAAATGAGATAAGCTGTCCATTCATGTTAGACTTGGTTCATTAGGTTGTTTATAAGCAGTCTAGCTACACCCAGGACAACCATTTATGTCTGTGCTTGGTTGATTAGTTGGATGCATACACAATCCGAAATTTTCATTCACACAATGAGTTCTGGCATAAGTACTGTCGTCAAAAGTGAGCTCTTGAGTCTTTGTCACGTAACCCTCTCAACTTTTCGGCATCAACTATAAGGAAAGAAGCTCGTGTTCAGAAACTTATTTTATCAGCCATGGAATGAGCCAAAGATTGATTTACTTGAAATTTTTATAAGTTAGCTCATGTTCGACTTGTATAACTTGAAATGCATGTTATTGTCTACTTGTTTTCAGCCGAAATCGCTAATTGCAAGCAATCTCTACGATCCTTTCCACCCGTATATGGTGGGTATTAGTTTGGGAATTTCAGGAAAAAGAAGAGCTAAATCTACACGTGATTAACTTTTTCTTCAAGTATTTCGGGGGAAGCCTTTTTTTCCTACACCTGACCTGAGTGTTGGACTTTGGCTCTTGTTATGTGCATATTCTCTCTCTCTCTCAATGTATATAGTGGTAAATGGTTTAAATCTTATTCATGTTCAGATCTATTTAAAAATCTTCGTCATTTTGATTAATATGATTAACAATAAAGATTTGAACTAAAAGTATCATTATACTTTTGTTATATTTAACGCAATGGTACAGTAAATGCCTTCTATTTTGTCACTCTAAACATTTATCTCAATAATTAAACGATTAAAATGATAAAGTAGATTTGAGTATGAATAAATGGTAAATGCTTAAAATTTGTTTGGCTTCAACAAACATGTTCACTATTAGGTTAAGATCAATGATGGATATTAGAATTAAAAGTATTGTTGTATTTTGTATTTTATAAATGTTTTTTACTTTATCATCTTAACCATTAATTTCAAGATTAAATGATTGAGATGATAACAAATAGGATTTGAGCGTTCACCATTATATATATATATATATATATATTCATCTCCTCTAGGATGGAAAAACGACTCAGCCAGGTTTACCTCTTCAATTCTCTTTTTTGATTACTTCAACTAGAGTTGTTGCACGAATTAATCACAATTGAATCTAATATCAATTCTTCAGAGAGGCCGATATGGCCATAAAGTAGAAGTGTTCATGCTTTCATAAGCTATTCTAGTTTCACCCCTCAACTTTAAAGCATCATTTTTATCACAAATGAGCGTGCAGCATGTGTCCTGATCATACGCATAAATTCATTCACCTCAAAAGGTTCATCTAAGTCTGCAATTGACCAAGCTTCTAAATTTGATTCTGGTTGATCGTTCGCTGGATTCATCTGCTATTGATAACTTATGAGTGGGATCTTGTCGTGCAGAAGGAAAGGTGGGGTTGCATCATGACAGTGGAGAAGTGCTTGTTAGGTTGAAAGCGTCTCCTTGAAATCTTTGTGAGCCGATCGAAAAAAGTGGGAAAGATTTGGTTGCTGCAAATCAATCTGTCGATACCAAAATCCCTTTAAATAACAGTAACATCGACGACGATATCAACCAATTACAGTCAACCGCTCTCCATCTTGTGCACCAATCTTATCGGTGATCGGCTCAATGATCATCATCGTTTTCTGCCTTTATGTCAAAGCCACAGCTCCACTAATTTAGTAATGTAAAATCTACCGTCGTCTACACGTTTCGGTAGCAGATTAACAGTCCTTTCTTTTCTTCCATCACGTTCTCCGCATGCGTAGTAGACGACTCTATGGTGCTTTAACATTCCTCGCCATTAATTCTCTCTCTCCCTCTCTCTCTCTCTCTCTGATTCATGAACATTTAAAGACCATATTTGGATGAAAACCGGAACTTGCTAAATGGTCTGACCAACAACAGTAACTCAATCCTTCTAAGGGGTGTGTGCGTCGCTGGGAGACTAGGGAATGGTTGTTATCGGTCAGGTTGAGATGGGTTTTTGGATCCAGATATGGCCCAATCCAGCAACTTGAGATGAGTTTATAGTTAACATGAATCAGAGTTAGGTGGGTTTGAATCCTACATTGGCCCAAACTATATGTGAGCCATTTAAAATGACTGGTTAAATAAGCCAAGTTCGGGCGGGGTTGGGGGAATTCAAATTTGGCCTAAACCCGACTGATCTCGTTTCTTTTTTCTATTGTGGGTAAAAGAGGAGGCCTGAGCTCAAAGCTTAGACCGAATCACAAGCCTCGACGGTATCAAGAACCAAAGATTTAATCTGAATTCAATATGAATGAGTGAGTACTTAAAATCAACAAAGATCTAATATTTCCTTTTTTGATGAAAAACAAAGGTTCAATATTGACCAATATCTATATAATAGTGAAAACTCTCAAACGAACTGTGTGCAGCAGAAGAAACAAAATTCCGTAGGAATCAAATTCCCATCTCTTAGAACATAAAAGGCTCAGAAAGAACAAGAATCATTTGCCCATCGTGAAAATTCAGGATTCATAGAACCAATTGTCTGCTATAGCATACTAGAACATTATTAAAAACTAAAACAACTTGAAGATAGCCATTGTTTTACAAGAAGCAAACAATTGGCCATAGCCCATTAACAAGCAACTGAATAAGCTAAGAAAAGATGAGTGATATTTTCCAATTATACCTATTAGATTTATAAGCATACTTATACACCTAATTTCTAACCACACTTTCTATCAAAACTAAATTTCATACACTTCGCTTTCATGCTGAGTAGCAGCAACTTCTTCTTGAGTAAGGATCAGTAACATTGATAATGGTGCCTTGACCAGGAGGACCAGCTGTAGCAGCTGCTTCTTGAGCAGCAAGCGCCTTCTTGCTCACTATATGATAAATCTCGGTCAGAATCGTCTCAAACGCCTTCTCAACATTCACTGCTTCTAAAGCAGACGTCTCAAGGAAAGAGAGACCCTCCTTTTCTGCTAAAATTTGACCGTCTTCCTCAGAGACGGCCCTCAGATGTTTCAAGTCCGTCTTGTTTCCAGCCATCATGATGACAATGTTCGAGTCTGCATGGTCGCGAAGTTCATGAAGCCACCTCTGAACATTGTCGAATGTCTGCCTCTTTGTTATGTCATACACCAAGAGACAACCAACAGCACCCCTGTAATAGGCACTCGTAATTGCGCGATATCTTTCCTGCCCAGCTGTGTCCCATATCTGTGCCTTCACGGTCTTACCATCTATCTGCAAAAAATCGGTCATTCATGGCACCGGATGGAATTCACATACTCATTCTTTTACAGTCACATTGCACGAAATATAAGCTGGGCATCAAATCTAAACCAATACACATTCATGACTGATGCTTGCTTAGTCTGGCTTCATAATTATTCAACTATATAATGCTTCATGGGTCCCATTTACTAGAGCTAGATCTGTTGTTGAAACTATTTTTAAATGTCAAAAAGAGCCAGAACTTGCTTAATCAATGATCAACTGGCTATCTCTGTCAACCTCTCAAAAATATGAAAGTACCCAAATAAAGTTTCCCTTCTCGCACTACATGAATTCGTACGAAGATGGGCGAAGAAGACAGTGAAATAAATTGCCTAGGAATGAAAATGAGTAAGAAGTTTGCAGTGTTTGAACCTTTGACTAGATTGAACGTTGAGATACCTTGGAACTGCTTAGAACACTTCAATATATTCACGCAATATACCATGACATACGGTGCAGTTACACAGTATATCAGAGATTAAGTAAGTGATGCAAACATTGTTAGTGTATAAAGTGTACACAACAACGTGTGAATAGCTTTCAGCTTGATTGAGATGCCTGCATGCCATACACATCAACAACAATCCTTAGTACGTTTAAGCTTTAAGGATGATAACTAGCAATGAGTGTACTGCAACCTTTACAAGGTAATCCACAAACGATGAAAAAACAAACTTTTTCCTTGGGATTCGGAATGTTCTCAGAAGCTCTATATATGCTACAGACGCAAATATATATATATATATATATATATATATATATATATATATATGTCTGTATATGTATATAAATCTTCAATAACTGAATGACATTATTAGCATATCATGCACATTCTAAAAACAAGTGGCTCAGGAATTGTCACAGAACACTATCACTGACTGACAGGTTTTGGTATTTAATAAGGTTATACTCATAAACTGGAATCATCATGAGTTGAGAAAGAGTTCAATCTTAACACTCACATTCTTTCTTCAGAAGACTCAGTGGACGTGGCTATATGATCTATTAGAGACAAACATAAGTCAAAGAAACGAAATCATGAACAAGCACTGAGGACTACATCTAAACCCTCCCAAACAATAAAACAATGAAGTACATGAAACAAAAACATCGAGAAACAACTCATGCCAGGCAGCAACCACATCAAACTGGACTACGTGTGATAAATATTCGTACAATTAAAAGCATGATCTTCAATTCGTTGCCATTTCATTTGACAATATATTTCCAAATGCATGTACAAGTATCAAGACCAAGTTTCAACATTTGTAGTCACAAAATTACCTGATATTTACTTCCAATGTTTTACATGGGAATTGGTGTGAGTAACTACATAAAGCGCTTACACAATTGCACACTGGATAAATCAACGCAGGTATGCATGATGATGTTTTCAAACCAAGTGGAAGTGGTTCTCACAAGTACGTTTTGATCAAATGGAACATTCGGAATGATTTCATTTGTTAAAATAAGTGTATTTTTCTGTTTTTTAATGTAATTTTTATTTATTTTAAATTATGTAAATGTAAATCTGAACCAGGGCCAGAATGGCCCTGGTACAAGGGCTAGGGCCATTTGGCCCTGGTATGTAAGGGCCAGCCCCCAACAGTTAGTTGGACTAGTTGTTGGGGGCTGGCCGGACCCCCTACCTCTCACACTTCTCTCTCACTCACTCCATTTGGCTCTCATTCTCTCTTCTATAAATATACTCTCAATGTACATATTCATGTGGCTAAATAATATCAATTTTCTCTTTATTGTGCCTTTGTTGCATATGCTTTATAGCCTTTTTCTAAGGCCTTGTGATTGACTTTTTAAGGTGATATTTACCGATCTTCTGCTGCTACATTGAAGCATCAACTTCATTACATCGGTATGGAAGCTGCATGAACATTAAGTTTTAACGTAACAGAACTTGCAACATATGAACTTTTTGCATTAACACATTTAAAAATCAATATACATCTAGATTAGGTTGACAACCTTCTGCCAAAACAACCACATATTCTCAAATAAGCTTGCCTACTTTTATTGGCCAAATTTGATATTCAGCCAATATTATAAAAATCGTATCGTATCATACGACATGCGACATGTAGCAGGTATATTGTACTTGGACCGATACAATTCAAGTACATGTATCACAAAACACATTTATCGTATCATATGATAATGTATCATATAATACACTGAGATATGGGCATTGTAATGTATGATAGTCCTTGTATCGTACGATACGGTGTAAGTTTCAAAATTCATACTTTTTAAAAAAATCATAGTTTAGGTGTGTTTAAACCCCCTCCACGTTAGCTTCTTTGACTCCTCTTGCATGTTTATCCCTTCTTCTCTTCAAGACCAACTCCCTTCTCTCTAAACATCCCATATGTATTCAACATTCATTAATAGTTATCAATCCCTAAGTTTGAAAATGAGGCCTGAGAATGATGTATGCATGTGATTTAGTTTGTTTTGACATTGAATCCATTGCCTCTTTATATGGTGCATATTACAGATATCATGTTTTTCAAATCTTTTTAACATTTTTAATGATTTAAAAATAATAATGTAAGAATCACTTGTATTAATGCCCCATGCGATACGGGGTCCAATATGATATTTACAACATTGTGTTCAGCCATGTAGCATTTCCTTCTGATCTGGCCTCTAAAAGATCAAGTTTGATAGATCAACAGTAACATTTGCGCATACTTTAATATAGAGGTCAGTGCAAAAGCATGCAATGTATAGCCTCTTCAACTCTAAAACCCAGAAGGAATCAGTACCCTGCTAGCTTGTATAAGTGTGCACTGAAATGGTATATGCAATATGTAGGCTCTTCCTCAATCCTCTTCATTTCATTAAGTCTCAAAAAGTCGCCTTTCAATGTTAGAAACCTGACGCTATCGATCCTCAATGATCCTCTCCTTGATAACAACAGGAGGAGGGTTTTTAGGAGCCTTACATGGGGCCCCCACAGGTGACCAGCTCCCTACCTAATCAAGATTTAGATACTGAAGAAACCATGTCAAGTTTGGGTATAGTCCAATTGCTTAGTACGTTCTAGCCAAACCAACACCCTCAGTCCCTCCAGCATCCTTTACTAGTAGAACAGCACCAGAAGAAAGCAAGTGTCCTTAAGGCCATGTTAAGTCTACAAGGTATCATTTTTACATGTAAGAAACATTCACAACTCCATTACCATTAACAACCCTCGATTCATCTACTTGGAACAAGTGAGAATGAATGTGCCTCTTTGTGTGCATGTCTCACTCTCACATGCCACCTGGAGACCCACTACACAGTTTCTGACCAGATAACTCAACATCATCTTTTGGTTCATTCTTGTCAGCGAATCACAAAAGCTCAAAAAGTGTTAGTACGATATTTGAGAAGAAAGAATAATACGCAGAACTCGTGGATAGACCAGGATCATGCCGTAAACACAATGCAAGTGCTTGATGAAACATTCAAGATGAGTCTCAAATCAGACCTCCTTTTTGAGGATTCTAAGAGTCTCATACTTGAGCTAATTTATTGAAACATTTAGGTTTCCCCAACAGAATGTACAAGCAACCATGCTAAGTTAACTAAGGGACTTATTTTCCGCAACTACAAGCAAGAAGATCATATTCATTCGTTTCAAATTACAGATGGCGTTGGACATATATAATGTTTCTGTACACTGCAGTGCACTTTGCTGAAAATTTTAGGTAATGACTTTTAGTGGAAATAAGCATACAAATTTAATCACAATTCACTAGTTAGACAGTCTCTTGACATGTACAGATCAGAGTCTACAAGCTGAAAGTGATAAGATTCGAGTGCTGTTTTGTTTTCGATAGCAAGACAGGGTTAGGCAGACCCCTAGCAGATGCCCACCTGGGTATTGAACATGGACATTTTGTCAGAGAGTGCAATCCTCTACCCAATGAGCTATGACCCTTCGGGGCAAGGTTTACATCCTTACCATACAGTTAATTTCAGCCACAATAAATTACATGCTTTCCCTTTCACAAGATAACCGTGCAAATGTATTTAGAACGCGGAAAACCCATGGAAATAATCATTGAACATTTTCTTTTACAAAGCATGGATCTGATTTTATAAGCCAAAAAAGGTAGAATTTTAATTTTCAAACCCTCATAAATATTAGTTATATGGTTTTACAGCATGAACATCACATCCGTATGGTTATGCGAAAAATGCAGTCATGTGGTTTTTAGCTCAAGTGTATGTTTATTTACGTGTTACACACATACACAGCCATAGTTTTTAGCCTATGCATGGATTTGACAGAAAATTCTTAAACTTGAGTAAAGATGGTTTCCACACACAGAAGTATGTATTCGAAAATAATCTATCTAATCAAGCAGCTAATAAAATCTCATAGTAAACTAAGAAACATATCAAGCATAGGTTGTCTTCTAGCGAATAACCAAACTCAATCATAATTAATAAATTAGTCAAGAGACCAGTTCTCGCATCCACTAACAGTCTAGTAACAAGCAGGCCGATCCTACAATGTCATTCTTTTTAACGAAAGTTCAACAGAATTCAGAAATTCTCCCGTAAAAAAATGAAACATTCTTCCTCTTAGAGAGAGAAGGAGAGAGACCTGAAGAGTTCGTGTAGCGAATTCAACTCCGATCGTAGATTTCGACTCCAAACAGAATTCATTTCGGGTGAACCTCGACAATATGTTGGACTTTCCCACGCCAGAATCGCCTATTAAAACGATCTTGAAGAGGTAGTCGTACTCGTGATCAACCCTATGCGCCATCCGTCCGTCTGCTCTTCAACTCGCCGATGCAACCATAACAAAACCGAACAATATTTTAGAAAGTTCCAGAACAACGAAAATACGAAACAACAGAAACTAAAATCCGTTACTAAAAACACCAAAATCTTGCGCAATTAACAATATCCGGAATTTCACACGAGAGAGAGAGAGAACTTACAAAACCCAATATGCAGAAGTAATAGACGATCCTCGCGTTCTTTTCCTTTTGAATTAACTTGTCCCACTACAGAGGCAAGAATTCGATGCACAGACACAGAGAGAGAGAGAGACGACGACGACGTCTTCAATCGTCCATTTCTTTGGCTAGAAAAGGGGACGAATGAGCGGAGCGACAATTCCGAAACGGTTTCGGCCGTCTACGAGGCGAGAGAGGCTTCCTTTCGAGAAAACTTTTTGAAAGGAATAAAATATTTTTCGTTTTCGGCGGGGGGGGGGGGGGCGGGGGACGCACGGAAGACAAGAGAGAGTTCACTAATAGTGTCTTAGCGAACAGCCACGCACACATTCCTAGACACGTATCAACATTCCTCATTATTGTCATATATCCAGTACGTGGCGAAATAACATTTCGCGCTTTTTCTTCGGGAGTAAATTTGTTCACCTGGATTGTGTCCATGGCCAGACTTTTCGCACCCACTCCTTTTTGAAACACAACGTTTTGAAAGCCAACTTTTCAAACACTGGAAAACCGTGCGAAAGAAATGGTTCCCGTTTGTTGAACCAAAACCAACAAAACATAGTAATGTTTAAATTGAATGATGTTACTAAAATATTTTCACTGCATAATTTTTGAGATCAATGGATATTTAAATTATTTTCTATGTAACCCACATGGTGTATAAATGCAATATATAAAATTATAATAATATTTTTAAATTAAATCTCTAATATTATTTTAAAAAATCAAATGATAAAAATATGTATGTAAAATTATGCATCGAAAAACATTATGAATTTATCATATTCTCTCTCTGTATATATATATATATATATATATATATATATATATATATATATATATATATATATATATATATATAGTATTGTAAGAGCTTAACTTAACAATTAAGGCAATCACGTCTCAATTTCATAAAATCTTTGTTAATGATTTGCTACTGTTGTGGCTGGTTAGACTCGTCATGAGCTCTTGAGCTCAGGTCATATTAGCCCATTTCGGTAAGTATGTAGAACTGTTGTGCACGCCTATGCTAGCAAACCATGTTAACCACTGGGTGAGATTATTTAACTAAATAATCAATTCTTTTTCTTTACAAGAAAACCGTGTGAAAAATAAAAATTGACTAAATTTGCAATCAATAATTTAAATATTCTACTCAAAGTTATATGTGAAAAGTTACATCTTAAATTTAACGAGAGGCTCGTATTCAACTCGTCCAACTCACCTCTGGTTCGGTTCATGTTTGCCTCAGCTTAGACGAGCGATTAATGAATCAAACAAGAACAAGCCATGAACTACCCTCATCTATTGACTTGTTTGCCAGTCCTAAAGCTTGGTGCATTCCATTAATCTCATTTAATTTCTTAATTTAATTTTAGAAATTGTGACGGTATGAATTGTCCTTATAAAAAGTAGGGATCATACAAGGATTAATAGCTAAAGGAAGATCGAATTAGGAACATCTGAAAAAGGTAAGGATCTTTTTGAAACAAAATTAACGGTTCAGGAACATTAAAGGATGAATCCCTTGATGCAGGATAGACAGTTATCCTACTCAAATCGCAGCCGTCCAATGTAGTGATCACTGATCAGATTGCAATATACTCCACTGGACGGCTCTGATTTCATACGGAGGATGAATATAATCCTTTCCGATAGGACACCACTGCCGGCAGCCGTCCCAGTTCAGGCTGATTTGACGTTGCAGATTCAATGCAAGAAACCCGTCGCATCAATAATATAGAACACAAAATCGCTGTCAGCATAATACTGGACACGAACACAACCTGAAAAGTCTATATTCGTATCCACTCACAGTACCATGAAAAATATAGGTCAGACTTAAGGTTGAACTCTTTTAGACACGAACACATTATATGACGTGACACAAACACGACCCGAACATCAAATGTTATACTAAATTTTAGGGGTGCCAACGAACGAGTTAAGGGTGACAACGAACGAAGTCATTCATCTATAATTAGCACAAACCAGCAAGATCGGGCCATGCATATTTTATGCACAGCAAGCAATAGGTCACGAGGCTAGGGAGCCGACTAGCAAGTTGAAGGTCATAAGTTCGTTGCCCAGGGTGTGCATCTGGGTCGAGCCTCCCCATTGTTACGAAAATATTTTCGAGACTCATATTTGACTTGACCATTGAGGAAATTTGTAAATCTTCAACACAAAGATATCATACATATTATTTTCATGCAATTTTTTTTATATAGAAATTTTTTCTTCTAATGATAAATACAACATAACCAAATTTTCTCACGAAAGTCAACAACGATAACAACAACTAAGGCTTTTTCCAAATTAAAGAGCTTCATCCTCTGACGTATTAATGATCAGTTTCGGTTGGGTGTATACAACATATTAATGATCGGTTTCGGTTGGGTGTATACAACAACAACAACTAAGCCTTTTTTCATACTAGACGGAATCGATTACATGGATTCTTTGTTTCTATATAGCCCTATCATGTGTCATGTTAGCAGTTAACTCACAATAAGCTAGATCATTCTTTATTGTTTCTTTCCAACAATTTTGTGGTCGTCCTCTACCTCTTTTAATACTTTCCAAATTTAGTTTTTCAAACTTTCTTACACATTCTTCTTTTGATATTCTTTCTATATGTCCAAACTATCTTAAGTGATATTCTCTCATTTTATCATTTATTGGTGTCACTCCTAATTTGTTTCTAATAACTTTATTATATATGCAGTCTTTTCTTGTATGACCACTCATCCATCTCAACATCTTCATTTCTGTTCCAGACATCTTTTGTACATGTTGATGATTAACTGCCCAACACTTAGAACCATAAAACATGTCAGGTCTAATTGTTGCTCTATAATATTTACCTTTTAACTTTAATAGTATCTTCTTATCACAAATAATACCTGATGCTCCACTCCATTTTAGATGCTCCTCTCCATTTTAACCAACCAACATTAATTCTATGCGTAACATCTCCATCAATTCTTCCATCACTCTCAAAAATTGACCCTAGGTATTTAAAACTTTCCTTTTGAGGAATGCAATGTGTGCCAATTTTAATTTCTATGTCCTCTAAAGTAATCAAATGATCAAACTTACATTCTATATATTCTGATTTTGTCCACTAAGTCGGAGGCCTTTGCTTTCTAATGTTTCTCTCCATAGTTCCAATTTTCTATTAACTTTTTCTTTATACTCCTCCACTAACACAATGTCATCTGCAATAACATATACCAAAGTACTTCATCTTGAATATGTTTTGTTAACTCATCAATCACAATTATAAATAAGTATGGACTTAAAGTTGATCCTTGATGTAACCCAATATTAACTTCAAAGAAGTCAGTCATTCCTTCATGAGTCCTCACACATGTTTTTGCAGCATAGTACATCAACTTAATTAGTTGTGTGCATGAATCATCGAGAAAAGAAAGGAAGTCATAGGCATGATCCTCTTGATTAGGTGTGTATATAAGAGTGCATCTCCCAAACAAGGTGCAAGTCATGTGCAGGCATCTTTTCTTTGTTTCTACGTTTTTTCAAGATGATAAGGGCTCCCACCAGTGGCGGATCTAGAAAAGGTGCAAGTCACATGCATGATCATCTTGATTAGGTGTGTATATAAGAGTGCATCTCCCAAACAAGGTGCAAGTCATGTGCAGGCATTTTTTCTTTGTTTCTACGTCTTTTCAAGATGATAAGGGCTCCCACCAGTGGCGGATCCAGAAAATAGGGTTAGAGGAGTGACACACACAATATATATATATATATATATATATATATATATATATATATATATATATATATATATATATATATATATATATATATATATTTCATCATGTTAGGGGCGAAACATGAATCCCAACTATATATTCACTGCTACAGTGAATTTTAAAAATTTCTGGAACGGCCACTGCCCCCCACCCCTCCATGTAGATCCGCTCCCACCATCATCTTCATCCATTTGCTTCTCGTTTTGCTTCCCTGCAGTTGCTAGTAAGTCCATAAATTTATGAATGTCGATAAATGAGAAATATATATCTGATTCTTAAATCATTTCGGACTAGAATAGTCAGATCCTTTGGAAGATCTAGTTTGAAGCCAGATGGGATGTCATTTCAACCTAAATTTCGAGAAAGAAGGATGTACATTTAGTATCGACTCATGGATAATAACAGTGGTCCACGGTTTAAATCGTGGGCTATCTTTTGAACCACATTCCATGCAAAAGATTCCCACTGAAAAATATAGCCCGGTTATGATCCTGGGCTATTATACACGGCCTATGGTAAAATGATGAGCGAGTTGCCCACCCAGAGCATTAGCTCAATGGCAGGGCGCTCTAGTGCCGTTGCTGCAGGTGGGTAGTTCGCCTCCCAAAGGGTGCATGTGTGTGCATTAGGCTTTAGCCTGTCGTAAAAAAAGAAAGAAAAGAAAGTGCTTTCTTAATATGTGCATAACCAATGTTGCATTTCTGTATTTCTACTAGGATTACGTACAGAGGCAGAACCACACTCTGTATTGGGTATTATTTATTTTCATGCATTCTTCTAGTCTTATATATATATATATATATATATATATATATATATATATATATATATATATATATATATATATATATATATAGTTCATTATAAGGCCAATTTAAGTCAACTGCCTTACGCCCTCAACTTTTAATTAATCATGGTATCAATTTTGGGCTCCAAAATGTTGCAAACACTTATACGATACATACCTTTGAGGCTCCATATTTTTAGGTTGCACTTGTAACACTCAATTTATAGTATTCAAAACTTTTACATTTAGGCGCAAGTTTTTAAGTTGCGTATAGTATCCAATTTTGGCTTTAGACCTCAACTTGTGTTGAGCCACCCCTTTAAGGGCGAAGCTCAATGCATGTCCTCTTTTCGAAATTGGATTTAAAAGCCCTTTTTTGCTTTCTCTACAACAAGTACATATGGGACTATTGAGTACATTACAGTAAGTATATGTATTTTTTTTATGAATTGATTTTCAATCTCAAACAATAATTTGTATGATGGTTAATATTGGTCGATTGTATGTACTATATATACATATATAAGAAAACCAGATCTTTTATGCTATTTATTCACGTTCATCCTTTACTCTTTTGGAACATGAGTGTAAATTTAAAAATAATGAAAATATTTTTAAAGTTATAAAAAATAACTTTATTGCATTTTTGTTACTAAAAAATAATTAGTGAGCGTGAATGGGTAACGGGCAGCAGTAAGCACTATCCAATCACTCCAATATATATATATATATATATATATGTGTGTGTGTGTATATGAATGGAAAGTTGGACCGTAATATCATAATACATACGTGTGTAGAGCATCCTGGACCTGAGATGACTTTGTCAGGTTGCTTGCGGCCGACACGGGGTACCTAAGCCCCAACCAAGACGCGGCTTACGGTTCGGGTCCAAAATTGCCAGCACTATCCGGTTAGCTTTAAGAAGGCGGCTAAGGAACTGCGTTTTCCCGGTAAGGTTTCACTCGCTCTCCGAGAAGAATCACGCAGAATTTCTGAGAGATCCACATTTACGGCGATATATTGCTCTCTTGGCTCTTAGAATCCACGGAGTTGGAAATTAACGAGAGGTAAACTCATGAGATCTGCTGCTTAAACGATTAAATTTAGGTTAAAAAGTTCAAACACCTTCAGTTTCTATATGTAATGCTTGTAATTCGTAGATCTGTACATATTTTTCATGGTGTCTTGTTATTCCGGTTCGTGTACAGATTAGCGCTGAAGGGTCGAGGAAGATCGACGGTGGTATGCCCATGGTGGCTTTTATTGGGCAATCATTCACTGTGGTTCTGTTTCTTTCTCTGATCATATTGTTCGTCATCCTTGTATTGCCATCTGCCCCTTCTAAGACTACCAAGTACGGCTCTGATGCATTTTTTGTGATTATAACTCTTTTGATTGTTCCTCATTCTCTTTGTGGGCTTGTTTAGTTTTGTCTCTATCAAAAGGAAATCGACCATATGGGATGTCCGTCGTCTTGTAGAATGGAGGCCTTGTGATTGGTGGAAGAACGGCCCCTTACTAGGTTGAGCACGAAACACCTTAAAACCTCTTTTCCTTTCATCATTTTGAGTTATCTTGGAGAAATTCGAATGTGATGTGCCTTACAATAATGCAGCTTTACCTGAGGAGACCAATGGTTACATAAGAGTGGATTGCTATGGTGGTCTTAATCAGATGAAACGAGATGTATGAACTGAACTTGTTTCCTCTATTCATGTGGGTGTTCCCTTTCAAATTTCTATGGTTATATAAGGGTAATCTAGTTTCCACCATGCACTGATTCTTCTGTGATATACACTGAAATGTGTAGTTTTGCGATGGTGTGGGTATTGCCCGGTTGCTAAATGCAACTCTGGTTTTGCCAAAGTTTGAGGCTGCTGCCTACTGGAATGAGACAAGGTATTGCCCCTCTCCTAACCTCTATGACAGCTCTTTCGTATAACGGATTCCTGGTGTCAATGAACAACTTTTTGCTGTTTTCAATCAAGAACCTTGTTGGGATGGCATGTTCTCTGCTTCATTTCAAGAAACCGGAAGTTCCCCTTTTAATGATACAATCATGCATTTAATAGTTAATATCTATAGAACTTGTGTACTTTTCCCTTGTGAGTGATGACTTTTACAACATGTCTTACACTAACTCAACTGCAATGCACTTTGAAGAAGATGGGAACTTACAAGCATCTGGTCTTCTGAACTTTCTACGATCAGTTTTGGCTATGTTAGCATTTGATAGAGGATTTTAGTGATGATTCATCATGCTGCTACTTGTTAACTCTCTCTTATATTAGTTTTTTCAAAATTTGAACTGATTGTAAGATATAATTTACAGTTCATTATATGTTTGTTGACATCTTATTTTTGCAAAGTTTGTTCATGCTTCTCTTGTTGTCTCTGTGTAAAACTTCAGTTTGGAAGCTTGAATATCTTCCTTATCGATGTGCTCATGCTCCTTGGTAGAATCATATGATTCAATTCAGTAGCTTGTTTCAGAACATGTCTGAGTGGAACCATGTAACTTCAATTGGCCTAACAAATATAATTTTTGGCTCCTACCCTTAAAATGAAGGTTTATACAACTCCTGGCCTAGTAATTTTATGTGTGATGTTGACCATTGAAAGTCAATGAAGTCAGCTAACTTGCATTTGGCTTATCTCATGGTATAGCTAAGCTTTCGTAACATGATAGTAGTGATCATTTAGACATACAAATTCAGTATTGTCCATTTTCCGGATGTACATTAATAGTTGCTGTTTTTCAGTGGCTTTGCAGATATATTTGATGTTGACTATTTCATTCATCTGATGAAAGGATATTTAGAAATTATGAAAGAGCTACCAAGAGATCTTGAATCGAAGGAACCTGTTAGAGTGGATTGTAGCAAGCGTAAAGGGCAGTTTGACTACATTGAGTATCTTCTTCCCTTTCTCAGAAAGCACCGTTTTATTTCCATCACACCTGCTATGAGCCAAAGAAAGGACAGGTAGGTGCCCAATATTTGTTTCCTTAGGAGCCACTAGTTTCTTCTAAGGCCTTCTAGGATGTTAATGTCTGCATTCATCCATGCTGTCTATTTTTTTTCATTTTATATCATTAGCTACTAAATGATGATTTGTGAAAGATGAATTTCATGATTACATTGAAACGAAGTTGTTTTTTGTTGTCTTATGACTTCTCATTGATTCAATGACTAGCCTTTCTTTTTTTATTTTACAAAGGTTGTCCTAATATTTTATGAACGTCTCAAGTTTCAAATGATACTTAACTCGTTTTCTTGATGACTTTTTCCAACTTGTCCCATAATTGTGGACAATCGTTCAGTAGAAACAATGTCATGTCTTTGTATCAAGTGATGGTGTTTTATAGTTCACCGTGCATGTAATATTTACTGAAGTTCTTCAGCAGATTTACTCTGAAGGTTTTGTGCATTTTGCTATGAAGTTCATTCCTTTGTGAGCTATGTGTTGAAAAAATAGATCCTTACCAGGCTTGCTGACCTTATTTGTGATACTAGAGACTGGTGTAAATTATCCATAAACTTTTAACTCCCTAGTTCAATGGCTGAGTCAGTTTTACTGATTTAAATTGGCAACACTTTAGGCTTTTGTTATTTGAGAAATAGACCGATCAATATGTCTAATGTGGCAGGTACCCTGCATACGCAAGATCGGCATTCTGTCAAGCTTGTTTCAAGGCATTGAAGCTCAAGAAACACTTGGAAGATAAAGGATTGCAGCTGATGAGGGCTTTGCCGAAATCTTTTCTTGCTCTCCACCTTAGGTTTGAGCCTGACATGGTAGCCTATAGCCAGTGCGAGTATCATGGTCTTTCTCTGGAATCAATGCAAGCCATTGATGATGTGCGTGGTGATAGAAAGCCATGGACAGGCAATGCTGCACGCATTTGGAGAAATCGTGGCAAGTGCCCACTTACTCCTAAGGAGACGGCTTTTGTCTTGCAGTCCTTGGGCATACCAAAAGATACACCCATTTATCTGGCTTCTGGTGATGGTTTATTAGAAATTGAGGGCCTGAAGAGTGCCTACACTAACGTGTACATGAAATCTTCACTTCTTGATGATGCAGATTTCCGAAGCATGCATGGGAATACTAAAGCTGCACTTGATTATTTCATCTCGATCAACAGTGACACTTATGTGGCTACATACTTTGGTAACATGGATAAGATGGTCTCTGCAATGCGAGCACTGAATGGGAAGTCAAAAACAGTCTTCTTGAACCGGAAGGCATTTGCAGAAGCTACTGCAAAGGGGATCAATGAGGAGGAGCTGGCTCAAACTTTGTGGAATGTCCACAGGGATGATTTTGCCATGGGAAGGGGATATGCTCTGCCCATCTGTTTTTGTGAGTTCAGTTTGCAGTAACGCATCATTGGAAGAGAGAGAGAGAGAGAAGTTCTTTTTTCTCTCCATATCATTGTTTGTGAATCATGACTTCAAAGACAGCAGTTTGGGGATAGGCCCATTTAAACTGCAAGAGCACCAAAATGCATTCTGGAACTCGATTCACAGTGAGCTGCTCGAAGATGAGATCAAGGTATATTTATCAGTTGAGAGAATCACTTAATTGTACCTCTTGTTTTAACTCCTTTTATTCCTCTCAATTTACTAGCTAAAATTCCGGATCACAGCTCTGTGTTGTTTGGGTGGAAAACCTCCTTCACCAAGCTTCCTTGTAAAACATAATTTTTTGGCTTGTATTTTTAGAAATTTTCTTGCTTCATGTGTTACCACTGATGTCCTTAGAACTTGACCTACCTCAGACATCTGAATATGCTCGATTCAGGATGTTTATATAATGCCCTTTTCTCCTGTTTTCTTCCGTTGTTTTTATTAACAAAACGTGGTCTCTTTTTCTGTATGCACAGGTTATGACTACTATTGAATTCGTGCTAGATGTTTCGGTTTGGGATCAACATCTGCATCTATAGCAGTGTTGTGACATATCATGTGTATTGCATGATATGGTATCATTCATATTGACAGCATCTTCGATATGGTAAAATATGGGCACCTAAAAAGGGAGCTTGGCGCTTTTGTCACCCTTAAGATCAAGCTTCCGTTGGATGTCATGTAGAGAATATGTAGTTTGTCACCCTGCCTCTGCCCTTTCTTTTTCTCTTTCAGTTGTAGCATAAGCTTCAGTAGGGAAGGTCTGTCACACGGGTGCGGGATACAGTAAATTTCAAAAATTTTGGGTGCGGTGATACGGTTAGGGTATATAATATTATATATTATATATAATATTCAAGCTATAACTAGTGAGACATCAATTATCATAAGTATATGACAATAGCAAATACACAACTTTATATTAAAGCAAAACACATAAACGGTAAATAACTACTAATTTCATCATAATACACAAATCAATCTTCACTATTCGAACCTATTTATCCAAAAGACCCGAACTTCAAAATCAATACCAGATTTTGAAGCGTGTAATATCTACACAAAAAAAAAGTAAAGAAGGTCCGCATTGAGATATTTTTGTATGTTCATGGGCAGAGTTTTATTGGAGATGATGAAAGACAAGCTGAATGAACATTTTGAAAGCTATGACGAGGTAACTCACGTGGTCATCATGGGAGATAAGGTCATGAGTCGACTAAGATGCGTCGGTTTCATTGTCTTCATGGATTAGACCCTCTTTAATATGGTTCTCTAAGATAAATACACCATAGATGGTAGAACCGGAGTTACAAAAAAAAGTACGTTTTTTTTTGCCATGTCGCATCGACACGGTGTTGGTGTCGGTGTCGCACCTATGTCGATGTCGACACTCTACCTCTTAGAAGTGTCGTTGTAACTTAGGAGAAGGTCATCAGATGATATTTAATACTTAAAAAACAAAAAAATAAATTGTACCGAATACAATATATTTGTTTTGATAACTCCTAGCACAAATCAGATAAACAATATGTTGATTCTTATTTGACATTTATTTTGGGTAAATCCAAAGGCAAAACCATACATGAAATACAGCAGGAAACACACACACATGCAAGTGCACTCGCACATACAATCTTTTATTGTGGTGGTTACTGCCAATGACGTTTGCTTGCAGAAAGAGTCTTTCTAAACTCAGATCAGAGACACAATGTGGACATCGCAAGGCTGTGGCGAAACTGTTTTACCCTCGTGTCAAAGCATATGCTGCAAATGAATGAAAACAACACATCAAACAAGTTAATACAAGCGACGCTAAGTTAAAATTGCGAAGCATAAATAAATAAATAAATAAATAAATATATATATATATATATATATATATATGCATTTCTTCAAAAGAGCTAATATATTGCCTGAACCAAGCAAATTGCTATCATGGAAACGCTCATGCCTAGACTAACCATTGATAACCATTAGGTTTGCGATATTGGTATGCACTGGCCACCATTTGAAGGATGACCAAGTTCATGATTTAGTTCAAGCATCTGATGGGCCTAACAATCGACAACCATAAGGAGCTATCTATTTGCCAGAAAAGAAAGAAAAGTCCTTCAGAACCGACCTCCACATTTGTATCCAATGGGCCTATCAGCCAAATTGCAGCGTTTAGGAATGGTGATTGCAACCTCTGGTTGGATTCCGACACTTCATGCTGTAGGTGACAGCATTACTGCACACAGGCATCGAGGATTTTGTCCCAATTGTTTCGCCTGAAAGCAACAGGCATTGCTAACTCGAGAATTCTCGTCGTGTGCAGCACCGGCACAAGGTGCCATCTTCAAAACCTCGGTATCAACAGGAGTCCCCCCACATTCATTAGCTGATTTCACCATGTCCATACACATTCAGAATCAACAGGATTATAATAAAGAAGATGAATTTGCCATAGGTTGCCATATTTCTTCTCCCTCTCACCAGCCAACTCACCTTTTGCTGGCTTTATACTGAAAAAGGTATTTGATTTTGGTGATCACAAGGAGATTAGTACTTCATTTTTATACATCTGTGATCCACTAATGGAAGCTAATGGAGCCACCATTCACTGGGTTTCGATTTTATAATTTCATTGTTTGCAGCATGACAACAAAGGGCCAAGACCATGTTGAGGATGCTATCTAAAGTGGTCATTCACAAAGTATTTAAACAAACAGATAGTGGAAAGAAGTAACTATATGTTGCTCAGTGGACCATATACAAAATGAACATGCCATATCAGGTGCGTTCTTACTCATCTGGAGCTCATCTTTAAAAGTTAACCCAACGCACGAAATTAACGGTGTGTTCGGATAAATTCTTGGGAATGAGAATTCCCCTTCTAAACATCCAGTCTTGTACATACAAATCGAGACACTGGCTTCCTTAAATGAAAGATATGGTCAATGTGGGCGGACACAGAACCACCAGCTAAAGTTTTGTACTTGAACCACCCAACACAAAAACGCTTGGAGACCCGGACCATTCCCCTCAAGGCCTAGGCATAAGCTTGTGACAGGCTCTATGCCCATAACAAGCAAACAAGCTATGGGCACCTTCCCCACTCAACCCCCCCAATAGGTTATTTTTGGTTTCTTTTCCCCCCGTAGAAAAGGAAAGGAAATCAAAATGCATCCTCTTGTTGGACAAAGAAAAGTGGGATAACGGGACCAATGCTTGGTTGGTTTAAGTGGTTCAGTATTTGTTTCCCTGGTACTAAAATTGTAAGCCTAAACCCAATATAGACTTGCTTGGAATTATGGTTTTGTGTTTGATTCATGAAGAGTACCGATGTTTAGGTTTTTGTGTGAAGCAGGATGCAATATAAGAGAGAAGACACTTGGGTTTTTGTGCAAAGCCTCTCGGTCAAGTTCTCATGGATTACCTTTCTACTGGTGTCAGAGTTTTAACTCAAATTGAACCTATAGAACCAGAATCCATTACGAACGACGGATTTCGAGCTTCGATGCACAATAAAACTTGAAACTACGAATACCAAAAATCAAATTCGAGTTCTCATGGAACCTTATACCAAAAACATCCTTAGGCAAAGTCTCGAGTTCTAGTCTTGTAGACTGACAAAGCTTGTATTGGGAGAACTTTATCCCCATTGTGAGATGACTCGGCTTAAATCGGGATTCTTTGGTGCTTCCAGATATCAGTGAATGCGAGGACCAAAAGAAGTTGCTTGTTCCAATTGCTACATTGATATCATGACCCCTTTCCCTCTATGGAGAAAAGATAACCAGTGTAGAACCCAAAGGATGTCCGTTTTGGTGCCTGTAGAATTGCCTTTTTAAATTTGCTTTCTATTAGGGTGTCCAAGCAAACCTTGCTGTAAATGCAATTTATATGTGTTTATGAGCAAAAGCATTTATGGCGTTGTTAGTGTAAGTTCATGTGTTTCATCAATGTGACCCATCAACGGTTGGGTCATGTTTGGATCCACTGAGACCCACATAGGCGCTGGTCCGATCCATAAAAACCCGGGTATTGAATTTTCTTTTGTTGGAAATAAAATTTCCTCTTTTTTCCAAGATATTAGTTTGATCACACCACAGTATACCTTGATACTAAATGGACTTTAGGCTGAAACCATTGTTTAGTGAGGCACATTTCAGTTGGTCCAGTGTCCAGACCCAGACCCATTTCTCGTTACGTAAATCCCAACTATAGAAGACTAGACTAGACGAACTGCCCACTATTTATACTGACATTAAACGGCATTCAATTTTTCATATTACGATTTCGAGTCCCGTTATTTTAAAAGATAACAAGTGAACACCTTCACTAAATCTATACATACAAGCAGTTAATCATCAGATCTTTTAAGCGATAAAAAGAGTAAATAACACAAGAAATCAAGTGAAAATTTTCAAGTTTTCCCAATTGTGAGTAAAATACCGTACTTCCTGTGAGCTCAGGTCGGGTGCTAAGATTCTGACCCACGACCCATTTTAAAGATGGATCGGGTCTTGGGTGTAAAATATTAGACCAATCTGTTTGAAGGTGAGGTTTATAGTTAAACACCCTAGTGGTTCTTTAAAAACAGCAACCAAACTGATCCATTTTCCATGCGAATGAACGAGCTCAATCTATTGGCGAAAAATCGAGTTATTTGGGTCCTAGAGGATGCAATGATCCAAGTTCTAGTTTTCGTATGCATCATTTTCAAGTCGAGATCAGGCAGAACCCTACCAAGATATGCGCACCTGCCCGTATCGAAGTCTTGACCTTTAACTTGAAGATGCTTTTGACTCCACCCAATGGCCAGAAATCTTTCAAATATTTTAGACATCAATGAAAAAGAAAATTAGTAAATCCAAATTTAGCAAAAACTCAAACTAGACAAGCATAAATTTTAAAAAGGAAAAGGAAAAAAAATGACTAATTTGATTTTATCGCGTTAACATCATTGACTTTTCGCGATAAAGTACCGACATGTTCGTTGCTTCGTCGTATAGAAAGACAGCATGCCTTCAGCGATTCCCTCATTGGGGGAGAGAAGAGAGCAGTTGGATTCCGCGGGTGCGTCCCGGCTTCCCTCTTCCTACTCTGCGTGGAGACGACGCGATAGCAACGAAGGAGAAGAGAAAGTGGAAATCCTAGTTGCGTTGCGGAGGAGAGATGGAGGGAGCGGAGTTCCAGCTTTACAATACAATGACGAAGCAGAAGGAGCCCTTCCTCCCTAGGATTCCAGGCAAGGTTGGCATGTACGTCTGCGGCGTCACAGCCTACGATCTTAGCCACATCGGACACGCCCGCGTCTACGTCGCCTTCGACGTCTTATACAGGTTTTACCTTCTTCTGCACCCTCGAAATCCCATAATTCTATTTCTTTCTGGTGTTTTTGCGGATCGAGTGGCGGCAATCCTTGTTTTTCTGGGATTTCCGATGACTTTTCATTTTTTTTTTTATTTGACTACTTTTCGAAATTCGGCGATCGAGGCAGTTCTCGTAAGATTGACTGATATTCTCTGGATTTGGTTTATTGAAACCAGTGTCGTGGTTGTACTGGGAGCTGTAGTCTAATTGCGGTGGGTGTTCTGTTTCGTGGATTTCCTTCTAATGAGATGATAAGTAGTATTCATCGGAGTCGCTGCTAGTTTATCTTTAAAAAACAGCTCTGGTTTGTGAAGATTGTAAGTAGCTCGTTAGAGCATTCATTTGGATTTTGTATCCAATTATCTGTGTATCATTAAGACTATATTTTGGTGAAGCCCTTGCTGTCTAGTTTACTGCAATTGTTGCCTTGCTTGTTGTCGTGGTTAATATTTGGAGTTTAACTGAATCTTATTTATTATTTGGCGATGAGCAGATATCTAAGACACTTAGGCTATGAAGTACAGTATGTGCGTAATTTCACGGATGTGGATGACAAGGTAAGTGAATTATTTCCTATTTCTCTTTTTCCTTTTTAGTGCAAGAGCAGCAGTTACAGGTTTGTTCATCATAATCTTCTATGCAAAAGAAATCAAAACCAAAATCAAACCTTTTACCACACTAAGTGTGACGTTGATTCATAAGTTCTGGTAAAAAGATCCGAGTGAGTTTTGCACAGACCATCGGCTAGATAACACGCGCCATCTCCTTTGTGATCTGGGCCTGGGACTGGCAATGCTGGGGCTGTATTCAAAGGAAACAGAAGGAAAAATTCACCCTTCTTGCATGTAAGGTTGTTGCCACTATGCTTAACTTAGTGGAGTTGCTGAACTTTTAGTTAGGATAGTCAGGGAAAGTGAAATTCGTTGGAAGTACAAGATGTTGCTCAATATAAGTTTGTTTGAGAGTCTTCACTCCGAGAAGATCATCTTTGCTATTTCATACGAGATGTGGTATTTCCTCTGTGATTCATGCTGACTTGATTGTGAGCTGAAAACAAATCTTTCTGAATTTGAATTTACCGAATAAGATGTTTATAGTAAGTTTTCTTAATTCATGGTTATAAACTTTGTTAACGTTATTGGGATCTTCTTGGTACAGATGACATGATAATTAACATTGACACACATTGTATCTCTTTAAGTACTTAGGTGGAAAAATTGATGGAAATGTCATATATAGAATTAATGCACAGTGGTCAAGATGGAGAGGTGCATTAGGTATTTTATGTGACAAGAAGCTATCATTAAAGTTGAGATATAAATATTATAAAGCAACAATTAGACCCACTATGTTATATGGTGTTGAATATTGGGTAGTTAATCATCTACATGTCAACAAATTTCTGTGACAGAAATGAAGATTCTTATATGGATATGGTTGCACAAGGGAAGACCGCATTTGTAATGAAGTTAACATAGACAAATTGGGATTGGAACTAATAGATGACAAAATTTAAGATGGCTTGGATACATGGAAATGTAACTAAATGAAGTTCCAATTAGAAGGTGTGAGAAAGTTACAAGGTGTAAGAAAGTAGATGGTGAAAATGTTAAAAAAAGAACGATGAAGACCACAAAAGTGTTGGAAGGAACCAATAAAGAATGATCTAGCTTTTTGAATTAACTATTAACATGGCTCATGATTGAGCTCTACGAAAACAATGAATCTATGTAGTTGATCCTGAGAAAAGGCTTAGTTGTTATTGTATTGGGTTGTTCTTGTGTTGTGTCTCTTTGCACACCCACCCATGTTCCTGGCATTATAACTTTAACACACCAATGATCTTGACTCCTCTTGGTTGACCAAACCAGGCTTCTATCTGGAAGCACAAGATCTCATGTTGTACGCTTTTGTAGTCCTAATTTACGTCATGAATATCCAAGCTATGCCGCTCCAACTGCTTCTTATTTTATGTCTTTCAAATCGTATTTTTAATCTCGAAGTATTAGAAATTTGGTATGATAGTCTCTTAACTTGTAATTGTGGATATCTTCTAATATAATAAGCTGCAAGAAGAAACTGAAGGGCAAACTGAGTAAATCATGTGTTTGATTAAGTGGTTCTTAACTTCAACTATAGAGGTTCTACAAATGGATCCATGATTGAATCTGACTTTTTCTTATCAAGGATGACATTAAAGGTGTTATATGATGACATTGAAGGTGCTACTTTTGATCTTATACCATTTTGGAAATCTTCCTTACATTCAAAATAGTTGACTACATGGACCTTAATACTTTGTACTTAGGCCACGCTCAAGGTATCACTTTGAGATTTGAAGAATTGATTGGGTAACTGATTCTAGATATAATTAGGAAACATAAATAGTACCCATCTTTCAATGATCCAAGAGAAAAAAGAACATGATTTCTTGAATGCCCTAGTCAGGGACATGTTTATGCTATAGAGGTCCAGGAGCCAGGTTATTAGAAACAAATTAGGAGTGACACCAATAGAGGATAAAATGAGAGAACATCATTTAAGATGGTTTGGACATACAGAAAGAAGATCAAAAGAAGAACCTGTAAGAAGGTTAGAAAAACTAAATTTGGAAAGTATTAAAAGAGGTAGAGGACAACCACAAAAGTGTTGGAAAGAAACAATAAAGAATGATCTAGCTTATTGGGAGTTAACTGCTAACATGGCACATGATAGGGATCTGTGGAAACAAAGAATCCATGTAGCCGACCCTGTCTAGTATGGGAAAAGGCTTAGTTGTTGTTGTTGTTGGTGGTGATATATTATCATACATTTTTTAGGGTTTTTCTTATATAGTAGCTCCTCTTACTTGACTAAGAAGGATACCCAATTTCAGTGGATAGATGAATATGAGCAAAGATTTGTAGTTAAAAGGGAGACCAACTTTCACGCCATTATATCACTCACAGTCATTAACAAAGACACATGGTATTCTTCCTAGATCCAACATGTAAGTTTTTTCCTGGATGTGTGAGGAATTCTGCAGAGGACATACTTTAAGTCCATACTTATTTATAATGGTGATGGATGAGTTAACAAAATATATTCAAGATGAAGTACCTTGGTGTATGTTATTTGCAGATGACATTGTATTAGTGGAGGAGTCTAAGGAAAAAGTTAATAGAAAAGTGGAACTATGGAGAGAAACATTAGAAAGCAAAGGCCTCCGGCTTAGTAGAACAAAGACAAAATATATGGAATGTAAGTTTGATCATTTGGTTACCTCAGAGGACATAGAAATTAAAATTGGTGCACATTGCATCCCCCAAAAGGAAAGTTTTAAATACCTAGGGTCACTTTTTCAGTGTGATGGAAGAATTGATGGAGATGTTACGCATAGAATTAATGCTTGTTGGTTAAAATGGAGAGGATCATCGGGTATTCTTTGTGATAAGAAAATACCATTAAAGTTAAAAGGTAAATATTATAGAGTAGCAATTAGGCCTCCCATGTTTTATGGTTATAAGTGTTGGGCAGTTAATCATCAACATGTACAAAAGATGTCTGTGACAGAAATGAAGATGTTGAGATGGATGAGTGGTCATACAAGAAAAGACCGTATATATAATGAGGTTATTAGAAACAAATTAGGAGTGGCACCAATAGAGGATAAAATGAGAGAATATCGTTTAAGATGTTTGGACATATAGAAAGAAGATCAAAAGAAAAACCAGTAAGAAGGTTAGAAAAACTAAATTTGGAAAGTATTAAAAGAGGTAGAAGACGACCACAAAAGTGTTGGAAAGAAACAATAAAGAATGATCTAGCTTATTGTGAGTTAACTGCTAACATGGCACACGATAGGGATCTGTGAAAATAAAGAATCCATGTAGCTGACCCCGTCTAGTATGGGAAAAGGCTTAGTTGTTGTTGTTGTTGTTTGTGTGAGGAATTCTGCGTCTCAAACTTGTGTATCTTAGATATGCATCTAGTCTCCCAGGTAGTCATCCTTCTAACATGTGCAGCCAAACTGAGTAGCTAGATTAGTTCAGTTTCAAATGATGCTTGCAATCATCATGACTCACCTTTGGAGGTCATGCCTGTGTCAAAATCGTTTTAGGGAGGGAGGGACTTCTGTTGAGCTGTAATGTTGACATTATGTTCTCCCTTTACTGGCCAGAGCGTGCATCTGTTGTTACTTCATTGATTCCTTCGTATTTTGGGTCTGTCATATAAATGAGATGTCTAATAGAGAGAGGATAAGAGATGCAGAAATAGTTCCATATTTTCCCTTTACTAGCCCTAGATAATAAGATTCGTATTGGTTCTTGGAATATCGGAACATTATCGGGTAAGCTAATGGAGGTGGTAGATACTATGATTCGGAGAAAGATTCATATTCTATGTTTACAAGAGACAAAATGGGTTGGAGAAAAAGCAAAGGAGATAGAGGATACAGGTTTTAAATTATGATACTCAGGTAAAGAAAAGGCTCGAAACGGAGTTGGTATTATCATAAATAAAGATTTAAAGGAGAGTGTAGTAGACATACAACGATATGGTGACCGAATCATGACGTTGAAATTAGTGTTAGGAACAGAGGTTTTGAATATAGCTTGTGCTTACGCACCCCAAGTAGGACTAGAAGATAGTATAAAGACAGTTTTTTGGGAAGAGTTAGATAAGGTGTTTCAAAAAATTTCATAAAGGGAGATGATTTGTTTAGGAGGAGATTTAAATGGACATGTCGGTAAAGAGGCATTAGGATATCAAGGGATTCATGGAAACTTTGGTTTTGGGGATATAAACGAGGAAGGTAGGGAGATTTTAAATTTTGCTATGTCATTTGATCTCTTTATAGTCAATACAATCTTCAAAAAACGAGATGAACATTTAATTACTTATAAGAGTGGCTTATCACAAACACAAATTGATTACTTTATTTGTAGAAAAAAAGATGGAGCGTGTTGTAAAGATTGTAAGGTAATTCCAGGAGAAAGCCTAACCACCCAACATAACTTTTAGTTATGGATTTACAAATAAAAAAATGGACAAAGAAGAAAAGAGTGCATCGAGCTATTCGGACTAAATGGTGGAACCTCAAAAGCGAGAAAGAAGATATATTTAAACAAAAAGTCCTTCAAGGAGATGTTTGGAATTATATTGGCACACCCTGTGATATGTGGAACAATATGGCTATACATATTAGGAAAGTGGCGAAAGATGTGTTAGGGGTATCTAAGGGAGGTGTACCGGCACAAAAAGAATCTTGGTGGTGGAGTGAAGTAGTACAAAATAAAATCTAGACAAAGAGGGCATGTTACAAATTACATTATACTAAGAAAACTAGTGAAACTTTAGAAGCTTATAAGAAAGCAAAGAAGGAAGCGAAAAAGGCCGTTAGTGAAGCAAAAGCTAAGATTGGGGATGACTTATATAAAAAACTCAACTCAAAAGAGAGTGAAAGAGATATTTTTAGGATAGCTAGGGCTAGAGATAAGAAAACTAAAGATCTTAATTATGTTAGATGCATAAAAGACGAGGATGAAAAAATTCTAGTGGCAAATGATGATATAAAAAATAGATGGAAAAACTATTTTTATAATCTTTTTAATGAAAATAAAGATGTTAGTATTAGTTTAGGAGATTTAGCCAAGTCAGAAAAGTATATAAATCACAATTTCTACCGACGTATTCAAAAGAATGAAGTCAAAGAGGCTCTTAAACATATGAAGAGTGATAAATCGGTAGGACCAGATAATATTCCTATAGAAGTTTGAAAAATACTAGGAGAAATAGGAATCACTTGGCTCACAAGACTATTTAATGAAATATGGAAAAACCAAAAGATGCCCGAGGAATGAAGAGCAAGTACACTTATACCCATATATAAGAACAAGGGAGACATTCAAAATTGTGCGAATTATCGAGGTATCAAGTTAATGAGTCATACTATGAAATTATGGGAAAGAATTATCGAACGTAGGTTAAGACAAGTATCAAGTACAACAGAGAACCAATTTGGATTTATGCCAGGCAGATCTACTATTGAAGTGATTCACCTTTTGAGTCGTCTTATGGAACATTTTAGAGCAAAAAAGAAAGACCTTCACATGATATTTATTGATCTAGAAAAAACTTATGATAGGGTACCGAGGGAGGTTCTTTGGGGAACTTTGGAAAAACGAGGTATCCCATTGATATATATTAACCTTATAAGAGACATGTATGATGGTGCAAAAACATGTGTGAGGACTCATGAAGAAACGACATACTTCTTTGAAGTTAATATTGGGTTACATCAAGGATCAACTTTAAGTCCATACTTATTTATAATGGTGATGGATGAGTTAACAAAACATATTCAAGATGAAGCTCCTTGGTGTATGTTATTTGCAGATGACATTGTATTAGTGGAGGAGTCTAAGGAAAAAGTTAATAAAAAATTGGAACTATGGAGAGAAACATTAGAAAGCAAAGGCCTCCGACTTAGTAGAACAAAGACAGAATATATGGAATGTAAGTTTGATCATTTGGCTACTTCAGAGGACATAGAAATTAAAATTGTCACACATTGCATTCCCCAAAAGGAAAGTTTTAAATACCTAGGGTCAATTTTTCAAAGTGATGGAAGAATTGATGGAGATGTTACATATAGAATTAATGCTGGTTGGTTAAAATGGAGAGGAGCATCAGGTGTGATAAGAAGATACCATTAAAATTAAAAGGTAAATATTATAGAGTAGCAATTAGGCCTCCCATGTTTTATGGTTATGAGTGTTGGGCAGTTAATCATCAACATGTACAAAAGATGTCTGTGACAGAAATGAAGATGTTGAGATGGATGAGTGGTCATACAAGAAAAGACTGTATACATAATGAGGTTATTAGAAACAAATTAGGAGTGGCACCAATAGAGGATAAAATGAGAGAATATCGTTTAAGATGGTTTGGACATATAGAAAGAAGATCAAAAGAAGAACCTGTAAGAAGGTTAGAAAAACAAAATTTGGAAAGTATTAAAAGAGGTATTGGACGACCACAAAAGTGTTGGAAAGAAACAATAAAGAATGATCTAGCTTATTGGGAGTTAACTGCTAACATGATACACGATAGGGATCTGTTGAAACAAAGAATCCATGTAGCTGACCCTGTCTAGTATGGGAAAAGGCTTAGTTGTTGTTGCTGGGTCTGTGAATTCATATGATAAAACGTAGCTCATGAAAGGTGTTCCACTGGTCTGCAGATCGCTATCATGAGAAGCCTACCTTGTGAGTCTCCTTTCTTATATAAGTGGTTTCTGATCATAGAAATCCAGGCCTGGACTTATTTGTAAATGCAGTTGTATGCAGTGTTGTCCGTATCGCACCGCACCGTATCGTACGATACGGTGCGATACGTATCGTATCGTGGGCCACCACGATACGATACGGGCCCCCGTATCGCAGGTGCGGGCGTATCGCACCGTATCGTGCGATACGGCCCGTATCGCACGATACGGGCGATACGCCCTGGGACCCTTATAAAGGGTCCCGGCCCGAGGGAAACCCGCGATTTTTCGTGGGTTTCCTCTCTCCTTTTGGGTTCTTCAAGCTCCCTAAGAGTCGGTTTTCGCCTCCTTGGTGTTCAAAGCTCTAAAATCGTGCCCTACGGTGTCCGTCCAAGCCTCCAAACTCGGATTTAGGTATATTTTTAATGTTTTTTTCTTTTTTTTCCTTTATATTTATTGTTTTTTGTGTTATTTCGGGTTTTTTTTTTGAATGACAAAATATGAAGTTATTAAGTGTGTGTATACGATTTTTATTGCATTCATGAAGTGGGAGACACTCGATTTGAGTGTTATTTGAAGATTGGGGGATTTACGAAGTGCTTTTATTTTCAGGTTTTTGTTTGAATTAAAGTACTCCATTGAGATGGCAGGAAGGGGTGGTAGAGACTCTCATTCAAAGTCTGATGATCCGGCATGGCAGTGGGGTATACCAGTTGAGGGTTCAAGGTTAAAAATCAGATGTTTATTTTGTGAAAAGGTGGTTAGTGGTGGAATTTCAAGGTTGAAACACCACCTAGCAGGAACCAGGAAAGAAGTTGCTCCATGCACAGGCAGAGTTAGAAGTGTGCCAGAAGGTATTAAATGGCAATGCTTGCAGATGATTGAGAGCATACAGGAAAGGAGACAACAAAAGGATGATTTCCAGATGTGTGAAGAAGCTGATTATGCTACTGCCACTGGAGTTGGATTCACTGATAGTTTGCCTTCAGATGCTAGAACAAATATTGGTAGTAGCAGTTCGCGAGCACCTAGCAGAGGAAAGAGGGTTGCATCTGAAGACTTTGGAGGTGGCAGAAGAGGAAGTTCAGGAAGGAGTAGAGGAAGAGCTTCTTCTTTTAACATACATTCGTTCTTTCCTCCTTCCACTACACTTGGTGCTCAGCCAGGAATTCGTGCTGCTATGGCTTCAGAACAACTGCACGATCAAGCAGACCTTGCAGTGGGCAGATGGTTTTATGATACATGCATTCCATTTAATGCAGCAAACAGTTTTCATTTTTAAGCAATGGCAGATGTAATTGCTAACATTGGTCCAGGATACAGGATGCCCTCTTATCAGAAGTTGAGAGGGAAGATATTAGATCAGACCGTGATTGAAGTGCAGCAATACTGTTCGACTTTGAGACAATCGTGGAAGGAAACAGGATGCACTATCATGGCAGATGGATGGACCGATAGGCGAGGAAGGACATTGCTAAACTTTCTTGTATATTGTCCTAAAGGACTCATGTTTTTGAGATCTCTAGATATGTCAGAGGAGAGGCACACTGCAGAGATCCTACGAGAGGAATTTGATAAGGTTATACAAGAGGTTGGGCTAGAAAATGTAGTCCAATTGATTACAGATAATGCAGCTAACTACAAAGCAGCCGGAAAGGAGTTAGCTGATATTTATGGGACTTTCTACTGGACACCATGTGCAACCCATTGTTTAGATCTCATCCTCGAGGACATCGGTGAGATGGATGAAATAAAGGCAGCAACTGAGTGTTGCCAAGATATTACAAAATTTATTTACAACCATGCATTTGTTTTATGTATGATGAGGAGATACACAGAAGGTGCAGAGCTTCTTCGCACAGCTGCAACTCGGTTTGCAACAAACTTCTTATCTGTACAGAGTATTGTGAGACAGAAGCAAGCTTTAAAGAGAATGTTCTCCTCAGATGAGTGGCAACAATTTGCAGAGTTGCCACAAAACAGAAGGAACAGAAAGTTAAATGAGATTGCAGAAACGGTTTTTAGAAGTTCATTTTGGAATGCATGTATCAGATTATTGAAAATTACTTGTCCTTTAGTGAAAGTTTTGAGATTGGCTGACAGCGAGGAGAAACCATCTATGGGCTACCTTTATGAATCCATGGACAGGGCAAAAGAAGCAATCAGAAATAACTTTAATGGAAAAAAAAGAGATTATGTGCCCGTGTGGAAAATAATTGATAGTAGATGGAATAAACAATTGCATCAGCCTATTCATGCAGCAGCCTACTATCTAAACCCATCATTGAGGTACTCAGCAACCTTCAAAAGGGACGGTGAGGTTAATCGAGGAATTTGAATGCATCGACAGATTAGTTCCTGATGAGAGCATAGTAGATGCGATACATCGAGAGATGGAGATATATGATAATGCTCTTCACTTGATGGGTTTGCCTGTTGCAATTCGCAACCGCTCTACGATGCGTCCAGGTACATTGTTTATTTTCATATTTAAGTTCCATCTTACATTACTGTGGATTATTATGTCTCTAATGTTTATATTTTTTTTACAGATGTTTGGTGGAACAGGTTTGGAAGTGATTGTCCAAACCTTAGAGATTTTGCAGTTAGAGTCTTAAGCCAAACCTGTAGTGCAACAGGTTGTGAAAGAAATTGGAGTGTTTTTGAACACATCCATACAAAAAAGCGCAACAGGTTGGAACACAAAAGGCTTAATGATTTGGTTTATATTCGTTGTAACATGCGCCTTCGTGAAAGGTAATGTTGTATTACTTTCAAATTTTCAATTCGATATTATTTAACTTCAGTTTTCAATTGTTAATATTACTTACTAATTGTTTATCTTTGTTTGTGTCGTAGGCAATTAAAAAAAGTAAATAGAGAAGAAAGTCAGTTCGATCCAATAAGTTTGGATAATTTTGATATATTAGAAGATTGGGTTATGGAAGACACTGAAGAAAATGCCCTCCTAACAGAAGAAGACGTTGCCTGGATTAATTTGGAAGGAGCGCAACAACATTATGGAGATGAAGAATTTGATTTTGAAGAAGAAGGTGTGGGCGTGGCTGATGATGATGAGGATCTGCAACAAGGAGAAGATGAAGATTATTTAGTTGATGATCCTGATTACAATTTGTAAAATGTAACATTATATGTAACTGTAGTGTACTGTAAAGTGTAAACTATGTCTGTATTTTATTTTTTGGATTCAAAATATATAAATTTGGATGCAATTGTTCAATGTTGAATGCTCAATCTGTACTAAACTTACATTATATGAATTTAAAGCAATTATCAGATTTTTCCTGATTTTTTCTTGATTTTTTTCGATTTTTTTTCGATTTTTTTATTAATTTTTAATTATTTTTACATTATTTTAATATTAAAGTACGATACGATACGATACGATACGCCCGTATCGTGGAGCCCAGCGATACACGATACGATACGCGTCAGACAACACTGGTTGTATGACTTACAAACACTTTTAGGCAAAACAACTTCCTTACCCTTTTCTCTACTCTCCATAGTTCATTTCTCATTTGAGATGGTTTTGAAGTGACAACATTAATATCATTGAAAAGTAAAGATATGGAAATCTACTTACAGTTTTCAGTTGTAATAATGTGGCATCAAGATCTATGGGTGAACCATGACCCAGCAAACATGTACATCATGAATCTGCACACTTTAACTAAACCGTGTTCTTTTCCTGATGTTCCTAACTCAAATGCAGTTTGAGGATATCATGAATGTGGTGCTCTTTCCTGATGGTTGTAGCGCCTTCTTGCATTCTGCTTATCTATTTCAATTTTAGTTCTTTCTTTTCTTTTTGATATGCATGCAACACAAACAATTATAGTTCATGATCAACCTGAAGTAAACAGTTTTTAATTCTATAGATAATCCGAAGAGCAAATGAGTTGGGAGAGGATCCTATAAGCTTGAGTGCTCGATTTTGTGACGAGTTTCTTGTTGATATGACTGACCTTCAGTGCCTGCCTCCTACCAATCAACCACGTGTATCTGATCACATGCTCCAGATCATTGAAATGATACAGAAGGTATTTCCGGTTTTAATCTATTGAAATTCAATCTCTGTGAACTTGCATCATTGAAATTCAGTCGACTTGCAGCACTCTAAAGATTTGCATGTGTATGTGTTCACTTTAGTTGTCTGGACTGCAGTTGTGCATGTATTCACTTTAGTTGGATGAATTCATCTTTCAACTTATGTCCTTCCATCTTGGCAATCATATCTAGATATTCTGCCACTACTTTTCTCTATCTAATTGGCAAGCACCATATTATTGATAGTTGGCAGTATCATTTACTAGAGTCCAATTTGAGGGTTTTGCTTTCGTAAGTTTTGTCTTAGCCTCTAGGAAGATTTCAAAAGTGAACATTCAGCTTAGATTGCCCATTTTGCCACAATACGAGGCTTTGGCAGAGACATGGGCCTTAAAGAGCCAAGCTGGAGCCTTGCTAGCTCATTGAAAAGTATCTAAAATTTCCCCTTGGATCATCTTATGTATTTGCTATATCCTTCAAGCCAGTAAGCATTACTAAGGCTGCTGATGGAGATCATTCTATTCTTTGCCTGGGGTTTAAAATTGTCTATCAGCTGTTAATGGATTTTTATTTTCACATTAATTCAGTTCCATTGGTTTTCTTCGCTTTGTATGGAACCTCTAACGGTTCTTTTACCCCTTTGATGCTTATTTTGTCACAGATCATTGATAATGGATGTGCCTACATACTAGAAGGAGATGTTTATTTCTCTGTAGATCAGTCTCCTGATTATGGTCGTTTATCTGGGAGGAAACTGGAAGACAATAGAGCAGGTCAACGGGTTGCTGTGGATGAAAGGAAAAGAAACCCTGCTGACTTTGCTTTGTGGAAAGTAAGCGATTCAAAAAGATGACATTGCTTCTCTCTGTAGATTAACAATGAATTTGTAAGAACGGCATGTTTCTACCCTGGAGATTCTCACTACGTTTCTAATGTTGCTACTTTGTGTGTAATTTGTCTTGGCTGGCAAATCATCTTCCATTATTTCAGTCGGCAAAGCCTGGTGAGCCAACATGGGACAGCCCCTGGGGTCCAGGTAGACCGGGATGGCACATAGAGTGCAGTGCCATGAGCGCCCATTACTTAGGCCCTGCTTTTGACATTCATGGAGGGGGAATGGACTTGATATTCCCTCATCATGAAAATGAGATTGCTCAAAGCTGCGCTGCATGCCAAGAGAGCAACGTTAGATACTGGGTTCACAATGGGTTTGTCACTGAGAATAAGGAAAAGATGTCCAAGTCACTGGGAAACTTTTTCACAATTCGTACGGTAAGAAACAAGAGAGTATCTTCTTAAATGATACCTCTTTTTCATATCTTGTGGTCCTTCCTGAAGATGTGGGTTGGTCACATGTTTTTATTTTGTAGGTCATAGATAGGTACCATCCACTTGCTTTAAGGCTTTTCTTGATGGACACTCACTACCGTTCTCCAGTTAATTACTCGGAAGCTCAATTAGAAAGTGCCTCAGATCGTCTTTTTTATATATATCAGGTATCTGTGCCAGTGACTATTTTTGGTCTAAATTTGATGAGGCAGCGTGCATATGTTTGTATTTTCTCTTGTAATTTTTTGAAAACTTAGGTATGAATTATTTTCAGACTTTACATGACTGTGAAGATGCTTTGGCTGATTTCCGAGACAAAACTCTCAGTGGACGGATTACGCCTGATGCCAAGAGTTGCATTGACAAGTTCAGAAAGGATGTCGAGTTTTCTCTGGCAAATGATCTGCACACAAATGATGCCTTAAAGGATTTGTGGGAGCCACTTAAGACTATTAATAGCCTCACCTCGGGGAAAGTATGCATCTTGTATCATCTGGCCCTTTCTGTTTCAGTTTAGGTGATGTTTGTTGCTAGCCCAAATGGCGTTCCTTGGATAATTTAATCAGCTTCGTTCTATACAGGGAGGACAGAAGCAGCAAACTTCCCGTGTCTTATCTCTCATTGCCTTGGAAAAGCAAGTCAAGGATGTGCTCTCTGTTCTTGGATTGCTTCCGCCATCAACTTCTGAGGTACATCATTCGGGACAAGGTTGAATTGTTCTCGTGAGCATGAAGAACTAAATTTTTCTATTCGATGTGAAACAGGCACTGCAGCAGCTTAGAGAAAAGGCATTAAATAGAGCAAAACTAACCGAAGAGGAGTTGCTTCAGCGTGTTGAAGAGAGAGTTGCAGCGAGAAAGAACAAGGATTATGAGAAGTCTGACAAAATTAGGGACGACTTGGCGAAACTTGGAATAGGCTTGATGGATAATGATGCGAGAAAACGAATCTGGATACCAGTTGTACCGCCTGAGATACAGGATCCTGTTGTCTAACACTCAACTCTTTGCTCTCTATGTAGGAGCCCATGTATTTTACTGGTCTAATACATTGCTACCCCTGTTAACTTATTATAACAAGGCGTGGCTTGTATTCTCACAGAATTTGATTCTTGGTGCTAAGTAGAGTTGCCTTTACCCTGGTAGCTTCTTAAAAGAAAAGAAAAAGGAAATCATATTTACCATCAATGACATATTTAAACTATTTATTTCCATTTACAGGAGGGGCCTAGTCCCTGTTGATGTTGTTTATTATCATAATACTGTTTTGATTGCTACTGTATACTCTTTCTTGCAATTAGCTAGTTCTGTTTTTTTTCTCCCTGTTCACATGGAAAGGCTGGATGCGTAATGGGGTTATTAGAGAACAAGTTCGTGTTACATCATTACAAACTTGAAAGAAGACTTGCTTAAGTTGATTTGGACATTTTGACAGGCGGTATGATGGAGATTTTTTGTGTAATTTTACCCGGCAGGCCTTTTGAATCATGTGACTCAGGCTGGATCATGCATACTTGCACCTGTCATGGCACCGGGAGCGCTGGGCTCGCAGCACGTGTATGAGAGGGACCAGAGATATGCGTTTGGTGCACGGTGTCAGGCATGCATGCAGACCACGTATGCAATGGGTGACATCAGCGCTAGGGAGTCTTAACCTAGTGTTGAGAAGGTTTTGTATTCGGGTTGCTATTGTAATAAGCAGCTAGGTGTGTGCCGTGAGTCATGAGCTCTGTTAGGGAGGCTCACCATGAGAGTATAGATAAAGCTCTCTCTTGCCGGGAGGAGGTTTACGGGTGTGCATTTAGGACTAGCCTAGCCGAGTGGTAGGCCTGATAGGGCCTTGTTTGTAGCCAGTTAGACTTGGTGCCTTAGGACGGATTCCGTTCGCCCAAGGCATAGTGGATTTTGATTGCCCATCTTGTACCGTGTTTCATATTATATGAGGGAGCCGGTAGGACTTGTGTACAGGTTTCGGTTGGCTGAGAGCACATAGGCATGTGAGAGAGAGGGTCTCCCTTTGGTGGCTGTAGCAGCCGTATACTCATATAACAACAACAACAACTAAGCCTTTTCTCATATTATACGGGGTCGGTTACATGGATTCTTTGTTTCTACAAATCCCTATCGTGTGCCATGTTAACAGTTAACTCACAAAAAGCTAGATCATTATTTATTATTTCTTTCCAAACACTTTTGTGGTCGTCCTCTAACTCTTTTAACACTTTTCAAATTTAGTTTTTCATACCTTCTTATAAGTTCGTCTTTTGATCTTCTTTCTATATGTCCAAACCATCTTCAACGATATTCTCTCGTTTTATCCTCTATTGGTGTCACTCCTAATTTATTTCTAATAACCTCATTATATATATATATATGGTCTTTTCTTGTATGACCACTCGTCTATCTCAACATCTTCATTTCTGTCACAGACATCTTTTGTACATGTTGATAATTAATTGCCCAACACTCAGAACCATAAAACATATCAGGTCTAATTGTTGCTCTATAATATTTACCTTTTAACTTTAATGGTATCTTCTTATCACAAAGAATACCTGATGTTCCTCTCCATTTTAACCAACCAGCATTAATTCTATGTGTAACATCTCTATCAATTCTTCCATCACTCTGAAAAATTGATCCTAGGTATTTAAAACTTTCCTTTTGTGGGATGCAATGTGTGCCAATTTTAATTTCTATATTCTCTGAGGTAACCAAATGATCAAACTTACATTCCATATATTTTATCTTTGTTCTACTAAGTCGGAGGCCTTTGCTTTCTAATGTTTCTCTCCATAGTTCCAATTTTCTATTAACTTTTTCCTTAGACTCCTCCACTAATACAATGTCATCTGCAAATAACATACACCAAGGAGCTTCATCTTGAATATGTTTTGTTAACTCATCCATCACCATTATAAATAAGTATGGACTTAAAGTTGATCCTTGATGTAACCCAATATTAACTTCAAAGAAGTATGTCGTTCCTTCATGAGTCCTCACACATGTTTTTGCACCATCGTACATGTCTCTTAAAAGGTTAATGTATGTCAATGGGATACCTCTTGTTTCCAAAGTTCTCCAAATAACCTCCCTCGGTACCCTATCATAAGCTTTTTCTAGATCAGTAAATATCATGTGAAGATCTTTCTTTTTTGCTCTAAAATGTTCCATAAGGCATCTCAAAAGGTGAATCGCTTCAACAATAGATCTGTCTGGCATGAATCTAAATTGGTTCTCTATTGTACTTGATACTTGTCTTAACCTACGTTCGATAATTCTTTCCCACAATTTCATAGTATGACTCATTAACTTGATACCTCGATAATTTGCACAATTTTGAATGTCTCCCTTGTTCTTATATATGGATATAAGTGTACTTGCTCTCCATTCCTTGGGCATCTTTTGGTTTTTTCATATTTCATTAAATAGTCTTGTGAGCCAAGTGATTTCTATTTCTCCTAGTATTTTCCAAACTTCTATGGGAATATTATCTGGTCCTACCGATTTACCACCCTTTATATGTCTAAGAGCCTCTTTGACTTCATTCTTTTGAATACGTCAGTAGAAATTGTGGTTTATATACTTTTCTGATTTGGCTAACTCTGCTAAGTTAATACTAACATCTTTATTTTCATTAAAAAGCTTATAAAAATAGTTTTTCCATCTATTTCTTATATCATCATTTGCCACTAAAATTTTTTCATCCTCGTCTTTTATGCATCTAACATAATTAAGATCTTTAGTTTTCTTATCTCTAGCCCTAGCTATCCTAAAAATATCTCTTTCACCCTCTTTTAAGTTGAGTTTTTTATATAAGTCATCCCAAATCTTATCTTTTGCTTCACTAACGGCCTTTTTCGCTTCCTTCTTTGCTTTCTTATAAGCTTCTAAAGTTTCACTAGTTTTCTTAGCATAATGTAATTTGTAACATGCCCTCTTTGCCTTGATTTTATTTTGTACTACTTTACTCCACCACCAAGCTTCTTTTTGTGCCGGTACACCTCCCTTAGATACCCCTAACACATCTTTCGCCACTTTCCTAATATGTATAGGCATATTGTTTCACATATCACAGGGTGTGCCAACATAATTCCAAACATCTCCTTGAAGGACTTTTTGTTTAGATATATCTTCTTTCTCGCTTTTGAGGTTCCACCATTTAGTTTGAATAACTCGATGCACTCTTTTCTTTATTGTCTATTTTTTATTTGTAAATCCATAATTAAAAGTCGATGTTGCGTGGTTAAGCTTTCTCCTGGAATTACCTCACGCTCTATCTTTTTTTCTACAAATAAAATAATCAATTTGTGTTTGTGATAAGCCACTCGTATAAGTAATTAAATGTTCATCTCGTTTTTTGAAGATTGTATCGACTATAAAGAGATCAAATACCATAACAAAATTTAAAATCTCCTTACCTTCCTCATTTATATCCCCAAAACCAAAGTTTCCATGAATCCCTTGATATCCTAATGCCTCTTTACCGACATGTCCATTTAAGTCTCCTCCTAAACAAATTATCTCCCTTTGTGGAATCTTTTGAATCACCTTATTTAACTCTTTCCAAAAAGTTGTCTTTATACTATCTTCTAGTCCTACTTAGAGTGCGTAAGTACAAATTATATTGAAAACCTCTGCTCCTGACACTAATTTCAACGTCATGATTCGGTCACCATATCATTGTATGTCTACTACACTATCCTTTAAATCTTTATTTATGATAATACCAACTCCGTTTCGAGTCTTTTCTTTACCTGAGTACCATAATTTAAAACCTGTATCCTCTATCTCCTTTGCTTTTTCTCCAACCCATTTTGTCTCTTGTAAACATATAATATGAATCTTTCTCTGAATCATAATATCTACCACCTCCATTAGCTTACCGAATAATGTTTTGATATTCCAAGAACCAATATAAATCTTATTATCTAAGACTAGCTCCCTTACTCTCCGCATCCGTCCATAATCAAAATGCGGAGACTCTCTCTGAAAATTATTCGCTATATTCGGGCGGCAATGTAGTGGGACTAACTTTTTTACCCACACCCGTTCATGATTTGGGAACCCTCTATGCAATTGATTCATTATATTCGGGTGAAAATATAGCGGCCCTTGCTTACTTATTATTATATTTGGGCTCTGTAACACCTCGCTAGGCAGAGACGCCCCAAAGCAAAGCTCATAATTTTTGTAATACATGTTATAAAAATCTGACGAGGTTTTACGTTAGCTGTCGGAAGCCTAACACAACCCTCCTCCTTTATTCGGGCTTGGGACCGGCAATGCAAGGGTGATCCCTTACATGGGCGGAGTTAGCAGCCGTATACTCATACGTAGAAATAAACCCCTTGGTAGTTTTTCAAGAGAGAATGTAAATGCTTAATGCAAGTGTGTGTGCGTTCACAGAAAAATCAATAGCCACTAAGTGTCCTCATGGTCGCGGGTTACCGGAAACAGATGAACAATACCCTTCTCAAAAAAGAAAAAAGAAAAACATGAACGTGCAGAAAAATGTTAATGTGCCACAAGATAGAACACAATGGAAAATAAGAATAGCCGACTCCACTCTTAGTCTCTAAGCTTTTGTTTTGATTTTCATTTTGTTACTGAAAAAGCTAGCAGATGCTAATGTGACAAAAGGTAGGACAATGATTAAGAATCCATTGGCCATACTGACTGTTGGTATCCAAGGCAATGTTAATATACCTTGTATCTATTCTTGGGAATCTAGTCTTTTACATCATATGTGGCTACTGCGCAAGGTTGTAAAATATGCTTTTGGTTTCAAGGCAGCTGGGGTTGACGGTGCTTGGTCTGCAGGGAGGACCCATTTTACTGTTGGTGACCAGCTTCTGGGTAAGAAATCCAAGACCCCCGATTCCAAATATTCTCATAATCGGGTTCCACTGGCCTTGTGTTGCTTAACATCCATTCTTTTCAAGGAGAATAAGCAATCGTGCCTGAAAAGTACTGACTAAAAGGCTCCCTTCTGGTGTCTAAATGGAAGGCAAAATTTCCATTCACTTGCGAGTCTCAGATTCTGAAGAGATGAAGCCAGTGCCCTAGGGACTGTTTGATTCAAAGGCATGGGACTAGAGAACTGGAACCTGTTCCCCTCATAATCAGACGTGGGCCTCGGCGTGCAGTTACCCAACTACAAGGTTTGGGCGCTGGAACTGCAATTTGAGCCAATCAAACACCCCTCAAGGACCTAGGGATGTTTTCTTTATAGTTTATAGGCTTCAAGAAACTTCGTAGAACTTAGGTCGAGCCTTTAGATTCCCAGAACAAGTGGATCAAGTCGGCCATCCCATTTGATTGGGCAGATAAAGCTCACCATGGTTACACGGACAGAGTCACATGCATTAAGTTGGTGATGTTTACACCTGAGGCACGGAAAAAGTTGGTGTCTTTTTCGAAAGCCAGAATTTTACAGGACCTTTCTCGTACCAACTCCAAGAGAGCTGTTTTTGTTTCAAGTGGAAGGAACTCTAAGTGGATTACGTGATTCTCGGGCACTTTCAAATTTTCAAGCTTTCAAGCATTTCTATATCAATGATTCTTCTGAAAAAAGTTGCAACAAAAAACTGCAGTATATCTTCCTTCCAGATTCTGGGATAATACGTCGGGTTCTGAAGCCCTGGCGAATCTAGAAGTTCATTCAAGGTGCGGGTTTGTGCATGGGCAATAGATTGTTGATTCTTCAAATTGTGGGTGGAGTAGATCTCCCACCTGCGCTTAGCATAGACCCGCCGCCGCTGGAGCCGGATGATAGTTAAAGCATCTGATTATTAAATGTGATCTGATCAAATTGCCCCACCCGCACCCAAGGTAGATCCTCCACAGTCCACTTGCCCAAGCCAGATGATAATTAAAGATTGACTATTATCTGTGATCTGAGCAATTGACCATCATGTACATCCATGATTTTAATATTGTCAACCCGCACTTTTTAGTATTCGGAGTCGCTGTTTCAGAACAGAAGCAGATTAAATTCTGAAGCCTTTGGACAATTTTCTTAAGAGCTCAGCGTGAGTAGAGAGATTCAGATAATAGTGTCAGCATATCTGGAGTTCACGTCTAATCACAGTTTCAAGCTCCAATGCATACTGGTGATCATTACTCAGAGAAGTACATCATGACAATTATGAACTGATAAATTAAATCAAGACAGAAATCATGACTAAAACAACATATATTTGATTCAAAATGAAGATCAAGTAATGCAACTTTAGTGTTATATACAAACACCTCAGGAACATCAACCAGATAATGAATTCTACAGTTCCTACATTCTTGGTGTGTATCAAAATAGAATACAAGGAAAGATATCAGTCACGAGCTGTTGGACCAACTTTTTCCTTCTTGCAACCCATTTTTGCTGTTAGAATCTGGAATATCTAAGGGGTTGTTCTTCCCTTTGGCACCAGCATCAAGATAATCTGTCAAAACCTTTTTCAAACCAAACCCGCAAGAAGGGGACATGTTGTTGGTGAATTGGGAGTTTGCACCTCTTGCAGGGCTGACTCGCGGCACGGGTGAGAAACTTGGTGTGGTGAAAGCAGTTGCATATGGTGTAGAAGACACGGTCACAGGATGGAGCATCGTAACGCTCTTCTGTGCTGACATACTCACGGTAGGTGCAGATAAGAACTGATCAGCATGTTTTGTTATGTCATCTACATAAAGAAGATCATCGATCCGAGCTATGATGTTGAATGCAATACTCTCTAGAACTCTAGAGTAGCTCTCTAGAATGGAATGCGCAACATCCTACAAGTCACATTTGAGAAGTATAAACAGCCAACATTAAATGGCTAATCATAACGAGCGTCCATAAATCAAAGAAGTGGGATGAAACTCTTAAAAACAAATCAGGTTATAGAAATCATGAACCTTGTTGTATTGAATTTTACTCATGTCCAATGCAGTCTGCGAAAGACCAGGGATCCTCTGTTTCAACCGAAGCAAGAGGCTTTCGGCTCTTCCTGAAAGCAGTTCCCATTTATCTACATCCAACATCAAGTCTCGAACCATCTCCCACGAAGACTTTGAATTAGAACGATGATTCACCATTGCCACAGGCTTTGTGTTGGACCTTCTTCTCCATACATAAATAGAGGCCTCCACACGATTTGCAATTTCAAGAGCTTGATGCTCAGAGGACAAGTCCAAGCAATCAAGAAGGCATTCGGGAGAGAATTGATCTGAGGTTATATATCTATGTATCATATCCCCTAGACTTGATTTTCCGTTCTAAAACAATCAGAATCAGAATCAAAATATCTCATTAAATGGCTGTCTTACGAATGCTTTCATGAACATAACTAAACAAAATATGTCAAAGATAATTTGTACCTTTGGAAGAGATTCCAGGTAGCTTTCAGGAACCTCCATTTCTGCCAAAGCATTGCTGTTTATAGCCATGGCTGCTTTAAGTATTTGACTAGTCGAATCACGCTTATTTTGCAATTGCTTCCTTGACTTCTCATGAAGGCCACATGGTGGAACCCTGGGTACAGGGAGCCACCACTTCTCCTCTTGGCGTCTGCCAGATCTATGGAGAGACCCTGCATTATCGGCATCAGGTGCTACAATACCTTGATCAACATACCAGAACTCTGTGTCGGTAAAACTGTCCAGTATTTCCTGTTATACTACAAATTTTCAGAACAAATATCTCAAAGCGGGTTATAATATATTAAATTAGAGTTCAAAAAGTCATACGAGAAGCATATTGTCAAGTTTCTTCAGAGCAGGAAGATTTATGTAAAGATCTGAACGAGGCCTGGATGTCATGACCTATAGCATTGAAACCAAATGCTTGATATATTAATTAAAATAGAGGTAGAGTATGCTACAAACTGGGAACAATGACTAAAGAAAACAAATATAACCTACAAACTGGGAACAATGCCTAAAGAAAACAAATATAACACCAAGAATATAACAAATGCGACTTTTCTTCAATTAAAATGAACTTATAAGTCAAAATTTCGATGGATTTCTGGAAATTCAAGTACCTCCAATTTGGTGCCGTCGGGAAATGTTTGCCAGGAAGGGATTAGCTCAACAATGTGATCGCTAACACAAACAAGCCACTCCATTTCTCTACGCCACATTGATTTTTTCTCGGGAGGCAGGGGTTCTAATCTCCACAACTGTCCGAAAATTGTAGCTACAAAAGAGGAAAGAATTCAAATTGAAGGAAACAAAAGAGTACCTCTAATGCAATTTTAAGAGAGAATTCCCATTAGATTTCAAAAGGAAAGTTCCAGAGAGAAGCGTACCACAAAGATTTGTAACGGCATTTGAGATCGCCATAGAGGTACAAACACCCTTTCCACTGCCTGACATGTCTTCCCCGAGCAACAATTTTGAAAATCTTTCCTTCATCATCTCAATTTCTTCAAAGCGAAGCACAGTAAGCGTAATTCGTGTTATGTCCTAACGAAATAAATAGTCCAAAAAGTATCCCGAACTAATGGGCAGCCACCATCTACATTCAGTTTGATAAAAATGAATTATTAGGTCGAAGGAAAGGATAATGTTACCTGAAAAACTCTCGTCTTTCTTTCCTTTCTTCTCTTCTGATACATCCTTCTCATAAATGGAGCAACTCTTTCCCTCATTGTTCACTATTGGCCACCTCGCAAGAGACGATTCCTCCGAGCAACTTTGCTCCTCATTGACATCACAAAACGTCGAGCTGCCACGGTTAGACCCACTCTCTCTGAATTCATCATTAGACACTGACCCACTTCCATCTACTATTGTTTCTCCTATTTTGTCTGCATAACCCTCCATTATATAAGAGGTTACACTCGAACAATTACTCCAATTCACCTTCTGAACGTTGCCGGAGTTTAGCCTCACAAAGATAATGGCGTTGTCGTGATACAAGAAGCCACTATGACAAGCAGAAATTTCCAGATATCTTGTCACCCAGATGCCAAAACTTGCAAGCCGGTTTCCTCGATAGATTTATAGAAAACTAGTGCGGAACAATAACCACCTACGGAGAGTCATCCAGACGGAAACCATTTTTAAGAAACTACACGAAGATGGGTTTCTACAATCTATACGCAGAAGTGAGAGAACGCAATAGATCGTTGTAGTTTGAAGTGGGGAGGCAATCATGACACTGAAAATGCAGGACGGAGAGAAGTAAAGACTCTCTCTCTTCTCTCTCTCAAAAGAGGAGGATTCATGTGAGTGATCACGACTGAGAAGCTCCTCTCTTGTGGTCTATGGTCTCTGTTAAGAATGTCAAAGGAAATGACAAAATTGTCCTCTAAGTTTTTATAACTCTCCCAGAAATGCTGCTAGCTCTACCAGTAATACACCAGACAACATGAGAACCCAAGAGGAAACGACTCAAAAAGTCTGTGTGTTTCGTGTTGTTCTCGTGTGCACCTACACTGATGCAAAAGAAATCGTGTCGCATTCGTGTGATCCTGAAAATAACCAAACAAGATAGGTAATGATGATATTTTAAAAGCTCAATGGAAATTTAAAAAGTAAACCCGACTTGGAACTTTAAAGCTTCAGCAAAACGATAAATATTTCACCTTCTCCCCGATGGCATTTCACCAGGTTGGACGATGATGAAAATATTTCACCTCAGTCCTGTTGGATTCGTTTTAACACGAAGTAAACCAGGCGATACTCGCATTGAGAGAATGACCCGAAAACTACTCAATAGGTCGATCCACTTGTGACACGAACACAATGTGACAATATATGAACATGACCAAACCACAAAAACGCCTACCCTTCTAGAAAATACATTCTAAAGCCATTCCTTTTATTAGGAGCAGGTAAACAGAACACAAGTTGAGGCCTAATGCGGAAGTTGGTTTTCTTAAACTTTAAGTTTATCATGCTACAAATTTCAAGGCCTACAAAATTAATAATACTCTGGCGTGTTTAAAGTTTGTGTTTTAACGTACTTGTTTAGTATAACAGAGAGGAGTGAGTAATGTGAAGGATAGAGAGGATCCCATCACTCGTCTTAGTGGTCCTAACCCAAGCATTTTATTACAAGGACCTGTAGCCAAACTATAAGCCATACAATACCATATATTCCCACCATGTGTTTTGGACCACGATTATATTAGAAAGGCATTTAATAATGCTAACATTATGACATGTTGAAGATTTCCTATTATAAACATTGTATGACACAAAATTGCCTTGTGTTGCACTTTGGTACCCCTTTCTCATAGTAAGTAGGTACACCATCTTAGTCTCCCAATGTATCTATTTGAGAAAAAACTTGCACAATACTCGAAGGATTTTTTCCCCTAATTTCTTATTGTGTGATTTTCTATTTTCATGCTTAAGATGGATAGGCATTTTGGGGATGAAATACAGAAGAAAAAAAACATATTTTTATGCATCAGAAAATTAGTAATTTTGAACCGCAAGAATGTGTGTACTTGTGAATTGATGGATTTGAACCAATGAAATGATAATGGAAGCGGCAACACGCCAAGGGAGGGTGTAGCAACTGGCTGGCTGGTGTGTGCAAATGGCTTGGGAAGCCGTGCGTTGATTCATAAAAGCTTTTGTAACCTTCTCGTGAAGCAATGCGTGGTTCTTCCTTCAACACAAGTTCGCCTTTGCACAGTGAGGATAGTCTGAATAGAAATGATTGACAGATCTTAACTCTCTCTCACTCACACACACACATATATATAGATACACACACACACACACACACAGAGAGAGAGAGAGAGAGAGAGAGAGATAATACTTCAAATTTTACTTACTCTGAAAAGGTTTTGTTTATTCTTGACGCCAGTCTTGGTTGGTGATAATACTTCAAATTTTCTGTCTTCTTGTGTCGTAACTCTATTTGCGAGCGAATTGGAAATTTCTTTTGTAGTAGCCGCTGATTGGGTAAGTGTAGGGGGAACGCTTTTGTTTCGGGTTTGCCTTGGCAAATGGTGAGAACCGGCGTTTGGTTCCACGCGTTTCCAAATTCCCATACCCAAACAACCGATTCAAATTTCAAACTTGGGTTCATGAGTGGATCACACAGGTGGGAATGAAGATCAGAATGTTCCTGTGCTCCCTGCAAGCTGGCCATGATCTTGGTGGTACTGCAACTGGGTCTGGTTAGCAGACCCATAGTCTCGACCTGTTTGTGGGTTCGGATTCTTAATCTGATTAACCAGATTTAGAGAGAACAGAACAAGATCCAATCAGCGAGTGCATCCAGATTCAGTATTCTTCTTTTGGTACTTGAAATTAGATATGCTTCTGATAATCTTAAGCCAATTAGTGCCTACATATAATGTACACCCTGATTAATTATTTGGATTGGATTTGACACTAGATGTTTGGCATCGGAATCTGAATGCTATTATGGAGGGATCCAACTCGAAACACCCATAACCAAACCAGTCTGTTGCTCACCCAAGGCTAATTTCTTAACAGTTGGATCCAAATCCCAGCTACTGTCAGCATATCAAACCTGTCAGGTTCTAGCGGAGCCAATGTAGAACCCAAGATGAACCGTTCTTGCAGCGTAACTCTTAACCTCATGGATTGGGTCCTGATTTTAACTGGGTTGGGTCGAAAACTAAAAGACGTGGCAAGATCCTGTTGGAACTGATTAACCAAGTTGGATCAATGTGGACCTGGAATAACATGATAACATTTTGGATCATATTCAGGTTGATCTGTTTTTTATGCAAGCACCATGTGGCACAACACCAACACGACTCAAAATACGTAAGTGCAATTCCTCCTTAACAACCAGCAGCTTGCTTCTCTGGCGTCTGTGAGTTAGCTGTATAAGCTGCAAATAAGTCAGATTCATGTTTGATGATCAGCTCACATATAAAATGCATTTTATACATGTATACATGTTAGTAAACATGGTCATCCAAACCTGGTCAGCAATTTCATCCAGCTCGCACCTCTTGGTTGAGCTTCAGCCATTTAGACAGGCATCCAAGACGACTTATGACAAAGCCACACTCTAATAAGATGAGCTAAAACAGACCCAGCTCGGCAATCTTTTTTCACGTATGATAGAGACAGCTACATTGATTCTTAGCCATCTGCCCGATCTCTCTTGTCTTTTCTACACACCTAGATCCAGAAGAGCAAAACTTCTATTTCAGAAGTGTTTGGAATACCCTATGTTCAAACAATAAGAGTCCAGAACCGGTTAAAATGAATTTAGCTGATGGCACCCTTCAGCAGAATAGACAAAAGTGCAAAAACTTGAATTAGGCTATAAATGAATAATATACATGAGATGCATGAAAAAGTAACAAATCAAACTTGTAATCCAATACATGAAACTGAATGCAAGTCAAAATCACGTATATCATCTACTTTACGAATCTTTCTCTTGCTTGAATGGGGAACGAGAGGCGAAGGAACCAATGAAGAAGCTTCACAGCCTGGAGCCAGTGTATGCTAACGGTTTATAATTAGAAATCAAGGAAAAGATGGACTTCGTCTTCTCTCTTGACTTTATTGCAACGAATCTACAATTTTAGCAAGATGACCATTCACAAATTCCACACAAAATCACAATTCTTAACATGAATCACGATCAAAAACCTCTGATCATCAAATTCTACCACAGCAAAGAACTCATGCGATGAATTCTATAATATACCGACATGATCATTTACGGATTCCATGGAAAGCCTCAGTCCTTTAGATGAATCACCACGAAAATCGTACGATCATCAAAATCTACCATAACAGAAAAGGAACCGAATATAATCACCAAATTCAAATAACTGGAAAGCACGGGGAATATAGCGTGGCTTGAACAATAACGCGTGCCGCATATCATCACATTGTTACAGAGAAGAACAAAGTATGGTCAAATGCAGTAATAGAGAAGCACTGTGAAAATCTGTTTGTTTTTCATGCACTACACAGAAATAAAACCACACTGAAGATTTTCTTTTCTTTTGAGTGTCAGCATCCATGGTAAAAGATCCAACAAAATTTAGTGACAACCATCGGCTACTCAAAGCCACCTACCTCCTTCACCTAGGCTTAAGATTAGCCATTAAGGGATTAAAACCATAACCACATGGACATGACCAAGACAGATCACGGCTCGTTTTTGGGCAATTCCAGCGATATGACAAATATTCTCACAATTCTAGAAGAATAACGGCAAAAATTAGGAATCATCTTACTTTGTGGTGCCGAAACAGAATAAGAGCAAGACTACTATCTAAAAATAGATAAGCACTCAGTAGGACAATTTTGCTATTTTAAAGCAACACTCAGCAACATAAATCATCCAGGTTAGACAAAATCTGATGTTGTACGACTTGTTCTTTCACACGAAATGCCACCCTGAACAAATTCAGTAAGTTTTATATCCAGCAGAGAATTACAGCAAAGTTGAGTTAAACACGACACGATCCTAGTTGCTGCTAGCTAATCAAGTTCGTGAACCATGCATAGTAAATCATCAATTTTACAAGAAGCATAAAGAAAGCTCACTCTCACAGCCTGACAAATTAAATCAAAACAACAGAGACTAAGGAGGCTATTGATGTATCAACGTTATTTGGTAGTCAATTTATTTTTGTTCCAAAGGAAATAATAAACCATATACATGATGGCCTATTAAAAAGTGATACATCTGATTCAAGATCAGTTAACTTGTTTGACAATAATTCTTCAAGGCTTGGGCTTTGGATCTTTCACGACGGTCACAGGGCATGAAGCATGTGTCAGAACAAAATTTGAGACACTTCCCAGCAAGATCCTGCAAACAAGAGAACAGAACAAAAAGGTTTAATGTAAAGGCAGATTTTATTTCTCAAAGTGAAGCAGTTTGACGCAAAGGAAGTACAAAACTTTGAACAACAGCTTAGAATCCAAAGGGCATGCTGGCACCATAAATTGCTAGCTCAAGCTTGCAGGATTTCCTATTAGAAGGCATTTTCTTGGGCGAACCATTGTAGGTTTGCACCAACTCCTAGAGCAGTCCTGTCGTGCTTTTTAGCTCAAGAAAATCCACATCTAGAGCATTCCGATAACATTCAATGGACATAAACGAAAATAGCTATTTAACCAGAGAAATCCATCGAGTCCCCACCAATATTTGAAGTGTTGAACCCATTTAGCCCAGTTGAGAGTTGGGTTAGTCAATTCTATGAGACACCAGAATAAATCCAGGCAACCATAACCCCCACCTCATGTAAAAGCCACCTGCCCAATTCTCTCAAGATGCGCACTTGCAAATTTTTTCCATAAGCACCATTTCCTGAATTCTAGATGCTATCAGAGTACTCTCCATGTGTCATCCAGAGTCACAAGTTGGAGTTAGGACTGATGAGATAAAGTTTCAAACAATCTCCCCGTGTATATCGGAAGGGGTAATTATATGTGATAATCATACCAGAATAAACGATACACACTATTTTTTCACATTTAACGAATCGAAAATGAGTTAAATATAAAAAAAAACCAATAAACCATAAAGATTAGGAAAAACTAGAAATATTAAATCTTAATAGAAAAAAGGAAAAACAAAACACCCACGCTTCAATATTCAACGAAAAATAATTTTAAAAAATACAAAATGTTCATATAAAATATTTTTTATGGTATGGTGTAATGTACACCGATAAATAGTCAAAATTAATACAGGTATATCCGATATGCGGTGTTGATGTATCGTATCTTGTGATGCAATAAGATTTGCAACATTGTCACGCATAATTTACCAATCACGCAAAAAAATAGAATAAGCAGAAATTACTTACATACTTCCCCATGGTATAGGGACCCTTAAATTGTACTACAGTGGGTAAGAAGACTGCCCTGCTCGAGAAGACCTAATGCAATCGAAATCCGGAAAGTCAACTTTCCCTCTTCTTACCGGAGATAGATAAGATCATCTTCCATACACCCGAAGACCTTATTGATTACTGACCAAGAGAAGCAGAACCACTAAACTAAGAACTGATATCAACATATTTGTTTTTTCAGTTGCCATTGCTAAAACGACATCAAGAAGCAAAGGCATGAAATTTCTTCCTATCTGTTTTCCTTTTCTCTTCACACTGAAGTAATGCCGTCTCACCTTTGAATCTGTCCCAGCCCTCGGCTGCCCATGACCAACGAATCAAGCTTCAGATCTTCCACCGCATCGCACAGCTTCTCCCTCGCATCCCCCCAGTATATCTTCGCCACTATTGACGCCTAGAAAAGTACAATACCCATCAACCAAAAGCAAAATCACAAAACTTCAGTCTAAGAATCAACAAGAACCCCAACCACACGTACGCATGCGCACGCGGCACACACACACACACAGAGAGAGAGGAGAGAGAGAGAGAGAGAGAGAGAGAGAGAGAGAGAGAGAGAGAGAGGACATGCCTCCTTCTGCCTTGAAGCAGTATCAAGCAAGTCGAGGACTTCTGGATCCGTTTCGACGCAGTATTGTTTCATGGACTCCGGTTCTCTAAATTCGCCCAGAGGGATCAAAGCTGCCAAGAAATGATCGGATACTTCACACAGATGATTACACAAACATACAACCGAGAGAGAGAGAGAGAGAGGGACAGAGAGAGATGATGGTTGTGGTGATTCTCTTACGGGAACCGGATTGAGCCCAGAGTGCACTGCGGACTTCTCCACCCTTGTTGGGCTTAACATGGATGATGAAGAGCGTCTCTCCCTTCTGCAGAAGGTTGTCCACCGCCCACTGCAACGCTGATTTGCTGCTCGCCGAGTAATCCACCGCCACACCGATCTTCCGATCACCCGCCATCCTCTCTCTCTCTCTCTAACGTCAATACCCGAATCTAGAGAACGCGATGATTCCTATGTCACGCTCTCTAAGATACGTCTCAAGCACGAACCCGACTCTTTTGCGCGCGCGCGTCGCCAACCGCTGGATAATTTCAGGACTGCCAACCAGACTTGGGTATTTCGGTATAGCTGGTGAACGAACCGACTACTGGTGGTTCACGAGGCCGTTCATGTTGGGGTTAGTAACTAAAAATGAACTCAACAAGAGCTGATTCATTAAGCTAAACGAGATGAATAAGTGCAAGTTTTATTCGGCAAGGCTTGAACAATGAATGTTCGATTTGGTTCGGCTCGTATTATAGTCTGTTTAAGTACATAAGATTTGTATGTACACATGCCATAGAAACCATGCTTGATTTGATTTGGCTCGGATTTGAATCCAATGTGTTGGATTCTAAAAGTTGGTAGATCCAGATAACCACCCGATTTTTCAATTAAAAAGAAGAGAGATGCACATACGTGTTGTGGCGTTGTTCCAAAACGCATGATAGCACCTTTTTTTCCGGGTCAACACTCGGTTCTACACGATGGTGGTTCATCCAAAATAGTTGACAACACGATCAAGTTTAAATTAATTTTAATTATACAAGCTGCTAGAGATTGCATCCACAATAAAGACAGTTTATCATACTTGAGATTAGACAACTGTGGATACATCAAAAGATGCTTCTGCCATAAACGAACATAGTTGGGGTGAAGGCGTAGCAAAAAAAAATAGTAATATACATAATGAGGTTATTAGAGATGTAATTTATTATGATACTAATTGATTATAGATTGTAAAAGTCATGTTTAAGGTGATTTAAACATGAGAAGACTGTCAAATAAAAGTTCAATGAAGAATAAGAAATTATATGGTGAACAATTCAAAAAGGATAAAAGAATTACATCAAAGGTACTGGACTTGAACAAATAAACGCGGTCTTTTTTCTTTTTGAGTTAAATGCTAATAAACGCAATCGTTTACATAGCTGGTCTTGATTACTCTAAGAGAAGACTTAAGCTTTTGGGTTTGGTTGTGTTTGAACACATATTTATTTCGTGTTTCATGTTGAAACAAGGGCTCGGGCCAGGTCTAACCCATCTGGGGAAAGTGAAAGCAAAGAGAGGATGGAGAATGAGTTGGTAGGACTAATAGCTTCTACCAATAACAGAATATTTTGATATGGCTATGAAATCCGTCTTTTTCTTCAATTTATGAGAGAAGGCTGCAAATACTGTTTCCCTTCTGCTTGTTTTATGTTTGCAGGGAATGGGTTCACCTACCATTTAATGTTATTAGGTGGATATATATATATATATATATATATATATATATATAAGAGAGAGAGAGAGAGAGAAACCATTAGATCAGATTGCCACCTTGATGCAATCCACATCAAAATGACCTGGGAAATTTAAAATGGTAAGCAAGAAAGTAATGGGTCATAATGCTTGGCGAGCAACTATTAGAATACTTTATATTGTGCTTATCTCCAGTCCAACTAGACATGGTCAGTTCTTGTTCACCCGAAACCGAATCGGGTAGCACCCAGTTCTGGGTACGATTCATAACTGCACACTGCAGTTACTGTTTCTCTTATAAAGAAAAAGGAAAGAAGAAGAAAAAACAAAAGGGTATTATGAAATCAGATTGAAACTGATGGTTTTAACCGACAGTTCTTATTCTGGTTTCATGGGAGGAAGAACTTCTGGTTTGGTCACGGTTCCAGGTCCAATTAAGTAATTCCTAATTTAGATGGTATTGGACCTGGTTCAGTTTCGATTTAAAGAGCCTTACTTATTCCAAACCAGACATGTCTACCTACACAACCCCAAACAATCAAACTTTGGTGATGGTTGCTTTAAAGAGTGACTAAGTGATGAATGGATATAGAGTCATTGGTTCGAGACTGAACCTGGGCACACCTGACAGTCTCTTCCAAAGTAGCTGCCGCCGGTGATCCAGAGGGCCCAAAAATCCAAAATCATTCCCTTTGGCATCTCCAAATCTTAGCTCAGGCGGGCCAACTTTGCCAGGGAAAAGCTAATTGATCCTCTAAGATGGTTTTCTTGGTCAAATTTGGAGAGCTAGGAATGCGTACATATGATGATTAGAAAACCATGCTAATGAATGCAAATATGTCCATGACTTTATCGTTTTTAACCTTTACTTTGAAAACAAGGGGGCTGTTTGTGATTGCAGGAGTTACCTCTGATTATCCTGAAATAGTAATATCCAGAAATCAAGTAATTTGATACCATACGATTCTAACCGTGAGCTACGATTATAATCTATGGTTCAACTCGTGAACTATTCTCTTCATGCCTTTCCAAACAAACATCTTATAGGGAAAAGTATGTTGTTGTCCAGCTTTGGAAGATGATCAGATATTATTTTTTTCTTAGAGAAGTTAAATAGATGTTCTGCTCCTAAAACTGAATTTTGCTAAAAAATGCACTCAATATTAAGGTTTGGTTTAAAAATGTCATTGATAGTACCAAATAAATTGAGCTGATCTAGTCCTTCTGGCATGTGATCGATACCCGGGGCGTGCAGGCCCATGCTTAGTTTGGTAATGTGAAGGGCCCTATTCAACCGAATTTAGGATGAGGGTAGTATCTTTTTATTCTTGGGGCAAAATTGCACTAATGTGTAAGTGCTAGAAGATGCAGGAGATAATCATGCATTGCCAAATAAATAAATAGTACCCATAAGAAAATGAGCTCAATCATTTTCCTCTAATATCATGAATAATCTAAACAAAGAAACATCTTTTTTTAATTGAGCAACTCAAAAAAATCATCAGGAAGATGCTGGAGGAGGTCAATTGTTGATAAACAACAATAAGAAAAAGAAAACTAGATTTGTATCATTTTTTCATAAGAAAATACTAAAATACTCATTTATTCTGAAAATTCCCGACGTGCATTCCATCCCCCCCAAAAAAAGAAACAGGCGGTTCTTACAATCAAGACCGATGGAAAATGGTTCACGACGTAGAAGAACTTGCTAATTCGCCAGCCAATAGCAGTCGTGTGAACTTTTTTGAGGACAAGGTGCTGTGATGGTTTTGGTCGATTGGAAGACGAGAGGGAAGAAAAAGCATGGTCTAAAAGATTCATTGTACTTCTAATTTCCGAAGAAGAGTCAAACCCAGTTCTGGACCATCGTGAACATGCACTGAAACCGTCTTTTTGCGAATTTACAAGTTTCCTCGCACCCATATTGGGACAACAATCGATGGTCGTTTTTCCGAGATATTTCTCTCCAGAGTATCTGCTGGCTCTGTGCCCGCGTAGGAGGGTTCCCTTCTATGAACTACGCTCGATTGCGACGTCGTTTGTTAAGCAATCGAAAGCTTGAGGTATTCTCTTCCATGTTTTGCTTTCGTGGTGGTTGTGAATTGAACGAATGATGCTGTTCTTTGTAAATTTTGATAGTTTTGTTGCTTTCATGCTGGTCGTAAATATCTCTGACGCATTTTTTCTTTGTGAATTGTGATGTTCTCTTTTCATGGCCTCTCTCTCTCTCTCGGTGGGATACAGAGACTTGCTTTTAAAAGTTGAAACGCCTTCTTTTTCGGCAATTTTTTTGATGGGTTGAGCTTTTTTCTTTTGTGTTTGTCAATGAAGGCCTCTTCCTTTATGCATAAGACGAGCAATGGCGATTCTGGATGGTGTGAGTTCAGCTATTACCCTGCCGGTGGCTGGCCGGATACCAAAATGTTTTCATTTGCTTAATTCGGCCTTGCCGCAGGTCAGGAAATTGCTGGAAAGTTTTCAAATTCTCTCGTGGGTTTTTGAGGACGACAATTAGGCTGCCAATGAAGATTCAGCCAGTGGCTTCTTTCTGTTTCAGGCTTATTCTTTGATCATAGTCGTCAATTTTCATGCTGATGAAAGTACGAAACTCTAGCAATGGACATGCATGAATCTGACTTTCGGCAAGCGTTAACGGGTGATTCGGTTGTCTCCTTCGGGGAAAGAGTCGCATTCGTGTTTCCGAGAATGGGGAGGGTGAGCGATTCTTGTTTCTCTGAGGAATTTGCCTGGATGAAGTTGCCTCATTCACCTCAATTGGATTTCGAAACCGCTCGGCGTCGCTCATACTTCACCGAGGTGACCCGCTTGCACCTTCTCCTCCCGTTCATTCTTTCTGCTTCGAGTTAGTTGACTCCCGCCTTGCATTACTGGTTGCATGTTCATGCCTTTCGGGTCTTTCCTGCATGTTCTTTACGTCTTTAGTTGTCCTTTGATCTAGTCCCTTTATCGTTTCTTGCCTGATAATGCGTGCTTTCAAATCTATCAACACGTCCATTGATTCCGAATTTCATGTTTTAATTTTGCAATCATGTTCGGATTCTATTAGGTGCCTCATGTTCGCCAATCATGTACCTGGGATTGCGGCCTTGCTTGCGTTTTGATGGTTCTGAGAACTCTTGGAATTGAGCACTGTGGCACTCATTCTTTGGCTGAGCTATGCCGTACAACAAGATTGCATCATCTCGTGAAATTTTGTTGCCGTTCGCTGATGAGTTTGAAAATTATAGACTTTTCAAGAAAAGGAAAGCATCAGTCGGCTTCTATAAGAATCTTTTTTATCATCTCTTGTATGCCACCTGTTTCTTGATGGATTATGCTCTTTCTAGCATTTGGCGTTCCTGTATAGTTCAATGTTGCTTTGATGCTTTTGTATTTCATACTAGGAACTTAGAATTGAGACTGCTAACGTAGGTTGCGGCTATGGTAGGAAAATGCATCATTTTGTATCTTTTTGAGTGACTTCTGTCTGAAGATAATGATTTGGATTTTTACTTGATGACTTCCATTGAACATCTGGTTTATCAAAACCAGATTCCCCTTTTTTCCTTCTCTGATTCTCGAAGAATACCGGACTATCTGAATACATATTGACGTTCAAGTCAGATGACTCGATTGGTGAAAAAGTCTCTCTCCAAAAACAAGACCATAATGGCTGCAGTACTAACTCCTTCATCAACATCCACAATTAGTTTAATACTATACTCCAGGAAGTGGAATTATCAGCATGTCAACCATCCAATTTCATGATTATTTCCCCAAAGTAGGAATCCAGTTTAAACTTGTGACATTTGAAGTAACTAAGGTTTCAATATGAAAGTATATCGGGCATCTAAAATTCAACTGCACCATCCAACACTGAAATAATTTTCCTTATACATGCGATCTTATTGGAACTTCTGACAATAATATATTTAATATTTTCAATGTTAAAACTATTTGTGAAACAAAATGCAAATTGTAATTATGCACAAGCAAGAGTACTATATTTAAAAAGCTTACGGGAATAGCTTTTGCACTGTAAAAGAAGTAAAATAACATTGCTCCCAGTACAAGTCCTATGAAACCGTTGCCACGTGTATGACTGAAAACAGACATTAAAAATGAAACTAGTTTTTCATCTGATGGTTTCAGATCATATTGATGTATGTTTCTTCTTGGTGCAGTATTAGAGTCTGTTGATTTCTCTAACCATTGGAGCCGCTTGAGATTGACACTAACATCTGTTTCTATTATACAGAATGGCTTTTGAAACACTGTGGCATGCTTTTAACCAGTGCTATTCTGTTGTGCATTTGCCATTGAAAACTCTTACAAGGTAACTTAAACAGTCTCCCAACAACTTTCTTTTTTGAAGTTAGATTTAATCCACAAGATCGATTGTTCATAGACCTTTTCTTTTTATTTAGAGTTGGACAATCCTTACCTGGTAGAGTTGCATAGGGAAGTAATTGTCGAGGAGTTGGGATGGCCTCAACGTGAGGCTTAGTTTCAATTTCGACTTGTCAATTAATGTAGGACACTAATGGGAACATCCCAAGTCAATATTGCATTCTCATGATCCTGAAAGCAATCTTTATTGTAACCTGCAGGAGCAATTGTCAGATGACAAAAGTCGTTTGGATAGACTGTTCAAAAATGCGACATGTGCAGGAATCAACATCCAGGTCTTATTCTGTCTGTTTTGATCTATGATTGTGATATGGGAAGAAGTCATGTGCCTATGCATATTACATGCAAGGCCTCTCACTCATATTATATGTCCTGTGAACAATGAGCAAGATTTGTTTCTTGCTGTTCCTGATGAACTAAATGTGGGACGTAGGGATGCTACTTTCTAAGTTATGGCATGAATCTGTATTTCTGAGTTATTTCTTATAATCTTTAGCTAATGCCTAAGGATCTACCCTATCTTCCATAAAACAATTATGAGGAAACAAAATATTGTTTTGACGGAAGAAATCAACTTACAAATGTAACTATAGACATGTTATATTGTTGACCACAGTGGTGCTCCATGCCTGCGTTCCGCTGATTTCTCTCTTGCTCTAGGAAGACAGATTTCAGTGACTCTTGAAATTCGTATAAGGCCATTAAATGAACTCGATTTATGCTTATCCTTTTACATTCAAACCTGAACACAAGCATATTGAATGTGTGTGTATGCATGTGCATGTGTGTGTGCACACATTTACTGAGCATGGAATTGGTACAAGCTGGATCTTGTGAGATCCAAGTCTGAGAAGAAGGTACTATTATTCATTTTTAGATTTGATGTGACATTGCTTAACATGTTACCTCCAATCTGGATAGACTTTCATAAGCATTACAGGATTGATCACGTTTATGATCCAAAGAAAAGGCAATCCCTTCTAAATGATAGATTTGTTGAGAGATTCATGTTCTGGAGTTAATTTTTTCTTGTTCAATACTTGTCTAGTTAGCTTCTGCATGATATCATGTGGATATTGAACACTATATAGGAATGCAAATGCACTAGTTCAGGTTTCCTAATTCAATACAGCTAGTGTCATTTCATCCATCATGTCAAATAAGAGCCATTCATCTCAGAACCCTCGAGTTGCATATAGAAAATCTGGTCTGGAAGATCCATTGGGTATCCTTAGAGGGTTAATGTCGAGTGCACCATGTCTGCAAGTTTCTTACGGTTCCATGTGATATGGAATTTTGGCATTAGAATCACTTTTATATTTCACAAATATTTGCAATAGTCTTGTACTTCCATTGGCAGTTATGACTGAAGTATTAAAACTGAATTGTTGTTTTGATGCAAATCTTGGTTATTACAGTGCAGGTCGATATGTGGGGAAGAAATCTCTAGAATGATACTTTCTGGAAGATTTATTACTATTGTGTTGGTTGACAAGCTCAAGGTAAGGTCATAGACCCAATTTTTGCCTTATATGAATTTAGAGATATATCCACATATAATATAATGTAACCCATACTGTTATAATGCAAAAGGTTGTGCTATCCACATGCGTATGAAGATGTGCATGTTGTGTGCACTACTGCCAATAATTATGTTCAGTGAATATTTACTTATGCTTGTTTAATTCCTAGAAGAAAAATGCCGCATATCAAAATCAGTACTTAAGTGCACTACTGCTAGTGATTGAATCGGGTCATGCATCATATAGTAACCAATCCAGGAGAACTTGAATAATGTCGAGTGCAAGCCAAGATATTTGTTATGCTGTGGCACTGCTGCTAGAAAGGGCACATATGGCGTAGATTCCAAGCACTAAGTGTAAATTCTGAGTTCTTATTTTGTTATGTCTCATCTAAAATAGTTCTGAAATCTTTTTGGTTACTTCAATTGTTTTTCATGGTACGTTCAAGTTAAATTAAAATATAAAAAGAATAGATGGCATATACTGTAACTTTAAACATGTATATAAATGCAAAAATAAACAGTCAAGGTCATGAAAAGGTATAGATCAAGACAATTTCCGACATAAGTCTCAATCTCCATAAAGAGTCATGCTTTATCCAGCGCTGCCTGATGCCTAACAGATATCATCATGCATACTTTTGTGCAAAATCTGCCATTGTTTGAAATTTTCTTTGAGTGCTTATCAGGTTCCCTTTATGAATTTGCCATTATTATGTGTGTGTGCCTCTCTATATTTATATATGTGTGTATGCATGCAGGTGTGGCGTGTGAATTGGTACATGCATGGGCGTGTGTGTGTATGATTAAGCAAACAAACAAGATATTCTTTTCCTTCATGTTGATGGAGATCCAAGATAGACTAAATGAACAAATATCTATTTTCTTCAATTTGATTGAGATCTGAGTGAGTGATAAATAAAGCTATTGATCCATCTATTATTATTATATATCATGTCCGGTTTCTGCTTAACGTAATGGCATTTGTCAGACAACATGTTACCTGCTTCTTTGAATAACAAAGCAGAGTATTATTTTGTAATTGGTTGTTCAAGTCAAGAGAATTCTGTGCAGTCGGCCGTGGCTGGAGGACATGTGCGGCTCAGGATGCTGTGGTGGAACATTTGGTTACTTAGGTACCTTTTTTTCTTTGCAGATTATAAAATTTTTAGACAGTTCAATCAGTTTGGTAGAAATTTCACTCGTCCCTTGTTTAAGTTGGAAAGAACATCCTTCCATCAGTTCAAGTAGTGTTAACTGTCAAGAGCGCTGCTTCCTGTTGGATCTTGCCAAGTGCCAAGCATTGTCCCTATATTGGGTATATAGAACTCAACTCAAGTGAGATCCAGGTAGGACAAAAGGATTATAATTGTCTATGATTTTTCTTGTATAAATTGTTTATTGAATAGGTACTCTAAACTCTTCAGAGTTATTTCATCTAGATTTGCTTAGATGGATTTGGACATATAATCCAACTTACCACCATTCTATGTAGCAATGTGGATCTTCAGTTGTCTGGAATCAAGTCAATGAATTAGTATTTAATCCCATCAATTATGATGTAGAATTAAGCAACTGAGATTTTTATAGCTTTGATCTTCCATTTAGCTTTTGCATTTTTTCTTGCGAAACTAACAGAAACTCCTCTAACTAAATAAAGGATGGTTTAGCAAATATGTATTGAACATAGAAAAATGAGTTTTGTTTAAGCTATTTAATAATGTATTCATGAAATACAAATGGCAGAGATCTCTGTAAACTTGGGGTGGTTTAAATTTCTAAGACCCACTACCCAAGGTATTTATTTGGGTGCTGGGTTTGAACACACCATGAAATTTTGTTATTTATACGGGAAAATCTTCTCATCTATCCGAACATATGCAACCATTATTTGCCTCTTCTTATAGGTCATTACATTGTGATATGCGGCTATGACATGGACACGGATGAGTTTGAGATCCGCGATCCAGCTAGCTCAAGGTATTTTAAAAGTACACGGTTCCTCATTTTTACGTGTTATTGAACATGCTATGTCCTTTTCAAATCAACTTCAGTTAGTGGTGAGTGAACAAATCCAAGCCTGTGCACACAAGTTCAGATGCCACCAATGATAAACGATCATAAAAGAAGCTTAAAATGTCTGTGGAATCAGATATGATTTTGCATTTCATAGCTATGCTAAGTTGTAGAGTATATACTTTCTTTTCCTTTGGAGATCAATCATTCATGTTGCTTTTGTTATATCGACAAACGTTTGTCACTGGTATCATTTTATGTGTGTTAACTTGCATCTTTTGTTAGGAAATACGGACGAGTTTCCTTAGAGTGTTTAGAAGAAGCGCGTAAGACTTTTGGCACAGACGAAGACATTCTTTTGGTGAGTTCCCTGTGTTCTTATCTTATTTGTCTGGTGATGCTGATTATTGGAGAACCATTTTTAATATAAACATGTGATAGCAAGAATTTGTTCTCTTATCAGTTTGACAATTTTTTATGCCATAATTCTGGATCATCTCTTAGTGTGATCCACACTGTCAATATGCTAGGCAGGTACCTTATCTTGAGGAATATGTCACTTGTACGCCGCATTTGCTTAGCCTGTGAATGGGGGGAAAAACAAAATCTAAAAAAGGGGATTAGATGTAAGGAAAGACTCGGCAAAATATTGCCAAAGGATGTCAAAAGAATCACTAAACACTCACACAAGTTTGGTTCACAATCCACTACAACACTAGAAAATTTATTTCATTCCTCATGAAAAATGTGCTAAAGAAAATGAAAAAACAAACTTCAAGTGATTACCATCACACAAAAAGCTCATGGAGATCAAGTACTAAGTGGCAGTCAAGAACGCAACATTTGACAAGTTGTAACCCTCTTCTAATTACTTTCTGAGTGCAGATCCATTTGTGCTGAAGGGGCTAAGTCTGTGCTCCTTACATGTAATTGGAGTAAGGATCATGGTGAAGGTGGTGACGATCTCGTCAATCAACTGTAAGCATCAATCTTTCTGTGCATGATGCTGCACTTTGTACAGTATGCAATGTAAATACAGCATAATATCTACATTCAAAGAAAAGTTTCTAAATGAAGGTATAGTTTTGTTTTTTACTTGCAACCCGGGTAGGTTGGAAACTAGTCCAACTCCCACCTTCTCTTCCCTTTTTCTGAGAGCGAAACAAATGTGTAATAGAAAACAAGATTTGCATCAAATGTCTAATTGCATGTTGCGCAGATACATCTGTGCATCTGCACATGGAGGAGATGCATAGATTGTGCCTGCTTCATGTGGTTCGATTCGAAAGTGAGTGAGCTTTCCTTGTATAATATTGCGAGGCATGTTCTTTGTATGGGGACAGAATTATCTGGTAACCAAAAGTTTGATCATCATTCACCTTGTGTATTCATGTTCTGCATCTGACCGACAAAGGTGAAGGAAGAGGGGTTGTTGAGTATCTAAGAACATAATAGTTGGTTAAAAGTCGTTGAAAAGTATTCGTGCTTCCTTGCAGCCTTACACTATACGTATTCCTTTTATGCAATCATAGTAACTCATCTTATAATACACTCGCACACACACACACACACACACACACACACACACATATATATATATATATATATATATATATATATAGAGAGAGAGAGAGAGAGAGAGTAAAGAAGGCCTTGACAATTGGCTCAGTGGGCAATATCGAGATCTGACTTCGCAGTGAAAGATCCAGATCTGAAACTTAATTTCTTCCTCACCCAGGAAAATGAAATGCATTGGAAAAATTGGGTTCTGTTAAATTGAATATCGGATTATTATGTGGATGTAGGCACACATGCAGATGTGTGGGGCAACAACGTGGCCATGTGCATTGAAGGCATCTTCTGCTATAGAAGACAATCGGTGTGAACATGTTAGTCGCAGACTTGATTTGAGTGTGACCCGAAAGCTACCTGCCAGTGCCAACTGTGTATTCTCTCTCTCTCTCTCTCTCTCTCTCTCTCTCTCTCTCTCTCTCTCTTTTTCATGGTGAGATGTTGAAAAATAATTAACTTTGTGTTTTTAGAGTTTTGCGAAACGATGACATAAGATGAGTACAATGTCGACTAAGAATCCGTGAAACCGACCCCACTTGGTGTGAGTTTGAGGTATCATTTAGAGTTTGGCGGAGCAAATTATAGGCGGAATCTGTGGAGTCGTTGTTGGATCATCCAACTCACTATGTCCATATAGTGTTTTGACAATAATTTGTAGGAAATACTAATAATGTCTTGAAAAATTCAAGAGAAAACGGAGGTTGAACATGTTCATAGAAAAAAAATTCAATTCATGGAGAAGTTGAATCGTGACAATACTGAATCACTTTAGATTAGCAACCTGGCTTCCGGCGCTATTAAGGGCATTTCTTTTAATACAATTTTCAATTAAAACATCAAAATGTTGAATTTAATGTGAGCATTTTCCAATAATATAAATAGTAAAGACCAAACATTTAGTACTAAATAATCTAAGCATTAAAATACCTATGAAAAATAAAATTTAACGCAAAAATTATGGTTAATATCATATAATGCATGGGAAGGTAATCTAAGGGCAGTGATTGAAATACGACCAGGCCAGACCATAAAAGCATGTGGATTCCTGGTTTGACAAGCAAACATAAATCAGGTTGATCGGCTTCACCTTGTTCTTTTTAGGTAAAACTAAAAGTTAAAAGATCATATCATAAATGATCATATGATAATATTGTATTGTACAATATGCACCGATAAATGGCAAAATGTTGGCTTGTCTCTGTATGTGGGCAACGTCTTCCTTGTGTCGTTGTCACTAAGAACACATTTACCGTGTGAGTAAACTCTAAAGACTCTACATAATAAAGTATGATTTGTTAGAAAGTATTCAAAATAAGATAACTTGCTCAAACTAAGAAAGAATTGAGAGAGAGAGATGGATGAGCCTTAACAATGAAGAAAGGATCTTGTTATACGCCGAAGGCGAAGGGGTCAATACTAATTTTAAATCTTAGTTTGATCTTTTCAATTAAAAATATTTTAAAATCAAAGAATTAAAAAAAATCTTAAAGTTCTAGATCCAACCCCAAACATGATGACCATAATGAGAAGTTAGATCCAGTTTTCCCATACGATCAATACCGTGTTCAATTATACGATATGGTCATATGGTATAATGTATGAATATTAGTACCATGTATAATACAGTACGGGATGTGATGCTTATATTTGACATGAAAATTCTTTCTTGCTTGGAGCTGCTAGGTCAGTGAGGTGCAAGCAGTAAGATTTAGGTTCGAGTCACCTGATCTTCGAATCATGTTGTGAACCGACCCAATAAGAAAACTGGTTCTGTCAGCGTTGTTCGAACCGAGAATTCAGGCCCAATTTGAGGCTTGATCGTGTTGTGTCCGAGCCTTTACCAGGCCCAGGCTTCATGGGCATTTCTAGGACAGGCCGACCTTGATCCAACCCGGTTATGCCAATGGTTAACTATGTACTAGCTGTTAGAAATGATAATCAGAAACTTATGAGACACTGTTGGGTCTTGAACAGGTAAATATTCTAGAATAACATTTGTAATATTGTTATGCTCCATGATAATACAACCTTACCTCATATGATATCCTCTTTGCAGGTAGTAGGTTAACACTTTAGTACTTAATCTGGCGGCGGATCTACATTGAGCCAAGGTGGGGTGGCTGCTCCACCCAAAATTCAAAAAGATGAACGGAAAATGCCATTTCTCGTGGTTGAATTTGTGACCGTAATGTATAGTTCGCCCTACCTTAAACAGTCTCATGGCCTCTTCGCTCCACCCCATACAGATTTCTGGATCCGACGTGACTTAATCTACAAGGCAACAACCCCAAGAACTCATAGTTCCTAAATTTCATGGTGAAAAGATCCGATCCGATTGAGATTTACGACGCCGTGAGTTTTTTTTGCACAACTCGGTGACTTGCTAAAAGGCTATCTGTCCACTTGGCACACAAAACAATTGGCTTCATTTGTTTTGCTGCCGATTTTTATGACAATGTCTTGTTTGACATGAACAGCAGCTGGATCTTGGCATAATTCAGTTCAAACGCATGGTCAAATTAAGAATTTAAGCTTTATGTTTGGATCTGAAAAACAATTCTGGTCCAAGCAACTAGTTTATAGAAACAATTCTTCTTTTGAAGTAAAGGTGGAGAGATAAATGGGGAAAAGGAGGGACGGAAAAGATGGCTCAGTACACTTTTTCAACATCAATTGGTCACCATCCGCAACCTCCGGCTACTCCCCTCCCACCCAAAACCTCTGTTGCTTTCATCAAAACCACCACCTTAAAAAACAAAACCACTTTAATATTGTCTATACGTTATTTGGGTTTTGAAGGGTTGAGGGATACTGGTTTTGACAATAAAAAAGGTGGTTTTGATTGAAGGGGAGTAGGCGAAAGTGGTAGACGGCAGAGTTGAAACAGCCGAAGGCGGCGAAACTAGGGGTTTGTGCATATGCAAGGTTCCCTTTATGTATATATTTGTGTGTGTGGATATGGTTGTGAGCATAATTTGAAGCAGGCCTACGCTCATAAGTATCTGAGTCCCACCAAAAGACCCCCACACGCCATTCCTTAGCATTACACTCCCTTCTATTAATTATGGCCACCAAATGTCTTCCAATTAAAGACCCTACCTGAGAGGGCTTTCGACTCGTTCTTGCAGATTGCGAGTTCGGACTCTCGGAGCATGCATACCCTGGTTTGGCCGCAGGGCTTTCGACTTGCTCTTGTAGACTGCGAGTTCAGACTCCGGGAGCATGCATACCTGGCTTGGGCCTACCTCCCTTTGTACACGAAAAGAAGACACTAACCATGTGAGGCAAGGAAAGGATGAACCCGCACGGAGTCAGGGAGGGAGAAACTTTCAAAGTGTGTGTGCTTTATTACAGTTGTTCTTTCCTCAACACCCGTTCAATTTTTTTATTTCACCTCTTTTTATTGAAAACGACGGTTGCAAGCTTCTTTTTGAAAGCTTTTTCTATATATATATAACAAATAAAAAAAAAATCAATTATTCATCCATCCATGTATGGTTGAAATTTAAAATTTCAAAACCAAAAGTGTTTATGAGAATAAAGTGTACCTATAAAACTAAGATGAATAGTTAAAATTTGTTTGGTTTTATTAGCATGGTGATAGCATATATCAATCTCTCTCTCTTTATATATATATATATATAGAAAGAGAAATGACATATGCTAACATGGCTAGTTAAAAGCTCAAATGTTCATGTGAATAAAGTGTACTTACACATATGTATAAATTAAGATTTAAATTTGTTTGAATTTGCTAACACATATATCAATCTCTCTCTTTCTTATATATATATATATATATATATATATATATATATATATATATATATATATATATATATAGGGTGACAGAATCATTTATACAGATAATATTGCCTATTAATATTCAATTGCTTTTTAAGAGAATGTGTATGATAGCATTGTACCTTTCTAAAAACAAGAAAAACTTTTTAAATCATATTTATGCTACCAAAATCCAATAAAGAACATGTCAAAGATGAGCATGATTAATAGTTCATGCTCAAGTCTCTTTAAAAATTTTAACTAAAAGAAAAAAAAAATAGTATCAAGTGTATTAAGCAAAAAAATATAACAATATTTTGTTTACTGTTTTAATTCTTGATTTCAAGTTGAAATTTTTAAAGATGTTTAGACATAAATGGATGTCTGCATTTACCATAGCCTCTCTCTCTATATATATATAAAAGAATGATAATCTCTATCTATCCTACAATGCTCGATATATATATATATATATATATATATATATATATATATATATATATATATATATATATATATATATATATTATGAACTAAATTATCTTTTAAAAATAGTTATAAATTAAAGTAGGATCAGCCGGATTCTACCAAAAGGGGTGCGGGCTGGGGTGTATGAAGTTCCCTTAGCGGGTGCCATACCAACGGCAGGGAGAAGGATGTGTGCTCTGTCGCAAGCATGAGGAAACAATGAGTCATCTTTTTCTCCACTTTTTAGAATGTAAACTTTATGGAGGGTCGTATTCCATCAAGTTATTAAAGGAGCTTCAGAAATGCAAAATTCCTTGATATTTGGATCGAAAAATTACAGCGACTCATAATGGGATAGATAGTTAAAATCGTTAACGATATTCGGGAGTGGATTCTTCCATTCATGAAGAAGACCACACACAAGGTGGTCTATCTTTCAAAGCAGATATGGTAGACAGTAAAAATTATTAAAACACATTTAAAGCAGCAGTTTGCACGTCTAGAAGAGCGATATCAAGCACGGAACCACGTGTAAAATTTTAACAATATAAGATAATTTATAATTTTTTTATCACTTAGTTGATGATGGTTTAAATATATACAAAAACGACAGAAGAAAGTTTTGATAAAAAATATGAAAACTAAATTATAAAATTATGAAAAAGAAGAAGAAAAAGACCACAAAAATATTGAAAGAAAACCCTCTTAAGTTATATTGAATTGAGTGATAGCAACACATTTATTTGGGTTTCCAAACAAAGAATTCGTATCATAGACTCTGTCACAGTACGAAATTTTGAACTTAAAATTTTCAAACCTTCGTTACTTGTGATGGCTAGAACTCCAACGGATTCTATCAGCCATTTTCTTCACCTTCACCGCTTTACTCCTAAATATGTGTTCTTCTTATGTAAGCACCCTTACCTGGTTTACTCACTTAAACACCGAACACATAAGGAGACAGGACCAACTCCTCAGATCTCCATGCCTTAGACAAATCACAATAGATGTTGAAATCACACACTTGATTAAAACCCGGCTGCACACACCAAATTCACATCCTTCACTACAATCGGGGTTTTCCTTTTGTTAGCTAAGGTTCTGGCTAGAACCACACAGGGAAGTCCCTTGCCTAATTAGGAATGAAGGTGAGGTTTACACACGCACACCCTTTCTAACTTCCAATTGTTGCCGCAAGCTGGCTACACCCGAAGGTGGACGAAACTGGTGGCACTCGGCTGTGGACAGCGTCTGGCTGTGAATGACTGGTTGGTGCGTGGACAGCGCCTGGCTATCGTGCCTGACAGGTGGCTACTCTGCTGAAGCTTCTCGGTTGCAGGGGGTGGCACTACCTTGGCTACAAGGTTGTTGCTATGCTCGGTTGGACCTACTGTGCACCTTGCCTGAAGGTACTCAGTTGGCGTCAGGAAATGGATCAGCTTCGGTTGGTGTCAGGAGAGGAGGCACTCGACTAGCGTTGGGAAGAGGTGCTCGGTTGGCACAGGAGGAAGGCACCTGGGTGGCGTCTGCTGCAACAATCTTTTAGTGCCCGGCTAGAAGTCTTCTGCACGAACCTGGTTGCTGCACTCGGCTGAACCTGGAAGTTGCTTCGCCTGGTCTTCTCTCCACTCTCTCTCAACACTCTTTGTGTTCTACACTTCGGTTCCTCTAACCCCTGCAACATGGGAGTGCTGGAACATAAAGAGGAGCACAACCAGTTGGGGTAACCGTTCCCTGCATGTAATTGCTCCCTCTCCATGAGATGCGGGTGACCTGTTCCTGGTAACCATACCTGTCTAACACCTATCCCAACTGGTTATAACCTATCCTAACATGCACTAACTGACCCACGGTGAACCACCATCTATCCTAGTCGAACCTAACTAAGCGAAGACCTAACCGACCCAAGTCATGACTTGTCCTAATCGTCTAGGACCCGAGTCAACCTGACCCACTTGGATCAGACCTAACCTAGGGTCAAATTGACTAGACGTAGGATCAACATGACTCAACCTAGACCTAGACTCACATGACCTAGCTTAGGTTTATAGACATACCCGAACTTTACAAGGACACACTTTAAATACAATGACATATGTACAAAGTGGTTTATGTCAACATGGCGCATGGTGAAGCTCCCGCGCGCGCCACAAACTCAGGTCTGTGACAGACTACATCCAAGATGCATGCGAATGGGCCCGATCATGACAGAGCGCACATGCCTTCCTCTCATTTTCAATCATTTTTAGAGCTCAACTTTCCTGTTTAACGCGTCAAGGGAAGTTGGTCTTCATCGCTGGCACTTTGTTTAACCCCCAATCATATTGGCACCTTAATCATACTTATCAAACTAATGCTTTTTAAAGATGGAAAACACTCATCATTATATGAAATGTTAAGCGTATACGTTAGTAATACGTATAATTGGTGTATACTAAAATGTTAAATATATTACTACATCAAATCTGCAAGATATGATGAGTTGGGATGGCGGGTAAAAATTCCCACCTTTGGTTTTCTCCATTCACAATATTTGAACTCTAAGACCGTGCTTGAGGGGAACAAATGCCGAGTTCATCTGCAGACTGAGCCCTCTTATATTTTTTTCTGAACTAATTAGAAGCAAAACTTTTGTATCAAAAGAAAAAAAACAGAAATCTAATTAGAAGCAAACTTGCTCTTACAAGATCAAATATTAAAAGAATAGCAACAGAGCCTAACACCGTTCTTCTCCTTTTGCTGCTGTGTATTAAAATCTGCTCCATCCCTCCTCTCTCTCTCTCTCTCTCTCTGCGTATTCAAACCTGGTTTGCCTATCTGTTTAAGCTGAAATGGCTGAAGATCAAGATGGTAGGGAGTTCTTGTTGCTTTCAAGCTGCTTGTCGGAGGATATGGATTTCTTGGAGAACAAACTTCCCTGCGAGTTTCCTTACATGGTCTCGGTTCCCTCGCCCATTGAATCGGTGGTGAGTTCGACGGAGACGGAGAGCGACGAGGAGGAGTACCTGGTTAGACTGGCCCAACTAATGGCATACTCAACGCTCGAGAACGACGGCAAAAACGTTACTTGGAAGGTAGTCTTAGTGTTAGTATTGTATTTTGATCTCAGATGGGGGAAATCGATTTTGGGGATTTCGATTTCATGTGTTTGTGATGTTTTCTTGTGATTTTGTGAAGTTGGGAGAAATGGCTAGCTCCCCACAGTCGACGCTGTGCTCGATGAGGAGTTGGTCTGCATGGGGCTCGAACGGAATGTCTCAGGCTTCCTCTCCCCCGCTGGCGCCGCTCAACAGGAAAAACGATGGGTGCGAGTTGCTGCATGCCGCTAGCGGTCAGTTGGCGGGATTGAAGATGAGCGACGAGGGCCCGATATATCACGGAAGAGGACTCCTCGGCGAGCCGAAGAAGTTGGCAACGATCGGATTGTCTAAATCCAGCGTATCGATGAAAACTGCGGATGTTTCTGGTTACCCGGCGCTCCGGCGGTGCTGGAGAGACAACAATCGTGACTGTAGTTCCATATCTATGCAAGTGAGAAATCTTCAATTGGTTTATATCCGCTATTAAGGCCGATAAATTTTTGCATTCTCTTACTGTTGATATAATCTTTTTCTCATAGAGTATCAAAACGCTAAGAAAATTTTGGTAGTCGCTAATTTGCGGGTTTCAATTTCTGCAGATTGAGATGCTGAAGCAGCAGCAGCAAACTTGGTGCAGACAAGCTAAGATTTCGGAGGCTCAACAGATTCAGGGCCGCGCTAAACCCGGGACCAACGTCAAAAATGGTCGCCCACTCGGTTTGCCCTCTTCAGCATGGCCTCCTCTTCAAAACAACACTGCCAACACCGGAAACAGAGCGGTTTCTCTCGGTAGTTTCGGCTCTCGGCTCGAATCAGCCGGTACCGGTGTTTTCTTGCCCAGAAGAGCTGGAAACCGCTCTGATTTTAGAAAGAAATCTGGTACTCTTCGTTGCTTCTGTCAATTTCTTATCTCTGTTTTGCTCTTGTATTATGTTTTTTAATCCTTTTCTTTTATGTTTACTGTGCTTTTTCAGGTTGTTCAACAGTATTACTGCCGGCGAGAGTCGTTCAGGCGTTGAATCTCAATGTTGACAATCTTGGTGCCGCCCAACCGAATTATTATCTGGGAAGGCTCGTTCATGGCCGTGGTAACCTACTTTCTCTCTCTGTTCTCCGTTTGATCTTCATCTTTTGAATTGTTTAATATTGATTAGCTCAAATTGGTGTTTCCGCTTATTACACAGATCCTTCAATCAAAATCGAGCCTCATCCATTTGTTGCGGCGAGAAATGGGTTTCTTCCTCCCCAGAAACGATCCGTCCGCTCCCAACTACCAACCGTCAGCAACGAGTTGCCTCTGCCGCAAGAGTGGATGTATTGACATCCACGCCTCCTCTGATGGCGATTCGTCGTCGTATCATCAAAGCTTAGTCCCTTAGTTATTATCTAGGCGATATTCTCTACTATAAGTGGAAATATTTGTTGGTTTAGGCCCTTTAGGGTTAGGCTAGATGAAAAAGTTTTTGGGGAGGATGCCTGTTTCTGTAATAAGCGCTTTTATCCGCCAGTCTTTTGGGATGCAAGAGGGGGAAACCCGCAAAGAATCTCAGCAGGCTCCGGAAAATTAATAAAGTCAGTCCTTCGGATGGTACGCCAAAAGAAATGATCAAGGGACAACAGTGTTTTGACAAGCATATTGCCATGAAATGAAATGTATGCACATATTTGTATTTTGGTTTCTACTGATGCGTGCCTTCTCTTAGCTATTTCTTTTCTGGTACAATGCTTTCTCGTTGCTATTTTTCACCTTCAGCAGTTTGTTTTGGGATGAGAGAGAGAGAGAGAAACAGGCCAACTTGGGTTGTACGGTTTTTCTAATTCTTGTGTTTGATACATGGTTTTGGAGGAACTGGACCTTGAATTTTGGTACTTGCAGTTTTAGGTTGTATTGTACATCAAACCCGAAGCATGTTGCTAGTGTGGGATTGTGGTTTTATAAATTCAATTTTGAATCAAACTTTAGCATTGGAGGAAGTGGGTTACTGGAACTGAATTGAGGATTTTACATGAAAACTAAACACTGATGTTATTCATTTCACACTGAAACCCAAGCATCAATACCAGACTTCAATGGGTTGAGACATACAGTTTTAATACCAAAGGGTTGGCACCATGAAGGTGGTTGATTACATGGCCGGGCATGTAGAACCGGTACAGCAATTGCAGTTCCAGTGGCACCCGTTGAAAACCAGTCCTGCAGATCCAGTTCAATAGGCCCATGCCTCTAATCAAACACTGCCTTAAGGAGGAAAGCTGGATTAAGCCTGCCGTTTGTTCTCCAAGGAATCTTTGATCGTGTGGCTCTTGAAGCTTAAGAGCGTAAATGAAAAGTTTTCATGCCTTGAACCGGGTTAACGTGAATAAGCATCCGATTGGGGGTCCCGGCGGGAAAGTAGGCACAAATACATCCCCTTTGGATTGTATCTTTTGGGCGTGTTGTTTTACGCAATCATCCACTTTGGTTTTCTCTTTTACGGCTTCGAAAATCGTGTAAAGAAAAATTGGAAAGCGATCTGCGATCACTCGAGATAAAATCCATAATTTCCGGAGCCGGAAGCGCAGATACGGGACAATATCGCTCACCTGATAGATGATATGCTGCTGGTATGTATTGATCCTGCTGTATTCTTCTCAACAAAGTTTAAAATAATAATGAAAAGACAAAGGAAATTACAATATATAAATGAAGTTCTTCCAACTTAATTTTTTGAATTAATAAATTAGTGATTGCGTAATGAGGCCGGTACTGCATATTTGTCGTTGTTAATCTTCTAGATAGCTTGCGCCTGTTAAATTTGGTGTGTTTGTTAGGTATTGTTGTGCTAGTGGTGTCATATGATGTAATTGGCTGAATGATGAAAATAATTAAGACTTTGTCGCTGTGGAGTCACGGAGTTTTTAAACTACTTGATAACTCCGATGCACGTTCCAAGTGACGTGAATGAAAGTGTTAATCTTTTTAATTAGTTTAATGATGGATGATCATAAAGGTCGGGTGCACGGAAAGATTGATAATTAAAGATGTGGATCAAATCAAGGGAATAATGTTTGTAAGTACGATTCATTTGTTGATTGAGAGCGATTTGGTGACAGATGTGTGTGTTGATTCCTCAAATGTCGTTTGTTGATCACAATGCTTTGGACTCTTTGCTTGTGGCTAACATCGGCTCTTTTCTTTCTTTTTCTGGATCCTTTCCACCGACTGCAAGTTTCTACATGAATCTTACTATTTGGTGTTATACTTGCTATTCCTTTGTCTGCTGGTCCGGAGCACGATGCTCAATCCGTGTTTCGCAAGGTTCGCTACTTTAACAACCGGCTGCCTGACTCGACCACCCTCCATTAGTACTCTATTTCTCAAAACCATTCTCCATCGATCAACACTGTCATCACTACTATTAAAACCATTTTAAAAATCACAAAACCACCTCTATATATAAATATTTAGATTTTTTAAAATAATTTTAACAATAGCAATCACTATTTTAATGAATAAAAATAGTTTTAAATACTAAAAGAATAGTGAAAGGTGACGAAGGATAACGGTTAGTAGTTAAAACGGTAAAACCATGTGAAACAAACGATTAAGTACTATGTTCAAATTAAGCATGGACCACTACCTCTATCTCTACACATACACTATATTATATATGTGTGTATGCGCAAAAATTAGTATATATATATATCCATACTCATTTAAAGATTTTAATTTTTAGATTGACATGATCAATGATAGAGATTTTTAATTAAAAAATATATCATTGTATTATTTGTACTTGATATTTAATACTTATAATGTATTGAATACTTTTTAATTCAAATCTCCATTTTTTATCATGCTTAAGCAGATTTAAATATGAATGACTGTGCACATGAACTATTCTCTTTATGTATATATATATATATATATATATATATATTAGCACTCTTAAGTTATGGTAAATTTAAATAAATCTCAATAATCAATCTTTGGTGATGAATGGTTGAGATTAAAATCTATAAAATAGTAGGTACACTTTATTTTCAAATCTCAACCATTTATCATCAAAGATGAATGGTTGAAATTTGTTTAGATTTGCTAGCTGCTAAAGATACTAGCATATACCAATGCCTCTCTCTCTATATATATAATATGTGTGTGTATGTGCATGTAAATCATATAGCAAAAGTATTTTAAAAAGTTTTTCACCGTCAGAAGTTTATCTGATTCAGGCATGGCCGGTTTGAACACAGCCTCATGATTCAACATAAGAACTTTATGAGATGTATGGGTGCAACATAAGGACTCCCTAAAATGTCACCTGCCCTAATATCATTCTCATCCAAGTATGCTTAATTTCAAAGTCAGTGATTAGGATCAGGTAGATTACTGCTAGAAAGATCACGACCTCGGATGGAAAATCAATCGGTTTACGCTACGTATCGGCAGCCAGGCACAAGCTTGGACTTTTATCTGGATTTGGTACCGATTATTGATAATATCCTATCATCACGGGTGGCGTTATATTCAAGCTGAAGCCAACAATTGAAATTCAAAATCATCTATAATGAGGATCAGCTCCCATTATTTATAGAGATTCAATGAATCTAACTATCTGGAGGCACATATGACTCATGAATCTTATTCACTGTCTTCTAATTCAAACGTAGAGAGAAGTTAGTATATGTCCACACTCGGTCATGCTCAAATCTACTTAAAGATCTCTATTATTTAGTCGTTTTGATCAACAGTGTAAGTTTAAATTTGAAAAGAAAAAGTACAATGGGTTCACATTAAATTCAAATCTCTAATGTTGATTATCTCGATCAAACAGTATTTTAAATTTAAAAAGCAAAAATACAATGGGTATTCATTAAATTTAAATCTCTAATATTGACGCTTATCAAATGGTGGAAATCTTTAAGTGATTTCAATAGTATGTGCATGAACTATGCTATCCAAATGAATGATTATGCAGAAATAATTGGATATTATTGGAGAAGAGTAAGGTTTCTGCTAACTGCTGATCATTTCTAGTTTTTGTTCAAGACCGCAAAAATGAAGTTCATGCCTAAGATGCATCATTTATAGGTCATGTTCCACGTGAATCGAATGTCAACAAGCGGAGTCTCGCATTCAACTGCAGATCGGTTGCTTAATATACAATTAAGTGGAATTTGTGCAACTAAGTGAACCAGATCTTTCTGACAGGATCTAAATGTCAACTTGTGGAGTTTCACAATCGTGAATCTGTTGTTTTTTGTTGCAAGATGACGCCGAAGCCTAACACACACACACGCACCCCATGCATGCACCCCCTGGGAGTCGAACTCTCCACCAGCGGCAGCAGTACCAAGGTATGCTGGTATGCTGCCGTCGAGCTAACCCTAGTGAATCTGTTATTAAATATACAATTAAGTTGGCTTTTGGCATGACCGTCTGAATCAAATCTCATTATTGTAGCCAATCTCATTTCCTAAAACGGTTTGGTTTTGGGTTAGTGTTTGTTGGATAGAATTATCACCTTGTAATTTGAACGGAAGTGGTAAACGCAAATTGATGGCTGATCTTTTGAACTTTCATGGTGTTTTGTATTTTTGGTTAGTCTATCTAAACTTTTTATATTTTGTAACTCTTTTATTTCAAAAATTGCTCATTGCAATTGATTTTGAGAATCATTTTGAAAAATCACTTATTGAAAGAAAAATATTATAAAGCTGCAGCAAAACAAAAAATGCATTGTCATTCAACTTTGATATAAAAAGATGTTAGTAGTGAACATATTAAGGTAGATGGTTGATCATTCCTGAAAAAACATTTGATTATATTTGATTGTACGATGAATGATAGAGATTTGAATTTAAAAAGTATTGTATTAAATGTGAAGTATGAAAAGTAAAATGATACTTTTTCTTAAATTTAAATCTCAACAGCTTATAGATGAAAATCTTTAAGTAGATTTGAGTATACATAGGTGTATGCATATACCAATTATATATACATATAACACTATATTGGATTCATTGTAACGGTGACGAAGAATCCATGTAGCTGACTCTATAGAAGAAGGCTTCACTTTGGATATTTGGGAAAATGACTTTGAGAACAATTGACCTGCTAGGCTGGTATTAATTGCCCATCAACTGCCCTAATTTTCTATTCTTCTTTCTTGTATGACTTGTTTCACATCACATGCACCTGGCATTTTGCTCAAAATATATGCATTTAGCTTCTTGATTATTTGCAGTAAGACTTAAGTGCTCTTTCTACGTATAAAAATACTTGGTCACTTATGGTCGTGCCCAATGGTGCTGTAATTTTTTTTCCTTGGAGAAGCTTACGTGCCTCGGTGTTTCTATTTTAATGGGCGCGGTCGTGCACCACCAACTTGAGTGCTGACTTGAGCTCAGACTGGTCTGACTTCACTAATATCCAAAGATTAGTGACACTCTTTCTTTCTTCTAAGAAAAACTAAGCTAAGTTGCCGAGCTCATTTTGATTTTACGTCGTCTAAAGAATGTTTAATTTGTAATTAGTGGGAGGCATGTTTAGACTTAAGGTTCGTCTAGTGCCAGTCCATTAGTGCTGGAAAGATCACACCTTCGGCTCGAGTTCACTCGATAATGTGGATATGAACCTGGTACTGAACTGGGTTCCATCGGTTTCCCGATCGATTAATCCGTCCTGTTATGATTTTCGGTAAAATATGCTTTCCAACTAAGTCTATCTCAGTATGAGTTTAGTTCTGGGGCATCTGGGAGCAACAAGTTCACATCTTGGTTGTGTTCGTGTAGAGTCATTCATATTCGTCTTAGAAACAGATCAACCTACAACCGACCTGATCTCATTTGGGTTACTTTAGATGGGTAGGAACATGAACTTATTCGGGTTATGTCTATGCTGAGTTTTTATGCTGGTAGTATTATTGCTAATGGTTTCCCGGTTCCAGTATGTTCGTGTCGTATTATCTCGTGCTCATCTCGGGTTTCCGGGTCGTGACTTACATCGGTAATTCCGATAGCATCATTCAAATATCAACGATTTAAACTGAACTCGTCAATAGCAATAAAATTTGTAGCAATATGATACAGGCGTCAATGAAAATTATAGTTTTTCGTTAGAGATGATCATTGTTAATCAATTTTGGATCAACCATAGGCATTGAATTAGGACCCACTAACATTCGGAACTTGGTAGGTTTTTAATGTGTTTTGTTAGAAAACCAATTGCCTGAAGACACAGCAACCTACTTACAAAGCTCATCAATGACCATTTGCACAGTTAGACCTGGCCGGTTTTGAGTGTCGGGTCTGGTTTCATTTGAAAATTTCATTGAAAAAGGTGAGATTTAAAATAAGAACCAAGAAAACAATTTGGACTGCCGTATGGTTCCCCAATAAGTAGAAGTAGAACTGAACCGTGGAGATCCCCAGTTCCACTTTGGGTTTCGGTTTTGATTTCTTGTGTGATCACTCATCCATCTCAACATCTTCATTTCTTCTACATACATCTTTTATACATGTTGATGATTAACTGCCTAACACTCAGAAGCATAAACATAGCAGTCTAATTATTACTCTTTAATATTTACCTTTTAACTTTAAAGATATATTCTTATCATACGGAATACTTGATGCCCCTCTCCATTTTAACCAACCAGCATTAATTCTATGCATAACATCTCCATTAATTTATCATCACTTTGAAAAATTATCTCTACATATTTAAAACTTTCTTTGTGAGAGAAGCAATGTGTTTCAATATTAATTTTTATTTCCTCTGAAGTAACCAAATAATAAAACTTACATTCTATATATTCTGTTTTTGTTTTACTAAGTTGGAAGCCTTTACTTTCTAACATTTCTTTCCATAGTCCTATTAACTTTTTCCTTAGACTCATCCACTAGCATAATGTCATATGTAAATAACATGTACCAAGGTACTTCATCTTAAATATGTTTTGTTAACACATCAATGACTAATATAAATAAATATGAGCTTAAAGTTGTTCCCTGATGTAACCCAATTTTATCTTCAAAAGAGTCTTTGTTTACTTTAAGAGTCCTCACCCATGTTTTTGCGTCATCGTACATGTCTCTTATAAGATTTATGTATGTCAATGGGATACCTCTCTTTTCTAAGGTTGTGCAAAGAAATCTCTTGACACCCTATCATTAACTTTTTCTAGATCAATAAATATTATATAAATGTTTTCCTTTTTTGCTCTAAAATGTTTCATAAAATGTCTCAATAGGTGAATCAATAAATATCTTCGTACATATGCCGAGCATGAATCCGAATTGGTTCTTTGTTGTACTCGATACTTATCTTAACCTACGTTCGATAATTCTTTCCCATAATTTCATAGGATGACTCATTAACTTGATACCTCAATAATTAGTAAAATTATGAATATCTCCCTTGTTTTATATATGGGTATAAGTGTACTCGCTCTCCATTCCTTAACTATCTTTTGGTTTCTTCATATTTCATTAAATAGCCTTGTGACCCAAGTGAGCCCCACCTCTCCTAAGATTTTTCATACTTCTATAGGAATATTGTTTAGTCCTACAGATTTACCAAACTTTATATATTTAAGAGCCTTTTAACTTTATTCTTTTAAATACATTGATAAAATTTATGTTTTATATACTTTTCTTATTTGGCTAACTCTCCTAAGTTAATACTATCATGTGTATTTTCATAAAAAAGCTTATAGAAATAAATCATTCCCCACTAGAATCTTCTCATCCTCGTCTTTGATAAATCTAACAAAAGTAAGATTATTAGTTTTCTTATCTCTAGCCATAGATATCATAAAAATTTATCTTTCATCTTCTTTTGAGTTAAGCTTTTTATATAAATCTTCCCAAATTTTAGCTTTTGCTTCACTAACAACCTTTTCTGCTTCTTTTCTTATAAGTCTCTCAAATTTCATTCATTGCCTTAATTTTATTTTGCACCACTTGACTCCACCAACAAGCTTCTTTTTTTTACATGTAGACCTCCCTTAGATTCACCTAACACATCTTTTGTCACTTCATATTGTTTCACATATCAGGAGGTGTACTTACATAATTTCAATTACCTACTTGAAGAACTTTCTGTTTAAATATATCTTCTTTCTCACATTTTAGGTTCCACCATGTAGTGCAAATAACTCTATGCACTTTATTATTCTTTGTCCATATTTTTACCAACAAATCCATTACTAAAAGTCGATATTGGACAGTTAGACTTTCTACTAAAATTACCTTGCAATATTTACAACACAATCTATCTTTTTTCCTACAAACAAAATAATTAATTTGTGTTTGTAACAAGACACTCTTATAAGTAATTAAATATTCATCTCATTTTTTGAAAATTATATTGGATATAAAAAAACAAAAACCATAACAAAATTTAAAATCTCCCTACCTCCTCATTTAACTAAATAAAACCACACCATCAATACAGGTTATTGATTTGGTTCATAGCCGTCATTCATATGACATTTGTAGTGTATAACATATGTTTAATCACATGAATAATAAACCTAGTGAGTTATAGACAAATTCTTCTTGATCTAACTTAACCAAACTCGACCACAAAGCATAAAGAACGAACTAAACGACCACTTTAGATCAGTTTAACCAGTTCGAATAGTTTATTTGGGTGTGTGCGCCGCGTGGGCAAGTGTATGTGCTTCCATTGTAGATTATGTGCAAGGGAAAATATAAAACGGCGTTAAAATGGGCCAGTAGACAGACAATTTGACTGTTTCAGCAGTAAATTAATGTAGACAGCTGATCTCAATTCAGTTCCCAGGATTACTGAATCTATTAATCAAATCCTTACATAATAAAATTTGTGTTCGTGTTCAGCTTCGATGAACATACGCTAAACTCAACCCTTATATTAACCATTGTTTTTTACCAGTATCAATTTGAGTTTTGATGTGAAAATCAGATCTCTATTTGGTGCCAAATCCAAGCAATCGATTTAAAAAAAAAAATCACGGGCACCCCTAGGGGCTGAGCCAAAGGTGCCTGTGTTCACGTCCATTTTCATGTTGGATGCAATTGCTCTTCGTGCAAGTGTGTCGTGTACAGTATTTGCTTCACAATCAAGGGTGTCGTTAATTGGTCAGCTTTGATCCAAACATGATTCGTATTGGTGAGCACTAAATATATCCATTCAGTTGTCTGGGTCAAACCTGCAAGATCCAACTAATACGTGAAGCCTAGTGTGGTTAAAGAAAATCTCTACCTGACTTCGATCCAAACCAAGTTTTGGTTAAAGATCAACCAAAATTTAACATAATTTATTGAAAGTAATTCCTCTCAAGGTGCAGTTGGGGTTTGTTTTGATAGCTTTTGTTCATATTATTTGGATATGGTTCTCCTCATGGTAACCCGGATTGAGTACCTTGTGATACAAAGATCTTTCTGTGTCTTGCCAATTGATTGATCTTTCTTGAATGACTAAAACTAGATCATGTATGCATCTGGTCTGTCTTGGTCCCACTTTGGGGTGCCTTGATCGATTGCGTTTACCAAGAGAAAAATCAATCATTCAAGAAGAAAATCATATACTTTACAATCAAATTATACATGAAAATCTCATTGGGATTGAATTTCATGCTTCTCTTACTAGTCATTTTGCAATTCGTCCTTTACTTTAGTCATTCCAAATTCGGGTCAGGCTTGACCCGAATGCAGATATGGGGAGATCCAACTAGGTTAATTTAGATGCATAAATTTCAAATTCTAACCACTTTTCCAAGAAGGCAACCAAGTCGCCGTGTTTGACACGGTTTACTTAATTAAAAGTGGACCTCGAATAATCCAAATCTGATATTCAACTGTGATTTTATGAGGTTTGGCTTATTAAAAATTATTTAAAATGTCATATTCAATAGATCTAGTTAGACATGTCTGGTTCCAAGTTGCTTGGAACCAGAACCAGAACCGAACCACTTTAGGGGTAGTTTTATATAATCGCTTGGAAGCCGGTTTAAATATAAACTTTTAAGAGAAAACCATGTCTGACAACAATGAGTTAATGAGTTGAATTCTTCTCCACCCAACTCAGTGATAGGTCATTCTCTATCATTGAGCCACAACTCAATTTGTTATTTTAAACCGTAATATATATATTATTTAATAAGAATCGGTTTGAAATCCTTCATTTTTGCTTCGGTTCTGGATCGGTTTTCAAATTACCGGCCATGGACTGGAACCGGTTATTGTTCCTGTTTTTTGAAAACCGATCCAAAACCGAAACCGATGATTTTAAATCGATTCTCATTAAATAATATATATATATATATATATATTATGATTTAAAATCATAAATTGAGTTGTGGCTCTATCACTGAGTTGAATGGAGAAGAATTCAACTCTCATTGTTGTCAAACATGGTTTTCTCTTAAAATTTTACACTTAAACCGGTTTCCAAGCGATTATCCAAAACCGCTCCTAGAGTGATTCGGTTCCGGTTTCAAGCAATCTGAAACCGGACATATCTAACTAGATCCATTGAATATGAAATTTTAAATCATTTTTAATAAGCCAATCCTCATAAAATCACTGTTGAATATAACAACAACAACAACTAAGCCTTTTCCCATACTAGACGGGGTCGGCTACATGGATTCTTTGTTTCCACAGATCTCTATCGTGTGCCATGTTAGCAGTTAACTCCCAATAAGCTAGATCATTCTTTATTGTTTCTTTCAAACACTTTTGTGGTCGTCCTCTACCTCTTTTAATACTTTCCAAATTTAGGTTTTCTAACCTTCTTACAGGTTCTTCTTTTGATCTTCTTTCTATATGTCCAAACCATCTTAAACGATGTTCTCTCATTTTATCCTCTATTGGTGCCACTCCTAATTTGTTTCTAATAACCTCATTATGTATACGGTCTTTTCTTGTATAACCACTCATCCATCTCAACATCTTCATTTCTGTCAGAGACATCTTTTGTACATGTTGATGATTAACTGCCCAACACTCAGAACCATAAAACATGGCAGGCCTAACTGCTGCTCTATAGTATTTACCTTTTAATTTTAATGGTATCTTCTTATCACAAAGAATACCTGATGCTCCTCTCCATTTTGACCAACCAGCATTAATTCTATGTGTAACATCTCCATCAATTCTTCCATCACTTTGAAAAATTGACCCTAGGTATTTAAAACTTTCCTTTTGGGGAATGCAATGTGTGCCAATTTTAATTTCTATGTCCTCTGAAGTAGCCAAATGATCAAACTTATATTCCATATATTCTGTCTTTGTTCTACTAAGTCGGAGGCCTTTGTTTTCTAATGTTTCTCTCCATAGTTCCAATTTTCTATTAACTTTTTCCTTAGACTCCTCCACTAATACAATGTCATCTGCAAATAACATACACCAAGGTACTTCATCTTGAATATGTTTTGTTAACTCATCCATCACCATTATAAATAAGTATGGACTTAAAGTTGATCCTTGATGTAACCCAATATTAACTTCAAAGAAGTCTGTCGTTCCTTCATGAGTCCTCACACATGTTTTTGCACCATCATACATGTCTCTTATAAGGTTAATATATGTCAATGGGATACCTCTTTTTCCAAAGTTCTCCAAAGAACCTCCCTCGGTACCCTATCATAAGCTTTTTCTAGATCAATAAATATCATGTGAAGGTCTTTCTTTTTTGCTCTAAAATGTTCCATAAGACATCTCAAAAGGTGAATCGCTTCAATAGTAGATCTACCTGGCATAAATCCAAATTGGTTCTCTGTTGTACTTGATACTTGTCTTAACCTACGTTCAATAATTCTTTCCCATAATTTCATAGTATGACTCATTAACTTGATACCTCGATAATTCGCACAATTTTGAATGTCTCCCTTGTTCTTATAGACGGGTATAAGTGTACTTGCTCTCCATTCCTCGGGCATCTTTTGGTTTTTCCATATTTCATTAAATAGTCTTGTGAGCCAAGTGATTCCTATTTCTCCTAGTATTTTCCAAACTTCTATAGGAATATTATCTGGTCCTACCGATTTACCACTCTTCATATGTTTAAGAGCCTCTTTGACTTCATTCTTTTGAATACGTCGGTAGAAATTGTGGTTTATATACTTTTCTGACTTAGCTAAATCTCCAAAACTAATACTAACATCGTTATTTTCATTAAAAATATTATAAAAATAGTTTTTCCATCTATTTCTTATATCATCATTTGCCACTAGAATTTTTTCATCCTCGTCTTTTATGCATCTAACATAATTAAGATCTTTAGTTTTCTTATCTCTAGCCCTAGCTATCCTAAAAATGTCTCTTTCACCCTCTTTTGAGTTGAGTTTTTTATATAAGTCCTCCCAAATCTCACTGTTGAATATAAGATTTGGATTATTCAAGATCCACTTTTAATTAAGTAAACCGGATCAAACACGGCGACTGGTTGCCTTTTTGGAAATGTTGTTAGAATCTGAAATTTATGCATCTAAATTAACCTATCCGGGTCCAGAGATTAGTTGGATCTCCCCATATCTGCATTCGGGTCAAGCCTGACCCGTTCTACTTTGACCATTTCTAAGTGATAACCGTGTTGTTACTCTTTTTGACGATAACCTCATTATTGGCTTGTACGTTCCTTGTATGGGAAATTGACTTGCTGTCGTACACACACTTTTTTCTGCAGTACAACGTTTTTTTTCTTGTTCTCCTTATACTGATTGAGACGTACGTATGCATACCAGCTGGGCGTATTTCCTACTCTTACGCCTCTAATCCCATACCAACGCATCGTATCTTCTGTTCTCCCACAAAGAAACAAAAGGATGTGTTTCCAGTGTCCAATTCCGGCTCTGTTTCCTTCCAAATCATCAAACTGAACCTCCATGGAAAGATCATCATGGTGGTATTATTTTCCTAATTAACAAGTCAAAAAGCTGTTTTCAAAGTAAAAAACTTCAAAGCTTGTGTAGGAGATATCCTGCAAGTGGTTGTATCGAACTCTCGACCATCTATGTAGCAGCCAGAGGCCCTATTGGCCACAAGTGGAGCTCATTAAACAAAAAGATGCTTTGCTGCTTTTTGAGAAATTTTGAACCATCGCCCAACGTCCTCTTCTTTCTCAATCTATCAGTCTACCATACCCATGAAGAATAAATTAAGAATATCAAACACACGGACGATTAAATTAGAACACAGCAGGATTCGATTTTTCGCCATGCTTCAACCAATATCGTATACCATCATTGCACTACAAAAGGATTGACCTAATGAAAAAGGTGAAACCAGAGACAAAATATAAATAAAAAATCAAGCACCAGACAAGTTTGCATATTATGTTATGCTGAGAGAGGGAGAGAGAGGCAAATGCAAGACTAGAGACAAAATATAAATAAAAAATCAAGCACCAGACAAGTTTGCATATTATGTTATGCTGAGAGAGGGAGAGAGAGGCAAATGCAAGACTAACAGATTAACACGTCAAACCATTTTGGTGTTGCTCGTAGTCATGATCTGATCGTTTAAAAGTACGGCTGCCAAAGAGAAAGAACCCCAGCGCATGACCGGCAACAGCTACGAGAAGAACGCCTATGTTGAAGGACATAAGAGCAAGCATCACCAAATAAGCCAACGCCACCCTAAGCGCGTAAAGCAGGGACTGTACCAACCCCGCCACCAGGTTCGTAGCCCTCGGCCGAGCCCAACTGCAGAAACAGAGCCACTCCACCAAGAAGGAAATGAAGAAGACGACGACCAACGAGAGGAGGTACATGCCGAGGCTCCTACCCGGCCAGCCATCGAAGAGTATCAACGCCTCCTTCCCCCAATAGAGGGTCATATGCATCACCATCTTCTTCCCCCCCATGTTCATACCGGAATCGACCGGACTCGGTGGCATCGTCATGTTCTCGCCACCCATTCCGCCCATGCTACCGCCATGGTCCATCCTCTCTCTCTCTTTCTCTCTCGGATTCTGTCATAAGCCTTACAAGGCTTTTATGAGGGGCTTCATATAGCAGCCAAACCGGGAAGAGGGGAGAGAGGACACGGCTAGCTGGAAAGATTGACCACGGTCAGCTTCATTGTTTCTTTGCTTGACAGCGGCGGCATTGAAAAGTAAGTGTCATAAAAAAATGTTGGTTGGCCTCAAAACTAAAGAAGCAGGTTTACCCTAATGAGGTCAGTCAGGGTCCCCATTTTTATCGGTGGTACAAGCCAAATGCCCCCTCTATAAACCCTAGAACAAGGTTCCTAAACTTGGAGTTTTTACTAGGCCTTTGACTTCTACAGTGGGTCTGTCTCAAGGCAGTCTAAAGACGATGATGGTTAGTTAGAAAAGCAAGAAAACATCAAGAAACATGGACTTGATGTGTCTATAAGAAAGGAGCAACGTGGTAGATTAATTTATTACACATATAAACTTTTACCACTTGGCGAATAAAGGGCTAGAGATGAGAACAATTGTAGCACAAAATGTTCAGTCAATTAACCTATGTAATTGCACCAAGAGAGAGAGTATTGTTGTGAATGTGATCAACAATTCTTCCTTTATTAGTTTTACCTTTTTCTATTGGCATGTTGGAGGTAGGCTCTCAACTAAGGATGTGATTTGGTCCTTTTTTTTGGAAGGAAAAGGGGAGATTGAAAACTCAAACTGAATTTGATGGACCAAAACCAAAACTCGGTTGATCTATTAACAATTCCAATCAGATATATTTTCAACGTGAGCTTCTGCATCCGAATTCTTTAAATAATTCAAACTCTATTATTCATTAACAGATAAATATAACTGCATTAAATTCATCTCTTGGACTTGTAACTCAAACATGAGTGTGAATCGGGTTACACAAGATCTGACTAACCCAGATTCGATGATGTTAGGTTCTGACCGGAGTCCAACTAAAACACATTTACCTTCCGTTCTCAACCATTCGATTTTGATAGATGTATTTATTAATCTATGACATCAATAGTTTTGAAAAGGAATAATTTAGGAGATGGAATCTATTTGTGTCGGTATTAGCACGATTGTGTCAGCATAAATGGCATCCAAGAGTCCCCTATGTAACCAATTTTCATTTCTATACTCGATAGAAACAGGAGAAGTAGGAAATATTCTTCTAGCCAGCAACGTGGAACTCACTAGTGTGAAAATCCTCTTCCCTATGACAATACTGTACTAACTCATGCCACAAAAGGATCGGTTTCAACAACAACAATTAAGCTTTTACGGGATTGATTACATGGATTCTTTTGTTTTCATTAGGTTTGATCATTTGCCATGTCAACAGTTACTGTTTTATTTCAACACGGTCTTTCTCCTCCTCTTTTAACATAATCACGGTACAGACAAAAGGATAAATTTTCCACAGAAAATATACGCTTGCTGTGACTGATAAATGAACGAGACACCCCTAATTCGACTTTGACTCATCTCATTCCAGCTCCTTACATTTAGTTTGTTAAACCATCTTAGTTGGACATAAGAAACACGTAAGTTTGGGGCTGCATTGCTCATGAAAGCTTGTTAAGTGGCACTTCTAAAAATTTTACCGAAACCATACCCCAAGGTAATTGTATCGGGACTATTAAGGCAATGACGGATCCCTTTTGTTTTTTCCTTTTTGACAGAAAAAGACCAGGTAAATGAAGAGCTATTTTTATCTTGGGTATTTAAGAAAATCATTAGCATGCATTCAGATTTCGATTTTCCACGTGTTTGGGGCCACAGTTTTATCGTTCTCTCAAGTAAAGCTACGATTGGGAGAAATACTATGCGTGTTGACTGAATATAATAATGCATTGCATGTGAGATTAAACAAAGGAAGGCAATGAACTGTGGAAGAATAGTATAAGAGCACAGTACGCGATTGCTTTCCTCCCTGTCCAGAGGGTCGACTCACAAGTTGAAGGTCGTGTGTTCGATGCCCTGGGGGCTGCCTTTGGCTTCAGTCTCTCCATTGTATAATAAAGAAAGAGAATAACATGAGATGCCTGACTGAAAAGGAGAAACGTGAGAAATGAACAAAAAGATTGCCATTGGCAAGAGGATTAGTAAATGGAAAACAAAAAACCAAACTACATGGAATTTTTGCATCAAGTACAGACTCACCTTGTGGAACACTCAATATTAATCTCAAGATGAATAACGAATGACTTCGTCAGAAGCTAGGCTTCCCTGCCAGCTGTTAGCTGAAGTAATGGGGTCCCAGTTCCACTCTACTTTAAAGAAGAATAAAAAAATATTTAAACTGGTTCTCAAACTTTCAGTAAGCAATGCACCGATGACTTTGCCTTCACATACAGAGCGCCTTCTTGGGTCAGGCATGAAGGATTGCACCTTCAAGCACTGACATACACCAGCAAGTCTGCATTTATCAAAGCAAGCAAGCTCCAAAAGACATACAGCCTAAACAGGACCCAGAAAATTTTAGAGAGTTTCGAGATCGTTTTATGCTAAAGCAGATATCTAAGAGACCTGAACCAGCTCGGTACTGAAACCAGAAAGCAACCGGACTTGAACCAGCTAGTTAAAGTATCTGCTTTTACTGGTACAGCACGAGAATTCTTGTGATGCATATGTTATAGTTTAGGAGAACCTTGATTATATCTTGAGATACAATACTAAAATTATTTCAATAAATAGCTGAAATTTTTTAAACAAATCAAAAAATTGGAAAAGAGGAAAATGCATAACAACAAACTGAAGTACCTGAATCCCTAACATCAATATGCGTGTCTAGAAATAGCTATAGGACCAACAACCTGCTTTTCAGCAACCGGTTTATCGGGCAGAGTTTTAACAGACTTCCACACTACGTGAAGATAACTCTACTGCAAATAAATTAAGGAAACTTTTATTTTCTTCAATTTCATTTGTTTACAATTCACAAGTTCTCTCACAAATAAATCATATGAGCTGACGAAAAGAAGCATCTCGAGATGATTCCTCTGGCATACATGTTCTGGAAGTTTCTCCGATATATAAGCAAAAAATTTATGACCCCTCTAGGGAAATGTGCATATCAGCAGATAACAATCATCTACTCTAGAAGTCCACGCTGCTTAAACACGTCAAACATTGTGGCACCAATCTTGGCTGGTGACTCAACTACGGTCACACCTGCTGCTCTAAGGGTCTTGATCTTGTCTTGAGCTGTGCCCTTTCCACCGGAAACGATTGCTGCATTATAGAAAACATGAATTAATAAAAGATTCATATTTATTTACATCATTATGAGCGTATTGGTCATATACAAAAGAAATAGTGGACTCAATCCGTTGAAAAACCCCTTTCATGTGCTTTCTACTTAAAAATAGACAATTACCGAACAGTTGCTACGTGAGACTTATGGTTAGTTCGTTAATATTTTATCAATGAATCAATGTAGAAATTCCATGAAGCGCACGCTTATGCGTCCAGAGAACTTCTTAACCTTTCCACAAACCCTGCATGTCATAAAAGGATTTCATCTTTAGTTATGACAGTTGGAAGGTAAAGTACCCTCCAAAGACAAGGAACCATAACATATATGACATGGGCGCTCCTACGCTAGCATACCTGCGGCATCATGTCAAACCAGATAATAAACACTCGATTCTTGTATAAAAGAACTAACTTTTTGCAACCAAATATTTAAGCTGATATTATCTTGTGACGAATGTAAAAAGTATCTTTGCTGTTTATAATTTTATATATTCCCCACACATCTGAGATATGCTTTAGAGTTCTGGGCAGAAGATTTTGCAGGATGCAGCATGAATCTGCAGTCTGTCGTGCATTTTTCTATCATGGATCAAGCCTCTTTTTATCTACTCATGACAGTATTGCCAGCCATGCTCGATTAGGACTCCAACTCCACCATAGTTGGCACAATCTAGACAACTCCCAGCGATGACAATTTACAAGATGAACCAAGGTGTAGTCTTTAGTCTTCACCTTGCACAGTTCATCCTTTTTCCATTAAAAAGTGAAGCTTACAGTACACACATCATTGGAATTCTGATTCCTAGTAACTTGCTGGCCCTTGAAAGCCATTACACCAATTATTCAGGTAACCCATTTTCAGTCATCCACACAATACTGAACATAGAAAAGCATTACCAGCAAAATGAGACACCTTAAAACCTCAGAAATAAAACGAGGCTTCCAGCAATGAGACCCGCATTGAAAATTCCAACAAAATAGTCCGGAAGTTGAACTAAAATTAGAAGTTTTCATGGAAAATTAACGTCACTCAATCAAAATGCCTAGGTAGTCGGGACTGAAAAATCAAATGCTATGATTTCAACAGGAAAAGAATAATTACCTCCAGCATGACCCATGCGACGACCTGGAGGTGCAGTAAGGCCGGCTATGAATGCAACAACTGGTTTTTCAGTTCCACTCTCCTGCAACACAGGACACAATGTGATACATCTGTTTTCTTCACGTTCATCAATAAGCACCAATAGATGCACCATATACATCAAAAGGAAACGCTAAAAGATTCTAAAAACTGTACAAAGTCTGATAGATTTTCAAAATTGTACGTCTTCCGAAAAGGCAAAACTCTAAGCTGACTATCCCAACAACTCGCTCAACTCAACGATTTTTCCAACCATTCAAAAACCCTCTGATTTTAGTTCAGATCATACTACCAAACAGAAATAAGTGATAATACAATATGTGGAAAAGCAGCATACCAAGAGCAAGGAAATTGAGATCACATGCAAATGAAATTGAAAAAAAGAAGAGAAAACATCTATGCTTTTTGAAGTCCGGCCACCTTTCATTGCAGGTTCATTCCTTATTAATAAGTAGCATATGATAGAAAATTTGAGTATCAAGATGATTTGCTATAAACAGTGTTGATAGGATCTTGTATACAAACCAAAGCACCTTGATTAAGGCAGCAGCATCTTCTTCTGCAGTTCCTCCAATCTCTCCTATCAAGACAATGCCTGGATAAAATAATGATTGCACTAATGAGAAGCATCTACCGGATTTTATGGCTCTGAAAAGTTAACCAAGTTAGTCTTTTGGATTTCTCAAGAAATGGTATCCACTGATATATCTGGTCAGAGAACATAAAGTTCATGCAACAAAGTTAATATCATTGGGAGTAGAAAGTTATTTCACCAAGATGGTACCAGTAACTAGATATTTCCCTCCAAGTTGTAGCCTTGTAGGATTATAAACTAGAAATGCACGCAGCATGACCAATGCACAGGAAGCCCAACTTTGATATCAAATGTCAGATACACAACAAACCTTTTCCCACACTAGGTCGGGTCAGCTACATGGATTCCTTGATGCAATAAAGCTCAATCTTGTGCCGTATTAGTCATCAATTTAAAAAAATCTATCATATTTAATAGTTTCCCTCTAACATTTCATGGTCCTTCCTCTCCCTCTTTTAATGTGTTTATTGTTTAGTTTCTCACACCTCAGTCCTCAGGAGAGCTTCATTTGATCGCCTTTTTACATGTCCAAACTATCTCAATTCTCAAGTGTGTCTCTCTCAACATATCTTCTATTAGTTCTACCTCAACATATTCATTATGTTATTCACCCATAATGCTACAACAAACTTTTCAACTAATTATTCACCCACAAGTATTGCACGTGTAATAAAACAAAAGCATTTGTTGCTGCTGTGCAGGTTGCCCTTCTACATGCAATAAAGAGAGCATTCCATAAACAAGTATGTCTGAACGGTAATATCACAAGATGAATCATGGCTTAGATATCCTTGTACTCCATATTTTATTGCGGAGGTGCTGGTACTGCCCTAAAGTTTTCTTTCTTTCTTTATTTTTGGCTCACAACCCTCAGTTAATGATCTTAGCCTAAGTCTTAGTTGGTATAGTTGTGGATTCTCCAGAACATCAACGCCATTTAATAGATGCCTATGTGACGCACAATAGTAGCATGTATGAAGCCTAGGTGTAGCCTAGCATCAATCACCACATAGCTCATGTATAAATTGCTGCAGGGTTGAGATCATTAACTAGCCTCAAGATCATCTTCATCTTGGTCATTGCAGGGTTTAAACTGTTTGTTGATGATTGTGAAGCATGTAATGTTCAACTGCTAACATGGCACATGATAGGGCTCTGTGGAAACAAAGAATCCATGTAGCTGACCCAGTCTAGTATGGAAAAGGGCTTAGTTGTTGTCGTTGTTGTATTGTGAAGCATGTACACACCTAGAATTACAACTTTCATGATAAACTACCATGACCATGCTTAGTCTAACGTTCCAACTTGTGAAGGGTAGCATTTGCCAGTACAAGGCTCACAAGGTATCCATCCATCGTGCTCCCTTTCTCGTTCTTATATTGTAGAAGTATGTACCAGCATGCTATTGTTAATATGCACCTTGCGTTTTTATAAAAACATAACAAACACAATAAATTTTCAAAGCAACTTAGAATGGGATTTCTCATGGCTTCTCCTAAGATGAGAGAATACAACCTTTGTCTGCAGTACGGTAGCTTGTTTATTTTGATTGTTGTCTCCAAAAAACTACTTGAGGAGTGGGCAGCTCCACCCATGTGAGTAGGACAAGAGAGGTACCGTAACTTACTGATACAGTGATGAACTATTTTAATACATATATGTATAGGTCATATGCTTTTCATACATATTTATGCTTGTTACTCCCATCAACTGCTCAAACCCATGATTTTGGTTGTGCCTATATTTGAGATTACGATGATACGTACCCCACAATAAAAATAAACAACAGAGATGATTATGATGGTTTTGACACCTAAAGAAATGACCAAATGGATGAAGACCATAAACGTGACCTTGTTGTTTCGGATTAAATGCAGCAGCGACCTGAGATAGATCAGAATTGTGACTAGGAAACCATGTACTAACCCCAGACAGTGTGGTCTTGATTGATTGTTACATAGCTGAAAATACATTTTCATGCCCTGTTATATATAAGATTGTGTCCTTGCACCCATGGTTTTAGAAGTTGCTGTCTTGTATCCTAACATCCATACCCATGTGACGTAGCTGCAACACTGCAACTGTTTTTTTAGCGTATTTCTTGCATACAGCATTCTTTTAACCATCTTTACAAAATATGTTTAGTTCTGTTCTGTTTCCTATTTCATTCAACTGTGAACTCCTGGCGTACGGATTCCTACAAAGTCAAAGAGCCTAAGCTTCCTTAGTCCCTTCCCTAGGTGGGACTGCTTTTCCCCACAGACGAACTTGTACCAAGTACTTACAACAAATGCCAAAACTCAATTGATGTATACTTACCATTACTATTAACTAGTTAATGTATAGGGCATTCTACTTTGACTCTACCGTTCGAATATTTCAAGAAATCTCAGATTTTTCTGCCACATATATATATATATATAGTTTATCTATTTAGAGTAGCTCTAAAGAAATGGTAACCTACATCCAATGCAATTACTTAAATTTCAGTACTCTTGAAAATCACAATTTTCATGTCTGAACCAATCATGCAGACGTGCACAATCGTTGCATTAAGAAACAAAAGCATGCTGTGCATCAGAGAACCCTACCAGTGAGCTAACACTTTGGGTGCATATGACATCTTGAATTCTGAATAGTTAAACTCAATCAATAGCACAATATACCTAAACTGAAACCTAGAAGCACCATGGAAGTATAATCATGTAAAAAAAAGATCCAATGTATTTAATTTACAAACTTTGAGCACAACGGCAAAAGAAAGAAGTGACAAGCATCCACCTTCAGTCTGAGGATCATCAATGAACTTCGTCAGGCAATCGACAAAATTTGTCCCATTAAAAGGATCTCCTCCTATACCCACACAAGTTGATTGTCCTAGGCCCACAGCAGTTGTTTGGAAAACCTAACACCATATGACAAGAGTTCAAGTATTGTAATTGAAGAAGTGAACCATTAACTTGGGAGAGATAATACCGCTTCATAGGTTAAGGTCCCAGATCGAGAAACAATGCCCACACGCCCAGGTTTATGAATATAGCCAGGCATAATGCCTATTTTGCATTCTCCAGGCTTGATAATACCAGGGCAGTTTGGTCCAATCAATCTGGTCTTGGATTGCTTGTTCAAAGCAGCCTTTACTCGCACCTGTCATTGTTATCTCTTTCAATATCTTCTGATGAACAAATAGCATAATAAGCAAACCTATGTAAATTATAATGATAACAACAACAACAACAACAACTAAGCCTTTTTCCATACTAGATGGGGTCGGCTACATGGATTCTTTGTTTCTACAAAGCACTATCATAATTTGTAAAAACCATGATAAATAAGTCCGATAAAGTTTTACATTGGCTGTGGGAAGCCTAACACAACCCCCCTCCTTTATTCGGGCTTGGGACCGGCCATGCAAGGGTGATCCCTTATTTATGTGGAGTTCGTGAATTATGATGATAAACATGCGAATAAATACTTTAAAACTTACTAAGTAAACACATCCTCAACTGCCGTTCAAGGGATAGTATATGACCATGCTCAGTCAGATGTCAGTATTGTATCCTCCTTGATGCAGAATATTTGTGGACTTATATTATAACCAAGCCTAATTCCTTTCTTTTTAACATCTAACATCATGTAACCAATTATCCACAGGAAGTAATTTAGCACATATTTCTCTAAGTTTGCCCTTAAATTCCACAAACAATTTCGTTTTTGCACAAGAGAAGTGCTGTATCAATAGTTTCCTGTATTTATATGCAAGAAATTTTCCAATGAAAGGGTCAGGAATGTTATTAGCCATGATTTTCTCCAGAAGGCTATTTTACAAGATACTGAAGAGGGGAACCACCATGATGCAACCAGACACGCCCTCATGTCAATAAATCTAACCTTAGAGAAGAAGAATAAATGCAAACATGTGGTTGTTGTTTTGGATTATCTGTGATTCTATAAGAATGTCACCCAAGAAAATCTTCATTTTATCAGAATTTCCAAACATAAACTGATATCTTATGATTCTCACATCCCATCAGATAAGAGAAACCAATGGGATATTTCAACTATACCAACCTATATCTAATTCTTAAATTTCAAAAACAGAAAATGAAGCAAGAATTGGGATATTTCAACTATACCAAACTATATCTAATTCTTAAATTTCAAAAACAGAAAATGAAGCAAGAATTGCAAAAATCATAACTCACCATATCATGCTGAGGGATTCCCTCTGTGATGCAGACAACCAAATCTAACTCGGCTTCCATGGACTCCAAAATAGCAGCTGCAGCAAATGGTGGAGGAACATAAATAACAGAAGCATTGGCCTTTGTTTCAGCCTTTGCTTCTGCAACTGTATTGAAAACAGGAAGCCCAAGATGTTCGGTTCCACCCTTTTTAGGGGTCACCCCTCCAACCTGATTAAGACACAGACTAATTGAGCTAAACAATTACAGATAGTAACATAACAATTTACAAAATACCTAATATGGAAAATAAGAAGTCAAAGTGAAATCAAATTCCAGTACGATGATAGCACTTGCAGGTTTAAGTCATATGCTAGAACAAGAGATAACGGAAGGTGGGAGAACAAACGATTGTAAGAGCTGGTAGCTTGGTTTTAAGGTGGTCGACTATGGGTGGGGGTTGGTTGGTAGTTGTGACAACTGGAGTTGCCTCTTCACTTCCTTCATTAGAGTTCTTGTATGAACCGATGATGGAAAAACCACTGTTGTAAGGCATTTTCAATTTTTCTCTGTCACACGTCTCTTTCTTTGTAACTCAGAGGAACTAGCCGCATCCTACCCAAAACTCAGACTGCCCAACATCTGACCTCAGAAATTCATGCTTCTTAATAGAAAGCTCCTATGGCTAGCACAATTCTGTCCGTGCTTCTAAAGGTAGATAAAGGTTCCTCCAATCCATAGTTAAATGCAATGAAGACCATTAAAACAACAAGCATTCCATGGATGAAAATCAAAGAACTGGATATAACTGGTTGACTCAACTATTTGGGATAAAGGTTTATAATGCAAATAACACAGCAGAGTTCATGCTAATAACTTATGAAGCAATGTCACATAGGTGCAGGTGAGCGTGGCACAATACAACAATTTAAAGAACATGGATGCAGAGGCATAGGAATGAATAAAGATTCAAGTATAAAAATATAAACATACATACATATACAAATATATAGAAGGGACAGAGTGTAAACATCTCTCTCTCTCTCTAACAAGAAGGCATGTAAACTGTGTCACTGAAAATATACGAAATGACTAGTTGTTTATCAATTATGTCAATGTAGACAGCCGGTTCTAAACTGATCCGGTGGTTCCAACTAGAACCTAGCAGGGCCAAGAACCTGCTGGAACCGAAACTGAGGACCACCCAGTTTGGTTACGGTTCCGCGAACGGTTGGTTCCAGAATTTTTTTCATTAAAATCTTTTAATGTTTTTATAGGTTTTCATTGGTTTAAGACTCAAACTGGAACCACTCTATAACCGATGGTTCTGAAACTGTAATGGAACTGGTCCTGCGCCAGTTTGGTTATGGTTTCAAGTTTCACGGTAACATCATGTCTATGTCAATGTTTCCTTTGCAAAACCTAAATCAAAATAAAGCCTTCTCCCACACTAACCCAAGATGACTACATGGAGTCTTAGTTGCTATTATGATTGATGTTGTGTACATTAACATTTAACTCCAAAAGAAATTGGATCATGTATTATTATTTTTTTCAACACTTTTGATGCCTCCTTATAGCTCTTTTAAAGTGTTGAACATTAAGTTTCTCATACATTCTCATTGGAGCTAATTGGCACCTCTCAAAATGTTCAAACCACCTTAAATGTGTTTCTTTTTCTGTAAGAATGTCTCTTATTTTATTTTTGTTGGTGTCACGTTAATTTTATTTCTAATGGCCTCATTATGGATCATTTTTTCCGTATGCTCAAACATCTGCTTGTCAAGGTCGCTTTCCAGATCATAAGATGGGATATCTTACAGTATCCCAATGATCCACCCCCTCAAGTTTCATTTGTAAGATCCCAAATCATATGATGGCAATGGGATCTGGACTTTCGTCGTAATCCATAGGAGAATGATCTAAGGATCCCATATCTGATATAAAAAATCATTTAACAAGCCCTAAAACCAAAAGGAGTTTTTTTTTAATCCTACTACCACACCTCGTGGCCTCCCCTGAATTTGGGAAATACGAGAAGTGTCCAGATATTTTTGAAAAGCAAAGGAAAGAATGGTCTACTTTCCGATCCTTACCTTTTCTTTGTGCTTCTATCTTATTGAAGAAGTATTTCTTTTCTGGTAACAATGTAAGTATACTTGAGATGCCGAAGATGGCTTAGTTGTTATGTACGTCAATGAAAACATCTTATTCATATATTTCTTTAAGTGTTGTTAAAAAGTTAAAAAGTTAATGTTTTATTTATCATGCACTTGGATTAGACATTGAAGAATAGCAAAGTTCTTATCTCTAAAATTTCTGTAAATGGTGGGTTGTAATCGCATGCCTTGACGTATGTAATCATGCTCTCTTGTTTCTAAATCTGTACATATCATAGACTTGGTAATCTTCTATTATTGCTTGATCTAGTTTGAGGTTAATCTTCTCATCTGGATATGCTTGTCAAATATACTTGTTTTCAATGTATTTATTGCACATGCAATTCTTTCTGCAATTTATAGTAGTTTCATTCATGACATTTTTTAAAATTTTAGTCAGGCAACTTACTAATTTCACGTTTAGTTTGTAAGACTATCATGTCCTACCCTTTATATATGTTTCTTTTCCTATTCCCGTTCTTTTGAAGTTCATAGTTTCCGGTTTCATTTAGTCTTGGATATACATTTTCGGCACTATGTTGAATACACCATTTGCTTGTTGTCTTTAGTATAAAGATTTCAATATCTTTTATTGACCTCAATCTACATAGTCATTTTAAATTGAGTAATTATGTTATGAGATAGTTAAATTATCTTTATTTGAATATTTGAATAAATATACTTAACCTAGTCCCCGCAACCCCAGGAAAATAATCAAGGCTCCACCTGTGCAAGCAGCTTCTTCATCGAGACCTTCAACAACCGCCCATTCAGTAGTGTCACTAAATCCTAGACCCTCCCTGTCATAGTCTCCCTATAGTTGATGACAGCCTTTGAGAAAGCCCAAATATTAACCCCAAATAAAATGTGAAGGGCATATTATTTGGGATTTCATGGAAGCATCACTCTCCGATGGGCAACAAGAAAATGGCAACATTACCTCGTGTAATAGAGCTCCTAATTAAGTGCAAGGGCCAAGAAATATCTCACTATCAGTATCCTCCTCTCTTTTTTCTCCCATTTCATCATTTGCTTCATCATCACTTCCTTTGTGGAGATATTACACTTTGAACTTTTGAATTCATAGTGAAGAACTGTAATTTTTACTTTTTGCCCTCATTTTTTTTCTTCCTTGGCTTGGAATTCCTTGGGGATTCCCAATTGGTGCTGAATAATTCTTGTTTCTTATGCATAGAATTTGCTGTTAGGATTACCTTGCTGACTTTTCAACAGAATTTGGATATTATAGTTTTCCTGACTGTGATGCTTTAATATTTGTGGTCTTCTTGTGGAATATCTTCTCTTAGATATGAACTTCATGAAACAAAAATGAATTTGATCATATTAGCCCATTAGGAAACATTATGAGAATATAAACACATGTTGAAGATATCAATCATATCATTTTCTATGTATATATAACTGTAACAAAATGAGGGAAAATTGATGAAGGTGGTTTGGACACGTAGAAAGGCAACCAAAGGAAGCTCCAATAAGGTGTGAGAAATTAGATGATGAAAATGTTAAAAGATGAAAACGAAGATCACAAAAGTTTTGTGAAGGAAACAATAAAGAATGATCTAGCTTTAGTTGAGTTAACTGTTATTATCACACATGATTGAGCTTTATAAAAACAAAAAATCTATGTAGCCGACCCTATCTAGTATGAGAAAAGGCTTATTTGTTGTTATCATTGTACATCTAATTGTAACAAAAATAGAGTTAAGGTAGGATAGTAAGAACCCAATCAAATTCCCAAGATCCTCGATCCTAATAACCTTATGCAATCTTAGGTAGGATTTGCGGTATTTATAAGCTCGTCACATGTCCACCTCAACATCGTCTTAGTCATTTGGTATATCCTACATACGTTGACATTTGACTGTTCAACTTCAACACACATCACCAGTCACCTACAATGCATTTGCTATTACTACAGATTTATAATATTTTCCTTTCAGAAACCTCTCTATTTTAGGCACTTAGATAACCTACATTGATTCTACAGGTGAGATCTCCATCAATTTTCATCATTTTTGAAGATTGAACTGAAGTACTTTGAGTCTTCTTCCTTAGGAGTGCAATATGTAATGCCTACATCACCAAAATATCAAACTTACATTCACATATTCAATCTTTGTTCTATTAAGTTGAAATCCCTCTGTTTCAAAGGTTTTTCAATGCACTTCGAGTTTTTCATGAACTTTTGTTCGACTAGCAACTCTTCTGCAAGTTACACACCAAAGCACTCATCTTGAGTGCTCATGAGTTCAGATATAACCAAAGTAAAGAGATAATGCCTTATTGCTGACCCTTTGCATGATTCAACAATAATCCGTCATTAAGATTCTCCAAAGATTATCTCTTGGTACTATGGTATATAATTCTTAGCTTAAGCCTCTACCACTTACTAGACACCAAAGCTATAGGGATTTTAGCTCAAATCTCTCCAAGACAGCTAAAACATTGAGTTTAAACTTTAAAACGTGAATACCAGTGCCATACGAGGTGTTCAGCACTAAGGTAATTAAAGAGGAATACAAATTCATTCTCCTTGCTTAAAAAATTGATAGGAAGAAACTGAAACTTTCTAGAAAAATAAACGTACATCTCATAATTTTCATTTGAAATGATCTTCAAAAATACTACAAAACGAAAATATTCATAAAATAGTTTTATGACAAATAAATGATGAATTAAAACTATGGAATTAACCCCTTGCTTTTCAACATGAATTTTTCTGTTCCTGCCATACATGGAGTACTTTATGGCATTAAGTACCAGAAATCATGGTTAATCCACCTGGAATTTATCCTGTCAGAGGTGAGTGAGGCAACCTTTCCGGAAACATTCATCAAGAGTAGTAAATAACAAATAGTGCTGAAGATTGAAGAGATTCCTAGTTGGTGGACGAAACAGCAATCACCTGATTGACAACTGAAGTATTCAACGCACTCCAATCAAATCAATGTTGCCGGAGGAAATGAAAAACAGGAACACGAGACATCCTTTCCTTCACTAAGGATGGAAAAACGTCAAAGGAGCACTGCCTAATACATCATTGCAAGGCACATTACCACGCTAGTGGTGAGCTGTTTTCGCCCAGACCAGACTTAAAGTGAAACTGATATTCCGTTTGCTCAGGGGATATTAGCCTCAATTGTGACCATTTCATTTCAGATGAATTAAAAGGAATAAATGCACACACTATGTCAGCTCGGATCGTGAGGGTGCATTCATAAGAATTAGGCTAATCAAAAGAACAACAATGAAAATGCCAAGAAAAAAATATAGACAAGACATGAACATGAAAATGAACGAGGATTTTCCAATTCAGACATGACCAAGCACTTAAGTCCAAACAATTCTTCCCAACTAACAAACTCAATCGAACAGAGATACCCAAAAGAACCTTAAAAATCAAAATCAAGACCAAATATCAGCGATCGAATCACAAGGAACCAAGTCAATCCAGACGATCATGACAGAGAGAGATTGAACAGACCATCTTGGTACCGTACTCGATGGCCTGCTCGGTGTGGAAGGTGCCGTTCTTGCCAGTGATCCCCTGGCAGATGACGCGGGTGTTCTTGTCCACGAAGACCGCCGGAGGAGAAGATGGAGCGGCTGAGAAACGCCGATTGTGGGGGTAGACTGCAGCGGAGGAGGCGAGAGCTAGGGCCTCTTCCCTTCCTCCTCCACCTCTTCGGCATAGGCTCGCCCCGAACCTCGACGTCGACGCAAGCCCTAACCCTAGGAATCTGCTATACTGCCGCGCCATTCCTCTGTGTGTGTGTGTGCTTGGGGAATCGGTCGAGAGAGGAACGTCAGGAAGAACGCAGCGAGGAAGCGAAAGTGGGAAAATGGGAAGTGAGACTTTTCAAACCCTCAATCTTGTCCTATGTGTTTGATTCGTGAGCATCATCAGGACTCCACGGAAATCGGAGTACTCTGCAGCTGATTCGGATCTTGCATAATCGAATCTGGGTTCTGATAGCAAAATCAAGAACTGGATCTAACCTGATTACATGATCAGGTTCTGCACTTGTTTGCATATGTAATGTAAACAGCCTTATCGGGCTTGGGATCCATTGGATTAGGACTTGGATATGGGATCAATTCTCCCAGAATCTGATTATCAACTGAATACTCTTCTGTATACGGACGGCATTTGACTCGTTGGAATCAGATTGTGGTCAGATTCCAGATTGAATCGAACCCGTTTGGTATCCCAACACATAAGTGCTAAAATTATATAATCCAATAAAAATAAAATCTGTTTTATTTTATTGACACCCTATGAAGTACGAAAACTTTTCTTAGGAAACGTTTTCCCTTTCCATACATATCTGAAACCTGAAACTTCACGGAAACGTCACCTAAACATTTTCTTAGAGTTTCTTGTTTTTGGAAAGCGTTTTCCCAGAGTTTTCACTTCTGAAAAATCTTTTTTCTTTAAAACTGAAAAGATAGAGATTCAACCATCAAACTCTGTCCGTTTCAATCTAAAACTCTACCACCGTCACCATCTTTCTTTTTTTTGCTTTAGTCTTTGCTTAGCCAGACAATCAAACCTCTCTCTCTCTCTTTCTCTCTCTCTCTCACACACACTTTCAATCCAAAACCTTCTCACCCTCCTTTGGTGAACATAAATTTAGCAATAATTACGTTTGAATTTTTGGGAACTTTGAATGACATGAAAAGATAATAAAAATAAGAAAGTTTTTTAAGAGGAGATAGGATAGTTCTTTACCAGCTCTTTTTTGCGTATCAAGCTCATGACCTCCAACTTGTGAGTTGACCGACCCCTTAGCCAGGTGAGCTACTTCTTGTTATGCAAATTGTTAGAGATGTCAATATGGCCCAGGTCAGTCTTGATGGGCCGAGAAAAATATGACCGGGTCGAGCTAGATTTTGTCTCGGCATATAAAATGCCCGACCCATATAAATAAATATAGAAATAATTAAATAAATATTATATATAGGTATATAATATATATATATATATATATATATATATATCATATATATGTACTATATATATATATATATACTATATATAGCTTTTTTATTACATGTATATATATATATATATATGAATGTATATGTATACACACATATATAAAGTCTTTTATTATATATGTGTGTGTATATATATATATATATATGTATATACATAGTTTTTTTATTATAGTTAAGTTTAGATTTTAAGTAGATATGAATCGGGTCTTATAGACCTGTGGCCCTACAAGCCCAGCCTGGCCCATTTGACATCTCTACAAATTGCATAATTTTTCATAAAGAAAACTATGGTGCTCTTTACATGGCAAACAATGAGGATGGTGCGTGCTTTTTACATATAGGCATGCAAGTTGGCGTTGGTTAGATCCTCCTGGACACCTAGACAATGGCTGGTTCCAAAAAAACCTGTGTGGTTTTTACCGAAACCAAATCGGGCTAGGAACTGATTGGAATTAGAACTGTTGAAACTGGAGAGGATCGAGTTCGGTTCTAGCTCTAGCTTCTATGGAACCAGAACCAGCGGTTTGAAACCGTCGATTCCATAATTTGTTATTTTTTTTGTCAAATTTCGAAAAAAAAATCAATTATGTAAAGCTTAGTATCTAAACTGGAACCGAATATTCCAAACCAATACCCAAACCAATTAAGTTGTAGTTCTTAATTCCAGGCAAACCCAAACCGGTCATTTTTATACACATCCAACGATACCGATCTTGGAGCCTACAATTTGAAGGTTTCCTTTAGCAATCCCCTTAGCCAGGAGAGCTGTAGCTTCTTGTGAAAGTTCTTGTTACTGTCATGGATGTAAATGGTTGCTTCATATCCAGAATCCAATTAGTTAGATATGGCGAGAAAAGCTGGACTCACATTAGTTCAATTTGGATTTTGGTTGCCAATATTTATCCAATCTGAGCCTTCATCCCATTTGGGAGTCATTTGACATAGAACTCATTGAAGCTGATCCCAGTTAGGTAAGATCGATCAACTCAGAATGAATTCTGTTTGAGAAAAAATTGTATCTGTTCGTGGTGGGTCAAGTTGGCTAGGTGAGATGGCTTAAAGATCTTCAATTAATTAAAATATAAATTACTCCTCTATTTCCTTAAAAAGCAATTCATGGTGGGCAAAAGGAGAGAGAGTACTTGTGAAGTTTATACTGCTGATAACGAGAAGAGGCATCAGTCAACGTGGGACGTAGGAAATGACGTAGATTGCATCCAGATACTAATTCATTTGGTTTTGCTTTGGACATTTTCCAACTTCTCGATCCAGTCCAAAATCCATTTTCCATACATTAAGATGAGGTAGTTCTCTGTGTGTGTGCGTGTGCACAGAGAAAGAGAAAGAGACAGAGAGGGGTGGATGGATCGGAGTATGTGTGAGAGCATGCACTAGCTGCTGTCATCTAAGTTAAATATTGATGCAACCTTACTGTTTAAGGTGAACTCATATATTTATGCTAATCAAAACAATGCAATGAAGAGGAGAAAAGAAGAAACAAAGGAAAGGTTTTACATACACCTTGGCATATATAAGTAAGGTAGTTTTAGAAGAATTTTTTCATTTTTCATCCGTTTCTTTTCGTGGCGGCATTTCTCCGCTCCTGTCACCTGCTTCCTGTTACTAATGGGTTGATATAAGACTGATCGCTACCGCATTAATTCTCCACTATTCTCCACTAATCCTTCCATTTTCAGGTCCTTCGGATATTCAGATTTCTTTTCTCCTGAAGTATTCTGTATCGACATCATTTTCGTCCAGCATCTTTACCCACTATTCGCCATTAATCCTTCCATTGTCAGGTCCTTTTAAGTTTGCATCAGGTCCATTAAGCAAAACGCCGTGTGTTGTACGCGCGCTTGTAAAGGCTTCTCTCAATCACGTAGTGCCAAAGTCCGGATAATTTTGTCACGGGGCTAGCCACTTGCAGAAAGATTGATTTTTATGATGAAGAAACTTAAACAAAGGGATGATATTTATAAAAAATCATCAGCCTGGAAACAGATGTTCAAGCCAAACAAGCCATGTGGGCGTTTGCGTGGTTTGACAAGAAAGACAACCGGAATTCACGAGGCCACGGCGGCCAATAAGCAAGCAAGAATACAGAGAATCATGAAGCAGCATATGCCATGATCCACTCCATCCTCGCTAGCAATTTTGGCTGGTTGCCAGCCGTTTGATCGCCACCCAGTGACAAACGTAATCTCAAATTTTCTGAACACGGAAAATACGTACAGTCCATGGTCTAAATCGTAGAATATTAACGTCTGAGGTCTTCGAAGGTTCTAGTTATAGTTAGACGACTGCAATACGATTGCAGCTTAGGAAAATCTATTGGACTTCTTCCCCACGTTATTGACGCCATTATTTAGATCCGCCATTGACGCCACCGCTCACGTTAAAATCCGACTCCATATCTGTAAAGAAAAATGAAATTCATTGTTTTGGAACTGCGCAATAAAGATGATGAGAAATGATCTACACACATTCTTCCTCTGTGGTGCAACTCCTTGCTGAAATCACTCACGCGGCCAATCAATCTCTTGTCAACAGCAAACAAGATTGACCTACGAGGTTTAGAACCAATCACATATCCAAAACCAATCATATCTTCATTTTCCATTTTAAACAATCAAGCCCAAATACAACATTACATACATCAATTACATATATCAAATAAGAAACCACTAAAGAGCAACTCATACATACATGCATACATACATACACTCGAAACCCTGGTAAGTAAATGAGAATGCACAGGCAACCAAAATAAACACCATGAAGAAATTAAGAGAAAGTCATGCAGACTAGCATCAAACAAGTTCGTAAAAGGGAACTGTGAGGGTCAGCAACACTGGCCACCCTCCTTGGAAGTGCATTCGGGTTCCTTATTCTTGAAAAAGGCCTTGGTTCCAAACAGCCAATAGCCTACGCCATGCCCAACAACAGCCACAATCAGCACTCCAATATTGAAAGACATGACTGCAAGCATCACACAGTATGCAAAGAAGACGCGAAAACCGTAGACGATGGCCTGCAAGAAACCCCCACAGACAGGGTTAGCAGAGTGCCGGCCGCATTTGTAGAAAGCAAGGAACTCGACCAAGACGGCAGCCAAGAAGGTGACGATCAAGGACAGTATATATTGGCCGAGGCTGGTTCCCGGCCAGTCTGCAAACAAAACCCACACGTCCTTTCCCCAATACAGAGCCATGTGCATGATCACCTTATTCTTGGTTGTGCTGTTGGTCATGTTCATCCCCTCCATCATTTGGCCTCTTCTCTCTCTCTCTCTCTGAGGAACGGCTAATAATATGAAGGGCAGAATGGTTTAAATAGTCTGCAACAACTTGGAATAAACAAAAACGTTTACAAGGAAAGTGGGTTTTAATTCTCCGAGTTGTAGGTGTTGATTGTCATTATATATCGTATATCTAAATTAGTTTGATGCAGTAGGTTTATCATCTAGCTGGAAATTCCAAGCCTGAAATATAAACATTGACTCTGTGGAACATGGTGAGAAGTGAACAAGTAAATGTAGAAAAATAGACCTTCGGACCTACAAATGCGTGGCTATTTGGTAACCACAAAATAACCTCACTAATGACCCCGGCGCGCCATGAATTAACTTGCGTCTAGGGATGCCAATGGATCAAATTTAATTTGGATCGTGGTTTATCACATCTTATTGCTTAATTTGGATTTTATTAAGTAAACAATAGTTGTTCTAACCCCTTTGATGTGGTTAAGCCTTTTAGGTGAGTTACTAATTGAGAAAACACAAGATTATGGATTCAAATCAGAGAGAGAGAGAGAGAGAGAACTAAATTAATCTGAAAACTACACTTAATTGGGTGGATCTACAGAGCCCAAAACTCTTTAACCAAACCTGATGGAATTAATTGGATACTGGAATCGATTTCTGAATCTGCATAAATGGATTCGGATATATCCCATCCACTTGGATTTCTACTTGGGTTTAAGGCCACATAGCATTATTATTGGGGACCTCTAATGTGATATATACAATGTGAATGCCAGTAAGGGAGCGTCGTGATTCACGCCGTTTTGACATAGGGTGAGCAATTAAGGGGTGGATATGAGAGGAAACGATGCCGTAGAAGTTGTCGTGCAGGTGACGTACTCCAAACTGCATTAAGAAGCATGCCATCCGTCTTCGTGGGCGGCACCACCAGTTAGGTTGCGTGTTTGACTTTCTCAAACACAAAGCAAACATACTATTTTTTTAGAGGCGTCGTTTACATGTATATTTATGTTAAAAAACAGATTTATGTATATACTCTTCCTTGTATATTTATATTAAAAAACCGATTTATGTATATACCCTTCCTTGTATATTTATATTAGAAAAACGATTTATGTATATACTCTTCCTTGTATACCTACCATGTTGTAACATACCATATAAGCCTTTCGTCAGTATTTTTGGTCGAGCAATTTGATGGAAGTTAACCGGCGTGTTTAAGTGGATCAATGGAACTGTTAAAATATGGGAGTTAAGTGGCACGACTATACTTTTCTTGGTGAAATTAGGACGTTCATATACTCAGCAACACAGGATTTTAAATCACGAAATGGAATTGCTATGCGACTTGCCGTTGAAAAGCTTACATACGAAGGATAACGCAGCCGTTATTTTGCTTGAATACTTCCACCGATCATACGCATGGCCCAGGAGAGATCGAACCTGGGGCATCTCCAACCACCACGGTGGTGCGAGCCAACTATTCCTTTATAATGCAGCTATGAAACATACATATATATATATAAGGGTGGGACCTTGATTTATGGGAGGTTCATAAGAGGGTCGTTTGTATTATAGGGAAAAGCTTGGACCGGACGATATAGTTTTCTGACCAACCTTCATCAAACAGTTCTGTGATCGCCACCCTCATCTGTGTGTGTGCGCGCGCGCGACACCTTCCCACTCTGTCAATGACAAAGGTCCATCGGAGATTTTGGTGGGTAGGGAGATCCATGGACAAGCTTTAAAGATGGGTTTTCGACCAGTTGTATGTGCAGAATGTCTTGATGAAATGCCGAAGAGACATGAGGTGTCTTGGACCACCATGATCATCGGCTACATGAAGGGCACATCGACAAGGAACTCTATTATCATTATGTTGTGAACGAAGGTCGATGTGTGGCTAAAACCTAGCCGATGTCGACTTAGATCAGCTTTCACTAAGGTTCATAATACAACCAGCGAAAGCAAGGAAGAAAGAGTTGGCATGCAAGCAAAATACTTTAAATGAAGGCAAAAGATACTGAAAATACAAGAACACCGCGTATTCTTCTTACATGCTATAATTCAATTGGAAGTATATTAACAAAAGTTCTAGATACGGATCGTCTCCAACCTAACGAAAGCCCCAAACTAAACACTGAAACCTTCATATTGTCGATGCACGAGGCTTGATTACACAAACATAAAAGGTTCACAGTAGTTGGAGAGTTAGTCAGATATACGCAAAATATAAGTAGAAGAAGCTCTGCATCTATGGTCCTAATAAATTAAGCCGGATGTCATCTCCATGAAAGCCAGCTAACAGGTATTTGTGCTTGATGGCAGCTTAGGATCAGCCTCATCACAACATTCTATTCCCTGACGAGATCCTGCCTTGTAAAAACGCTTTTTAATGGAACTCTACCTTTCAACTCCAGTTAGCTAGAAACACGAACTCAATATCCTACCATAATATGCCACCCACTTATCTATACAAAACTATATGAAAGCCACACCTACACATAAATACATTTATATATATATATATATATATATATATATATATATATATATATATATATATATATATATATATATATATATATATATATATATATATATATATAATCTTGAGTGATTCGATTCTACCCACTCTCGATGCTGTTTACTCATGTTTGATTTGCTTTTTAAAAAGTGTGATAATGATATTATTCTTTTTACTTTTTCATAAATCCTTAAAATTTTCAGATTGCATACACACAACCCAAAAACAATGGATGAACCATCAGTCAGAGGTGCGCGAGATCTCGTTTTCCATATAATCTTTATTTGTTTAAAATTTTGCAGCCTAAGGGGCTCGCCTATTATTTTAAACCCCTGCCCCAGATGTGTAGTTCCGTCAGTGAAGCTAAGTATAGCTACACCAAAAGGGACAAGGAAATTAATGGTACAGGACAGTAGCCATTGATTCTGCAGAAACTCAAAGGAGGAAGCTATCTTTTCTCCCACAGTAACGAGGAAGAGTTCCATAATCGGCAGATACAACAGACACAGATTTGCATCCTAAAGAAAAAACAAGATCAATGTCCAAGAAACAGGATGCAGTATACTTTACAAAGCAATAAATTAGTACCAACGACAACTTCACTATAACCCAGTTCCGAAGAAAGGAAAGGATCACTCAATATATAAAAAGATCAACAATATGAAAGCCTGTCCTTTCAGTTCATCAGGAGGCAAAGTATCAAATAAAATTTCCAAGAGCTAAACCTGCGATCCAGATTTTGGCTACAGAGATAGAACCAGAGAGACTATCATGTTCACCCTAACTCAAAAACAATAGATTGGCAATGGATTGCAGATAAGAACTTCATATCATGTGTTAGCCATGCTCCCGATGATAAGAAAAACAGAATTGCCACATGCTTCTTAACTCCTTTTGAAGGGTTGAACAGGGAATCAAAAGAAATGGATAAATAGAATTTCTACAGCAACCATAAGCCTCTTCATAAACCACAACGTTGCATGATCACCAGTAGATGAACATTTAGACCACCAAATAAAACACCAGAAATCACCCAAGTCCATCATAGTAAAATATCAGTGTATCATTTCGTGCAAAAGTTGAAGGCTAAAAGATGAACATGCTCTTTTTCATGGATATCGTCGAGCAGTCTTCCCGTCTTGCAACAATGCACCGTCATGGAAACAAAGGGAGGGAGCATTTTGCTTGCAACAGCAAAGCAACTGGAAATAAAATCAGTAAAATTCAGATGCCAACCTCTCACAGTTGAAAACTAGGATTGGGAGTGAGAGAGCTACAACCATTTTTCGACATCAATCACAGCGAACAGAAGTATGAGAACATCAAAATCAACAATATCAAATCGTAGAAAGCAAACAAAGCAACCCAGTAACGTCAGTCAGGAACTCCGACATATTCACAGCTGTCAGAACATCTCCAACGAGTATAAAGTAGCGACGCCAAAACCCCAACACAAAACAGATGTCAAAAGGAAGCGACACAAACAAGGGACTCAGACGCAGACTGCATACAGATGAACCTCAGAAGAGGCACAAGAAGTGCAACCAAACTGAAGCAAACGGACGACGACATATTCACAGCTGTCAGAACATCTCCAACGAGTATAAAGTAGCGACGCCAAAACCCCAACACAAAACAGATGTCAAAAGGAAGCGACACAAACAAGGGACTCAGACGCAGACTGCATACAGATGAACCTCAGAAGAGGCACAAGAAGTGCAACCAAACTGAAGCAAACGGACGACGACACTCAGCCGGAGATCTCAATGGACTTAAGATTTGTCTTCTGCAAGACCTCCTTTGGCACCGTCACAGTGAGCACGCCATTTTCCATTGCAGCCTTCACCTGATCGACCTTAGCGTTCTCCGGCAGGCGGAATCTGCGGAGAAACTTCCCGCTGCTCCTCTCAATGCTGTGCCAGCAATCATTCTTCTGTTTTACCTCCCTACTCCTCTCGCCGCTGATCTGAAGCACCCGATCATCCTCGATCTCGACCTTCACTTCTTCCTTCTTGAGCCCAGGGACATCGGCCATGAATAGATGGGCATCAGGCGTTTCCTTCCAATCGACCCGAGCGTTCACGAAGGCGGAAGTCTCGCCACCGGAAAAGAAGGAACGAGGATAGGCGAGGGAAGAGGTATTGAAGGGGAAGCCCTCGAACGGATCCCAGAGATCGTCGCTGCGTCGGCCGAAGAAGTTAGGGATGATCGACATTCTCAAAAACGGGAGTGTAGTGACCAATCAAAAAGGGAAAGAAAGCGAAAGCCGACCGGAAGAAAGGATTTTGCAGAGAAGGATTCCGGATTTTTCTTGGGAGGGAGGACGATCTGGTGGGAGTTTATATCAAAAGGGCGAAATGGAAATCGAGACTTTTCTGGTCTCCACGAGAGCAGAGATATTCCTGGTATAATAAATAAAAAATAAATAAATCTCACGATATTCAACCAGTAAAGATAAGCTATGGACGTCAGGTCAGGGTACGACTTAATAGGAGCTTTCTCGAAAGTGGCTCCATTCCGGCAGCTGACGCGGAACCCAAAGGCCACTCTTGCCTTCACTGTGGACGGAAGTGTTTCTTGTCTTCATGCTTAGGTAATCTATTTCTGTCACGGTTTCAACCTCGAAAGTTTGGATGAACAACCTGTCTAATACTGACCGAGCCACAGTGGCTCCATTCCGGCCGCTGACGCGGAACCAAAGGCCGCTCTTGAACTTTTCGTAAAAACTAAAAACCACGTTACGTGTCTGATTCCAACCTCGCCCAGCAGGTTGAACCGGAGGAGGACCATCCGCAGATTTGGCTCGAACAAGAATCGGCAGTCAGGAGCTGCTGATTCCAAGTATTTCTGGTTACAGTGGAACAAGAATCGTAGAAGAAGACCAACATAAGCTGATCGCACATGGCCGCTGAATGAAATTCTCTCTCTCACACACACAATACACCTACCAAGAGGGAAAACGGATTCAAATGAAGAAGTATCATCTAGCTTCCATCTTGACAGAAATCTACCAGCAATAGCATGCACACTCTGACAGTGGGACACCGAACTGTGACATATTAGACAGACGAACAAAGAGACTGAAGCTTATGTTTATTCTTTTATGATGATTCCTAACTAAGAAATGATGCAAACAAGACTCAGAAAACCAATCAGTAACCCTCTGAATATCAGAGACAGCAAGTCGATCCAAAAAGAAAGAACATCGGCATCATTATTCAACCGGAGATCTCAATCGACTTGACATTGGCCTTCTTGACCTCTTCCTTGGGCATTGTCACCGTAAGAACGCCGTTTTCCATCTCCGCCTTCACCTGATCGGCCTTCGCATTCTCCGGCAGCTGGAAGCGACGGAGGAACTTGCCACGGCTGCGCTCCACTCTGTGCCAGCGATTGTTCTTCTCTTCAACCTCCTTGCTGCGCTCGCCGCTGATCTGGAGCACCCTTCCCTCCTCGATCTCGACCTTCACCTCTTCTTTCTTGAGTCCGGGAAGGTATTTACATAACTACTCACAAGGCTCTAAGTTTTTTCGAATTTAAATGCGATTTAATGAACACGCTCTTGTTCCTACCATCTATATTTTTCCCATTCACCCATCAAAGAAACTTAAACTGATTGCACTAGCTCAACGGCAGCACGCTCTAACACCATTGCTGTGGGTGGGAGTTCGATTTCCAGAGGGTGCATGTGTGGGTGTGGATGTGTTAAGCTTCACCCCAGACAGGATCAGGGTCTGAGTTTTCTATTAACCGACTGCACCTTTGAAACAAATTATAATTTCTGATCATAATAGATCTGGAAATGGAAGTAACCGTTTGTCAAGACATTGTCACAATGCTACAAATTTAGATAGGAAATTAAAGAATTTGTTTTTCTAAGTATGATACAGGAAGGGGTCCGAGGTTGCAAAAAAATTATCTGAGTTGAAAATATCGAACTCGATAATGGGGGATATCTGTGAGTAGGACTCCACATAACTCTTGCTTGTCTGGCAACAAATTTTTGAAGTTTTAGGTCAATTCAACTTGGGGTCTTTGAGAAATCCTCTTTACGATAATAATTTGGATGCGAGAGGATTCTTTGCAATCTGATTTTAAATATATTGTGCTTTGGAATAAAGCACCTTGAATGAGTTGATTGGGTGTGGGGCTTGTCATAAGCCACTAACGTCTGCTTTCAAGAGTTGGAGAGCAGGTTTGCTGATCTTTCAAGTTTTTTCTTGAGTTTTTATATAGAATCGAGTTAAGAACTTGAAAAGCTGTTAGAATTCAAGTCACCTCCAAATGAAAATCTGATTGATCTTAGACAGATATAACAAGGTTATACTAATATATCTTAATTGCATTAAGTTAAATTTGACTGATATGTTTTTGGACAGGGCTGTTAAAAAGCATCATGATGTACACGTGTATATATGATGATATGGACATATATGACAAGCCACCTCACTATATGGTTGCAATATGATAAAGATGAAATCCATACACGCAAGGTAACGCAATTAAAATCATGCATTAATTTTTTATTCAACTGCATTAAATATAAAATACATGAAACTTTTAATTCAAATTTTCACTATTGATCTCAATGATGAAATCCATACACGCAAGGTAACGTAAATAATAAAATGTTTATGTAAGATTATACATCGAAAAACATTAAATACTTATTATTTTTCTTCTCTCTATCCACTTTTAGAATGTTTACTCATGCCAATCTAGTTTAGAAAAATAAAAGTTTTTTAAAAAAGATGAAAGATAAAGTTATTATATTTATATTTTTAAAACAATAGTCGAACATGAATAAATAATGTTAGTAATAACTATAATTGAATCTTTTTTTTTTAATAGCTCAAACAAATGAATAAGCAAGATTACATTTGGTCAAAAGACCTTATACCAAATCTAAGGGTGTATTTGATTCGGGATGCAAGACCTTGATACTAGAACCATAAGTTTATAACCATGATTTGAATGATGAAATTATAGTTCTTTGTTTGATTCATAGTGAACTCGCACTTGAGTTTTCCCCATTAATGAATTTCTTTGCAGTTAGTTGTTGCTACAATGCTGATCTTTTGTTATGTGATTGGAAATTAAACATGCATATGAGAATCAGAGCAAAAGGGAAGTATATATTGGGATTGTTAGAACAATAAGTGAAGTACAGCGAAGTATATCGAAAATGGCTGCAATATGTAAAATGATGTACCTCAAAGAAATCGTTTTATATTTGGAGACATGCTACTTGATTGAAACATCGGGTCCCTGCTGTCATCACTATTTGGTGGATTGCAGGCTGACTCTATTATTCCTAAATCTGCTACTGATTCTATGTTTTTTTTAATGAGACTTACTTGTATTTTAGATTTTAGATTCTAACTATTTGGTGGATTGCACGCTAAGAAATCGTTTTATATTACGAGTTGATCGAGTGCGGGGCTTATTAAGCTCCGCTTTCGAAAGAGAGCATCCAGTTTGCTGGAGGGGTAAGCTACTGGTTCTTGGAAATCTGCAAATACGTATTCTAAGGAGGACTAATCGCGATTAAGGCTCTAGTGTTTTTTTTTACTGTTCCTTTACCTTACTGCCACTGTCAATCCAAAAGCTGATGGCGGTAATGATGCTAATTCTTATAAGAAACTTTGCAAAGGCAGAAAATTTGATCTTTCTTTTGCTGAAACTAGGCATGCACGGGCCTAGAAATTCACGACAGGCATCTTGCGAATCCCGCTTCTGCCGAATGAGCCAACTGTCTGAATGCTGTTGTTTCTTTTCCAGAGAGAAAGAAAGAACTCGGTATTCGGGCACCCGTTGCTGACATGACGGACTACAACAGTGAACGGCGATGGCGAACACTTGCTGATAAGTTGGAGCATCAACCGGACTGAACTCAGTATGCACTGACAGCCGCCTAGTGATGGGTGGCCTAAAATTAATGAGGATGTGTGTTTGGGAAGGAGATGAGGGAACGGGCTAAGGTTTTGCGAGAGATTGCACGCAATAGCATCGAGGTTGGAGGAAGCTCTTAGAAGCGGTAAACCGCACAGCTGACCAAATCTCCTCTTTCGTTGCACGTAGCTGTAACCAACACCAACAACAACAACTAAGCCTTTTGCCATATACTAGATGGGGTCGGCTACATGGATTCTTTGTTTCCACATATCCATATCGTGTGCCATGTTAGCAGTTAACTCACAATAAGCTAAATCATTCTTTATTATTTCTTTCCAACACTTTTGTGGTCATCTTCTACCTCTTTTAATACTTTCCAAATTCAGTTTTTTGTACCTTCTTCGAGGTTCTTCTTTTGATCTTTTTTCTATATGTCCAAACCATCTTAAACGATATTCTCTCATTTTATCCTCTATTGGTACCACTCCTAATTTGTTTCTAATAACCTCATCATGTATATGGTCTTTTCTTGTATCACCACTCATCCATCTCAATATCTTCATTTCTGTCACAGACATCTTTTGTACATGTTGATGATTGACTGCCCAACACTCAGAACCATAAAACATGGCAGGCCTAATTGCTGCTCTATAATATTTACCTTTTAATTTTAATGGTATCTTCTTATCACAAAGAATACCTGATGCTCCTCTCCATTTTAACCAACCATCATTAATTCTATGTGTAACATCTCAATCAATTCTTTCATCACTTTTAAAAATTGACCTTAGGTATTTAAAACTTTTCTTTTGGGGAATACAATGTATGCCAATTTTAATTTCTATGTCCTCTGAAGTAGCCAAATGATCAAACTTACATTCCATATATTCTGTCTTTGTTCTACTAAGTCGGAGGCCTTTGCTTTCTAATGTTTCTCTCCATAGTTCCAAATTTCTATTAACTTTTTCCTTATACTCCTCCACTAACACAATGTCATTTCCAAATAACATACACCAAGGTACTTCATCTTGAATATGTTTTGTTAACTCATCAATCACCATTATAAATAAGTATTGACTTAAAGTTTATCCTTGATGTAACCCAATATTAACTTCAAAGAAGACTGTCATTCCTTCATGAGTCCTCACACATGTTTTTACACTATCTTACATGTCTCTCATAAGGTTAATGTATTTCAATGGGATACCTCTTTTTTTCCAAAGTTGTCCAAATAACCTCCCTCGGTACCCTATCAGAAGTTTTTTCTATACCAATAAATATCATGTGAAGGTCTTTCTTTTTTACTCTAAAGTGTTCCATAAGACGTTTCAAAAGGTGAATCACTTCACAATAGATCTACTTGGCATGAATCTAAATTGGTTCTCTGTTGTACTCGATACTTGTCTTAACGTACGTTCGATAATTCTTTTCCACAATTTCATAGTATGGCTCATTAACTTGATACCTCAATAATTCGCACAATTCTGAATGTCTCCCTTGTTCTTATATATGGGTATAAGTGTACTCGCTCTCCATCCTTCGGGCATCTTTTGGTTTTTCCATATTTCATTAAATAGCCTTGTGAGCCAAGTGATTCATATTTCTCTTAGTATTTTCCAAACTTCTATAGGAATATTGTTTGGTCTTACCGATTTACCGCCCTTCATATGTTTAAGAGCCTCTTTGACTTCATTCTTTTGAATATGTCGGTAGAAATTGTGGTTTATATACTTTTCTGATTTGGCTAACTCTCCTAAGCTAATACTAACATCTTTATTTTCATTAAAAAACTTATAAAAAAAAAATTCATCTATTTCTTATATCATCACTTGTCACTAAAATTTTTTCATCCTCGTCCTTGATGCATCTAACATAATTACGATCGTTAGTTTTCTTATCTCTAGCCCTAACTATCATAAAAATATCTCTTTCACCCTTTTTTGAGTTGAGATTTTTATATAAATCCTCCCAAATTTTAACTTTTGCTTCACTAACGGCCTTTTTCACTTCCTTCTTTTCTTTCTTATAAGCCTCTAAAGTTTCACTAATTTTCATAGCATAAATAAATTTGTAACATGCCTTCTTTGCCTTGATTTTATTTTGCACTACTTCACTCCACCATCAAGCTTCTTTTTGTGCCGGTACACCTCCCTTCGATACACCTAACACATCTTTCACCACTTTCCTAATATATATAGTCATATTGTTCTACATATCACATGGGTGTACCACCATAATTCCAAACATCTCCTTGAAGGACTTTCTGTTTAAATATATCTTCTTTCTCGCTTTTGAGGTTCCACCATTTAGTTTGAATAGCTCAATGCGCTCTTCTTCTTTATCTATTTTTTTATTTGTAAATCCATAACTAAAAGTCGATGTTGGGTGATTAAGCTTTCTCCTAGAATTACCTTACAATCTTTACAAAACACTCTTATCTTTTTTTCTACAAATAAAGTAATCAATTTGTGTTTGTGATAAGCTACTCTTATAAGTAATTAAATGTTCATCTCGTTTTTTGAAGATTGTATTGACTATAAAGAGATCAAATACCATAGCAAAATTTAAAATCTCCCTACCTTCCTCATTTATATCCCTAAAACCAAAGTTTTCATGAATCGCTTGATATCCTAATGCCTCTTTACCAACATGTTCATTTAAGTCTTCTCCTAAACAAATCATCTCTCTTTGTGGAATCTTTTAAATCACCTTATCTAGCTCTTCCTAAAAAGTTGTCTTTATACTATCTTCTAGTCCTACTTAGGATGCGTAAGCATAAACTATATTCAAAACCTCTACTCCTAACACTAATTTCAACGTTATGATTTGGTCACTATATTGTTATATGTCTACTACACTATCCTTTAAATCTTTATTTATGATAATACCAACTCCGTTTTGAGCCTTTTACTTACATGAGTACCATAATTTAAAACCTATATCCTCTATCTCCTTTACTTTTTCTCCAACCCACTTTGTCTCTTGTAAACATAGAATATGAATCTTTTTCCGAATCATAGTACCTATCACCTCCATTAGTTTACCGGATAATGTTTCGATATTTTAAGAACCAATACGAATCTTATTATCTAGGACTAGCTTTCTTACCCCCTACATCCGTCCATATTCAAAATGCGGAGACCATCTCTAAAAATTATTCACTACATTCGAACGGCAATATAGCGGGACTAACTTCTTTACCCACACTCGTCCTGATGTGGGAATCCTTTCTGCAATTGATTCACTACATTCGAGCAAAAATGTAGTGACCCTTGCTTACTTATCATTGCATTCAGGCTGTGAAGTACGTCACTAAAAGGAAACATCCCAAAGCAATACTCATAATTTTTGTAATGCATGTTATAAAAATCGGACGAAGTTTTACGCTGACTGTCGGAAGCCTAACACAATCCTCCTCTTTTATCCGGGCTTGGGACCGGCAATGCAAGGATGATCCCTTACATGCACGTAGTTGTAACCCTTGTTGTAACCCTTGACGTAAAAATCCAGCCTTTTCCCTGTTGTTACAACTTCATCAATAAGATATTTCCGACCGGCATCAAGAACCTCTCTCTCTCTCACGCACACACACAGAGATTGGACTGTACCGGAACCTCTTTCGCATCCAGAACCAGGAGAATGCGAACTAGAACTGAACCAAAACAGAGATCTTCACGGCTAAGTAACTGTTCCACCTATCGAGAAGCCGAACCAGAACTCGAATCCACGGTTTCTAATTGTTTTCATGTTAAAATCCTGTCCGAATTGTACCCCAAACGAAAGCTCATAGGAGGCTAGTTCCAGTTCTGTGGCACTGTGAAACCGCAGTTCCTATTTACCCGAAACCAGCCAGGTCCACTTACAATGTCGTCCTCGGTCTTTGTTTGAATAACACAGCTTCACCGATGGGTCATAATCACTGATATCATCGTCGGTTCAACTGGCTTGACAAAAGATCAAGATTCACACCAAATTTTAAATCTACTGGTCCAACGTTTGGTTAAGCCAGATCTGCCTGGCTCTACCAACCTGGAACTGAAAGCGAATTGGTTCTTTTGGGTCTGGTTCTAGTTTAAAACCAGGTCTGGCTCCTGTTTGGTTTCGGTTTAATTAAAAGGTATGGAACCAAAACTACTTGGAACTGAAGTTCCAGAATGCGGGTTCTCCAATAGGTAATAGGTAAACCAGGAACCCAATTGGTCCCATTTCTGCTGGTTTCAGTTTCAGCCGGTCCATCCGCTGGACCATATGACAAGCCTGGGTTAGGGTAGTTCGCCTTGAAGAACAGCTTGTGATTTTGTAATACTTTTATGATCTTTTTATAATTTTCGAACTGAACATTTTTAAAAAGTAAATGCTCGGTTAATCCATAGTAAATAAGTGTGACAAAATTTTCTTTTGATTGTACAAAACCTAACGCAACCCTTATAGGAGCTTGAGACGATACTGATCACGCAAGAATGATCCTTATATGACCCAAGTTATAATTCTCTTACAGTCTTTCATAAAATTGGTCGGATACCTTTCTTCCTCGAGAGATCCCCAGAAACACAGAGAAGGAAGAGATAAAAAGAGGAGTTTTTTAAGGTTTTATCAGATCTACGGTCCAGATTGATCACTGCGGCGGCTTGATTATAGACCCTCCCTCTGTCTCTTCTTGATATTTCTCTCTCTCTCTCTCTCTCTCTCTCTCTCTCGGTGTTGCAGAAAGCGTTGGCGAATATACATGGCTGTCATGCTTAAGCAACACTTTCCGACGTTGATGACCATGGCTCTGCTGGGGCTGCTGTTCTCCGGCGCTGTGCTACAAGGTAAAAGTCGCTTCCCTTTTCAAAAGAAAAGGACGAGAAACTTGGAAATATTAATATGTTCAGATCGTAAGAACTGTTTCAGTGGCCGCGAGGAGGAAGGAGAGCTGGCCGGAGCTGGTGGGCCTGCCGCTTCCGGTGGCGAAGGAACAGATAAAGAAGGACTGCGAAAAGTGCGCCATCGTGGTTCTGCGGCCAAACCAACCGGTGCCGCCCTACGGCATGCCCAATCGCTACAGGGTCACCGTCTATGTCGACGACTCCGATCGGGTGATCTCGCCGCCGGTTATTGGTTAACTAGCGTTCCCATTAAAGGGCTTCATCCAGAGGCCATTCCCGTGAGTGCCGTCTATAAAGGAGTCTGTTTCTCCGATACCATACTCCTAATCCTGCTCGTCTTTCTTCGCTTTTCGCTTTTGTCGTGTCTACCGTTCTTTATGTCTATGACGTTGCTCTTCAGTGTATTCCATGTGATTTGCTCAAATAATACTTGTTTGAGTTCGATTCTCTGTGTGTGTGTGCGAAAAAGAGTAGAAGGTAAATCGTACCTGCAAGAAAAGCTTTTTATTTCAACTCTACTTTTATACCATTTCTGCAAAATGCGAGTAGCAACACCGCCATATAGAATCCCAGAACAAGACATGAACACAACCGTATATGACACGACACGACTATTGGAAGGTCCTAGTGGGCTTCGACGTAGCAGACGCATCAAGACACGACACTTGAAAGAAAAAAGGCGGATGAAAATCCTCAACCGGAGATCTCAATCGACTTGACGTTAGGCTTCTTGACTTCCTCCTTGGGCACCGTCACCGTAAGGACGCCGTCCTCCATTGTCGCCTTCACCTGCTCGACCTTGGCGTTCTCCGGCAGTCGGAATCGACGGAGGAACTTCCCACGGCTGCGCTCTACTCTGTGCCAGCGATCGTTCTTTTCTTCGACCTCTTTGAGTCGCTCGCCGCTAATCTGAAGTACTCTTCCCTCCTCGATTTCAACCTTCACTTCTTCCGTCTTCAGCCCGGGGAGATCGGCCTTGAAGACGTGTGCATCAGCCGTCTCCTTCCAATCGATCTGAGTATTGACGAAGGCGGATGTCTCGCCGCTATCGCCAAAGAAAGTGCCAGGATCAGCGAGGGAGCGGAAGTCGTGGAAGGGGTCCCAGACGTCAAGGGAGAATGGATCAAAGACGTTGCTGCGTCGACCGAAAAAGCTCGGGATGATCGACATCTTCTCTTCTGATTACCTCTAATTCAAAACAATGGCAGAGGCAATAGGTGGAAATGATCAGGAGATGATAGATTGCTGCAGATGCTCTTCTCACTATCTTGGGTTGAAGACGAAGGGATGCAAGGACTTATATAGACGAATGGAAGCAGTCTCTGGAAGGTTCGCCGGCGTGCTAGATATGATCTCTCAGGTTGATCGCTGTTGCTAATTTCCGGTGTCTTCGATGTCCGGAAGAAGTCCAGAGAGTTCTGTATTTTTCGGGGTCCATGTTATTTACGCGGCCAGTGGATGACCCGTGAGTATACTGAAGCGTCAAGCCAGCGTATTGCTGTGAAGCCTTGTTTTCATGATAACACTATCGTCACTCCTCAGGAAACCAGTTGAACGGTTACCACCCAACTCCTTTCTATTCTTTTGGTACAACGGGCTGGCCGAAACCAGTTGAACGCCTTGCGAGTCTAACTCATGACCTTCGACTTGTGGGTCATGGCCCCAGCTAGTGCTTGTTGCGCAAACCGTTTATTTCGACTTTTTTCTTCGTTACAAGAGGCGGCTGAAGGCTGAACACACACCCGCACATGCACCAGGAGTGACTCCCCAGCAGCAGCAACGGTAATAGAGTTTCCTGCCGTTGAGCTTACACTCTCGATAAATCATTTAGTTGAATTTGGTGATTAATTTGGATCCAAATATGGGTATAGAGGTGTTGCATTCCAATCCAATCCTTCGAGTTAACATGATCTATATTAACTAAAATGCCACGATCCTTTCATTTGCAATGGTAGAAACCTGGTCTCCAGACATCTTTATGGCCTAATTGAACAGCTTAGAAAACCAAAGATCGCGCCAAACATAACTTTATTCATCACATAAGTACATCAACATTGACACGGGCAACCATTATGTTATGAGAAATTAGATGGTGGTGGATGCTTAGAAAGATGAAGGAAGGTCTGAAGAGTCTTCGAAGAAAACAAGGAAAATGATCTTGCTTTTTCTGGAGCTTGCATGCTAACATGGTTCGAGATAGAGAAGAATGGCAATCCAGATTCCATGAGATTATGACTTCTCTGATTTCGCCATGTTGTTTCAATTCTTAAATTTCCACAGATCAAGAAATTTACATTTAATGACCAATAGCAAAGGGTGTCGCATTAACTTATGTTTGTTTGTGATTGATTATATACTTTATACCCATAATTGCTATATATTGCATGTTAATACCTAATGAACCATGGTTTGGATCTAAAGTAAACTGGAAGCCATGGTTTGGTCTGGTTCAGTTTTGTAACTACAATTATTTGGTTTGATTCCTCACACTCAAGAACAGATTATATTGGTTAGGTACGTCTTAGGATCCAAAATCATCCCACGTGCCGTCCACCGCGACAGGGTGCCCGTAAGGAGGCGGTTCTGGACGGAGAAGAAACCCTCGTTTGGCTTGCTTGCCTACTCAAATCTTCGCCGATATTGTCGTTCTTTTCTTTCAGATCTCGTTGTAATCGTTCATTTCTCTCTCATTATTTGAATGATCGGCGCATCCCATTCATAAAATCGGAATTATTGCACTATTCTGTGCATATCTTGCTGTCGAGATCGAGCCTGGAACTAAACTGAACATGACGCCCTATACTCAGGCTGAAGACTCTGGAGTCCGACGGTGATGCACGGAAGCTTGAAGGAAATCCCATAGGGATTCTCTCTGTAAGCGTGTGTTTGATGTTAGATTTTCTCAAGAGATCTTACGTATATATATTTTTTATTTTAATCTTTCTCTTTTGTATTTTTTTCTGGGTTTTCTGTTTTCATGTTTGAGAGTTGCGGCCCCGTATAAGTCTCCGTGTATATAGTAAAAATGGTGTATCTTTATAAACAGTTTTATTTTAAAAATAAAACTGCATACTAAAAATAATCAAGAAAGCGAACCTTTCTTTCCAGATTTCGTGAGAGCGGGCCGAGTGTGGCTACTTTGTTATGTATAGTAACTTACAAAGGTAGAGCGAAAGAGCTAGTAGCGGAGCAGAAGCCCGTGATATTGAAGAAAGTGTAACGAAAAATGGTCATTCTCAGGCTATAATGAGAATAAAGTAAACGGTACCCTTATAGGAATTAAACCAAGAATGTTATAGACATAAAATGGCTTGTAACGAAAAGCCTAGATGTGAAAACAAGGAAGATGAAGCTGTGTATAAATATTGTGTAAAGAATACACTAAAAATAGAACGGAGAAAAAATTACAAGATCTTTAATGTGTAACCCATCTAAGGAAAACAATGTACAATCATCCTCTCCTTCTTCTCTAATTTTTTTCTCTTCAGATCTTTCCTTCGCTTTAAACTTCGGCAATCACAACAGAAGCAAGGCCGGTCATAACCGGACAGAAAGAGCATTATCCACATTATGAAAGAGCCATCTTTTTCGCTTTCAGAATGAAAGAAGATCCTCAAAACAAGGCAAGACGGTTCCCAGAGAACGGTTGATTCCTTTCTTCTTTATTCTCTCTTAATTTCTTTTGCCTTCTAGAGAGCATCTATAATCCGGCTTCCTACTTTACGTTTCTAAAGTATAAATCTTTAGTCATATACATCACATAAAAGCAATTTCTTAGTTTACTTGTTCAAATGGACTTTATTTATACTTTGCACTTTAGTTTCCTAGGCTAGGCGCACGCTTATAAGATAAAGCAATGCTCCAAAGCATCTCTCTGCTCAATTAATATATATACCTTTTACTTTCAATCCCCTATGTGAGATCTTGTACTCAAAGGAGCCTTGCCAATCAGGGAGAGACCTTGCACTTAAATTAGCCCGACTCTCCTTTCAACTCGAATAATGATTTTTAAAATGATATGATACGATATGATACAAGGAGGCAACTACTTAACCTATGTTAAGATGAACTACTTAAGTTAATTTTTTTAGTAGGCTGTGACTGCATATGATATATGCTCAAGTTAATCTATGCACTGATTTGCATAATACTACCATTGACATCGAGAATTTGAAATTCGGGTTCATGGGTGTGCTACTACACCATTTTCTAGATCCGCCATGCCCATGCTGATCTTACTTCTTGTCGACAAGGGAAAGGTTGCATAAATACATATTCAAAATTAAGGACACCTGCATTTATCGATCGAGAGAGAAGGAAATCCTTTGTAATCACCCAAGTTTTGTTGCTATTTTCATGTGCTTACATTTGGTGATTGCGCTTGGTCACTTCGAGAATTAAATAAACTGAACAAATCAAAGTTGCAAAAACTAAATACAGTGCCTGACATGTTTAGATGGTTGAGATTTTCAAAGATATAACAAGTATATTAGATTTTTCTTACAAGTGAGTTCTCTAAGTAAATCTCTATATTTTCAAAACAAATTTAATTTATGTGACTCGACCTCAAATATAATTTATGAAAATGAACAAAGAATGAAACTTGTGTGTTGTTTCCATTCTCAAATGCATCGCAAATTTGTTCAGTGGATTACCTAGTGCTGCTCATATATGTACCATGTGCGTGTACATTAAAGTAACTTCGAGCTCTGTATCATTTTCAAAATTTCAAACATCCGAATATAAAATACCTTGGATGACATTTACAAATGAATTGAACTTTGATCCAAAGTGGGGAGGAAGTGTGGGATTGGAGTACAGGAGCCCCCTGCCCGACCCATTACCCAAGGAGGCGGGTAATCCCAATCTCATACCCACTCCATGGGTACGGGCCGGTATGGGAAGTAAGTCAAGGTTGGATATCGGGTCTGGTATAGTCATACGTCTAAACGCCCTCCCTACTTTGTATAGTTTTTTTCTTTATCTGAGGCTGTAACTATGGATGACAATATTTCCCCGATCCATGTGACTCTGACCCGACCCAAACAGGATGAGAAATACCTGACCTGATTAAGTTCAAGTACAGGGATAAGATGCCCCAATATCCTAACTCATGCTATATATATATATACATACATGACCCGTTTTTGGCATGTATGTGTCAAGGAAAGAGAACACAAACCTGTACCCACTCTATTAACGTTGGGTTCGGGCAAAGGCGTAGGTATACTCATCACGACCCACGCCGTTAAAATCCCTACCTGGCTAACACTTCAATATGATGACCAGTTATATGCTGTACAGGGAACTGCACAAAATTGACGTACCTCGTGTCAGTTTTTACGTGTCACGGTGATAAGAGTTCATTGTTGATTGTGGTCATTGTAAAACGCTAGTACTTATCTAGCTCACATTGCACCCACTTGGAATCGAGAAGAAAACAAGGGATGGATCTTCCTTCCTGACAAGACCTGACCCACTCAAGTCTGTCGTTGTGAAAACCCAGCTAGCTCTAGCTCTAGCTCTAGCTAGAGCTGGACTCCACCTTGACGAGACCCACCAATACTCTTTTGGCAGCCTTTCAATTAATCCCAAGTTAACGTTCTTTTCCTCAGTAAAATCCTATAAAATCACGGTAAACATACTTTAAGTGGTTTTCTATCCCCTCTACCAGTATTTATCCCGTCCTATTCCATGTGGGGTGGATTCTCTAGAAAAAAATACACCTTTGCTGCGGGATGAAACAAGGAAGGAAAGACCTACAAGCAAAGCGGGATAGGGTTTAAGGTAAACCCGAACAGTCACGTCTCGAATATATATATATATTTACTTTTTATAGAAATAGAATTATATATAATAACTTTTAGTTTAATAATACAAAAATATTATATAAAGATTTTAGATTTTACGTAAAATATGTAATATTAAATCTTTAAAAAAATATTTGTATAGGTTAACGAGCGGAGCGGAGCGGAGCAGGACTAAGTTATAACAAAAGGATGAGAAGCAAGTGCTGGTTTGTTCCCCAAGGCCTTAAATACAGAAGGAGGTAATCATAAAATATGACCGTTTGTTTTATTGAGGTATTTCAAACATATCATGACTAGAAATATCCGTAAAGTCCACCACACCTAATATTAGAGAGGACCCACCACTATTTTATGCGAAACAAGTCATGTGACGTAGACATAGCCGGCTCCAGTTTGTCTGGAACCAGAACCGAATCGGGATCCGGTCGGTTTCAGTATCGGTTTAGAACAGGCGGTTTCCGTTTAGGTCAGAAACGGAAAAATATTTAAAAAGATTGAATTTTGAGAAAATACATTAAAAATTATAGAATGGTGATTACAAACCATCAGTTTTGGTTCCGGATTAGGTTCTGACCATTCCGGTTTCAGCCAGTTTCTAACTCGATTTGGTTTTGGTTAGAATCGTTAGACTAGTTCAAAACGAACCAAGTCTAATGAAGTGCCATGACAGAACATACCACCAAAGAATGTATTAGCTTACGACCATATAAAGTAATAAGAGATTGGTTGTATCTACCGGCCATTTATCTAGAATGAGGAATTCACGGGTTTGATACGTTCAGATCAAATCCATTTGTTTATTTTGTTGATAGACCAAGCAACCAAGTCCAGTGTTGGATCGACGCTAACGTGAGAAAGCGGTGTCTGGCCCACCGAAAATTAAGAAGCTATAATACAAAATCCTCCCAAAAATAAAGTAATGAACTGTTCACCAATGACAACAACAACTACGCTTTTGCCTAATTTACCAATGCCAATAGACTTTGTAAAAAAAAGACATTATATATAATATAAAAATTATAAGAAAATAAAATCTTATCCACCACCAACATGTTTGCTCATGCACTGCTTTTAGATGGTATGAGCATAATTTTAAAAGTTATAAAGATTTTTGAATAAATAATATAATATTATTATACTCATGTTCCCGAAAAAAATAATCAAACATAAGTAGAAAACATAAATGGTAGATACCACAAAAGCAGTACTGGCATGGGACGCTTACCCACTATAGTTGAGTCTCCTTTAGTATCCGAGGCTATTCTAAGTGCTCCATGGGAATCATGTGTCAAAGATAGGTTTACCCAGCTTTGCGTGTGAATCTTTTTGTGCAAAAATCATGACCGTTCAATTGCATTGATTTAGATGTCATGATTAAGGATTATATGCTCCGATGGATCATAGTATTTCCAATATGTATATATGAAGTGAAAGAAAATTAAATTAAAAATAATTCTATGCACACAACTAGGAAATGATTGAGCAAGAGATAATCATACTTGATGAGATTACCAATGTATATTCCTAGTGCCGTTGCGCTCTATTTTCCATCATATTAACCCTTTTCTTGAAAAAAAAACATCTTTTATCATTTCTTTCAATAATTCGGAGGTGTTTTTCTATCTCTTTTAAAGTATCGATTATAAGATTTCTCGTACTGGAGCTTTATGTGGCTATCTACATACCTGTCTAAAACATGATACCTCTTTTATTTTATCTTTTATTGGTATCACGAGTATATTTAACACAATTATAATATAAGAAAAGTTCATTTTCAAAGTGATCATGCTTATATGTATTGAATGAGAACATAAATGAGGTTATCTGTTTTTCTTATTTTCTATTAGTGATTCGCACACAACTAGAGTCATTGAAATGTATGTTTATAACTTTAAGAAAGAAGGTAAATAAACAGATTTAATATATTATATATGGGTCGACCCGGCCGTGTATCTGGCTTCGGCTTCTCCATTGTGAAGAAAAGCGCGCGCGCCCGCACACACTCTATAATGGTTGCCTGCATGTAATCGGTCGTCGCTGTGCTCCTTTTCCAATTTTATTTATTAGATAATTGTTATTAATTTTCTCTCACGAGAAGTCTTAAAGATCTTATTATTGGTCATAAATCGCTGCTTCTTTTGGATCTGACGGCGTTGACAGCCCAAGGACAAGAAATTATTGCATTTTGTGATTATTTTAATGCCACAATTATTTAACTTGTTCTTGGCGTTCATGTGGGTTTGATGACTTCTTGAGCTGGCCCAAAAAGCGGAAGCTCATCCGTACCCACTGATTTCAAGATCTGACGGTCGACGTTAATGCTCTCTCTGATGATTGATCACGTCTGGCGAAAGTGAAGAAACTTTTGATGCTTTTGCATTGGCTCTTTGCAGCCGCTTGGATTTTTTTGTACTTAAACCCGGACCCGATAAAGCTTCTTCTGTTAGCACACAGGATTCGGGAAGGAACAACAAACGATGTGGATTGTGTGGGTCAGTCTAACCCGATCCATCAATTGTGCTCCGTGCGAGCCACTTTCAAAATTATTTACTCATAGAGGCCATCCCCTCAGTGGCATATTGGTAAAATCAGTCCCATCGCTAAGAGTGCAACTTTATATACGGCAAAAGAAAACATATGGACACAATCCGAAAAGTGATGGTGGTTGGTTAAAAAAAAGAGAGAGACCGTAAATCTAGGAATAGAGACTCATAGCCACGGCTACGAAACCCAACCCAAACTTACGGCAGCAGGTTGGGTTGGGATAATCCATTTACGCAACCCAATATGCATATATATATATATATATATATATATAGAGAGAGAGAGAGAGAGAGAGAAACAGTGATTCATGCTTTATTTTCATCCATGCTTAAATCTTCTTAAACACTTTCACTTTTCAACTGATACGATCAATGATGAAGATTAAAATATAAAAATAATTTATATCAGTGTACTTTTTCATACAGGTATATATATTTAAAGAGAAAGAGAAAGGAATTATGGTATATGCTCAGTTCAATCCATGCTTAAAAAGTAGATTATACCTATTTATATTAAATAAGAGTATGAAAAAGTACAATGATATAAATTGCTTTTCATATTTAAATCTATATATATCCAAATGAACAATCCATCTTATGTTCCTTGGTAAAACAAGTAAGAAAGTATAATAAGGTGTAGACTTTTGTTTCCACACACACACACACATGTATATATAATATATATATATGGGGGAGAGAGAACCTGTTAGCCACTAACATCTCTAAGTAAACCTTAAGCCAATATTAGCATGAATGGTTTAGATTTAAGTTCAAAAGGGAAAAAGTATACATGTTAGTGGAGAACTGTATTTGCTTCTTCAATTCGTATGCGAACCATTCATGTCCTTTAATGGATGGTTGAGTTTTCTTTATCTCTATCTCTATCTCTCTATATATAGAGAGAGCATAGTTCATGCACACATCAATATATGTTTAAGCATACTGGGATGTCAGATTGATCATTGACATCCAAATCTCAAAAGTAAAAAAGTATATTTGTACTTTATGTATGTGTAATAAATAAAGAGAGTACAATTTAATTTTTTACTTAAAGATCTTTGATCTTAAAGATCGAATGGTTGAGATCTTTGATAATGTTTATGTATAATATATATATGAGAACCGATCCGGCGGTTCAAATCAAAACTAAACTGTTCCTGGAACTGTTGGTAACTGGAACCGTGGACCCTCCCGTTCGATTATTACAGTTCATAATTTTCAGGAACCGACACAGAACCAGTTTTAAACAGCTCCTTAATAATATGTGATTCCCGTAGGAGTCCTTAAAAAACTGTTTTTTAACCAGTTTCGTGATGGTTTTGAAATTGAAACCTAAACTGCCCTGAAACCGACATTTCAAAACCGGAACTGCCCTTGAAGCGGTTCGATTCCAGGTTATGTACTAATTTCTCTATAGATGTTTCTCGATGGGATTTGCAGCGTAATAAAGTTAAGTTGTTTCAAGTTGGGTGAAATGTAAGACCATCGTTTCTCTTTTTGTTTTGAGATCTCTTAAGATCCATAATAACTCGATTTAGGTTGTGGGATCCTTTGGATTTGTGAGATTCTCCCATTAAGATCTTATTGATCGGGATATGCATTGACCTGCTTTTGGCATGGACACGAAATGACAAAATTTGGAACATGACACAAAACACGAAAATTGGTCGATACGATTGACTATGTATGTGGATTGGTTGCAATGGGAAGCTGAAGCCTAATATACAAATGCATGAACCCTGGATTCAAACTCCCTACCTGTGCGAGATTAGAGCCCAACTAATGAGCTAATGCTCTCGGTGCAAAATCACGAGGAGGTCACAGTATTTCGGCGACCCATCTCTCTCTCTCTCTCTCTCTCTCTTTCTATGCAAAAGGGTACGAACTTTTCTTTTTATTGTTAACTATTATGTATTTAAATGGTGTTTTTGTAAAGTGATCAGTTTTGATCAACATTTTATTTATGTGTAATTGTGCAATGTAAGATTTATGTTTTGTATTGAATGAAGTTCCTATATATTGGTGAGCAAAGAATTAAAGTAACTTGAATTACGAGATACTCTCGAACACAAAGGAGACTGACCAGGTTCTACAATTTCGAACCATTAATGCACCAAGTTTAGGTTATGTTCAGCTTGGATCTGGATTATGAGACTTGGTCAAGAACAGGGCTGCAAAATGAGCCCAACAGCCAAAGCAGCTTTGTGTGAAAAACACCTACTTGATTGTACATCATATGAGCCATTTGGACAGTTATATCACTTTTGATAAAATAACTACCAAAAAATCACCCCAGCTCCTAGAATACAGAATTAAATAACCCAAAAAAATTAATATGAAAATATCGTAGTTGCACTAATTTATGTTATGTACCCATTCTGTCTATAGTAAAACACCACATCTCTCTCTCTCTCTCTCTTTAAATAAATAAATAAATATGTGTGTGTAGTTTATAAGATTATTAGGAGACTTGAAACAAAAGACTATTTAAAGTACAGCCATCTCAATGATCATACTCTCACATGTAGCCAGACCTTTTCTAACCCAGTATGCATCGAGTGTACCAAATTAGGCTGGGCTGAAGCATCCACTTATTTGGAATTTCAGGAAATGCATAGAATGTATAGGGCATCGTTAGTTTCATGGGTTACCCACTTTAGAACAAGTCCGAAATATGAAAACTTCTTGAGTCTTATCACTTATTACTGTATATAGGAAAATATAAGTGTTTTGGAGATATGAAAGATAAGTATGATTTATCTTAAAAGAATTCGTGTAGAAAACCTGTGATTGCATAGCGCGGACTATTCTCCTCACTTCTAATTTTTTTTCCTAAACCACCATTATGATTATCTTTGAAATCATGAAAGTAACAACCTTGAATTTTGTTTTCTTTGTTCAAGTGAAACCCCAGTCTATATATTGATTAGCCATGAGATCATTCATTTAAGTCACGAATCTGGTAGCCAACATATCGAACTCAAATCTTTTGGGTCAACCAACACTTCAACGCAATCCATAATTATTCTTTGAATTCATCGGCTTCTTCCAAAATTATTGTGTAATGTACGACCACCAAACCTTAATTAAGTTGAATTTTAAAAGTTTTTTATATGAAAATAAGAACCTTTCTCGTTTATTTGAGTTAAAATTTAGTTTTTTGTTTTGGGTATTGAACTCACGACCTGCACATCTTTTAGTTGAGCCAACTGCCAGGTGAGCTAACGCTCTGAGTGCAGTTACAAGTATACTTTTAATGCAATCCTAAAAATAAGACTCTTATCCGTTGAAGGTATTAAAGTTAGCATTCTGTGTACATATTATGCAGTAAATATTGTGTATTGTGTACATTCACTAAATATGCTGTACGTGACGAAAGTGCCCTTGTTACTGATCCTAGGGTCGCACCGGGGGTCTAATCGAGACGAGCTGCTTGTTGCGTTCAGCTTCGGCTCGGCTCATACTGAGCTTGATTTTTATCTCGGGTTTGTACTACTAACCTGACAAAATAAGATGGCCCGGTTCTGGAGCATCTCGGAAAATTTGTCTCGGAGAACGCGTGACGCTTCTCTTACCGTACAGAGGGCATTTTCGTTAGGCCAGTGAGCCCGTCATTTCACCTTTCTAGTGGAACTACCAAAGCTTGATCGTGCGGCCGAGCTGGCGTGTGGGTCCCAAAGTCCCCGTGACGTAGGCCTATGGGTGGACCCCACGGTCCCCACTCGGTTTCACCAAAAGGCTTCCCTGCGGGTCCCACGAGGGGTCTCTCTCTCTCTCTCTCTCTCTCGTGATGCCCCGCCTTCTTAGCGAGGAAGAGAGGAGAGAGAGTGAAGAAAGAAACCGAGGCTTCCTCCTCTCTGAGAGTGGCAGAGTGACGCCGAGAGGCCGTAGCCGTCAGAAATCAGGAATCTCCCTCCCTCGATCTCTCTATCTCGCTTGCTCGCCTCGCTCGCTAGCTAGCCATACGTTTGCCGCGACGTCGCAGAGGAACATCATTGTTCTTTCGCCTGCATCAGTAGATAACGTATCCAGGTGCCTTAAACTCTCGGTGAATCCCTGTATCGCTTTTTTTTTTCCTTTCCCTCTAAGCCGAGAAGTTGAAATCTTGCCGGATTGATCGAGTAGAGCGTCCGGCGTCTGATTCCGGTGATCTTGTGTTGTTTGGAGACAACGTCCTAGAAGACCGAAAGTTAGCGCCCTTGTTCATATCCTCGGTCTGCATTTCTGCCTGGAGTCTTTGAGGCTGTTGCGAGGATTCTGTCGGTTTCGTCGGCCGGAACGGAAGTCCGGGGTACTTGTGTCGGTGGACGCGCTTGAGGTACTTTAAATCGTACGAGTTTACAAGGATCTCCTCTCTCTTTTCTCTTTTTCAGTTCCTTTTTCCTCCAAGAAACTTCATTGAGCAGTGTGGTCTATATTATATTTATTTATTTATTTATTGCTTTGGAAGAAAGGGCTTTTCTGCTTACATGGTTTATTTGTGAAGCACATTAGGTTTGTTCCTCGGTAATTTCGGCTTTATTCTACATGAAAATCGTCCTCATGGAGGAAGCTAACTCTGGTCCTCGAAAACTCATCCGCTTATCGAAATCTGAAATTTTCAGTGTCAGCTGTTTCGCGAGTGAACTCAGTGATGCGAAAATTGAAATCAAATCTTCTAAGTGATGATAAACTGCTGCTTTTTTAAAATATTTTGCTACAAAGGAAGTTTTGACTCATTGTATATGCATTTTGATCAATTTGGGACATGCTAAATTACTTTTTGTTGGCTCTTAGGTGTGATAACAGATTAACGAAGTTAAATTCCGATACTTTTTTGGTTACAAAGGGAGGCCGAAGCCTAACATACACACCGAAGTCGAACTCCGTACCTCCGGCAAGGGCGCTAGAGAGCACTACCAGTTGAGCTAACGCTCTGGGTGCAAGTTGAACTTTTCGTATTTGGTTTTAGGTTTTTGTCCTGGCGTTAATGTGTGTTCGTAAATTATGAGCGTAGGGCCTAAAATGTTATCATGATTTAGGAATACAATGCATGTCTTTGGAACAGTGTTCCCCTTTTTCAGTCTCGCCTTCCTTTTGCCTGCAGACGGCCCCCTGAACTTTAGAATAATACTTTTGCTACATAACGTCTCAGTTTTGCTTGTCATGTTCGGTTGCTGATAATGAAATTTCAGAATGATCCTTTCCTTTTGATTTCCTTGGTCCTTCTTTCTTTGTACTCCAAGTTAGAGATGAATTATGAAGAAAAAACCTTGTTCCTTAACAAGGGGGAAACCTATGATTTCTGTTAAGATGAAACCGTACAATGCTAGACAAATTGCAGGATGTAGTGTGAATTATGCAAATATACGATCACTGCCAAGGTATAAGAGAAAACCTTTTAGCTGATTTTTGATTGTTCGGAAAAGAACGAAGTCAAGGAAACGTCTGACAGATTCCAGTAGCTTGTTTCCCACCAGTTAAAGGATGCCTTTTCCTTTGTACACACTACACAGTGTGAATTTGATTCCATTGCTTGGAATTTGGAAGACCCTTTTTAGTCCTGATACCAGACGAAATCAGTCATCTAGGTTCTGCATCGATGCTCAAACGTATCTGAGATAAAATTATGCCCTGTCTGAGGCCGAGGAGTCAAGTCACGTGGCCAATCTTGCATAACGCTGAGGTACCTTTCGTTTATATGAAAGGTAGACGGATCATCCAATTATGTCTTGAGTGGCCAGACCTGAATTAAGATGAACTACTCTTAGAAAATGACATAAAATGTTTAGTAGGATCCTACCATTTACCTCTGTTTATTTATCTTGTAAGTGACAAATTATGACTAGACGGGTACTGGAACATGCACATATTGTGAGGATTTTCTGAGGTTCATGAAGGTAACAAATATTGACATATTGAGTGGAACACTACTTGAGAAATGTTATGAACTATATAGTACATAATTATTTTCTCCACCACCTACAACAACAACAACAACAACTAAGCCTTTTCCCATACTAGAAGGGGTCGGCTACATGGATTCTTTGTTTCCACAGATCTCTATCGTGTGCCATGTTAGCAGTTAACTCCCAATAAGCTAGATCATTCTTTATTGTTTCTTTCAAACACTTTTGTGGTCGTCCTCTACCTCTTTTAATACTTTCCAAATTTAGGTTTTCTAACCTTCTTACAGGTTCTTCTTTTGATCTTCTTTCTATATGTCCAAACCATCTTAAACGATGTTCTCTCATTTTATCCTCTATTGATGCCACTCCTAATTTGTTTCTAATAACCTCATTATGTATACGGTCTTTTCTTGTATAACCACTCATCCATCTCAACATCTTCATTTCTGTCACAGACATCTTTTGTACATGTTGATGATTAACTGCCCAACACTCAGAACCATAAAACATGGCAGGCCTAACTGCTGCTCTATAATATTTACCTTTTAATTTTAATGGTATCTTCTTATCACAAAGAATACCTGATGCTCCTCTCCATTTTAACCAACCAGCATTAATTCTATGTGTAACATCTCCATCAATTCTTCCATCACTTTGAAAAATTGACCCTAGGTACTTAAAACTTTCCTTTTGGGGAATGCAATGTGTGCCAATTTTAATTTCTATGTCCTCTGAAGTAGCCAAATGATCAAACTTACATTCCATATATTCTGTCTTTGTTCTACTAAGTCGGAGGCCTTTGTTTTCTAATGTTTCTCTCCATAGTTCCAATTTTCTATTAACTTTTTCCTTAGACTCCTCCACTAATACAATATCATCTGCAAATAACATACACCAAGATACTTCATCTTGAATATGTTTTGTTAACTCATCCATCACCATTATAAATAAGTATGGACTTAAAGTTGATCCTTGATGTAACCCAATATTAACTTCAAAGAAGTCTGTCGTTCCTTCATGAGTCCTCACACATGTTTTTGCACCATCATACATGTCTCTTATAAGGTTAATATATGTCAATGGGATACCTCTTTTTTCCAAAGTTCTCCAAAGAACCTCCCTCGGTACCCTATCATAAGCTTTTTCTAGATCAATAAATATCATGTGAAGGTCTTTCTTTTTTGCTCTAAAATGTTCCATAAGACATCTCAAAAGGTGAATCGCTTCAATAGTAGATCTACCTGGCATAAATCCAAATTGGTTCTCTGTTGTACTTGATACTTGTCTTAATAGTAGAAATATAATCAATGCATAACAATCTGCCAAGTTCTTGGATGATTGCAAGTTTTTCAGTTACCAAGTTATGAGTATATAATTTTTTATGATGCTTTCACCTTCAGCACCAATAGGAAGAATTCAAAGAACAAGCTCACACCGATCTTATGCTATTTTCTTGGATAACTGACGTTCTGATACCCTTGAAGGAGAATGTTGCCTGTACTGGATGTTGATGTTCTGTTGGAATGTTGTCTTAGGTAATGACAGAAGTGTGCAAAGACAGCTCGATGGTTGAAGATGCTTTGACATTACTGGGAATCAGGTGCTTCAGAAAAGACTGTTGAATGGCGTGAAGCAATCATAACATAGAATAATGGAAGAACAGTTCATGATAAAAAACATTTCAACTCCTCGAACCTCTAAGTCATCAAAAAAGGTGCAGGTCCTATCTCCTCGAGGCAGTAGAGGTTTAAAGATCCGAGATAAATATGTTGGCTCTAAATATTCATTGAAGTACCCAAACTGCAAAATTGATTGCACGACATCTGAAAAGGATGAGATCATCAAGTATATGTCAAGTCTACCGTGTTATCTACAACATCCACAAAAATATGGGTCTCAAAATAAGGCTTTGAACTTTGGTGTATTAGATTGGTCACTCCTCGAAGATTGGAAGCACAACCAGGCAAAGGCAGCTGGTCGGCGATCAAGTTCTAAAACCAAGTTGCCCTCAGCTTCAGATCCATCGGCACATTTTACTGACAGCAGAATCTCATCCGCTGAACAAAGAAGCGAAACTCTGGGTACAGGTCCTTGCGAGAGTTTATCATCTTCCAGAGCAAAACACGTGAAGGTCTCAGCTGAAAATCATACAAAGATTTGCTATTCAAAAGTTCAAACTGAACGCTCACAGGGAAGAGATAACCGAAACCAAGAAATGGATCAGACTCTTGGTAGCATGGGTCTTGATTCCCAGAACATGAAAATGAAGTTTTGGTACAGTGAGAACTCTTTGAAGCGTCAATCTTTTCCAGTAAGCAAGGAATTTTGTGCGTCACAGATCAAACATTATGACTTCTTGAGTTCTCCTGAGGAACCCGAGACCCAAGATGTATTTTCTTGTTTCAGAGAATTGCCCAGAGTTCCTTCTGTATTAAATCGACCATCTAGAGTAAGCAAAGATGATTATCTTGTTAACTTTTCCAATGACTGCTCATTGACTTCATCAGCAGCACATGCTAGGATGGCTGCTGATGTAAGAGGCACCAGCTTGCCTTCAACGTCCCACTCACCCAGAACTTCTTCTGCAGATCCACACCACAAAATTCAGCATTCCCATGTGCTTCGACAGGACCTAAAAGGTTCCCGAGAAAGTGAGTCAGCACTTGGCTTACTTAGTGAGACGAGAAGAAAAGTTTCATCACATAGACGAGAAACTCAGCCCAAACCCACCTGCATTAACACATACACTGAAAATAATTCCATGCCATCTGACTTCAGTGCCAGCAACAAACATGTCGACCCATTGCATGGTCAGGTTGGACACAACAAAGTGAAGGAGCAAGCAAATGCAGCGGATCCATCAGCAATTGATGTTTCAAGTCTTTTGATTGATACAACATCCAGAAGTCTCGGTTTTAGAGAAGGGATAGTCACAAGGCCTTCATGCTCAGGATTCGTTATGCCTAAATCTGATTCAGTTAAATTGGATGTACCAACTAATGAAGATGATGGTTCATCCACTGATCAAATAAAGACTGATTGCAAAAGACAGTCAGGGCCATTGTGGAGAATGTTGACTCCTTTGGTTAAATCAAGAGCAAGGAACTACGTACAATCATCCTCACAACAAAAACATGAAGCTGCCTCTATATGCAAGTCTTTGTTACCAGAGATTTCCTTGGCAGCACACGAGGGATGTAAAATTTTGTGTGAGAAATTGTCCACGGTTGGTGATGAAACAACAGAAAAGACTTCTGCTTTGCTTGGTCAGCAATCAGCCAATCCTGCTGACAATCTGGTGGATAAAGAGCCAATATTTCTGGCACAGCATGCACTCTTGCAAATCATTAGCAAGAATGGAATACCATCGTTCCTGTTTTCCTTCAACAACCACAGCGATTCCTTTGCAGCCATAGAAAGAAAAATCAGCATCAATGGGAAGAAGACTCTGCATTGGATGTACACCTTTTATGCCGTTACTGGTATTAAGAAAAGGACTGGATGGATCAAACAGGCTAAGAACGAAGATAAACATTGGCGTGTCTCAAGTGTAGTCGGTCAGATGGAAGCCAGCTGTTTCTTGTTCCCTCATTTGGCTAGAGGTGGTATTTCAGAAAGTTCATTAATTATAGAGTATGTTCTTTCTGGAGTGAGAAACAGAGATCCTTCTTCCCCTGGAAAATCAGATTGCAAAAGTCATGTTGGTGATCCAATGCTGGAGATTAATTCTTGCAATGAGCTTGCTGCAGTCATTATCAAGACCACTTCTGGACCAGTAAAAATTGGTGCAAAACAAGACGGTGACAATGACAATGAGGGTACATTTTTCACTGAGAAGAGTGCGTGTGATTGTTACTCGAACCTAGATGATAATTTGTCAAAGCAAGAAAACCAATCTTGTGATAGTGTTAAAGTTATTCTTCCAAGTGGTTTGCATGGTGTACCAGTCAATGAGATCGGAATGCCCTCGTGCTTAATGGATCGATGGAGATCAGGAGGATCATGTGATTGTGGGGGCTGGGATGAGGGATGCAGTCTTACTATTCTTGACAACCAAGTACCACAAAGCAGAAGAAGCCTAAGCTTTTCACAAGCTTTAGTTGATGCAAATGTCTCTCAACAAGTTGATCTGTTTGTGCAGGTACTTGCCTTAATCTATTTCTTCAAATTAACAGCTTCAAAAGTCATTTTTCTGTTGATTTGTGCTACAATGATAATCTTATGTTGCAGGGCGCTCAAGGAGTCGCACCTGCCTTAAGATTTGCTGCAGCCCATCATGGGCTGTACTCAATTGATTTTGATGCATCGATTTCCTCCCTCCAAGCATTTTCTGTCAGCATAGCCATTTTGCACAGCAGAAGCCATGCCATCACATCAGGGATGTGCACCAAAATTCTGCTGGAGTCTCTCTTAGCCACTCAAGAAGGTAGGTTCCACATGCCCAATAGGTTTCAAGGGACAGGTTCGTTGAAATCCATTCTCGATCCTCCTCTGTCTCCTGTTGGAAGAGCCTAGTTATAGTTTCTACTTTCTTCTTTGCGTCACCTATAAAAAATCATCCAATGTAGGACCTTGTCGATGGTTCGGATATAGTAAAAACATGAAGGGAGTTGCCATGGCAGCCAAGCAAGCAGAATACTGTTGTGTCAGTGCCAGGTTTATCTGTTTTTGTATATATACAGATGACCGTGATTTGTACTTGGCTCAGCTACTGTTGGGTTTATGATTGACCATAGTAACTCTTTGAACTTTTAAGAAATAAAATTTGTTCTGGACATCCCTCATCCCACATGACTCGTTTTCAATCCAGTCCATGTTGCACAAATTCCAATATTTGATAGTTGAACTATCCAGGGCTGGGACCTCAAAGTCCATCCACCTTCCTTATGGAAGAGATACCAGGAAAATGGAACTCAACAGGAAGTCTAGATCACCTTTTGGCACTAATTTCAAAAGAATACATGAGATAGGTCTTTGGTGGGAAATCAAGCTTAATTTTCAATTAAAGACAGGCGCCTGTGTTTTATTACTGAGACAGATGTTGAGTACCAGAACGAGTCTATTTCAATTTATACGATTTGTTGGGCAGGGTCCTTTATATAGATCTTTCCACTCATTTCACTACTATAAGTTGAATCACAGCATGGGGAACCGAAATAAAAACGCGAATGGGTGCTCTGGTGGTGCCACAACCACCAGATTGTGGCTATTTGGTGGATTTGTTAAGCCTATTGCTCGTTAGGCACTCTTTATCTTACCTTTGTCCGTAGACGTGGCCAGTTCCGGGTAAACCAGAGCCTGGATCCGCTGGTTCTGGGATGGTTTTGTGTTTGAATTTAGAACTGTATTTAAATAAAAACCGATTTGGGTGGTTCATAGTTCTGGTTCTGGTTTCAGCCGGCTCCTGGCCTTGGTGTTCCTATATCACATAAACGCATCTATCAAGATGTCACTCGATACTTCGAAACTCGACCTCCACACTTTCCGATGTCTGAATCACCATGACCTATCTTCCAGTGCTATATCACTAAGATTTTTTTTGAATATTAAGTAATTATTGCTTTATTAGGGAGTTAACTTTTGAAAACAATCATACTGATTGATGACATATTGACATTTTCTATGATCTACATATAGAAAATTTCTAATCTTCAACAGTTTTATGATATATTATCAATTATAATATATATAAATTATACGTATGTATAAGCATTTTCCGGTGCTGATGTTTTTCGAAAATTACCGTGCTCTGACTTGCACCGTATTCGCACCTGCACTCATGTCGTCATGCTTGTTCTTTTATAGTACTGGGTCGTCTTTGGGTCATTTTGTCACTGAGTCAATGCAAAGTTGGCCCATTCCAATGTCATTAATGCCTCTTGTCTTGGTTGAGATCCTGACTCTCGTGTCATCTGAATTCAAGACCAAAAGCATTATTGACGTATGATTTGGTGAAAGAAAAGTTTGTTGAAATTTCTCAGAGAACAACCACTTTCTTGCTAGGGGCTTAGTTGAGCCCTGCCGAACATGAGTATACGCCTAGCATGACTGCCCGTACAAGAAAGGCATGGCTCGGCTCGAATTCAATCTTGATCAAGCTTCGTTCTCCAGTGCATAGCTCAACTCGAGCTTATTTTCACAAATCAAGCTCGACTCATTGGGTTTGTTTCTTGTCAAGCTTGAGCGAGCTCATAAAATGGCTCGGTTAAGCTCAACTTAAGATCGAGATGCAGGTTCGAATTCTATTGAGCTCAACTTGAGCTTAAATCTGAGAAACACCATCAATTTGGGTTACACGGTTATCCTGATCATTACTTAAACCGTTGGGAATACTCATGCATGGTCGACTTAGCTCGATTATGCTTGAGCATTCCTCAGCCTAAAGATACTTGATGGAGCTCTGCCTCCAGTCTGAGGGTGAGCATTTCTTATATTAGTCGATCTTCTTGTGAATCCTGAGGATTGCTCAGCCTAAGGATTATCGATCGATCTTCAGCTCGAGTCTGAGGTGAGAATTTGCCAATACTCGGGGTCGACTTGGCTTGATTACAACCCCTGAAGTGGAGGCCCCTTACTATATGCAACTGCTAATTCCATGTATGTCAAGATTATATATTTTACATATGGTTGGCTGAATTAATACAAACCAAACCAAGCCTTTATCCACACTAAGGAGGGTTTGCTGCATAGATTCTTAGTCGCGATAGAGCTCGATCTTGTGGCATGTTAGCATTTTAACTCCATAAAAGGACTAATTGCTACGTTATGGTTGAATTAGTTCGATAATTAGGCTAACGAGATAAAAGAAAAATTAAGCCTATGAGGAAAAGGCAAGAACAAAGAAAATTGAGTTTTGATAGGGAGAGTGGACCACGCAGTATAAAGTTAAAACTAGTCTGATGCCTGCTGATGCATCTGGCCACCTGCAACTTTACATGACCATCGGATTGACTCGCTTTTCAAGTTTGGAGGAATATATTAATAGCTGCATTCTGTCATCAGGAAAGCTTTTCAACTGCCCAATACAATATAGTTCATGCAACAGTCCATTTCCTTTAAAGTATATTAAAAGACCCTTTTTTTTGTTCGGAAGCAAGAAAGACTTCAATTGTATTCACAGTTTGATAACTATCTTGCATACCCATATGCTACAAAGCTGTAATATAGCATTTTTTCGTAAGAATCCCAAGCAGATAATCATCCTTGGCTGCTTATCTCAATACGTATTTCACATGCATATCCCGGCGGCTCTGGTTTTATTGCATTTTATATGCTAATAGCATATTCAACGAAATGTGTGTGTGTGTTTGTCGTTAGCTTGTTTTCACCCACATTTTAAACAGATCATCAATGTGGTGCGAACAAGGTAGATGGTAACGGCCGTTGACCGCATTATGGAAGCGAAGCACTGGAGCAGTATCAACCTGATTGCACGATTCTTAGTTACACACCAGGCAGGTATTTTTATCTTGGAGAACAAGCTTCAGGGCCACATTGACTGATTAAAAGCTAAAGAACTTCCTTATTGCTTAACTGTCTCGAGATGAAGAATGTTCAGAAGGCTATTAGCAACATGAATACCAATGAAATATAAAAGGAGAATCAGCTTCAGGTAGTGCAGATGAAATGGAGGGGTTCTATCTATGAAGCTATGATCAATGACAAGTGATACAAACAAGCCTTTTTTCCACACTACATGTTCTTTGTTTCAATAAAGCTCGATCATGTAACATTATCAGTTAGATGGTTTGTTTTCATAACTCCATTTATCATATTAACAATTAACTCAACATAAACTAGATCATTCATTATTATTTCCTTCTAACACAATCAATGAGACGTATCATATGAAAGCAAAATAGCGACATAGCCAGCCTCACTTGTTTAGGTTTACAAAAGAACGCCTGCAAGAGTCTCCCTCAGCTAGGTGAGCTATTGATGTGATTTTGAGATGAATATTTGGATACAGGTTTCAATACTCGAGACGCTTGTCTATATTAAACAATCCAACGTGCCGAGTCCTGTGAATGATCGAAGAAGCCATCGGCCTACACCTCAAAGAGATAAAGAATATTGATGGTGATGGGGGAATGAGTTCAATTCTCGAACTACGAAGTTTGTATTCGTTCATTTCTTGAACCAAGTCATAGGTCTAAAGAACAGTAAAGAAATGGGGAATATGGATGGTGGCGGAATGGGTTCAATTTTCGCGCCGCGCGAAGCTTGTTTGCTGTTCGCTTCTCGAAGTAAGAATTTGTCTGAAGACCTAGCAAGAACCAAGAATATAGATACGGAATGCCTTATTTCTCTACCCACCAACTTCGTTTCTCGTGCTAACTTTGCCCTACAAAACAAAAAGTTGAAACTCACCACCAATAAAGGACTTTAGGATTTTAGCTTCTTGGAAGAAGACCCTTTTATTTTGGGGCAAGGTGCATGATATGGGCCTCAAGCTCAAGCTAATCGGTGTATAATCTAATAGACTGAATCTCAAACAGATCTGGGTCTGATAATTAGATCTTCACAGATATCTTTATCTTCAAAATCCAGATTGGAATTGGAATCTCATTGAAAATTTAGATATTCTCTGTGTAAACTGCAAATCATATCAACAAAGAAAACTTTCTGTAAGCTGCAAATTTAATCGTTGCTCACTTACTGATCGATCAAGCCTGTTGCTGCTGCGGATATCTACACAAGACCTTACACTTGACCACGTTACTATGCACGTAAAATCCGGGCGACACCATGATTCTGATGACCATGCCGGAGTGCATGGCGTTGATGGTGGGGGTGTCACCGTTCTTCCTGGGAAGAAGCTTCTCTCCGGCCATGTCCTCCATGTAGAGCCCGTCGAATTCCGCCCCTTTCTCCACTCTGAAGATGGGTAAGCTCGGGTGGAAGGCGAAGGCGAGCAGATGAACGAGCCAGACGTGCTTGGCCGCACCGAAGAAGGCCTGAAGGAGGGGTTCCGGCCACGCCTTGCTCCAGCCCAGCATCGCGACGATAGCGCTCATCTTCTGGTCGCAGAACCGGCTGAAGCTCTCGCTGAACCTTCTTGTTCCCTTGCTCAGCACCTCCTCCCAAGAGAGTCCCTTGAGCGCCGAGTACGCCTCCAGGTTCCCCCGGCACCGCTCGATCGGGTTCAGCACTCCGTCGGTCGCTGACCTCTCGAAGGCCAGCGTCTCGAAGTCTTCATATAACGCTCGGCTCAGTAAAGCCTCGAGATAGAAGACGATCGCCCGAGAACTCTTAGGCGAAATCTTCACTTCGTAAGGACTCAGCAAAGAAGTGAGTCGTTCGAACGCCTTGGCACCCATTTGGCCTAAGTGTGCGGCGAGCGACTTCCCCAAATGTCGAACGCACGTCCTCGAGTCCGAGACCGCCTGCAAGAACGCTTCCACTGCCCGTGCCGCCTCGGCGTCACGAGGGGCGAATACGGGGATCGTATTCATTTGTTGTTTCTTATGCTTGATTGCTAATTCTTTCTCCACGACTATCGCGCCGGCGACGGAAGTCTCTTCGGCGACTCGGGCGTCGAGGGCCTTCTTGAGGTCGTGGCAGTAGACTTCGAGCTTGCCCAGTTTGCTCTCGAGCTCTCCAATGGAGGTGCGCAACCGGGCAACCTCGGCGAGAGCTTCGTCCCGCCGGCGATTAGCAGAGACTAGCTTCTGCGTGAGCTCTGCTATGGAGGCGTTCTTTTGCTGGTCGTCGCTGGGGTTTGGGGAGGACGAAGGAGAGTAATCGCAGCCGGTGTTCCACCTGGGACTCTTTCTAGCTATAGAAAATAACAAAGATTTGAAGACGTTGGTTCCTCCATTCTGGCTTCTACCATCACTACCACCATTCTTATTACCTTCGACGGAGACAATTGAGATCCGCTCGCGGCCGGTGGGTCGGCAGGCGTTGCAGGAGACGGTCTTCTCAACAGCTTCCGGCGGCTCGAAGCCGCCTCGCCGCACAGAGGAAGCTGAAGAGGAGGAAGAAGTCGACATCTTTGCCGTACTGCACGCTTCAGATGTGTGCAGGGGCGTTCTCTGGTATCCCACAGAATTGTTGCTATTGTCCGCTTTCACCATCGCATCTTCCGGCGCACCGAAATTAGACGATGGATTCAAATTTTTCTGTTGTTGGTCGCCTGATTTCTTCTCCCCAACTCCTTCCTTGATCTGTAAAACCAGCAAAACACCGGCTTAAGCAAATTGGCAGTCTAAAACTCTACTGAAAAACACAAACGTAGAGAAACAAGAAAAACAATAGTCTAAGAGGCTTTCATACAGAAGACGGTGCCATGGCTTCGCTGCTTACAGAAGAGAGAGAGAGAGGTCAATTCTGGAGGAGATGGCGTATTAATGGCAGCTGGGAGTGAACGGGACCAGCAGGGAAGGTTGTTGACCTGGGTGCTATCTTGCATTAATGAGATGGGCGGTTCCTTGTGCAGTTTTCCCGTGCCAATCAGAAGTGAAGCAGTGAAGACTCGTAGAGCAAAGGCAGTATTGCACTCTTCGCTCTTTTCTTTTCTTTAGAAACCAGTCAATGTGCGTGTGGATGCATGCAATGCAAGTGGTGGTGACACGCAAGGAAGCAATTGGGGGAGTAATAAATGAGGGGCATGTGGGTCGAAGCTGACAATGAATTGGGGTGAGCGGCGGGACTCATGGTGTATTCCATTTCTTTTTGTCAGTTCCGTCACGTGTCTCTGTGGAACCGCTCGTCTCTCTTGAGATAAAACAGACCATAATAAACAAATAAAAGAAATTCATGCAATCAAAAGCCACAAGAATGTCTTATCATTCTCTGAAATCCATGTAATCAGAAGCAAAACGAAAGTCTTATCCTAGGCTAACTGTAAATTGAGACCACAAATAACCCTCTTTGAGTATGATATGACCCTCTTTAATTTAAGAAAACAGCTCTGATTTAACTTTGACGTGAATTAAAATTAAATCAAAGGATTGGTTCCATTCGCTGGAGAAAATCAAGAATATACAGTGATCCTGTCATCGATTTAACTTGCCATTGAAAAATTATCATAATTTTTACCAACTAAAAGTTTGACTTACATTAAGAAAAGGAGAAAAATGATGCGCACCTGATTGAGCTTCTGTCTTTGTACTTGTGAATCACTTGAAGACCCCCAAAATAGAAAGGTATATATATACATGTTGACTCCGAAAGATCGAGAAAGATACATGACAAGTGCCAGCATCCAAGAATTGGAAGGGTTCAAAAGTATACTGGAAGGCATGACCTTGATTTTCCCGATCTAAATGTATATATGACACAATATAGAGAGGAATATCAGATGAGAATTCATGTTTGTCGACCCCTCACAGATTGGGACAAAGCCTGGCTTTGGCTTTGGTTTTGGTTCTTCTTCGAAGAGATTCTTGGCCAGCTCAATGGAAGCATTTCTTGACTTCAGTTATAATCTCCTTTGGATGTAATAAGGCTTTAACTTCGTTGAAAAGTTCTCCTGAACAGTACCTTCCCCTTGACTTCTTTAAAGAATTCTCCTGAATGGTGTTTTGTTGTCCTCAAATCAGGAAAATCAAGTTCTTGTATACAAAAGCCTAAATCCAACCCTGAGTGGGTCGACTCTATGGATTCTTAGTGAAATTGTTCTTGTTTATCATGCCAATATTAGCATTTAAATTCAAAGAAACAAGCTTTTCTTGTTGTTTCTTTTTCAACACGACAATTAAAAAGGTTTACTGTTTAATTTCTCACACTTCATAGTCAAAGTCCCATGTCTAAGGGTCTGTTTGATTCACTGTTCCTAGTACTTGGTACATGAACTTGTGGCCCAAGCCCATATGAAACTGGAATAACTGTTTTGAACTATAGTTTCATGCTTAATTTCCGCATAGAACTGACATTGCAGTTCTATGTTCCTCCAATTCCGTGTTTGATTTGCAACAATGGAACCAAAAGTTTTATTTTTTCTTTTTCAAGTTCAATTTACTGGATAGATTTTATTATCAAGATTATAGCTAGTAAGATTCTCACACTAGATATGACGGTATATGGCATAAATAAGATACCCACTCTCTTGACCATGTCATTATCAATATAGTTTAAACAACTTTCCATCCTAGTTGGAGTCTTTGTAACAGAAAAAATAAAAAACATAATCTTACGGAATATCCCAAATAGATCTATGAGAAGCTCATCTTTGGTAGAGCTCCATAAAGAGATTCTATAATCAAATATTCGAAATGTCTTAAATTGGACCCAAGTTTGGATCCACACTGCACTATATATCCATCTTTCACCAATATAGTTTAAACAACTTTCCTAAGTATGCCAAAGGATAAACACCAACCAATCAATTATTAGACTAAATTGAAGGTATAATCTCGTATTTAGATAGGGATCTATAGAACAAGAAAATTAGTTCGACTCTGAGAGCGGTACATGTGTGGGTGTTTATGTTAGGCTTCCGCTTCTTGTAAAGACAAAAAAAAGATCTCTTATCATATCAAAGGGATCCTTTTAAATGTATATAACTTTTTCTTTTTAATAGGAAAACTAAGGTTAAGCAGACACCCACCATTGAACTCATTGAACTTAAGGTTCTTTTCTGTTGGCCACCAACCAACAGAGTCGTGTTTAGTTTAGCAATAATGGGGAACAGCATCTGATGGACTCGACAAGAATTACTTTACTATGTGCAAATCTTTGAAGATTCGAACTTTGAAGTATATCCGAAGATTTTTTGCTGGTTGAGGAGGAAGGAAGGCAAAAATATCAATTCACTATTGGCTTCCTGAGGAGGTATATACTCTTATAAGGAGCTCTTTTATATATCTAGCATCATTAGATACTAACATATCTTAATAGATAAGTGATATTTGAATTTAAAAGGCAAAAGGGCAATCTTTACCTTTCGAAAGTGTACTTACACTTTTTGCCTTTTGACTTAAATATTAACTAGGGATAACAATATTGATCCAACAAATGAAACCTTTATCCAACCCGAATGAAACAGAAAATATCCGACCAGATCAAGCTCATATTAAGGTACGATGGATAAGATATCCCGACCCAATACTATATATATATATATATATAGAGAGAGAGAGTCAAACACACACACACACACACACACACACACACACACACACACATATATATATATAACCTGTTTTTGTTCTGTTTAGGTCCCATTACCCATTGGAGAAAAGAGAACTGATTAATTATTGATGGCTTAATAGAGAAAAAAAGGACTAACAAAGTAATCCTTTATCCAAAATTACCTATAAAATTGACCTAATTAATGATGCATCGTCTTTTCTGCACTAACAGATTAATAGAAAACCAACTAGTAAGGAAAAACAAATGTACCTCAACCATGAATCAAGGGGAAAAACAAAACAATATCTTCAAGGAGTTGGTGAGTTCTCCTTTCCCAGTCGACTTCTTTGAAGACTTGACCTGATGATTGGTGGTACCAGCCCTTGGCTGCCTTGCAGATCTGGGTAGTATTTGAACTTGCGTCAGATACATTTTATCCCCTTTTTCTTCTGCGTAAAGAATGTTTCCTTTTGTAAGTCGTCAGCATCCATCGCTGAAATTATTGTCAAAACCTTGTTTGGCCAACTGACGAACCGCAATATAATTGTAACGGAGATCCGGGACATGTAGAACATCTTTGAGAACAATCTCTTTACCTGTCTTTGTTTTGATCAGTATATCACCTTTCCCTACGATTTTAGATCTACTGTTGTTTGTCATCCTTGAAAAGCCAAAATTACCACTCCTGTATGAAGTGAAAAGCTCCCAGTTTGATGCGTAATGGGTAGCAACAGTACTGTCCACTAACCAATCTACCCATGAAGACTTCTTGACGTCATCAACCCTCGACTTGTTTGAAGGATTTCCCTTATTGGTTTTAGGGCTCGGCATCGTTGCAAGCTTCTTCTCTATGGTATCGGCCATTGGCTTTGTTTTGTTTTGAATGTTAGGAGGCTAAGACTCCATTGACGGTTTTTCCTGAATGGTATGATGAGCATCTGTTTTCAATACGTTGGCAGTAATCCCGTGTGAATTAAGATGCATTTTAAATGCAAAAGCATCTGATCCTTCGGTATCTGTCCAGTACCCATCGCAGGAAAAACTCCCGTAGCCTTCTTCATCCAACTTGCCGTTTCCCATCATCTTAGAGGCAGTGTGCCGTGAACAGTCGACCACTGTCGACAAACCAAACTGTGTTACATATTGATCAACCATGCAATAACCAAAGAAACAGAAATGAACAGCCTTACCTAAAACGCCGCCACCCTTCGGCGAATTGCTCCTCCCTCCCTCCCTTGCAGCCAATGCCCTCGTGCATGAGAAAATTAGTCACAATCACAAAGGAATAAATAAAGTGGGACAGTTTGAAAGACCTACAATATCAATTAAAATCTCATTCTTGTTCAATGAAGAATCTAACAGAATCAAATGATAAAGCTGATCCACAACTAAATGGGCCCACGAAATCTTGATACCGTACCTTCAATCGAATTCAATGGAGAAAATTATTTGTCTATTATTTCTGTAATAGCTGTTTGTTAAGGAAAGGAACAAATCTAATGGATAAGGCCGTCTCATTTGGTTATATATATATATATATATATATATATATATATATATATATATATATATATATATATATATATATATAGAAAGACTGATAGATGGTAGAACCTTTAAGTACTAGCAAATTTAAATAAATTTCAACCATTAATCTTTCTTGATAGATGGTTGAGATTTGAGTAAAAAATAAATGCATACTTTTTGGAGGTACACTTTATTCACATAGAGACTTTTGCTTTTAAAATTTTAGAACTCAACAATTCATGGGTTGAAATCTGTTTAGATTTGCTAGCACTTTCTCTCTCTCTCTCTCTCTCCATATATATATATATATTATTAGTACATAATGCAACTTTCTAAGTTTATGATAATATAATTTGGAAATAGTGTTGCTTCATATTGATTATTTGTTACAAAATGCAACCGTAACATATTAGCATAATATAAAATATATAAAACTATGGTTTGGGACCGATATATATTTATGTAAATAAGTTAGAAATTTTATATTTATATATACATATATAATGTACAATGTATAAATATACACATAGAGATAGAGCACGGTCCATGCACATACTCGTCCCTACTTAAAGATCTCATTCATCAAGATCAATGATTGCACTTTTGCAAAAAGTATCTTAAAAAGTGAATAATATTTTTTGCTTTTTTAGTTCAAAATCCAATAGTTGAAGATCAATGAGAGATGTTCAAGGATGTTTTGGCACAAATGGGTGTGTGCATTTATCATGCTCTCTCTCATATGTATATATATAATGTAACTTTCTAAGTTTTATCTATCATAAAATAATTGGAGATAGTGTGTCTTCATATTGAGATCAGTTGTTAAGCACCGAGCTCGTCTGTGGTATCTTCCTCTTTTTTGGGAAGGTAGTGTTTCAAAATGAGTCTTCTGTATTCTGAAAATGTGATCGATGAATAAATGGTTGTTGTTTTATATTTTGTATTTTATGATAACTGAATCGCCTTTCCATCATTGGCAGGGTGTTTATGTATTTCTGTTCTTTGATTAAAGTAAAAGCATATATACTTTCACCGAATGGAGAAAGCGAAATCACATTATTTTGGCGAAAACTATTTTCTGTGTGCTGCTAAATCATATATGATATGCGATTGGTGATGAAAGCAATAAAACTTAATAAAGAGTTACAATATGACTTTTACGATAGCAGCCATGTAGCAAACCCAACTTAATGTTAGAAATGCTTGATTTTCTTATCATGGTCCAAACACAAAGTCGCATCCATGTAGTCGATCCCACTTAATGAGTTCCGGGTTATGGGTTGGATACATAGTCATTATGGAGCTTCATTCTCGTCGGAGCTGACCAAGTTCCAGGACTCTTAGTTCTCATAACTCCACACGATTCAGCGATACAAGCACACCCTTTGCACCCATTCAGTTTTTTAGAATCCATTACCTATTTTTGAAAATATGGTTCAAGATGAAATTGGGTGTTTTTGTGTCTGATATCAAAGTCTATACACGAATTTTCAATGTAGAGAAACAAAAGGTTTCTTTGTATTCTCTCTTAAACTCCAGAAATACAAAACCAAAACTTCCAAATACATTGTATTTGTGATTTTTCCAAATGTTTTACAACTATTTACATGATTTTTTTTTCAGCCTCACTCTTCTTCTTCTTCTTCTTCCTCGGTCGAGTCCATTTCCTCTCTGCTAACACCAAAAACATCTCGCGGCGATGCGCGGAAAGGTTCTTGGAAAACTGGGTCCAGTCCCTCTTCATCCTTGTTTAGATCCGAAGGAGGAAGAAAGAAGTCAAGGCACAAGCCACGCACATTAAAGTCTACCTCTTCAATGGTCCATGTCTCCTCCATCTTTGTTCTCGTGTGGTTTGCCGACGTCTCGCCAAACCGGAACAATGAGACCCGTGTCCGACCCGAATGTGCAACAAGGAAACCTTCAACCTTTCTGTAGTCTTGGATGAGAGACTCCATTGTGGTCTCCCAGTAGACGCTCTCTTCTCCAATGGCTTTGGTTCGGAGCAGATGGGAGTCTTCTAACTGGACCAACAGACCCGTTTTCTGGCTGAAACAGCCCCACACTGTGTGCCTCATGATCTCCAAATTTTTGGTACTCCGAGCCTTAAGAGTGGACCAATCTGCGTCCAGCTTGAGGATGAAGCAATCCTCACCGTTGATCATCTTCTCACCCATGCAAACTGAGTTCGAAAACAAGCTCGCGATGGATACAGGATCCAAACCCTACAACCAGAACAGTTTGCTGAATCAGTCATACAATTTGGGTTGAGTCTTGACATATAAAGGCCAACCAATTTCCTGGTCTGGTCATGTTTCGGGTAGGACCCAATGAACTCAAAGTTTTTTCGAAGCCTAATATTTCTTTCTTCAGTTACAGTGAGAGGCCGAAGCCTAACACACACAAGCATGCACCTCCAGGGAATCGAACTCTCCACTCGCAAGTGGGCATCAGAAAAACCTATCGGTGAGCTAACGCTCATCCCATGAAGTCTAATGTCATAATGTGATGGTTTCAAAACATACGAAAAATATGAGGCTACCACGAAATATGTGAAGAGGTAACAACGGGTCAGACACGATTCAGAACCAAGCAAGTCTAGACCCGACCCCAACTTTGAGATGTTAAATATGAACCTTATTGAGTTACCTGAAAATCGTACCATTATAACAAAAAACTAGACCATAACCACATCATAGTTGGAAGTATATATTGTGATCTTATCGACACTTATATATATAGTGATTGGATTCTTCTTATTATTGATGCTGGCTATTTATATTTATCTATTGCTTTTAGGTGGTATGAGAATGATAAAAATATCTTTAATACTTTTTAAAACATTTAAATTATACTCATGTCACTCAAAAACAGTGAGTGAACATATTAGAAATAGGTAAGATCATATATATATATATATAATGTTTACGGCATTGGCATTATGTGATGTTAATCTGCAGTGTACAGTAATGAGGCCTATTTGCTGCTTCATAGTGATGAGCTCAATTTGCGTCCAAGACAGATTTAGCATAATCAGACCATTAACTACCAAATTTTAAATCATCAAGAACCGATCCAATAAACACTTTTCACAATCAGAAAACAAAAAGCGATTGTTAAGAGGATTTTGTATTTGAATTCATTTTTCTCAAAAAAAGGGGTTTAATCTATTTTTCTATTATTTGAAATTATCTATACAGGAAATTTTGCCCGAAACAAGTCATCATTGTAGTAAATTACTAAAAGGAGGGTTTTTCATAATAGCTCTTATCAGATCGGATTTGGATTCAGGTTCAATAAGTTTCATAGGGCTAATATATTTGTCGGGTCTTGGTGGTCTGAACTCTTAGCATGGGTCTTGCTTCAAACCAGATACCAGAAGTGGAGAGCTGTGGGAGAAGGGTAGAGGTGGCATTTTTTTCTTCCTGTTGTGTTATTGGGTGTAAGGTCAGCTCTAACACAACCCGACCTTTTTAACGTTAGCTTGGGTCGACACGAAACAGACTTTGCGAGAGTCTCCTGCGTGTCAGGTTCTACCTAAATTCGTCAGAAATGTCGTGCTTTGTGTCAACTCGTGTCTTTCGTGTTCGGGTCAAAATAGCACACCAACGTTTGTGTGTGTGTGAGAGAGAGAGAGAGCAGGCCAAACCTGCAGTGAACGGCGGAGTGGTCGGGGAGGTCCTTTGGAGGCATGGGAAGGTTGCCAGGGGGTCTGCCTCCAGGCGACCCTTCCGTCGCTGCCAGCGGTGATCTTGCAGCCGGAGACGACCAGCTCTATGCACCAAAGCTTCGGCCTCTTATGCCACAACACGAACCCACCCAATTCCCCAACTCCCATTTTGGCCGGGTTCTTCGTCTTCACCACCTTATTGCCGCCGGTCTCCACCTCCGTCGTCATCATCCTCACCTTCCCCATCGCGTACATGCTCTTTGTCGACTCTAGAGCCGCATGCCCTCCTACTGCAGCTATGTACTGCTCCACTATATACTTCGCCATCCCTGCATCCTGCAAACAAACACTTGAACAATCAACGAAACCGAGATTTTTCAACAAGAAGATCAAATTTTGATGCTTAATTTCTCCTTTTCCTGTCTCTGTTTTTTAATGAATTATTTTCGAAAGTAATCCCATACAAGCAATTAGATTTGCCGATCTGTTCGGTTCAAGCCTTCAAGGTCTTCAAATTGCTTTAACGGTGCGGTGAAAGGCCTTCAAACCAGTTGATCTTCAATCTGGTTCATGATGATTCATGTACATACGAAAGAAGGCCAACTCACAGATAGCTATCAAACCAGCAACGAATTTCTAAAACGATAACAGCCCTCTACCACAACACCAACTATGAAAGCGACCACTAAACTACCAAAGTTGGTTGACGAAACTGCATACACCATAGAGAAAGAACTTTGCATGGATCGAAGATGATTCTTACTAGGGGATCGTCTCTGATGGGACGATTGACGGCATCGTCATCATGCAAAGGAAGAGGGATGAGCGGAGAGCCGATCACGCCGAGAAGGAGCTGAAGATCGCCTCCGTCCGCTCTCGAATCTGCATTCGTTGTAGGTTTATGATTATGGTGATTGGACTTCATCCATGCCATCTTCATATTGAGCCAAGAGTTGGTCCTGGTGGTGAGCATCTCCTCCGGGATGGGGACTTCCAGAACCGTATCAAGCGCATCTTCTCTATCAAGATTCGGGCACAATTTCTTCATGAGGATGCTGCAGAAGCCGACGCGGTTGGCCGTGGAAGCAGAGAGCGAAAATACACTCTTTTGATCAAGTCTTTCTGATTAACCATGTGCCATGGGAGAAGAATTAGGAAGCTTAGCTAGCGTTTGAATGGAAGATACCCTGCCTGAGGCAGATATGGGCGTTCATACCCTCTTGACTTGTCCCTACGTACGACGTGAGTGATCGAAGTCGTGATCTGCACGCCCTCCCTCCCTCCCTCCCTCTCTCTCTCAGAGACTCCAAAATTCTCACTGGGGGGGCCTAGTAGACCAAAGGATGTGATCACCACCCCATGATTCTTAGAATTCTTAGGCAAATCTCGACTCTGTGAATTGATTTATGATTCATGGCTTCTTTGGTTTGTAGAATAACGTAAATGGAATTCGATATTAAACTACGATTAGGTTTTTAAATAAAAATAAATGGTTTGCATCAAGACAAACAATCAAATCATTTGCTTTGACTATTCAATTGTGTGTATATTTAAAGCAAATGATTCGACTATGTGGGTTGAATAGAAGGCGAATTTGGGAGAGAATGAAACCTGCTGGGGCAACATAGGTAAACTGGGAGTGGAAGGAACCAGTAATGAATAATTGTTAATTTTATGAATATGGCCTTTAAGAACCTTGAGTCGTAGAATTTTTTTCTTGGGGTACGTTAGGGAGGCTAAGAACAAATGCATGTCCTCGGGTATCGAACTCATGACCATCAACTTGTGAGTTTACCACTAGCAGCCAGGTGAGCCATTGTTCTTTGGAAATGTTTACGATCCGAATGAGTTTAACTATTTATATGAGGCTGAAATAGCCCGATTCGAGATTGCCCGGCCACTAGTATCAGCAAAAGCAATTTATCCTTCTGCAATTTGGACATAAAACGTTCATGATTTGTACATGAATGAGTCCAATTACTCATATCTCTATCTATCCATCTATTCTTTTTGGGTGGTACTGAGTATAATAACAATATTCTTCGTACTTGTTCAAAATCTTTTAAAAAATTTAAATTACACTAAATATGTGGATATGAGTGAACATATCGAAGAAGATGTGCACTATATTATATATATTTATATGCGTGTGTGTGTATACATACATATATATATATATATATTAGAAAACATACAAATCCAATTAGTAAGATCATATCTTCAATATGTCAAGATTTTATTATGTGTATTGCCCAAAAAGTTATTTTCCAACTTAAATGTGCAGGAATTCAGCTAAAATGCACTGATCTCAGCTTGCGTAGGTGTTAAAAAAGCTCTTGTTTAGCTTGCCTAGCTCATTACTCATTTTATTAAATGGCAGCTCATCTTCCATGAGCAAACGCCACCACTCATAAATAAGCAGCAAACTTACGAAGTGAACCACAAATAGTCCGGTATGATCAACTCATTTTACAGCCCTGAGAAGTCTTGGGTTACATAGGACGTCACCGAACCAATCGTGACTCTCCCCTAGCTAAGTCCATCTCGCCAATTTGGAAAAATGAAATATCTACCTTGGACGGCTAAAATCAACAACAGTAGCCTTTTACTTTATATGTGTACAAAGATAAATGAAATATCAACTTTGGTAGCCTTTTACTTTATACGTGTAGTTATTTTGGGAACGGCGACTAACAATACATATGGCCAGCCTTGGTGTTGTGAAACCTTTTGTTAGAAAAGAAAATGAGTTGAATATATTCTCTATGTTTGGCAATTGGCTACTTTATGACATACTTGCCTGTATTCTTTCTTTCTCTTTCTTTCTTTTTGTTACAAGAGAAAGCAGAAGCCTAACACACATGCATCTTGTGAGAGTCGAACCCCTCACCAGAAGCAAGGGCACTAGAACACCCAACCGTTGTGCTAATGCTATGGGTGTTGTACTCTATATTCTTGGCAGAGTAAAACATTGATTGTAGGCTTTTTGCAGCCCCAGGACGCGTTTGATTTACCTTTCGAAATTGGTTCACACTCTGTCCTGGACATGTTCTAAAAGCATCGGATTTGTTAAATATTCTCTTTATTAGGGAAGAGCTTTTTCTCCTTTTGGATTTCCAGCTGTGCTAGGCAGATCCACTGGCGGACCCATGCATGGGCTAAGCGAGGCCGCCGTCGGACCCTAAATCCAACTAAATATAAAAAGATATATATACAAGCAGTCAGAATTTTTCAAAAAATTATATAGATCGCCTCACCTGAATTTCACCTACTAAGCTTCGTGGGAACCAAAACTGTTGTAGGTCTCAGACCATTACCATACACTTACCCTGGTATTGAACTCATGACCTTCAACTTAAAAAAGGCTCTTTGAAGATGACAACCCAGCCAAGAGTGCAAAATGGTCTGAAATTTGTATATATTTTTTTTAAGAAAAACGTCTAGTATTACTAGACGAGGTCGGAAGAGGAACAGATGACATCTATATAATTTGGTTCATCAAATTAATTTTTTATTATTTTCATGCCCGACCATTAGCCAATGGGCTTATGACACTTGTATGGTTTAGTTATTTAAATTAATTTTAAAAGAAAAGCAATATAAATATTTTATTTGTACCTTGTACAATGCAGACAAAAAGATGCACGTCGTTGCTCATGGATGCAATACAACAATGAGCGTGCGTCCTCACCCCACGACGGACTTTGACCACCGGAAAATGGGCCGTGACTGGCAGTTGGATTCGGAGAAGACAACGCCGAATGGGACACACTTTAGACTAACTGGGCCCCATCTGCAAGATGGGAACCTGACGAATTACAGATCAAGTGTGGCCCGCACCCCACCGATCTCTTTGTCCCCGGTTCCACCTTCTATGGAACCAGAACTGATGGTGCCAAACGGCCGGTTCCATATTTTTTAATTTGTTTAGATTTCAAAACTGTAATGTTTTTCTTTTTGGTTTCGGGTGATTTAGGATTCAAACCAGAATTGGAACTGGAAACAAAATTGATTTGGTCTCGGTTCAGTTTGAGCTCCTCATTCTAAAAAGAATCAGAACCAACAGTTTGGAACCACTGGTCTAGTTTACTCGGAACCAGTCATGTCTAGTGTGGAGGAGGTTTGATCTTGGTGGTTTGGTGATGGATCCACATCCGATTGGCACATAAACAGAATTCAGGTTAAAGTCCCATATACAAATCCAACAGGTGGAAATCTCGGACATGAGACAAGAACTCGACCTGAAAATGTTTCATTTGTTTCCCATTCAAAGATGGAATCAGAACCAGAACCGGGACCTCCATGGGTTCATAGTACCTGAATCATAACCAATACCGACAGTTTGGAACCTGAGGTAGGTAGGCTGGCCTTCTATTTTAGGATGTTGTTTTCCTAATCAAATCAACCAAAAACTTTGTTAATACCTTCTCAAGAATGGCTTATAATTCAAAATCTCAGCGAACAAAAATCATAAATCAAGAACAAAGCACAATAAATCAACATTCCTATGATGATAATGCTGGTTCTCTTAAATACTTGACAGAAGCACCGGGCGGGGCGGTTTAGTCTAGTTTGGTTGGCAGCCTATTTTTTTTTTGTTACAAGAGGAGGCCAAAGCCTAACACCCACACCCACACCCACATATGTACCCTCTGAGACTCCAACTCCCCACTACCAGCAACAGCGCTAGCACACCCTGCCGTTGAGCTAATGCTCTGGGTACAGTTGGTACATGGCTATCGAAATCGTGAGCATCAGCATGTATTATAGTCCAATAGATACAAGCCGTGGCGGATCTAGAAACTCTTTTAGGATGGGACTAAATAGTCTCTCACATGGTTTAAGGTGGGAGATGTATGTACTATAGTCCATATATCCCACCATGTATAGGTTTATATATATATATGTGTGTAGAATGGGGTGTGTGTGAAGAATATGAGTTTAGAGTCAATTTTAGTACATTTGATGTTTTAGGATAGTAAATTTGATGTTTTAAGTGTTATTGTAATTGTCTGAAGTCGTAAGGGTATTTTAGTAATTTTCTATACTAAGGGTATTTTGGTCGTTTTATATTTTACAGTTCCTTATATAAGGGCTGATAGGTTGTATTAGGGTTTAAGGTTGCTGAGATTAAGAAAGAGAGAGAAAGAGGGGAGGGCGGCCTCCATTGGAGGTCTGAGTCCATACCTGACCCAATATTGGGTACGAATATTTGTCCCTACTCGTACCCAATATATATAATCCAGTTTTGCCCCGTACTCGCCCCGTTAGGGTTTGGATGGGGGCCGAGTGTACTCCCCACATATATTGGTACTAGTATTGGCTCTGCTGGAATCAAGTGACCTGTAAATAGAAATTTTATTATGTTTTCCATAAAAAGGAAAATAACGGGCTTGTGGATTGATTCATTTACTCCTTACATATCAGCATCGCGAGTTGATAATATTCGTTAAATAAAGTGCATATGCAAATATATATATTCCATAAACAAGAATGGCATCTTTGTGCCTTTGAATTATAGCCTCCTCTTGAGTATCACATTGTGTCATATAATATGATACAATAATATCGCATAATGGTACTTAGATCAATACAATTTAGGTATCTATATAATTAGAGTTTATTTATTATTTTTATCATAAGTATCATATTATATCATTGCAATACAAAATATACCTTATTCGTATCACTTATAATATTTTTAATGTATAAATTTTTACCAGCAAGTAACTATAAATACTATAAAGTATTAAGTTTATTATACCTATGATAAAAGGATAGGTTAGGTTAGGTTGTACGCTGATAGTAGAAGTAACGGTTAGGGTATCTAGTCACTTCAACTAGGCTCAATAGGCAATGTTGCGCAGCTACATTCGCATACTAGTTATTATATAATAGAGACGTGATTAAAATGTATCTTAATATATAATATAAAGTATTTGTTAACAAAAAATTTTAAATAGGTAATGCTTTTAAAATAATTTTTATTTAAATCAATTAAATTCAATATTATATCATATCATATGATACAACATGATTATCATTTATCGAAACCTGATATGATATTTATAATATTGCTTTAAAAGCATCTATTTTCATAAAAAATAGCTCAAAAGAAACGGTTCATGCTTATAAAAAGAAACTTCGGGGTTCATAATTAGTCAACGGAAAAGGAAAAAAAGATCTTAAGTTGAAGTTTATGAGTCCAATACCTAAATGAGTGTATCATTCTTTGTCCTTCCTATCATACCAAAGAAAGAGAAAAAAAACATACTTGAGAGTGGGCCACCAAAAGGGTAACCGCATGAAGTTTTAGTAAAAAGATATCCATAGTAGAGTTCCTAAAAACTTAAAACAAATAATAATAATGTTCTTGTTTGTTTGGACTTAAAGGAGATCTTTGATTATGATGCATGGCTTTATAGAATTAGAACTATATGCCTAATTTTCCTTATAATCAAACATGAGTTTGACCCTAAAAGGGAAGAGTCTATGATGAACACATACTTAAAGAAAAACACAAAGTCTTTGATTATTTTTAACAAAATTTCATTATAATAAAAAGTAGGATCATACAATTCTGTTTTTTTAACCGTTTATCCTTGAGAGTGGGCCACCAAAAGTGAGCAATACCGCTATTTGAGTCCTAAACGAATAGACCACATCAAATGACGACTAAAAATCCATGTATTGGATCCCTCTTTAGCGTGAAAAATAAGATTAGTTTTTTCTTTTTGCTTTGATATTCAATAATGAAATAGTATCCCATTTTAAAATTAGAAATTCCAATTGTTCATGTGATCCGATAGAAAAGAGATAGGAGCAATTTAGGTATCTAACCAAAAGACTAGTTCCAAGTCTAAGTTTTCGAATTTTGACGATATTTAAGGTTGAATGTGGTTGCCAGCCAGGTGCACCAAGTTGTACACGGTTCATCGCGGGACGTTTTTCCAGAAAAAGTAGGATAAGATGGGATATTCATTCTTCCTTTTTCTCCACTTTCAAACCGAAATAGCCGCTTCATACTCTAAGTTTAGGAGCTATGTCATGGTTTTCTTCAAATATTTCTCTTTATCATTATTTTTACAAATAGAGGCTGAAGCAACGAAACCTTTAAGGGTTGAACTACCGCCTGCGGTTGAGCCACCGCTCTGTATGATTAATTTATCTTAACGTTATTATCTTTTTATAATTCTTCTTCTAATTTTTTGACTGCTTGTTCCTAATTTACATCTTTCTTACGAAAATTCAGTTGTAATTTTGCAAGCGAAAGGAAAAGAATACGGTTCAAGAGAAAAGACTTGGGCGAGATTGATATCGCTCGTGGCATGAGGAAATAACGGCATTTAGATCCCCGAAAGAATGATTGCATATGTTTTTTTTGCTGAAATTCTGGGGTTGTAAAAGAACGTTAAATAATTCATAACGTTAGAAAAGAAGAAGAAATGGTTCGCTCGTGGGCTCGTATTGTTAAAATCGGCCCGAAATCTCTTCGTGCAAGACGAGCGGGGCGACTTTCAAATTCATCGTTGGGACAATTTCGCCTCTCTCTCTTTCTCTCTCTCTCTCTCTTAGTGAGGAGGGAGCCAGAAAGAGCAGAAAGAGGACTCAGATAGAGGAAATCACGCGTATAAATCGTTAAGAGGTCCTTTGGACGGTCGTCGTTGTTTTTCTCTTGCTCAATCGCTCTGCTCGTCGGAAAATTCGGTCTTGATCGTTCTGAACGGTTTCCATTGGAGGAGACGAGAGAATCCGGACAGGGTAGGCGGTGGATGAGAGGTTAGGCTTTCGATTTGGCTCGGGACGTGCCGTTTGTATTGGCGGATCGATCTGGTTCTTGATTGAGAGGCTAGCTTGTTGAATAAGTCTCTCCGGCGAGGAGATTTTGGATTTTCGCGGTCACCTTTCACGTTCATTGATTCATACTTTTGTTTATGACCGGAGTTACGAAAAGGATGCCGACTTTAATTGGCGGAATCTGAAGGAATATGGCAGTGAGTGACGCAAGGAGGGATGACGCTTTACATTGCTCGTCAAGCTTCCAAGGCACGTTCTTTCCTTTTCTATCTTTTTACTCCAATGCTTCTCCTTTGTCTTCTCTTTCTTTCCGCAATACTTTTGCTTCTTCCGTTCTAGTTTGATTCGGATTTCGAACAGATTTTGAGTTTCTCTTGACGTTCTGTCTTTGCTTCGTTTGATTAAATTATGAATCCGTACATTGTAACAGCTATGGAAGAGGATCACGGCGGAAACGTCCACAGAGTTGGCTCTCCTGGCCGAGAAATGGAAGTTTATTCTTCTAGGTCTCATTTTTCAGGTAATCTCTGGATTTCCCTGATTGTTTCTTCGGGTTGAGAAATTTTTGCGAGTGTGTATGCTGATTCAGTTAAGTCTTTCTATTTTCATCACTCGGCGGGACCAAATTTCTCTCATTATTCAACAAAACCTTTGTTTCCTTGTTCTCTTAAGAACAAAACCTCCCTTTTTGTTAAAACGGTAAAAAATGGAAGCATTATACCGATTCTCTAGTCAACGAGATTTCACTGTTCTGAAACATTTCTCCGTTAAACGTCTGGCCGGTAGTTGTATTGCATGCATTGCTGTTGTAAATCGGAAAAAGTTAGATGGATGTTCATGTATCGAGCATCTATTTTACAAGTCAATTGCTTGCCTCGGTGAATGACAAGAAAATTTACGTCGTTATAAATATTCGCAATAATTATGTATGTTATCCATGAAACTAGAGTAATTTCTTGATGTCGGTTTTTTTGCGTGTTGTATCTATTCTTGTTTTCTATCTCTTGTTTTTGCATCTTGCACCTCTTTATGAGCTAGAAAGACGAATTTGTTTTGGGTCTCCTAATCCATATTATTTATGATTCCATGGTATGGCTAGTTTTATGTCATTAATCATTTCAGGAAGGCTGATGATTGTCTATTCTACGGCATGTTATTGTTTGCGCTTGCTAATATGCTCCCCATTTTCAGTATCTTCATGGATTGGCTGCTCACGGTGTTCACTATTTTCATCGTCCTGGTCCAACACTTCAGGATGCGGGTTTTATGATGCTTCCGGTATGTCATGTGCTCTTGCAGCCGCACTCTATTGGCTAATTCTTTTCTAACCATGAGTCTGTTCTCTCTGTAGGAGCTTGGGCCAGATAAAAGTTACATCAGTGAGACTCTTTTTTCCTTCATTTTCTTCTCCTTCTTCCTGGTAAGCATCTGTATTGCATCCTTAATAGTGTTTAATCGATTCATATAATGCGAGGCCATGCCAATAAAAAATGAGAAGCTTGAATTTTGTCTTTGCCTTTGGTGTTTCATCTGGAAGCTTTTCCAGAGTTTCATTGCAAGGTGAAAACGTAATTGCTGGGTTTGTAAAAATTTGTTTGTGCAGCCAATTCCACCACATATTATACTATTCCCTTTTGAAGGTTTTCAATCCCAATGATTTACACATGTATTCAAGAATATGCACTCAAGATGATACTCATTTCTATTTGCTTTTGTTCGAATTGGGAGACTGCTTAATATGGCATGTATGTGTATATGTATGTCCAACCACATTGACATATGGCTCCATGCCTGTCTCGTAGTTTACTAGAAAAACTCCATCTGCCCAGTGAAGATCTTGCTATACGTTTGTACATGTTTGTTGCATGTGCACTTGTGTTCCATGCATATGATTATGCAAATTCAACTTAATCTGAAACAGAAATGCGTGTATACCATCTTAAGTGGCAATCTTCACATATAGCAACTCCAATATTTATGATTGCAAGCACTAAATGATGGTTTCAAGATCAATGTCAAAGTTTTCAACTCCGACCAAATAACAGGAAAAGGAAGAAAATGAAAAATGGAAGTAGGGAAATGAATAGCGGAATACATACTGGGTTACCAATGGTCAAACCCTGTTCTATCTAGTACATATCCAAGTTCTGTCCCTTTCTGGTTGGCAGTGCCATACCTAGATGTGGGTCCTGGTTCATATTAGGTTTATAATGAGGAAGTCACAACTGGACTCTGTTAGAAAGATATAATCCGTACCCAGAAAAAAGTTATCTTTTTAATTTTTTCACTTAGAAATGCCACATATTATATTGGAATCTGGGTTTTCTTCGAGTTAGGTACAAATTTGCATAGACCATACATGGATCCATAAATATAAGTTCAATCTTGTGGATCCTACCAAGAGAACAAAAGGATCTACTCTTTTTGTACAAATTGCTGACCCTAATGGGTTCATATGGGACAGTTTTGGTCGAACTGAACACACTTCTCCCCTAGCTATATGCAATGGAAGTTTAATTTTATACTTGGAAGTGTCATGGACTGTCCAGTATTCTGCGCTTTAGTGAGGTGAATGTGTGGCACAGGTTGTACAAATAGTTTTTCTTTCTTGCTTTGAAATAATTCTTTTAGTCCTGCGCTTCTTAATGTAGTCAATCTGATATGTGCAAGGAACTTTTGCTGGTCTCCAAAGAAACATTACGTGGTTGTTTGCTTGCTTTCTGCTATATTGGCTGCACTTATGTTTTGCACGTCTATGTACACTTCATTGCTTACCTTACAAATTTCAGCTTAGACACCATTGTCATGTGCTTATTCATTCTTTTCCATCCTTACTATGATAGTTAATTGGTGATTTTGTTTGTTTTCATTGCAGTGGTCGTTTAACCCTTTCGTCTTTCACAGCAAGAGATTCCACACTGTACATTTATGGTGTAGGGTTTTGGCATTTCTAGTTGTGAGTGGACCACTTCACTTCTTTTCCTGCCTGTCTTCAGTGACATGCTATTGTTATGGGAGTATTTTGTTGGACTTGGATTGTATTTTTTGAGAGTGCACCTGTGCATGTGTCATGAGCATTAGCTTTTATGGTGCCTAGAACTGGCACACAGTTTGCATCTTCTCCTTATTGCTTTTGTATTTGGGTAGTGAGCTTAGATGATTTTCTGAGAAGGTTACCTTTGGATGATGTCAATTATATTTGCACAGTATATTAAACCTTGATATGTTGATCGTGTGTGGTTAATACGTGCCAAATTCTGCATCGTATGTGCTTAAACATCTGAGATCACTAACACTTTAAGGCCATCTCGGGTTCACTGCCTTTTTTCCTTTCTTTCCAGAACATTTGTACATTTCTCACTGGAGCCGACTGAGTTGCCCCATCTTAAATGTAGTGCTGAATGTTGAATGCCTATCTCTTTAATATTCAACATTCCTCGTGCTTCACTTTATAAAACACTCATTTTGTTTTTTGGTTGGCCTTACAGGCTTCACAATTTTTAAGAATCATCACTTTCATGTCAACACAGCTTCCAGGCCCTAACTATCACTGCCGTGAGGTACGTTTTAGTTCACATTTTTTAAAATTCTTCTATGTCAATGTGTGTTTGAGGATTTTCAGAATGTCATGAACTACTTCGTGGGATCCTATATGAGAAAATGGAATTCTTTATTGGGCACCTGTTTTGGTGTGGCTTCAGGGGAACCTCCTAGAAAAGCGGTCATTAGAACAGATTTTCATGTTCCGATCCTTTAGTCGATTGTTTACCAATGCAGTTTGAAACCCGAGTTTTGTCATTTATGGTTTAATATCCTTTGCTAAACGGACTTATATACTTTACTAATCATATAGTAAATTGATCTAACCAGACCTGTCATCTATTTACACATTTTCTATTCAGGGATCAAAACTCGCTCGATTGGCCCCTCCAGACAGTATTTCTGAGGTCCTCTTAATCAACTGTATGTTTTCTGCTGCCTGTAATTTATGTTTTCGAACTCTTGATTTGCTAAATTCAAGATAATCTTGTATTAGCTTTTCTATGTCTTCCACATGCAGTTCCGAAAGGCATGATATTTGGTTGTGGTGACCTTATATTTTCATCTCACATGATCTTCACTCTTGTATTTGTCCGGACCTTCCATAAATACGGCACACAGAGGTAGCATTTGTTACCTTCACTACTTGTTCACATTTGTGCTGCAATGGATTTTATATGCTGAAATTTAATGAGGTTATTAGAAACAAATTAGGAGTGGCACCAATAGAGTATAAAATGAGAGAACATCGTTTAAGATGGTTTGGACATATAGAAAGAAGATCAAAAGAAGAACCTGTAAGAAGGTTCCTAAATTTGGAAAGTATTAAAAGAGGTCAAAAGTGTTGGAAAGAAACAATAAAGAATGATCTAGCTTATTGGGAGTTAACTGCTAACATGGCACACGATAGAGATCTGTGGAAACAAAGAATCCATGTAGCCGACCCCGTCTAGTATGGGAAAAGGCTTAGTTGTTGTTGTTGTTGTATGCCCTGCTGAAATTCTTGTTTCCTGGAAATCACAATTTTCATTGTTGCAGGTTGATTATTCATTTTGCATGGCTGTTAGCTGTGATTCAAAGTTTGCTGATAATATCTTCTCGCAAGCATTATACAGTCGATGTTGTTGTTGCATGGTAATTTCTTGTCACATCAGATTCTTAAAACTTTTAGGCTTGAATTATTGATTTCTGAATTTTAACTTTGTTTTGCAAATGAATAGGTATACTGCGAATTTAGTGGTATACTTTGTGGATAAACAATTTCTCGAAGGTTTGTGTATTAAAACTCAGCAAATTTCTTTTTCATGTGATATTCCCTTCTACCAAATGCTTAGTTAACAGTTTTTTTTCCGTCTTGCAGATGAGCGTTACGGCGGAAACCTATTGGTGCTTCTACCCATAAATGGGAAAGAGAAAGATGCTAGATCTAAGGAAGAACTCCACAACCTCCTAAACGGGAATTCTGGAGAAAATACTGATCGGGTATGATTTGAATGTTACACTTCCTTTCTTGCATACTCTCTAGTGAAAGGACCGTAACTTCAGAACATAGTCACATTTATTAATCTTAGATATGTGTATGCTTTATGCTGGATCTTAAAGGATTGTGATTGAGAATTTAAAGTATGAATCGTACTGCAAAGTAAAAATGTGCAACACAAAATCAAGCCTTATCATATGGTATGCAAGGTAAGCTACATGGATTCTTTATCACCATTATGCAACTTTCTGTCTCATATTAGCATTAATCCAAAAGAGCAAGATCATGTTGTAAAGTTTTGCAAAAAGTATTTGACAAAAATATAAGTTTCCAAGAGAACTTTTGTATTACGAAGATAATATCATGATATTTTATTATGCAATTATAGTAGAATATGCTTATGTTGGTATAACACGTGTCTGACCTTGTGGTGGTAACATCAGTTTAATGAAAATTTCTCTTTTACAGAGGGCAAGGGGACAGGTTAATGGAAAGATTTTGGAGGATGGGAATCAGGTTCATGTTGACCTCTCAATGAATGGTGTTTGAGATAAGCTGCAACGTGTGCGAGTAGGGTTCTGTATTTGGGTGCTGGGGTCCTGATTTTTGATTTGCAGCATAAATTGGTTCTTGACACAGCAAGCTTTGTCCAACGCTGTCTTACTAAGCAATAGGTAACATGCTCAACACCCAGCTGGTGATTGAAGAAAGAAAGATTAGCTTGGTTTCGCACTTGTTCACGAGAACGTTTTGTATCATGGAGGTAAATAGTGTTTTCAAGTGAATCAAATTGCTCCATTCATTTTTGTGGTGAATTTTTCTTATCTTTGTGCATGCGGAATTGCTTTTCTTGTAACTTCGATGGCACTATAATATATTGGTGATATCTTTTAAAAGTTTATTACTCGGGGAAAGAGTCTGCGGGAGGCTCTTACTTTCTTGATATGTACATATCTGCTATTCATTTTCTAGTTTTGGATGTTGCTTTCAAAACAACGGTACATGCCTTCCATATTGAACATGCTTGTTATATCAAGGTTCTGAATAATGGGTTTGATGTAACTTGCATTTACTTGGTATGCGATGGCACGTTCAGGTGTAGGTGTGCACATGGGTCTGTGTGCACGAACCTCCTTGAAGAACCGAACTAGACCCATTAGCTACTGCCTGAATTCTCTTGGGGAACCCGTGGGGTTTAGTCAGGTTCAAACTTCTGATCCAATCAGAAAGTAGATTGGTTGTCGGCCCAAACATTTGAACCGCAACCCATGATGAAATCAATCTTGAAGGAATCTACAAGCTGTTGTACGCCCCTTGCATCTCTGTGCCCAGAATTAAATGTAAACCTGGCCTTTGACCACGTTCTTACTGGATTTGTTAGTATTTGGGCACTGGCAGTTCTTTACAGTTACAGTATCAAGTAGATATAGGCTGACCAGCCAAAGCCATGACATGGTTTGTGAAATAATTCGATGTTATATTGCAAATGCACATCGAGTCGTGTTTGTATTATACGAATCATCACTATGGTCTTGAATCTTTTGATGAGCATTGCTGCAGTACTCTTACAAAATTCAATAAGTTTTATGATACGCGAACCTATTTATCGTAATTTTCTCTCGTCCGCATATGATGATACTTAGAATATTGAATTATTGCACTAGTCTTTCTTGTCAGAAAATAAGAGCATATGGTGGTTTGAACTAGGGACTATGGTTTGAGCTGGAATCGAATCACCCTTGCGACTGGTTAGAACCAGAACTGGAATGGGGAACTGCCGTGGTTCAGTTCTTGTTCTACCTATTGGGGAACCGAAGTTGAGCATGCAGTTCCAACTCATTCTTCGGGTTCTGGTTTTAAATGCCCACCTTTATTTGACAAAAAATTGAAACGAAGCAGGAACCAAACCAGAACTGTGACCAGCCCGGAACTGGATCCGAAACTGATAGAACCAGAGATAGACCCCAGAGGGGGCTGATACAGTTCCAGTTGGTTCCAGGTCTTGGTGGAGCCAGAACTACTTTGCCCCGTGAATGGCATGGACACCGGAACAACACACAATTAACGCTGAAAACGAAGCATATCACTATGTAATGTTAATAGCAGTACAAATGTAAAGAATGACACCCGGTATCCGATTTCTTCTCGGATCTTCCTCAAGATTCTCTCTTTGTTCGAGTTTATCTGAGTGAATTTATTCATGTTTCAAGTAACAAGGGACTTATAAGTCGGATATATGTTTTCATGATCAGTTTCTGAATCAGTTCATTTGTAAAATATCAGAGAATTGGCCGACTTCAACTATTCTATCTGGGTCACTAAAAAAAGAGCTGAAATAATAAGAATATAGGAATTAAGAGAACTACAGTCCGAAGTTGATATGCAGGGAATCGATTTCCTACTACTGGAATCTAAGAATCCAAGTCATTTAAGTTCTTGATGAAAAAGCTTTCTTGGAATTGGCTTGAATAAATTCACAGTTATTAAATCGTTCGATCCACCTTAGTTCCTACCCTCTTTCCATTTCTGTAATTGCAATTCTTTAAGTGTATAAAACAAGCACAAATATGCTCTGAAGGGGTTACCCCTCCTGGTTGTGCTCTCTTAATTGACAAGGTGAAGGTGGTCAGTTCGATTCGCGGCGCATGCTTACCTCGCTTCGGCCTCCCTTGTAACTAAAAAAGAAAAGCATAGTTCTTACCACTGTGTTTAGCAAGCCTTGCGATTCGGCCAATGCCGGTTTCTAACCCATTCGAGAAAGGGGATGGTTAATTTACGTAATAAAAAACTCAGTTCGATCCTTTTGTATGGTTTCTTACATAAGAATACAAAAGGTGTTGGAAAGACACATAATAAAACATGATCTTAGCCTTTGGGAGTTAAACGTTTACATGGCACAAGATCAAGAACAAGAGTTCCTAAGAGTGGACGCATTGCACCCTAGTTTGAAAGAAAGCTTGATTTGGTTTTGGATATTTTAGATCCTTAAGTACAACAGGAGTGGGCTGGTTTCAAACCGGCCTTACGGTTCGAACTGAAACCAAACCGGGCCAGGAACTAGCAAGTTTTGTTCATGGTGAACTCTCTTGGATTAGCATAGGTGATCATTATTCATCTTGACGTGCAAAAAAATGGACTTCTACTTTGCCGATGACCTCTACCATCAATGAAAACAAAAGGAGGGGCACTACAAAATGGATCATTTATCACATTAAAAAGTTGTACACTGTAAAATGCTAAATGATAGAATTTTAGTTAAACTTGCACAAGGAGAAATGGCTCACCTGGCTAGCGGGTCAACTCACAATTTAAAGGTCATGAGTTCGAATCTGATGCGCAGATCTGGGTTTGACCTCCCCATTGTACCCAAAGCAAAAAAAACAGCGTTAAACTTAGGCAATCACAATAAAGCATTTCCTTGTAATACTATTGTATTTGAATGCTAAATTATTGGATTAAAACATTATGTAGCCCTGAGTACAAGTTTAGGAAGTAGTTTAACATAAAAAAAATTGGGACATAAAAGAAATGCTACAAAAGGGTTGCAAACATGGGACCTGATTAATTAATTTATATATCTTCTTAATGGAAGCAAATCAAAGTCATTTAGGAGTCTAAACATGGGCCTTTATTGTTTATGACTTGTAATAAATTGCACAGAGAAGCTGCCGACGAGAATTCCACACATGTCGACCATTACTTGAAGACTTTCAAAGGCATGCAATATATGCATTGAGAAGCAAATATTAAATGCCTTATATCTGTTTACATTATGTTGTTCCTTGGGGGTCGCTATCATAAGAGTCCTTGATCACATTTAAACCAAACCACATGCATTTTGTTGACCAACTCGACGCCTTATTCATTTTTTTATTTGAGCTTAGGCACTGAACTCTGGTCTACTCGGTCCTTAAACACCATTTATCCAATCGAATTGTTAGCATCGGATCTTTAGGCTCCTTGTATTCTATTATTTAATTGGCATAATGGTGTGTAAATAGTTTTGCCTTCGAAGACAAGTTTAAGATGGTTGGCACCTTGATGGCAAGCAATTATTCATTTCTCGGTGGGTCCTTTTCAAGCTTAAAAATGAGGAGAGAGAAAATACCATCATGTCAAACTATACCTTTTAGTTTTTTTGGTAGTAAACCGCTGCCTCCTTAGCGTGCGCGCGCACACACACGCACACACACGCACACACACACACACACACACACATATATATATATATATATATATATATATATATATATATATATATATATAGAGAGAGAGAGAGAGAGAGAGAGAGCTTTGAAAGTCTTGGGTAGAGTGAATTGGAAAGGTTGAAGCATGAAACGTGAATTGGCATGATCATTAGAAAAGTATCTTTATCAAACAGTAATTTTGGTGGAGATTAAAGAAGTATTCCCTTGTAGATACAGTAACTATAGTGGAAGAGAAAATTAATTCTCTTGTTGGTTGGGTGTAAAGGCAAAGTTGACAGCAAGCATCTGCCTTATCATTTGGCCACTGTCAATTGCATGGCTTGGGCTCCACTGGCAACTTTCCTTCCAACATAATTAATTGGGAGTCCTTCAGTGTTCTTTGGATGCCAAACACAATCCATAATATCAGGGATTTTTTCTAAAAAAACAATAGAACTGAAAACATTGAGCTCATTTGGTGATATTTAATGCTATTAAGAAAACCCTAGATTCTCCTCGTTGTTGTCATAGATGTGTCTTCAAGGAATTCCACCAAATTGATTCATGAGAAGGAAGAGAACAAATTGTAAGCAAGGGGATTAGATAGTCCTCAAGACAGGACTTGAACAGTTAAACCACTTGTTTGGTAGCTCGATTCTTTGAAAGGAAAAGGAAAACCTTTTGATTGGCAGCCGGTTCTACGGTTGACCATGTTACACAAGGATGTCCAAAAAAAAAATGAAGATATCGAGATAGACCTATCTTCACATAAGAAAAGACTGTATTTATAATGAGGTTATTAGAAAACTTTAGGTTCACATCAAGAGAAAATAAAAGTATATATATAACAAGAGAGAGAAAGAGAAAACATGGTAAGTACGCACACATTCTTGTTTTTCTGGGTTACTTTTTGTGAAATTAAATGCTATTCAACATTGAGATTTAAAATCCACGTAACCAACCCCACCTAATGTAGGAAAGATCATGGTTTTGGTTTTGATTTTCTTCGTCTTACTTGCCGTTGTCCTGCCCAGCACCGGCTTAAAACTATTTAAGAAAAAACCTTAAAAATTCTTTGATATTGGGTGTGATCCGATATCTTCGTGATCATATATCATCGGCATGTCTTCCAATAGTTGGATATTTGCTAACTGGATTGGAAAAATATTACAGTAATTACCAAGGTGGGTTGGTGTAGTGATAGTCTACTGCCATTATTGTATTGGTTGGCATCGGTTCAAATCTTGCCGGTGGCAGTTGGCTTTTCTCCGGCAGGTGGCAAGTATAGTTGATGAGCACGAGTCGTGGAGTGAGGTGCAGCATTGGAGTTTTAGGCCGAGTCGTTCCAGCTCATCGAAGGGCGATTTCTCCATTAAATTAGAGATAAGAGCTACCCTAATTATGTGGTAGCCAAAAGGCCATGACCCAAGCCAGCAAAGGCGAGGGCTTCCAGCTTGCCAACCAAAAGATATCCACACATTCTTAGTCTCAAGACTGAGCTCGGTGGTTGGTAGATCCAGCTGGATAAATATGTAAAATATTGCCTTGTTCAATTTGATTCTGACTTTGCCTTGTTGCTGGGGAGTCAAACAGTTCGGATTTGGGTCAGTATTTGACAAAGCCCGCATCAATTTAATTGGATTTGGTGGTGTCACTTCTGGAGAGAGAGAGAGATCATTTGGCGAAGTTTCTTTTTTTTTGTGTGTGGGTAGTGTGAATGTTCTAATTTGATTTTAAACATCCAACTGCATATGTTATTTGAATCTGGATCCATATCCACACTTGAACTCTCTTTCTATCTTAAATCCTAATGCAGTTGGATTAAACCTTAATCAACAGGAAACTCAAAGTTGCCCTCGTATTGCGTCTCCTGTGTATCGATTTCGACACAAAGATTTCACGAAGTAGCAAACTCGTATCCTTTTACAGTTCCCAGTTGACGGGTCCAGACCAGCATATGTTGGATTTGGTAATCCACACATATCAAACCAAAATACGGTAGCTTGTAGGACCAGTCTCGAGATGACCTGTCCAAACTTCAGGAGGATCGGGTCTGGGTCCGCAAGCAGGTCCACTGTACTTCCTGCTCAGTAGGATCCATCCAAAGGCAAGTACCGTTCAATTACTTCAAATTGCTCTCATGCTTTTACTGTTTCCTATACCATGGAATGTCTGCTAATTGAATTGGAGCTGACTTAGATCATCAGGGCTGGATTTACTTCGGTGTCAGATGGAATTGATTGGATCGGATTTGATACTTCCAAATATGGTGCAGTCCGTGCATTTATTGGATCACATAAGGTTATGGCCTCAATATTCAGTAGCGGGTCACACTGGGACTGAGGTACGACCCGAGTTCCTACCGGAGGCATCAACCGGAATCTTCTGCAGTGGGCTAAAACTGGACGGAGCAATGGGTAGGCTTGGCAGGCACAAAAGTTAGGAAGTATAAAGGCCTGACCGACCGTCCCTTTCTCTCTCTGTCTCTGCAAGAGATGAAAGAGTGGCTTGAAAAACCTAGAGTACAGTAGGAGGGTATAGACCTCTGCTTCATCTTCTTATGGTTGTTTTCCTTTGCAGATAGGAGCAATGGGAAAGAGTGGCTTGAAAAACCTGGAGTACAGTAGGAGGGTATAGACCTCTGCTTCATCTTCTTATGGTTGTTCTCCTTTCCAGATAGGAGCAATGGGAAAGAGTGGCTTGAGAAACCTAGAGTACAGTAGGAGGGTCACAGCAAGCTGCCATGGCTTGAAGCATGGATTGTCGAGTACTACTAGAAAGAAACCGAGCAAAGCACGGGCCTGTGGATCCGATTCCATTTGAAGCGCCCGGAATCCAAAGGGTAGGAAGAGTTCGGAGCACACAAGAGAAAAGAAACAAGAAAACGAACTGAAAAACATATGACTACGAAATTGTGAAAGGGTTATTCATTATTGTATTGAATTACAGAGGAGGAGAGAGAGTGGGAAAGCGACGAAAACCAAAAGGGTGAGAGAGAGGGGGCAAAGGAAAAACATCGGCAGGGTTAGAAAATGCCAAACGGGGGAGCGGTGGGCCAACGTGACCGAGAAACTGAGGGCGAAACCAAGGATAAAAAAGAAGGCGTGGCGCAACAAGGTGGGGGAGTCGTGCCTGCTTTCTCTCTCTCTCTCTCTCTCTCTCTCTCTCTCTCTCTCGTGCATGATGCAACAGCCGCAGCTCTCAGCGTTGCATTATCATTGCTTTCTTTCTTTCTCTTTCCTTCATCCAGCCTGTTCCTCCATTGCTCCCTATTCTAGGGTCGGGGTTTTAGGGATCCTCAATTGATCACCATCTTCATCTTCATCATCATGATCCACCATCTTTCTGGATTATAAAATCATGACCCACCATCTTTCTGCACCATAAAATCAAAATCCCCTTCTCCCCATTTCGCAAAACCTCTGTATACTACTCTTACAATGGGCGGACGCTGCTCGAGACTCTCGGTGTGCTGGTGGTACCCTTCTCTCCGACCCACGGCGGTTGATAATTCCGACGCCGGTAAGTAGTCGAGAACTTCCTTAAGTGGAGTCTCTTTGGATTTGAGCATGCTATTGTTTGATGCTTTGGTCCTGGGATTCTTGAAGAGAATGGCTGCAAGAATGGGGTTGCTAAGCTTCCGGCGTTCAGGGAGTACTCTTTCGAGTTGCTCAGTGCGGTTACGTCGGGCTTCTCGACGGATAACATTGTTTCGGAGCACGGAGAGAAGGCGCCCAACGTCGTGTACGAGGGGAAGTTGGCCGACGGCCGCAGGGTCGCTGTCAAACGCTTCAATCGTGTCGCATGGCCGGATCCGAAGCAATTCTTGGTCCGTTTCCTCGACTGGTCTCAAGTTTTTTATGTTTATGAAGAAACTTTTTATTGGTTGCTTCGTTGAAGGAACTTGGGATCAAGGCTTGTCGGTGGATTTTGATTTAGTACAACAATAGAAGGACGGGATAATATTCTTACTGGGCAAAAGACAAGATACTGCTCGTCTTTTGCGATGGCTAATGCCTCTTGCACTCACAATTTATCTAGAGAAATGTGATAAACCCGGAGAATGAGTATAGCTGTAAACCTCTTAGTGTATTAAATTCGATCCTTCGTATCTTTATCACGGAGGTTTAAATACAGTACCGTTGCTTTATTTGTTTTGGCTGTTCCATGTTCTGTCCGAATTCAGTGTGACTGCTTATGTGACAACTGGTCTGTGTCTCGTTTTAATCTTAGCTGGATCTCCTATGGTTATTAATATGGTACTGTAATTTGCTATATATATATACACATATATAAATCTCTCTCTCTCTCTCTCTATATATATATATATATATATATATATATATATATATATATATATATATATGTTTGGCCTATTTTTGCGATTGATGAATGAAATCATTGTGATCCTAGAGCCGCCTTTGATGGTTTCTTCTTGTAACGTAGTAGTGGTAGCAGAGCTGTGCACAGTTTGAACTGCGTTTGCTAATCATAAACGGCGGAAGGTCAGTTGTTGGCCTATTCTCTCAGTCAGAAGATAAGACGACCATGAAGGCCATTGATGCTATCCCAAGAATGATGATTGGTGTTGGTCTCACTCTGGATTGGTGTAATGATATCAACCTTGGCTATATGATCACTAAATTTTGCAAAGATCTGCAAATATATTCTATTCTATAGGTGTAGCAGATAACACGTGCAGAAAAAGATCATGGGGAAAACTTCTTTAGTTAAGGAAAATTTAATTAATACACAATTTTTCTCACACTAAAATCTGCTTTATCACTTAAGATAATGTAAGCTCTATCCTTCCCTCAAAAAAATGTAAGCTGTATCCTTTTATTATTCGTGGTGATTCACTTACAAAAGTGAATAATTCTTTTGTCTACTGAATTTGTTACTATAAGACTGGGAAAATGAAACAGGTGATCCTATTCTTGAGTTAACAGTGAACTATAAAGTATTTACCGGCTATTTTACTTGAAAGCAAGCTAGAGAGGCCTTAGTTTTCTGCATTTTTTCAAGGTGCATCCTCCATGGTTGTGTGAAATGTGAAACTCGAAGTTCTCAAGAAACTTATGTTTGCCAATTTGCAACATTTCTGATCTCTGAATTTTGTGCAAACATTTTCAGAGTGAAGCCAAGGCGGTTGGACAGCTCCGAAATGAAAGATTGGTTAATTTACTTGGCTGCTGTTGTGAAGGCACTGAGCGCTTGCTTGTGGCAGAGTATATGCCAAATGATACTCTTTCAAAGCACCTCTTTCACTGTAAGTCTGCAAGTTTGTTCTGTAAGCATGTTATGGAGACTAGAGTTTCTTATAGGAGTACACACTACACAGTACACAAAATGTATTGATTAGATTAATAAATCTCTGCTGATTCACTCTTCATACTTTGCTTCTTATTGAATGTGTTCCAGGGGAGGTGCAACCGATGAAATGGGCTATGAGACTCAGAGTTGCTCTACATTTAGCACAAGCTTTGGAATATTGTGGTAATAAAGGGCGTGCTTTGTATCATGACCTAAATGCTTACAGAATCTTGTTTGATCAGGTACCCTTACTAACATAACAATGTTTTCCTACTGCATTTGTGTTTCAGTTACTCCGTAATTTTTTTCCTTAATTTGGGATAGTCATGTACAGGACGGCAATCCAAGGCTTTCATGCTTCGGTCTCATGAAGAACAGTAGAGATGGGAAAAGTTATAGTACAAATTTGGCTTTTACTCCCCCAGAGTACTTGAGAACTGGTACATCTGCAATTTTATCTCATTGTTATACACAATTTAACCTAGACTATGACTCGCTCTCCCCCCATATATACATACATACATATACATATATATAGTGTACGTATATATAGGTATATAGGTATATATACATATGCTTGTATATATATATATAAACACATATCACGCAGATACATGCAGACACAAAAACTTGGACTTCCTAAAATTTGTCATGTTTTGAGGAACTTGCTTTATTTTCTGTTGGCAGGAAGGATAACACCGGAGAGTGTTGTCTACAGCTTTGGCACCCTCTTGCTTGACCTTCTTAGCGGAAAGCATATTCCTCCCAGCCATGCAAGTGTTCTATTCATTTTTTGCTGCTTTTTTCCTTGTTCATATTCTGTTTCATTTATGTAGAAGAAATATAATTAAAATGTAGTAGATGGGAAGAATTAGATGTCTTGTGGTGCAGATTCTCTGAGCTGTAGATAAGGGAAGGATAGATTCAACTTCTGGTTGTCCATTGTTTGTTACATTAATAGTAGCTACATGTTATGGGTCAACCTTAGGATCAAGAATTTTTGCATGCTTCAAATTCTTATAAAGTATGGGATGTTCACAGTGCAAAACGAGCCTTTTCATTCTGGCAGAACTATGGATCTTCATTCTCACGGCCAAGCAACAATCGATGGTTTGCATTTGCATAGTTGTAACCATTTGGTTTTTATGTGCTTTGCTTGTCGTTATGATTCATAGACTGGTAGACCTATATGAGTTAAAAATCATTTCCCTTGGCCATGACATGAAATTGAATGCGTCAACCTGGTTTCTCGATTTGAATCTTTTAACTTCATAAAACTAGCAGTGGGAACTAAAGACACACTGTCTGGACTTCTGATCAAGGTTCACTTTGCTTAGTCAAACAAGTGAACTTGCCTGGTTTCTTAATAGTAATGTAGTAGATAGTAGATACAATGCTAAAGTAAAATATGTTCAAATTGCCTAAAGAAGTACTTAAATCTACAAATTACCATTTTAAATGACTAAGCTAAGTCTATCAAAATGGTCCCCACAATTTGTGTAATCCAATTTGTGCTACTTCAATGTGAAATGATTGTAACTCTTTTACTCCTAACTACTCTTGAGTTGAGTGTTAACAAATTCATTTTTAATCTATCTTATTACCTTTTATGTTCCGTTTTGTGTTGTGTGCAGGCTCTTGACTTGATTCGTGCTAAGAACTTTATGATGCTTATGGATTCTGGCTTGGAAGGACATTTCTCAACTGATGATGGAACTGACTTGGTTCGGCTTGCATATCGATGTTTGCAATTTGAACCTCACGACAGGCCAGCTGTTAAGTCGCTAATAGCCGCTTTGGCGTCTCTGCAAAAAGAAACAGAGGTACTTTATGTTGGACCTTGTTCTTATTATATGAGGGATATTACTGTTTATTTATAGATTCATATATCACATAAACATGTGGCAATGGTAATAATCTATTCTTAACTTTAAATGGGCACGTAGAAGTACCTGGTATATCCATATTGTGAAGGTACATTATAGAGTAAAAGGTGGTTCCCAGTACATTTATTTTTCATTTATTGTGTAGCATTGAATGTTTGCTTATATATGACACATTTTCTGTTGTATTTATTTTTCAATTCAATTATGTGTGTGCCTGCATCTGTGGGTGGCATGTATTTCTTTATGATTTTTCAATAAACTGAAAAAGTTAAGTATAAAAGCACGACATCCTACAGAAATGCAAGCAAGTTTGTGCTTCGCATGTATTTCTTTTTAGTGTCTGCCAAAGGTCCAAAAAGTTGAATATGTGATTGCAACTGAAAGATGGGAACTTTTCACATATGCTTTCTGTTAGCAGGTCCCATCATGCACTTTGATGGGCATTTCGCAAGAGCCTGCAACATCACTGCAATCTTTGTCTCTGTCTCCACTTGGTGAAGCATGTTCCAGAGTGGACCTCAGTGTCATGCACGAAATCTTGGATAAGGTTGGGTACAAGGATGATGAGGGTGTAAGCAATGAGGTTAGTGTAAATTCTTATGTTTCTTATCTAGCCATAAGTATGTTTGAATGCCTGGTATCATGCTATTCATGATTTCCCTACTAGAAAATTAGAAATTATCATGCCGAAATAATTAACAGAGCATAATGCATTGAAATGCTAAAGAAGCAGGAGTATGTAGTTCTCAAGCTGGAAAATTAGGTTCTAGGTCAATATAGAATCGTCCTCTCAGCTGGAAGCTTACTCAGTCATTAGATTATGGTTATGGCTTCAGGTTATTGGAGCAGGATATATCCTGCAAAAGGAAGTTTCTTTGCCTGGTCCAGTTTAACCATTGTTGTTGTGAATAAAAATGAGTCAAAAGAGTAACACTATGAGTGTTGGGCAGTTAATCATCAACATGTACAAAAGATGTCTGTGACAGAAATGAAGATGTTGAGATGGATGAGTGGTCATACAAGAAAAGACCGTATACACAATGAGGTTATTAGAAACAAATTAGGAGTGGCACCAATAGAGGATAAAATGAGAGAACATCGTTTAAGATGGTTTGGACATATAGAAAGAAGATCAAAAGAAGAACCTGTAAGAAGGTGTTGTTGTTGTTGTAGGAGAGTGGCTCACCAAACGGGTAACCCTGTTAGGATTAATCAAAAAACTGTTTAGTCAACGGGCATAAAAAGTTGAGATAAAAACAATTTCAGTCTTTGCTGTCAAATGTTGAATGTTCATAATCCAACAGTCGGCAATCAATGTCCACCGTAATATGATGGTACAGAACCAAGATAGCCATGCTCTAGTAAAAGATTAGTTTAGAATTTACCTTATGATCACAGTTCCAATGTCTCGAATTTGTGAGTTCCATAATCACATATCTGGAAATTATATGCATTCAATCTGCAGAGACATGAAAGTTTATGCGCATAGCACTAAAGTTGATGTAGCCTGCGCAGCTACCAAAAATTGAACCAGATACAGTAATAGCATTTGATTCCAATTCCTCATGGAACATTTCTGACAAGGATGATTTTTGATGAAGATAATGATCAACATTTTTTATAAGTACCCTTCATATGTCATGTTTGATGAAATGTTGTTCACCTTGCATGAGTGTTTGTTTAGATATGCTCTCCTTGCAGGGATGTTCTCTAGATGTGTTCGATGTGGTTTACATATAAGGGTATTTCATGGGGTGGTGATAACCTGACCATTGCTAGAAGTTGAGGTCCTGGCTTTCTTTAGGCTCCTCGATGTAGCAGATAATCTGAGCTTGAGTGCAGTTTTGAACTCACTTGGTTTATTCGAGGCTTGCTCAAAGCTAATTGACAACTTAACCATATCAACTTGACCCGTTGAAGAAAATGATATGCGCTTTCTAGGTATACCTTTTAACATGAAAAACACCTCTTGGGGTATAAACTCTATCTTGATCTTCATAAAAAATTGGCTCATCCAAGTACGAACAACTTTTGGATCTAGATCCACTCACAATCGGATACTGAACCTGTTTGCACGCCAAACTTAAGCTGCCCTGATTTGGAGTTGTTGACTCTTGTCTAGAGCTGTCTTTTCTATTTCTAAGCATGGTTTATCTTTTTTTACAGCTTTCTTTTCAAATGTGGACCAGCCAAATTCAAGACACCTTGAATTGCAAGAAACTTGGGGATGTTGCCTTCCGAAATAAAGACTTCAACAGTGCCATTGATTTCTATAGCCAGGTTAGTCCTTGTGTTTTTGAAGCTCATAAACATGATGCTGGTCAAGATTTTGGATTTCCCCCCAAGTTTTTGTGGTAGTATTTGTTGTAATCTACCCATGTTTCAAGTGTGAAATTAAAAATCCGTGTAGTAAAAATTTTAACTAAATTAATTTTAAATTTGTGATTTCATACTCTCTGTATGCAAGTTCTTAAGTTTAATTCCCATGTTAAGTACAGGATAGAGAGATGAACGTTGGTTAATTTCCAGGGAAACAGATTTGAGTTCCATACCTGCCATAAGGATACGTCTCTATATGTTTCTTGGTCATATGATGCTGTTTTAGAGATTATTACACTGGCAATGGATTCCTCGGTATCCTATGCGTCGTGATTCACCATGGGACAGTCTTCTGCATATTAGCTCAAGTTTGAAATACAAGGCACCGTGCAACCTACATTACATGAAGATGAACCTTCCTTTCTTTCTGGTTGGCATCATTTACGGTTAAGAATCCCTCTTGATGCATAAATATGATATCTATTCATGTATAAGGTTGATGGTGATTGCATAAATTTTGACTGCACGTGACTTTCTCTGTTTGCTTGCTCTGCCTGCACATTTTAAATAACATGCTGAACTTGTGATGCATGTATCTCGGCAAAAGCTTAATATAAACATAAAGTTAAAGACCTCCAAAATTTCATAAACCATGAAGGCAACTATTTGTCCTATATCAATATAAGGAATCTTCTTTATTAGATCAGTGTACTTCTGACATTGGGCTTTCCTCTTGTAGTTTATCGATTATGGAACTATGGTTTCCCCGACAATCTATGCCCGCAGATGCTTATCATACCTAATGAGCGATAAGCCACAAGAAGCTCTTAACGACGCAATGGAAGCACTAGTAATTGCCCCAGAGTGGCCAACTGGCTTTTATCTACAGGCTGCCTGTCTTTTGAGCCTTGGGATGGATTCTGATGCTCAAGAATCCCTCAGGGAGGGTCTAACTGTGGAAAAACAAATCAGGGGCCAATCTGTATAGATTCTATATTCTTTTCGTTATGCATGTATCTTCCATTTTGTTTCAATTGAGTTTCCTTCTCTTTTTTGGGTTTCATTTGCTACCATTGCTTCCCGCTGTAATTGAAAATTGTGATTTTTGCACAAAACACCGTCAAACTAAGAAGCATTGTTCTTTAACATTATGGAGCGTATGGCCATGTTGAGGCGTATTCAGACACTGTATGAATGATTAGTGTTGGGGCTGCCGCGTACAGTTTTTGTTTTTCCTTTCTACGACAGAGGAACCCACTGCAGATTAGGGTCCGACTAGCAAGCGTGATGATCTATGTATAGTCTCCACCGGTCATCAAATTGGAGGATTTGCTAAGCGTGAACCTTACTGGTAGGCTGTACCCAGCCGCTTAATCTGAGGTAGAATGATGGGATTGACCCTCTACAATATGCAATAAAAACACAAGTTGCTATTGCATGCAAAACGGGAGAGAGAGAGAGAGAGCTGCTATGACGTATCCTTCAATGTGAGATTTTTGGTTTCATTCTTGATAAACTCTCTTTACCACACAAGGAATCTGTATCTTGAGGTATGCCCCACGCACGTCAAGACCTCTTAGTTACGTGTAGTTGATCTTGTTCATTTACTTTGTCTCATCCGCCATGAGCAGTTTTGCCGCTCCTATCAAATGAGATGCCTTGTCTCGCTCTCACACACAATATACATATTGGAGACAAAAAAGTCACTGCACAAAACTCCACAAATGCCACACGTGAACTGATTGTAAAAGGGCCTTTTCCAACGCTAGAGATACCAAACAATATAGCGCTTATTTCCATGGATTCGACAAATTTTTGTAGCTCTCTCTCTGTCTCAAAAATAAAAAAGGCAAAGATAAGCAGATCTTGACAGCTTCAAGGCAAACTGAACTCTGCACCTGCTTTGGTAAAAAAATTGTGCAACAACTAATAGTATTCCATCAACAGAAACTGGAATAGAAGATATGAACGACAGGTTTGAGAAAAGTGTGACCACAACTTCCCACGACTAGAGGAACGGTTTCACAATGGGGGCCTATTGGAGCCAAGAAGCTGTCCAATCAAATTTGTCACCTGCACCACATGCAATGAGAAACTTAGGTTCATGCTTCTTACGCTTCTCATCAGTAAAACACAGAAAAGATGCAGTGTAGAATTAATCTAAAATAAGGCAGTTGTAAATAGGATGAACAGCTTAGGGATAACTCAGGCAATTAACTGGCCTGGTCTGCTAATTCAGCAACCATACAGTGCAGATGATGCAACATGACGTTGGCACCAAAAGTTGCCAGAGGCAGCTTTTAAATCCACGATGTAGGAGATGCTAATCGCATCGCAGACATCAAGTACAGAGATCGTGTACACATCAGAAGGGCAAATTCACATTCACAAATAGCAGTCAGAACTCTCCCAACTTTGAACACTTTTCAGCACAAGCATTGCAAGTGGGAACCATAGAACCCGACAGCGACAGAAACAAGATCAAACCTACCTGGCATGTGGCATGACACAGTTACCCATCTGCAGGAATCTTAAATCCAGATTCTCCAGGGATATCATGAGAGTTGCCTTATGCCTCACAACTTGGAAAGCAGTACAGAGTCTACAGACAGTAATATCTCCATAATATATTTGAACTTGGAAGAAGGATCTGATAGTTACAGAACAAGATCTCGAGTCCTAAAATTACTTGTTCAATTTCTTAAGGTTATTGTTTAAGGATGTGGTCGATGGGAATATGACAAACTAAACTCCATCCTTTTGTAGCAGCTAGCGGATGGCCTCTTTCTCACTGATCACTTGTATTCACTTATGGAGATCACCACAGATTTAATGGGGTCACAGGGATTAATTGAGCCATAATGTTCTGGCTAGATAGATTATTTCCATGTCTTATTGAATTTGTTGGATAATGCTACAGAAAATGTAAAGCAAAAAAAAAAAGATGGATCCATCTTTGCCTCATCTGAAATCAAAGTTCTGCTTTTTAAAACAGAGAGCCATCAAAGCTTCAATGAGTAGACTAAATCCACAACCCGAACGCAAAAAACGAGCCTCCTGTGATCTTCACATAAATTACTACCAGAGGTCAAATCTCTCACCTTAAGTTACAGGAAAGGGTTCGTTTATAGTGTGAAGCTGGGCTCGCGAAGACCCTACCAGATGCACATTTGGGTATTACCGTCCTGACCTACCTTCAAAGAGCTGAAAGCTGATCCCCTTAGCCAGTACGCTATGCTCTTTTGGGGCTCATTTGACAGTAATCAGTTGCACAGGTATCACTTGTTATTCAAAGAAATTCTTGGGATCTTGTACAAAAGTTAGTGAAAAGCATGCAAAACATCATATTCCACAAGATACGAGACTGAAAGCGTGGAAAAGCCATGTTAATATGCAGAAATCATCTGATGTTGCAAGTTATGCCCCTCTCAATCAGGGATTGTGGGGAAGGCTGAAGAAATTTTCTCTTTATACACGCTTTTCTAAGACTGCAAAGCATGCACATGGAAACGAAACCGTTTTTGGCTAGAAAAGATTAACAAATCACAGCCACTATATTTAGGAACTAATCTTCTTTCATTGACAAAGCTAAGTTGCAGATGAATAACCAACATTACCAATTAGACCGTACCTGCCAATATTTTGAAACACAACGGTCAATACAACTATTTTCACCCATATTCAGCTCAGATTCTTTGTACCTGAATAGCACCACCTTTGTTAAGCATCGCTGCCAGTATCCTAACCATGTCATGCATAATTTTAAACCCCTGTAGAGGGGCGTGCAGAAGTATAAAGTTACCTTTTCTCCGTACATTTTTCAAAACAAGTTTGTGTGAGCCTGCAGCCACAAGGGAAACAATCCAGAACAACAAATTTCAACAGTCAATGACTCAATAATATCTGACAATACGTTGAGACAAACTTCCACATATCATGCCACACCAATTCTTAGATGAAAACCATTAAGGACATTTTGCTTTGCCAACATCGATGCACATGAAAGAAAAATTCATTCTCTCAAGTGAATCCTTTCCATACCCCAAAGAGAATTCCTTTCTTATGTTTGTTTCAGCTGCATGATTGTTAAAATTTCAGTCGGATTCTCAGTTAAGAATCTAAGTTGCATTCACAAGTAAGCCAAACATGCCTGAACACAGATCTTTAGACAAAGCTGAATTGAAAAGCATTACTTCAAGAGAACACACCTATTAAAGAGATCTACTCTATATTCCATTTCCTTTTCTGCCATCCCCAATATCTGCAACGGGACATGCCAATGGGCAACAATATTGGAAATTAGGAAACAACAATTATGGATCCCACAACTCTATATGTGTTAGTAGAGTTACTGTTAACCAGACAAACATGATTTATTATCACGCAACATACTTGTTGATGCATTTAAAACGAACAAGCATTTTGGTTGTATTTCTTTTTGATCTCTAAGAACTGGGTAACAACTGATCTGAGGCCAGGAACACGTTTTTTGGTAGTGCTACTCTTAAAGGTGCAATAAGCAACACAGCATAAATATGGAACACAAGAATAGGAACAATTTCCAGTAGTCCTTAAGAGACAATTTAAAGAAAATACTCACCTATTAGAATGAAAACTGGGCTTAGGACTCGAAATGCACTTCTTGTATGTAATATTTGTAGAAAAGAAGGTTAATAACTTAATATTGCTTGTTTATCTGATGGCCAAAAGCAAATTTATAGACAAATACATTTATGAAACAAGGCAGCTCGAATGCAGTCAGCATAACATCAAAAGACTCCACTAAAATCGCTAGCTTCATGATGCTAAGAATATGTAAAATACCAGATATTGATTTCAACAGCTTCAAGACACAAGCACAACTCCACTGTGCGACTAAACGCACTAAAATCTAATTTTCCCATCACGAAGAAGTAACTACTCTGATGCACGACTTGTGAAGTGCAACCAACAGTGACCTCAGTATGTGTACCTGATAGATTCATTTCCCACCTAATTAAAAGATTATCAAAATTTTTGTGTATAGTTTGCAACTTTGCATTAGAAATATTGAAATTTCAAGTTACCAAGTGAGAACTGTCATGTGAACAAAGCTAGATAGACAGGATTTAGGCCGGCAAAAGTAGAACATTTTCGTATCACAAGAACCACCATCAAGCAGCAAAGCTCATAAAAAGCTCATGTGAATGGAATAAGAGGATCACAAGCACAACGACGACAATGGTCACAGTGATGATTTTACGGAAAAAAAGGCAGCAGCAGCAAAGATGACATACCTGCTCCTTTTCAAATGCAGTTGCCGGATTGTTGGAAGCCATCGCGAATTAGCTGACCGAGCCAACTATTTCCAAAAAGGCATATCAGCACAAAAAAATAAGTACATAATGCAATAAAATTAGTTCGGCATGCACCTTCTGCCCCTATAGGATACATATAAGTACTCATTCCTTAACTTGAAAAGAATAATCGGCTGGCAATTTTTTCAGAAGAAGAAGATCAGCTACAATCATGCTCACAAATATCGTCCTTAAGAATTTATCAAGGAGGCAAACCCTGAGAGATTTTCAGATAGCCGTTTTCTCATGAAGAAGCAACCAAGCGCCCATGAAATATAACGAAGAATTAGTTTAACAACGTATTAATACAAGGATAACCACTGACTTAATCAAGTAGAAAATAAGAAATATAAGCTGCATTACCACATTGAAATGTCCAAGTGAAATTAGTAAAATGCACAATGTAATTTGACATCTTTCTATTTACTATTTGCATTGGCGTCCTTTTATTTATCATTCGCATTTAACTTCTCAATTTTCTCTTCAATATGGATGAGAAATTTCCATAAACGGTACTCTTCCCGCAGCAATTTCTTCAAAACTTTTCTATGTTATCTCTAATGGTGAAATGGGGGGAGGACGCCGCTAGCCAGAGACCTTCTCCTTATCACGCAGTAACGTCTTCCCTTCTGCCTCTAGTGTGTGTGTGTGTGTGTGAGAGAGAGAGAGAGAGAGAGAGAGAGAGACAGACAGAGAGTACCAATCAACCCAAAAACGACCCAGAAGAAGGAGGCCGCCGGAGAGGGTGCGCGGATTGTCGTGGAAGGGAGCGGCCTCGCCGGAAAGTTTATACTCGATTCACTCCCCTTTAGGGTTTAAGCGAGGGCTGGGATCAACCAAAAAGTTGTTGCATCCCCGTAATATAGTCTAATTAAGCCGACACTCATATGGTGCCACGTCCAAAGCCACAAGATGCCCTTGCAAAATATTTTTCGACGTCCTGTATTAAATCTTGATTGACATAAATAAACTTTACAAAAACATGCGTGAGGACTGATGAAGAAATCACATACTTCTTTGAAGTTAATATTAAGTTAAATGAATGATAAACTTTAAGTTCATACTTATTTATAATGGTGATTGATGAGTTAACAAAATATATTTAAGATGAAGTACCTTATATGTTATTTGCAGATGATATTGTTTTAGTGGAGGAGTTTAAGAGAAAAAATAATAGAAAATTAGAACTATGAAGAGAAACATTAGAAAGTAAAAGCTTCCGACTTAGTAGAACAAAGACATAATATATGGAATGTAAGTTTGATCATTTGGTTACTTCACGGGACATATAAATTAAAATTGACACATATTGCATCTCCAAAAGAAAAGTTTTAAATAGGTCAATTTTTCAAAAGAATTGATGAAAATGTTATGTATAGAATTAATGCATAAAATGGAGAGAAGTATCAGGTATTCTTTGTGATAAGAAGATATCATTAAAGTTAAAAGTTAAATATTATAAAGCAGCAATTAGACCTGTTATGTTTTATGGTTCTTAGTGTTGGGTTGTTAATCATCAACATTTACAAAAGATGTATATACGTAATGAGGTTATTAGAAATGAATTAGAAGTAGCACCAATAGAAGATAAAATGAGAGAATATCGTTTAAGATGGTTTGGACATATAGAAAGAAGATTAAAAGAAAAACCTCTATGAAGGTATGAAAAACTATATTTTGAAAGTATTCAAAGAGGTACAAGACGACCGCAAAAGTATTGAAAAGAAACAGTAAAGAATGATCTAGCTTATTGTGAGTTAACTCCTAATATGACACATGATAGAGCTATGTGAAAACAAAAAATCGATGAAGCCAACTCCGCCTAGTATGAGAAAAGGGTTAGTTGTTGTTGTTGTTTTGTATGTATTAAATCCCCAATCTACCCTTGCATTGCGGAGATCATGGCGACATCAACTGCTTGGTCTTTACTTTTGCGAACATCAATTGTGAGAAAAGGTTTGATCAGTTCATTTGGTGAATGAAATTAACAGCTGACTTTAAAACTTCATGGTGGATTGTAGACCTTTGCAAGTATACATGTGGACTCCTTAGAGTCGTGAACCAAGCAATAACGAACCCTTAACAAGCTGAGCAACTCGTTGCCCGGCTATGCTGAGCTTGGATACCTATGAGCTGGTTCCCGATCGGTTCGGTTAAGAATCGATGATACCGGAACTGAGAACCATTCAATTCGGTTTCAAAATTTCACCTTTTTATGTTTTTTATACTTTTTATTTTTTAATAAAATTACCAGTTTCAAGCAATTTTGAACTCAAACTAAAACCACTCTGAAACGGATAATTTCAAAATCATAACCAAAACCGATCTCGAGTAAGTTTGATTATGGTTCCAAATAGATTAACCGAAATCAACAACTTGAAACCGTTAGTTCTGGTTTACCTGAAACTGAACATGTCTACCATGGCTAACTCTCCAACCTCAACGAGACAAGTACGGGGTTCGGATTTTCTTTAAGTCAGGCACGTTAGATTTCATGATGCCATGTATCTTCAACGAAGACTAGTTCACGTGGCTAAGAGGTTGCGTTATAAGTTGATGGTCATTAATCCGATACCCATCATATGCATCTGGCATTGGCCTTCCCATTATACCAAAAGAAAAGAAAAGAACGGTGGGCATGTTGTTGTAAGGGTCTGGGTTCGGGACACAGATCACTACATCCAATGAGTGGTGTTTGGTAATTAAGACAATATCCAATTAACAACCAAATTCAGATTCAGTACTCAACGGTCGCATCCAAACCTTAGTTCAAGTCCAGAATCCTCCTTCCAATTCAGATCCTTTTGTGCCGTATACATAAAACACGGTCTAATAAATTATTCGGGTTTGGTTCAGCAACCAAATTTGTTACTTAAACTACACTTAGGGCAATAGACCACCTGGCAGGGCTCTCAATCGTGGGAAGGCCGACCACGAGTTCGAATCCCGGTCATGCATACTTGGCTTGATCATGCATAATCCAATTAAGACAGATTTAGGTTGATGAGATCCAACCCATATCTGATATCCCTAGATATCAGAAGAGGTTTGTGCCGTTTGGCCTTATCTAGATTCGTAAACAAGCCAAACAAACTGAACCCTTGTTCATCGCTTGGCTTGTTTTCCATATCAACAAAACCTAGCGAAGGGTTAGCCCATCAGCCTATGCTCGAACACATTCACGAATGGTTCATTGTCTTTCTATGAGCCGAGTTGAATCGGGTTGAGAGAGATATTTCCTTAAATCCTTTCATTAGAAACCCACTTATGTTACCTAAAACCTTCATTCTTGAGAACAAATTAAACACAAAATTACCTTTTGTTTACCATAAACATCCAAACACAATGGTTTTGGGGTAAAAACTAAGGGAAATATCATTTTACATGCTTTCACTAGCCGAATTGAACTGATCATTGTTTGTGATCAGCTAACATATGGTTTAACGAACTGAATATTGTTTGTGATCAGCTAACATATGGTTTAACGAACTGAATTTGGACGAAATAAGGACGAGATGAACCGAGCCAACAATGAGGGAGGGAGGGAGGGAGGGACTTGGTTCATTTACCAGCCCTAGCCTTATGTCTTCTTTCCCTTTTCCTCTGTCAGTTGCAAGAAATCGAAATAACACATGAAGAGCTCACTAGACACATAAAGGGCAACCACTTTACTGGACAACTTCAGAGGAAAATGCCTTTGCCACAGAAAATAAAGGTAAAGCCTTGGCAGATAGTACAAAGCGGCAAACCTTTATAAGGATTGCCATTTTCCAAGCATAATTCAAGCTTTTTTTTTAATGGTAACTAAGTAATACGAGTGATGGAAAGCAGCAACCGATCTTCTCGGGAGCAGAAAGCATTTCCATACAATATGAATGGCTTAAGATGATGAAGATTGCTTTCTCGAGATAAGCTACTGAGGTTGGTCCACTGGCGAAGCATTGATAAGCTAGCACCACTCACAAAATGATGATTTGCTCGTTAATTAGTGCTTTGATCTTTAATCTTATATTGTGTAATGAAGATAAACCAGCATCTACAGTTCAAAGTCCCTGTAAAAAATGGGCGTACTGAGAAGGACCACTCTTATCATCAAACTCTTTACATGAAATGCAAGCCTCCTTTCTATTAATCAATTCACATGAAACAAGAACACTAACATTTGTGAAATGTGGAAAAGGTTAGAGGAAAAGGTCTGACTTACAGTTGGTAAATGAGCCGAAGAAAAGGATGAGGTTCTTTGGCCACACCCCGCCACTCTCTGGCCTTAACACAAGCACCAATATGCATGAACCTCAAGCTAAATGGGTACAAGACCAGCTGTCGGTTTAAGCACCGGTTAAATCTTTACCCAAACCAGAAAGGAGGGGGCACACACACACAAGCGAACAAACAGACAAGCAAATAAGAAAGGCAAAAAGAATAAACCGAAGAGAGGGGCATTCATGATTACTTCCAACTGATGGATACTGCCAAAAGGAGAAGAGTACCCCAATGATCCCTGAGGCGTGAGCAGCTTCTCCTCATTACTTCATTTCTAAAGCAACCTGGTTATATATGTTACAATCATCACTCCCCAAATTGTATAAAAACAATAACAGGAAGGAACTGCCGTTCTTCATGGCAAATCATTCAATCACATGCCAATAATATTATGATTAAAAATTTCAAAGGAACTTATCATGTTCGCCTGAGGAGTGCCACACTTTAATACACGGGCAATGTTTGCGTGTTGGAATACTGCGATTTGGTAGTCTGCGAATTTACAAGACAATAGAAAACTACAAATTCCACAATACCGGTCTCCCTTTCACAGAAGACAATGACAAGGAGTCCTTAACGAAACAGAAAGCAAAAGGCAGAGGAGAAAAGGAAAGAGCTAATAGGTGAACTGCCACTTGGGTAACCGTGTTCCTCATGTACAAAGCACCCATTTCATGGACCACCACACAAACGAGATTTCCCACTCAATATTAAACTTTAACTTGCGGCATATGTTAACATCACAAGAAACAGGGATTCATATAACACCAACGTTAGTTTTAATTTTGATTACGTGATACAACATACACAAAGGCCAATAGAAGCAATGCTCTCGTACAAGGCCATACATCCCAATCATCTGATTCTTTTTCATCGTTTTCATCCTTTTTCTGATAAATATATTGTGGTGGAGACGTAGATACATAATGGAAGCAAAGATGCCTTATGATGTAAAAAAGGAGTAGCTCTATGAAGGGAAGGGAATCAAGAGGGGACGTTGAAGTGGAAAAGCCAGGAAATGACAAAGGCGAAAACCATGCAAGCAAGCAGGAAATTGAGAAAGCGATGGCCCCGCCAGAAGACTCTTTGCTCTGCAGAGGGCGCAGGGGCAGCAGTAGCAGTAGCAGTAGAAGCAGCAGCAGCAGTGCTTGCTTCATTCCATTGCTCCAGAAACTCTGTGTTGTCAACTCCAACAATATTGCGTGCAGTTGAACCACATATCTCACATGTCCTGAGGACAAAAAGTTATTAGGTCGCACTGCTTCATGAAGATGCAGCTTCACAAAAGCCATAAACGAATGAACTTCAATGGTCTCAAGGTAATATTGAGAGTAATGAGGTTATTAGCTTCAATCTCTCAAGGTGGTTTGAACATTATGAGATGCGTTTGCATGAAGTTCCAGTGCAAAGATACGAGCAAATAGTCTGAACACTTCAAAAGAAAGAAGGTCTAAACAATGTTGGAAGAAAACAATAAACATGGTCTTTAGAGTTAAAACCTAACATGACACATGGTTAAGCACAACGGTGACAAAAAAATCCATGTAGCCCATCCCACTGAGCGTGGGACAAGGCTTGGTTTTGGTTGTCTGAAAAATCTTTGATGATACTGCAACACGAAAGACATGATTCAAGATCCTTATACAACATCTTTGCATGTCAATAATTAAGTGTAACTGAATAAAGTAATCTTAAACCTTGTTCAGCTGCTTCAGTAAACATGGTATGGCAGCATGTCCATCCACACAACCATATTTTTAAACAGAAAGGTCCTTACGTTACCTAAGCCTTCTCCGACACTAGGCAGGGTTGGCTAGGGTGCAACACGAGGACTTATAAGAGGTTCCCCATCCTAGTACATTCTCGCTCAAGCATGCAAAGAGACCTGGTGCATCCATACTGGAAACATCACACCCCTTAAGACTCGACAAAGTTTTATGCTGGCTGTCACCTACCTAACACAGCCTTCCTCTTTTATTCGGGTTTAGGACCAGCTATGCAAGATTGGTCTCTTACATGGGCGGAGTTTTTATCTGCATGTTGTTGGACCTAAATTTTCTGTCTGCATGTTTAATTGGTGCATCAATACTAAAGAACATAAAGATGATGTGAGCATGCTATGTAATAAGTTAGCAATAAATACTGTCACAGAAACCGTTTGATGACCCAAATCTCTCGATTCTGCAACCAATTGTAAGCTTTAAATGTCATCCAGATTTAGGAAGTCAAGTTAGATGAGGAGAACCTCTCAGGTGATCCACACACAAAATACATCCTTATCATAGACAGGATGCTTGATATTTCACAACACCATATAACCAAATGAATTAGAACTTCACAGGCTGCAAATTCTACGAGTGGCAGACCTAGAAAATTTTCTGGGGTGAAGCGAACTTCAGTTGGGTGAACTTCCAGGTGAGGTGATCCACATAATTTCTCAAAAAACTGACTGCCTGTTAGATTTTCTCAAGATCCTTTTTTGTTTTAAGGTGACAGGCTGCCACCTCACCTCTCCCATGAATAGGTCCACATTATGCTCCTAACCACATCACAACCCTCATGAAGAATACTAAGAAAGCATGATTATTCAACTGATCACGAACACAACTTCACACACACTTAATAGAGCTTAACAGCTATGAAGCTTTATTGCTGCTCCTGGAAAGTAGATGAAAGGCATGGGTTACATGCACAAATGCTAGAAAGGGGAAGTATTTGTACGAGGAAATGGAGAGGACAACAGATTCCAATGTCAAGATTTTAAGTATTATTCCACACATGAGATGAAACAAGACTCCAGTCAAGTTTTTCCTATAGCCTAGGTTGCAGAAACTTGAAGATTTGTGAGAAATAGCCACCAAAAACTAGAATAAGAGAACTAAAAATTCCGTGACATGAAATCTTGCAGATGTAACCTCTGATTTCCGTGTTCAGGATGAAAGTTGAATACAGAACATGCATTTCGTTTTAGAAGATTAAGCTATGACAAACACAAAGTGAGGGGATCAACCAGAAAATGCATTTAAGAGAAATTGTTCACATATTTCTTTTCTTTCTCATGTTATTTCTTTAGTTAATTAACACTACCACAAAATTTTGAAGGTGATGTGACAGATCTATCTTGACATGGTCTTTTCCTGCCGAGTTTATCCTTTCACATATCATTATCCCTCTGCTAAGTGCAGAAAGATGTTAATAAAGCCCGTCAACCTCACATTGCATACAGAAAATTTTACGACACATGTCCTTGATGATTGTTTTAAGATTAAGAGAGAGAGATTTTGTTTTCGTAAATTAATGCTTATTATCTTTTGACCCCTGGTTAAATAACAAGTAATGAGCACCTGAAGTTGGTTAAATTATCAATTTAGCATGTTTTTTAGAGAACAAGCATGGTATGTTGTGTATCGCGAGCAATACTTAGTCCAATCTTGTCATGTCAGGATGCACTCACTCGTCTACAAAACGATTAGGCAGGAATATCAGAAAGTCACGAAGTGCTGAAATAACTTTCACAAAAACGGACCAGCATGTGGTGGGTCTCTCTACTAGATGCTGTACCAGCTTGTTTAACAAATATTGCAGGCGAAAAGTAGATTGGATAGAGTGGCAGATCTTTTGTCAAAGTAGAATTTTGGTTTGAGCAACATCTGGAAACTTACGGGCAATAACCGACAAAAGTCATTAGATTCTTCTCCCTTTATTCTATGTAATCTAGGAAGAAACTACATGATGTTTTATTTAATGTAAAACGGTGACGTTCCTAAAATTTGCATCAATTACACCATATTAAACATGACTTAAAGATGATAGGACAGGGCACTTCTGATATTCAACAGTTTCATTCGCCTATATCTGCAGATTTGATGCAAGCTCACCTCACAATCTATGTTTTTCACTTCTGGTAGAATCATAATAAGAAGAAAATCAAGTCAAGCAATCCCCGATAACTGGAGATTTTTGCAGACATACAATAATGAGGTCATGTTTGATAATCATCATCATCACAGACGAAACAGGATATAATTGTGATTTTGAAAGATAAAGTAAGCCAAATAGAGAACTAGTACTGTTCCAAACAAATTGAGAAGAATGAAGGACAAACAACAAAATAAAACGAAGGAAATATCTACAGATTTTAATGCCATTGCAACCCAAACAGCGGGTTCATGCATATCAATTTTTGTAAAAGGCGAAGAAATACAGAGATTCATACTGACCAACTGCCAATAAACGAAAAAAGAGCTAAGCTGAAAAGCTTCAGCAGAACACTCATAGTGGAAAAGTGAATCCAACTTCCGCTGTGCAAATATTCCGACCTCAGTCACACGTAATTTCCATGGAATTGATAAGCTTGAGGCTCTCACTTTAAGCACACCAAAAAGGAAAAGCACAAACAAGAATCCCCGATATAAAGAATACAAAAGAAACAAGGAAGACATAAAGAATAAAGAAAATAGATAAGGGATACCACCATAATGAGAAAACAAATTTAGACACCACAAGATCAAACGAAGAGATCACGGTTTGATCTATGAAACGAAGAAATTATAAAAGGATGGCCACGTAAGAAGCAAAAATTAACAAAGAGGGCTTACTTGTTTCCCTTGATTTTAAACCACGTTTCAGCACATTGTTTGTGGGCAGCAGCAAGATCATCCTTACAAGAACACCCAAGCACAATAGGCACCCCGGAGTCCTGATTCCCATTTTCTAAACTAAGATGACAAATTCGGCAATCTCTTTCTACTTTTGCCAAATGCACCTTAGTTTCTGAATCACCGTTAACAACATTACTCTCTTCCTCATTCCCCAAATCCACATCAGAGTACTCAGAAAAAGAGTTTCGTGGTAGATCCCCACCGCCACCCATCTCAAGATCAGAGACGTCCGAGTAGCTATACTCATCATCATAAGAACCGGCCTGGGAGTCAAAAGGATTCAAGGGAGAGTGCCAAGAACGGTCATCCGCATCGGAATAGCAGAGGCTGTCCTCGCTCGAATCATCAAGATAATAAAACCCATCTTCCAAATCTTCCTCACATTTTCCCCCAGCCATTGCCCACAAGCAGAAGTGATAGAAAAAGAGAGACCCACAAACAGAAACTTCAAATATGGCAGGTTTCAGCAGAGGGAAAGATGGCAGCTTTGTTTGGTTTCAGTTTGGTTTATTAAAGGCGTTCAGATCAGTCTTTTACATTTGAGTAAGAGTCCAAGGGACTCAACTGAAGGCAAAAGTTGGTGATATCAGTACGTCAGTGTATCAGAGATCGAATAGTAAAAGATCGAATTTTGCCATGAGAAATAGTGAAGGTGTTTCCGAGTGTAGAAGAAAAAGGAAAAAGGAAAAGGAACTCTAGCTTAGCGTCCATGCATAACTCGCCTGGTTTTATTCGTGGAAAGATACACTACATGTAGAAATACATCCATAATATATAAACAATCCCAACATCATCAGCCACATATCCAAAGTAAGTATAAACAATTCGTTAGTCATTCTTAAAGACTTGTCTTAAATAAATCAGTCGAATGCTATAAGTACATATGGGTACATATGTCTTCTTCCTAAGATAAAATCCACACAAAACTCGAAAGGCACGTACCTAATTTACAGTCAACCTAGACCACGCTTTAATCGCCTATGGTTAGAGTGAAGGACGATCGGCAGCAATCATACCACATAGAATACCATGAGCAGAAGGGAGCAAAGAATAGAGGCGAGAGAAGGGAATGTTATTGCATTATACGATTCTCAAACCCAAATCTAAGCTTGACCCGATGTGCGGGTGCACACGAGTATGTGATCTAGCATGTCCTCCCAAGCTTTTTGAACTAAGATTCATAAGTTATCAATTATATAAAAAGACATATGGGTTTGTCTTATTCTTAAATGTGGGACTAAACTTTGTCTTCTCTTGGTCATCACATGCACAAGCCCCTCTTTTTATATATTTAGCACTTTCACATGTATCAATGATACATCAATTGAATATTTGGAATATGAATATGAATTAACTGTTATTAATACACATGAGTTTAATAAACCCAACTTAATTAACATTAAATCCAATAATCACCCATAAAGTCCTAAAGTATAAAAATATCCTCGCAAACCAACCATCATATTATGCTTTTAGGAACGATACATTCCAGTTTAAATCGTTGCCTAAGTTATCTAATATTACCCTTATAAAAACTAGGTGAACATGCATCTTGAACCTAAACCTTGGGTGTAAATGTGTCTATCAGTAACAACACAATAAAAGGCTATGGAGTGATTTTTAGGGGTACTACATTAATGGTCATGCATCCATATTCTGTATCATGATTGACTTCAAGGAACAACCAAATTTTCCTATTATTATCACATAATGTCAATCATTTAGTTGAGCATCTCCAAGGATGTACTGCTAGCATCCTATCTTAGTACTCAATATCATTCTGAGAATAATCTTTTGCTAAAGTTGCAGTCATTACACTTTAGGTTTACATGATACAAACACATATAGTATCATGGAATATAAAGTATCATCACATTCAACCAACAACTTATTACTATCATATTGAACCTACTTCGTGGGATCTCTACTAAGTTAGATTGGTTGTCACCGTTTGTGAATAAATCATGAGTTTCAATAACATCTTCAACCCAAATTTCTAAACTAAGGCTATTAATCGAATCTTAGTCAAAGGATAAACTATATTATCTTTGGATTCAACAAAATCTACACTCATGATCCCATCAGACAAGAGCTCTTATAGACTTTAGTCGTACTTTAATGTGTCTATGTTGCTTTTGGTTGCACTTGGAACTACTCATCTTACTAGTTGTAGTCATGCTATCACACCACACTAAAATTGTAATAAGCAATTTTTTTACCTTAGGTATACTGGACATAAGTCTCTTAACTCATTCAACTTCTAATATAGTCTCATCCAAAGCATATAGTTCTACATCAAAGATAGAACGAGCCAAAATAGATTGTTTCTTTGATTTTCAAGTGACAATGCTACCACCCATATGAAATATATTCTAGTGACCCATTACTTTCAAAGTTCTTTGCTATCCAACTAGCATTACTAAATTCTTTAAGAAACTCATGTAACACGACCCCCCACGGGGCGATGGCACTTGTCAGGCTTCTTGAATGTTTACTGTAATGTAGTTCAAGAGAAATCGTTTTCATAACACAATGAAGTACTCTATGTAAAGCTTCCCAATGGGTTTTATCTTGACAAGTGATGTATATGATTAACTTACATATAACAAATATAATATCTTATTATGTACAGTTGGTTAGATACATCAAACTACTTATAATCTTAGAATATCGTAGTTGAGACATATGAATACCACTTTTATTCTTATAAAAGCCTTACATGAATCATATGGTGTCTTGATAGATTTACCGTTTGTATATCCAAATCTCTCTAAAACTTTCTTAATATATTGAGATCGAGAGATTATTATACCATCAATAGATATTGTGATTTTAAGTCCTAAAATCACATTAGTCACACCCATGTCCTTCATCTCAAACTTACCACATAAGAATGATTTAGTCTCATTTACTATTCTCATATCTCAACCAAACAACAATATATCATCTATATATAGGTAAAGAATGATGAAAACATTATTGATCGACTTGCAGTAGAAACACTTATCATAATTATTAAAAACGAAGCCAAAAGATATATCACATAATCAAACTTTTTATGTTATTGTTTATGGGTTTGCTTCAAACCATATAATGATTTAACAAGCATACACACCTTAGATTCATTCTCACAAGCCATAAATCCCTCTCACTGATCCATATAAATTTCTTCATGTAGATCACCATGTCATATAAGTATTATAAGCACTCAGATAATGGTCATTCGAGAAATTAGAGAATAGGTATCAAAGTAATCTATTCTTTCATTTGTGTGTATCCCTTGTCAACTAACTTGACCTTTTGCTTTTAATTATTCCGTATGCATTCAGTTTCTTCTTAAAAATTCACTTGCACCCATAATAGAACAACTAGGAGTCATATCCACTAATTCTCAAGTACCATTAGAGAGAATTGACTATATTTCATCGTTAATGATTTCTTTTAAAAACTTAACGTCGGGTGAGGTCATACCCTGTTGAAAGGTGATAGGATCATCCTCGATATTGAAAGTAATAAAATTACTTTCAAAATCTTTTGATATCCTTGATCATTTACTTCTCCTTGATTTAGTTATTTTCTCATAGTCATATGATCTAGAAACAATATCTAGAAACAACACAATTAGGGTCACCTCCCACATTTATCATCCTTTCCACATGATTAGAAATGAAACCCGTAGTAGGGTCAGAATCTCTAGAAGATACACTTTAGGGAACTTTAGTATTCATAAGAAACATATTCTCAAAAAGCTCAACAATAGTATTGACGTTTATACCAGGAATATTAGATCTAATGACAAAGAATTTGTATGCATAGTTTGTCTCCATGTAACCCAGAAATATAACATTAACTATTTTAGATCCCAATTTCTTTCTCTTGTGTTCAGAGATGAGTACTTTTGTAAGACAATCCTATACTTTGAGATATTTGACACTAATCTTTCGACCCTTTCAAAGCTCAAAGGGACTATTTTTCTTATGTTTATAAGAAATTGTATTCAAACATTTCTCTCACACGTACGTAGGTAACTCAAAACTTTGAAGTAAAACATTAATCATATAACAAAAAGTTCTATTTTTACGTTTAGCTATCCTATTAGACTAGGGAGAGTACAGAAGAATAATCTCATGAATAATATCATTGTTTTGATAATATACTTAGAAAATGTTTGAGGTATACTCTCATTCTCTATTAGACCTTAATCATTTAAGTACCTTCCCTCTTTGAGTTTGTGCTTCATTTATAAATAGTTGAAACTTGTTTTAAGCTTCATCTTTACTTTTAAGTAAGTAAATATAACAATATCTATTGCAATAATCAATAAACGTGATAAAATATCTTTTGTTATTCCTCGTAGTCATTCAATTAAATTCATAAATATTAGTGTATACTAAATACAAAATCTCAGATTTCCTTTCAACCGTATGAAAATGTTTTCTAGGTTGTTTCACTTGCATACATATACCACATTTGTGTTTTATATCTATGACAGTCTTAGGGATAAATTTAAATCTATCATTCTTTTCATAAAATCAAAGTTTACATGACCCAACCTAGCATGTCATACATTAAATGATTCAAAGAAACACTATGTACTAAGTCGTGTAATGATGATTTTATTACATTTACAACTTAACTTTAATCTTTTCCTAACTAAAGTAGGACCATTGAAGATATTTCGGTGAATCGTTGGAATGTGTGTAACTCCTTCAAAAGTTATAACATTTCTCGAAAAAAACTTTAATTCTACATTCTCTTCGCCCTTGACTTTAGTAGTCAAATGATCCCCTAAGATCAGTATTCTCCCATAATCGACCTGATAAGACAAAAATAAAGATTAGTTATTATAGACGTGCATATTAGAACTAGTGTCTATAATCCAATATTATGACTTATAAATAGAAAGGAGATGGGATTTAAGGGATAAATACTCGTATGGTTTCTTAGATTTCTTTAAGGGACAATTCCTCTCAATGTCCAACCTGACCACATAGTTAACACGGTTTATTCTTAGGTTTCTTTTGGATCTTGGTCTTTTGCTTATGTTTTACCTGTTTTCTCTTAAGATCACTAGGTTATTTCCTTTCGATCGTAAGGTTAACCTTAGAGGTGTTGTCTACAAGCATAACGAGTTTCTGACTTCTATGATCTTCTATTACTATATCTATCATTAAATCATCAACGGTCATCTTACCCTTCTTATGCTTGAGATGTAGGCCAAAACCCTCTAAATACTTAAAAAAATTCTCAATAATAAACATAATAATAAACTTATAAGGAAGCTCCATCTCAACTTCCTTCAAACCATAGCATAAAAACTTAAACTCGTAAGCCTGTTCGGTCATATATTTATCCTCTATCATTTGATACTTAAAAAACTTTGCCACAAAATATTTTTGAAAACCGAGGTCTTCAGTATTGTATTTCCAATCGCGGAAGGAAAAAAACTATATACATCGAATAAAATGTTTGACGGTACCAATAAAATACAACAACAGTTCAGGGTGTCCCTTCCCTTCCACTCGCGATTCTATCTGAGCTTATAAGATCAGTATCATCAGGTTGTAGACAATTTGACTCGATATATAGATGCAAACTTAACATAATTAGCCAAATTTTTATTCGTTGTTGTCAGCGTTTAAAGTGAAGACCGATAAACTTTTTCGGCATCAAAGTAAAGTCGACCTTAGGTCGGAGGATAGTAGTCGTCGACATGTTCACTACGTTAAAAAATAATTTCTCTAAATTTGTTGACAAAAGTCGTAGATATAAATGCATAATAAACCAATATATAACAAATGTAAACATGTCCTAATCGACAACAAAAGTCATAGATCCAAAGTAAACCATAAACAAACCGTATGAAAAACAAAGGTAAAATCAAAATCAAAATAGAAACTTATATGTATGAGTCGCCCTTACGGACTTACATTAGAGAAATCAGTGGCTCGTTATGAGTATGTACGTATACCTATGCCTTCCTCCTAGGATAAAACACACATAACTCGAATATCACGTACCTGACTTTGAGTCGATATCGAACACACCTCAATCGCTTATGGCTGGATAGAAAGGGACGAACTATGGGAACAAGGACTGGAGCAACACCACGGGTAAAGAGACAAAACCAAAATAAGGAGGCAGAAGACGGGAAGAGACAAACATAAATCATGCAAAAGGTCTGAGTATTTAGGGAGGACTCCTAATAACCTATTTATAGGGTACACGTATGATCACAGATCATAGATCTGGTCCAAACGATGTACTATTTTATTCGCAACCGTCCCACCTAATCCGATGTTAAAGACTCTTGACCGTCACATCAAAAGTTTTTCGTGCAAAAATATAGACCGAAGACAATTCCCAGGCATGATCTAGCATCCTCCTCAAGCTCTTTGAACTAAGGTTCATGAGCTACTAACTATTTAAAAGAACATGTGGATTTTTCAAATTCTTTAATATCGGACTAAACTTTATCTCATCTTCTTCATCACATGCACAAGTCCCTCATATATGACTTTTTATACTTTAACTTTCACATATATCAATTATGCATTAATTGATTATTTAGGGATAACAACATGAATTAAATGCCATTATTGATTATGTAGGAATAACAACATGAATTAAATGTCATTAATGCGCATTAAATCCAACACTTAATCCTCTCCATAAGAACAAGATTAAAACTTGTGTTCTCTTCACATTATTGTTTTATAGTTTTCTTCAGTTTGCTCAGATTCAAATGCTTTGGTTGTATCGATGAACTAATCCGCAATCCAGAGTAATATGTGGTAGGATGCATAACTCCCAGAGAAATAAAGTGCAAGAGTGGTTAATGAAAGACGTCAACTAACCCCTCCCTCTCTCTATTCGAGTCACACTCATCTAATCCACATGCCAGTAAAGTTGTTGCAATATGTGATGATGGTATGTGGATTAGATAAAGGCTGAAGCTCACTCCACGAGAGAGAGAGAGAGAGAGAGAGAGAGAGAGAGAGAGAGAGAGAGAGAGGTCCACCATGATTACAACCACTTAAACTAAGTTGTGTAAAAGACATCTAGCGACTCTAAATGTCGTATTGAATACTGTTAAATATGCAAAAAGTCTGGATGCCCATCAATAGTGTTTGCTTTCTCAAGTCTGACATTTCCGTTGTAAGACTTGCGTCTTACCTGTTATACGGATGAAGGCCCTTTGGGCCTTTGTTTCTCTCAACAAGTTATAATGGGAAAACAAGAAGATATCAATACAGCTACACACACACACACACACACATATATATATATATATATAAATTGTGTTCGACGATGAGTCATGAGTGAACTTTTCATAAATTAGCAAGCTAGTCTAAACTTTATCAATACTGCTTGGTGAAATGTACAAATTCCTCTAAGCAATACCAGAATATTGTTTTGGATAAAAGCTAACAGGATCACAAACACGACTTTAGACGAGCACAGACAAGTCGAGCACAGCATGTTATGTTTGAATGTGGCTTATTATCAAATACCCAACAACGCTTGAACTTGTTCAAAAATCAAATGTTCATGAACATATGAGCACAATCTAGGTGGCTTGAGTTTATATTGACCTGAAAGTGACTTGACCCGGAAAGCTCGAGATACGATATGAGATGAGCACAAAAATGAGAGATTTGTGTTGGTCGTCGAGGGAACATATAAGGGACTCCTCGTCAGAAGTGGTGACCCAATTTTTGGCGTCAACAGCTAGTATGAGATTGATTGTACGTTGCTCTTCTTCTTCACAAGAAAAACTCCCTTCCTGATCTTATCTTTGGAGTAGGCACATGTTGAATCATGTAAATTCTTGTGTCTTTTCTTTCGTATATTATTGATATTTTTGCAAACCGATTGTGTGCTAGTGCGTGCTGCTTGGAATCGTGTATTTCTGCAGCCAAACAAAAACAGGCTGTGTTCTGGTCGTGCGGCCCTACCTAGACATAACCACTAGAAGGACATCCAAACATCCCACTGGAGTGGAAAATCATGACATTAGAGGGCTATCAATATAGAAAACCTCAAGTGACCTCCAAAATAAAACCAAACTTTCTCTCACACTAAGCAGGATCAGCTATGTGAATTCTTAGGCACCAGCATGTAATATCTTATGCTGCATGGGCATTTAGCCCCGAAAAGGATCATCATCATATTTTGAGGTTTAAATCCTTACAAGTAAAGCACTTCTGCTAACACATTTGAAGCCAAATATAACAGAGATGCATCGAGTTGTAGCCACCCTCAATTCAAAATTGTTTTTTGCTTTGCAAATTGGTGGAGCTTTTGGTAGGTCGATTCAAATTTGAGCTCGTTCATAATGATCCCATGGATGATTTTGTGAATGAGTACAAAAGCAATTACCAGTTCAGCTCAAACTCAATGACTGGTTTTGGCTGGTTGACTAGCTGTTTTCTGTACAACAGAATGTTGGATCATATTTAGCATAGGAAGCAACCTTTTGTTTGATTTTCTTTTGTGGGGATTATGTTACTTTTGCGGTGGCTGGTTTCCAGTGAACCCAAGTCTTTTGTCACAGTAAAAACCTTAGTGATCCTCATTTATCTTTCAAACTATGAAAGTCAATCTCTGTAAACAAGTTCTCAAATATGAAAACTTTGAAGTCTGTTTCAAGCTTCTCGGCCATAAAGATTCTGAAATCTGTTTCAAAGTCATGACTAAGAAGCTCACTATGCATGGGTGCACCAGCTTGTACAGTTTGAAGGACCATCTAACATCAATGCAAGCTTTTTACAATGACAAAAGGATTGATCCACTAAAAGGACATAATCATTGTAAAAATAAAATACACAGCCCCCAAAAAGGTCAAAACAAAGATGTGCTTCGCACGCTACATAATATCCAACCTACGTTTTTACACTGAAGCTGTTTAATTTTCTCATCTGTGATCGACTGCTACAACAGAAATGTCATAAGCAGCAACCTGAGAGAAAATAAGGCTACCTCTGAAGGAGTATGGTAATCTTGTCGATCAAAGGCGTAATATTAGGATAGATGGGAGAAGATAACGAAATTCACCAATACCTGTTCCAACAAACAACAAAATCAGCCGCAACAGCAGAAGTGATATAGCACTACAAGTAGGATGACAGAAATGTCAATGAAGGCAGTAAAAGGGTAACCACTAAAATTTAGAGAAGATTTACTTTCATCTTCTCCACACACACTCTCTAAACAAAAAACAAGATTAGAGTTGTGGATCATAGTTCCATCACCGGGAATTTGAATGCTATCAGGTCACCCATATCAGTCACATACAGTTTGTAAAGGTCCCCATGACCATTATCATTATGTCTTTCATCGATACCCTTGACAAAGTTGTCAACAATTTGCATCCTCATAAATACCACAATGAACTGATACATATTGCTGGTACTTTATTTAACAAGAAGGAGATGCCACCAAGGTAGCCATTGTCACGTAGGTAACTGAAAAGAGAATAATGTGGTAGAACCTTCCACTCATTTAACATCCATCCGGACCAATTAAAGTAGTACCAGTAGCAAAATAAGTTAATTACAGCAAGAATAACAGTATTACTAGTAAGAGAAACAACACTAGCAATGAAACCCCTATTACATGCATATTTGTGGAAGTACCAATCACCAAATCATCTTACTAAAAGTTCGACAATAACAACAAATACTAGTGCTAATATCATTGCATTAGCTGAATCTACTCAAAATTGCACATTTTCTTATTGCATAAACATGTAATAGACAGATTGCTCTTGGTTACATTCTGATGCAGGACACACACATAATCCGCCAATAGCCAATGTCGCTTAGCATTCCCCAAGTCTTTGATTGCTTAGTTCTATTTCTTAGTGGTCTAATTATATTTCCCAAGAGTCTATCTAAGTGTTCTGAAAGTCTCAATCTATTTTTAAATGAGTCAAGTTAATTTGTTGTTAGGTTTTTTATTAACAACACTTGACAGTCCCTAGGCTTCTAGTCTATGAATAGGTCACTGCATTCAGCTCCGCATCATCTTTATCAAGACAATTTTCACCCTCTAGGCTGTTCTTCTCTTTATGACATCAAAGAGATGCAAATCTCTTGTAACAAAAAAGAAAATCAGGGTTCTCAACTCAATAAGAAGGGTGTGGATTTGATTCTTGGGGCGTGCATACCTGGCTTCAGCCTCCTATTGTAACAAAAAGAAAAAGCGACACAAATCTCTGCAGGCGTGATCTGCAGCTCTTTCTGCTGCATTAGATTCGTACTTCAGTGTCTTCCAAAACATTCTAAAGAACCATTTACTGCTGCCTGATTGACTATTTATCGTTTCAGTTAATCTGGTATTGCATCACGAATCCTGAACCAAGACGTCCAACACAAAGTTCTTTACTTCCCCAGCTGGCAAACTAGACTGCTAGCAGGAAGAGAAACAACATTGACAATGAGTTTTACATAAACATGATTCCATTCTCCATGTTATGATACTTTCTACCAACAAAATTATTTATCATTAGACCACCCCTTCCAAACCTCTTAATTCTTAAACCTAACAGAGTAAGTTTTTGAAGAGAATATTTGAACGCACACATTACAGGCTATCCAGAAAGTCAAGTCCATACAGACGAATTCTGACATGATGTAGCTTGCATCCTGTTTTAATGTACAAAGAAGTTCCCATATTCTATCTTAAAGAATCAAACAAGCACCTTCGCCACACATCACTTCCTACATCAGTACAACGCGTTAATCTATCGGCAACGAACCTCGGAATCCAGCACCAACAACGAAAGGCTCCAAACATGCTTATTAATCAATGACACCCAGTGAACTAATTTTCAAATACATCTAACCGTTAAAGGATGAGTGTCACCGATTCCACCAATCCATATATTGATCTTTCAATAACGGAAAATGTCATGTTTAAATCACAATTTTAACATTAAACCAAGATCTTCAGAAGTCGAGCCCAAAATCTTCAGAAGTCATTCTTAATACCAATACCACAGAGAGAGAGAGAGAGAGAGAGAGAGAGAGAGAGAGAGAGAGAGAGAGAGAGAGAGAGAGAGAGAGAGAGTAACCGGTGAAGGGTGATGGAGGGGTGGAGCTGATTACACCACCGGAGGCGGCAGGACGTGCGGGACCTCCTTTCTTCAGATACTCTTTACCTGCCTCCAACGGCAAAACGCCTTCACCCAGAATGAGGACGAATCACGATATTCGGCCTTTTCCCTTCCGCTGCGAAGGGAGTTGCATTTGGGTAAATTCAAAGATCAAGCTTCCTGTTTCCCATCGGTACGAGTACGCCGATCCTCACACATGGCAGTCGATGCGCTGCGGAGCTTGATGATTGAGATTTTTCAAATATAACTAATAAATGGGGTGTTCTAAACATGTCTTGTCGTAAGTTATCGTGTTCAAATAGGTCAATCAGACCCGATTTTCTTTTTCAGTAACCTCTAAAATTACTTAATGTCATTTGGTGTTCGTGTTAAAACCGGTGACTCGAACATAGCTTTTTCTTTTTTCGGTCTCTTTTAGGAGGACCGGTTGTGCTTGTTAATGTTATTATATTCATGCTTATTGAGTAGCATCAATGAGGATGATCTAATCACTCCATCATAACCAGCATGCATCTCCGAAAGTCATGCCTACTCGTTCCAACATTTTTGACATACACATCATGGCCACCTTTGAGAAATATTGAGGTAAGTGGTTATGGTGCGAGATCACGAGTATCAAGTGGCTGCACAGTGAGTGACCTCTAATGGTTAAGAACCAATATTAATGGCTCCAAACACTTGGCTATGTGGATCACCTTTTCCTCGACCCGGTCTCTCCTCTAGTGTTGTGCACCAGAGTCCAATTTCATTTGGCTTCAGAGAGAATGCATCAACAAGGGTCGAGGCAGCGTCATTCTTGATCAAACTCAAATCTACCTTCGTCAAGCATCAGATGGTTCGCAGTTTCTCCGAACCCACATATACCTAGCCAAGATTTTTGGCTTACATTTTGTTAGTCCCTATTTTGTACTGACAATGCGGCATTCAACTTAGCATTGTTATTTTAACTGAGCTCTCTCTTTCTCTCTCATGTGTGTGTGCGTGCGTGCGTGCGTTTAATTGATCAGCACACCAACTACCTATAACCCATAAAGTGGAAAGATTTGGTAGGCTTAGAACAATTAAAGAACTTGTGAGGATTAAAGTCCCGTCAAATGATAGCTGGTGGACATACTTCCTTTCATCATTCAGCGAACTTCTTGATCAGTGTTGAAATTAACCAATGCCCATATGCCTCATTCTCTTCTTATTTCACTATCTAACTATATACTTCGTTACATTGTTTTCAAACGCCATACAGATGTATCATGCTACTTATTGGTCGCAGCATGTATAAAAGCAATATACAAAGGTATTATACAATATTTATACATACATAGGGTGATGTACGAAAAGTTCAACAAGCCGATCTTCATCAATATTCCGTAGGAACAAACATTGTATGCCTACAAATGTAGTTGACCAAACCCTCCTCATGAATGAGCCAGAAACTTAGACATTCACCAGGAGCCAAAGTTTCAACGACCCAGAATTTTAAAATCCATTGTAATAACGGAATAATAAAAAACTCAAAGAGAGACCTACTCTAATGTGATTTTTACTTCCCAATAAGTCTGCGTTCGTTCAGCTCTCAGATGACCAATGTTCACAGTCACGCACATAGACACAAACTTCTTATCCTGGTAAAAGAAATCGATACTTTTAATGGAAGGTGCTTAGAGCGTGAAGATTACGTTAAGTAAGAATGGTGAATTTGGTTTTGTTCTTCCACGAGGTCTGGAAAAGTGACATTATCAATATTCCTGGAATCAAACAAGATTGCCTGCCTGCACATTGTCAAAGTTGGGTGTACCACTTGCTGAAAAGGGAAGGAAAATCAATGAACGAGAGAGAGTACCGAATTTTTTCTATCATTTTAGTTGTATAAGAAACCAAGATTTTCTATACTGGCAATGGTAGGCTATATTCTTCTATTAAATTTAGTTGGTAACAATGTAGATGACGAGAGATCGATCCATATATTTGATACCTTTCTTCCTCGAAAGTACATGGGGGTGTATACTTAATGCGATCATGGGAAACGCTTGGGTTCACTTAGAGGTCGGATTGACTGCCTCTATTACATTTTCACTTTATTCTTTTCGTAATGCACCAACAGTCTACCTGATCTGTTGGCATGATAAAGGTGGCATCTCTCTCTCTCTCTCTCTCTATATATATATATATATATATATATATATATATGGTACATATGGCGCATGATATATGCAGTAACATTATATTCAAACAAATCTCAATCATTTAATTTGAAAGACAAATAGTTGATATTTGAATTCAAAAAGTAAAGTTATTTTGAATTAATTATCTAACATAAAGTGTAAGTATATTTTGTGCTTTTAAAGTTCAAGTAGCAATCATTCACCTTTCAAATTGGATGGTTGAGATTTGTTTGAATATTTTAGTACATAATATTGCTAGCAATACCAACCTTTTTATATATAGAAAGAGAACCCATATGCAAACTTTTAGATCAGATTCTAATACTGTTTGATGCTATAACTAAATTGACTCCATGTATTCACGAATGAATTGGTTCTGAAAGAGTGTAAAGCACGAAAAGCTTGCTTTAGGTGCATTCGTGAATTGCACATTTAAGAACTAGTATTGCCTCATCATTTGACTCTCTCGTGTGTACTAGCTAGCACACAAATTTGCTACCATATTCCACATATTATATACCACATGTATGCATATATATAAAACTGGAATATGGGAAGGTAATTTATGTTCTAGCTGGTATTATCTGTGCTCATTCGTGCAAATTATGTTAAATAGGATGGGGGTGGATCTATGCATTCCTTTCTTCATTGATTTTTTCCTTGGGTTTATATTTATCTATCTTGATCTACACATACATACATACAACAAGATAACAACTAAGACGTTTTCCATACTAGATAGGGGGTTGGCTACATGGATTCTTTTCATAGAGCTCAATCATGTGTTTAACTCTATCTAGACATATATATATATATATATATATATATATATATATATATATATATATATATATATATATATATATATTCATACATGCATACACACAACACACATATATATATACATGCAAGAAAAAAGTGCAAGTCCACCTCAAACATCTTAAGAGGTTGCATAATTCGTCCTATCAAACTCCCAATTTGAAGCATAGCCAAATTGCCTACCTGTAAGATAGGTCGGACAATAGATTGGACCTATATGATTTGATCCAAATCTAGAAATCCAAATTCAACCACAATGTTTTAGGCTTCAACAAGTCATATACACATACACATGTAATAAAAACTATATATATATATATATATATATACACATATGTATTACACAATATATACATACATGTAATAAATAAATATAAATATATATGTAATAGAAAAAACTATACATATATACATATGTATAAATATACATACATATATATATATATATATATATATATATATATATATATATATATATATATATATATACACACATGTAATAAAAAACTATACTTCAATACATGTCATGTAATTGAAAAACTATATATATATATATATATATATATATATATATATATATATATATATATATATATATATATATATATATATATGGGCCGAGCCAGGCTAGCATTTTACAGGTCCATTCAAAATGTGGTCCTACCCGATCCACATTTTCCTTGGCCCACCAGAGTCAGGTCAGCGTGGCCCGTATAGACATCTCTGCTGCTCTCGTGTGCCGATTGGCTTCCGCATAAGAATGCATTACTAGTTATCCTTACTACTTCATCACCTACTTATAGACTATCTCAGAACGACTAATGATATTTTCTCTCGATAAATAAATAAGAAAAAGAAGGAAGAGCCCTAAATTTCAAAAGAATTACTAAGATTCATGGAAGGACGACATATATCTCTCAATTAGTGGTGCTGCTGCTTAATCAAATATGATTCTTTCATAGGCTGATTAGAATATGCCCGTTTGATGAATGAAAACTTTAGACTTTGCACATTAAAAATGTAAGTTAGTGTCACAAAATGCCAGTTTTTTTTACCTAGTTGGTCTCATTATAGGAAATCTTTATGCAAAGAAAATATAAAGAAAGCAATGCCATTTTCTGTACATAGACAAGCGCGTTCCTCTTTAATCATTGTTAAATATGTGGAAATCTACACGCAAACCATAGAGCTGGTGGATAGCTTTGAGGTCAAGGAGCTACCTACTGCTTCAGTCCATGCATGCAATATGTGTAATTTCGGGAATAGGAATATTAATATATTCAAACAAATATTAAGTAATTAACACCAGACAGAAGCACTCTTTAACTAAAACACTTGAAACCCTTATTTCCTTTACATTCGCGTAGTTGTAAAAGTTTACTAGAAACCATGATAACCTACATTCTTAACAAAAAATTAGAGAGAAAGAGAGAGATGAATTGTGACTTGAAGAAAATATGTGTATTTTATTCACCAAACACAAATATATTTCAAAAGTATATAATAATCTTTCCTACCATACTGAAAACTTGGACAGGAAGTGAATATATATAACCAAATAAGCCCGAAGTTGCAAGCACACTTCCCAGATACAACCCACAACTGCTATAAAGGAGAATCACTCTCTCTTGAGTTGGGATTGATAGCTACTAACTTTCTCTATCAAATGGCCCTGCCATCATTGGTCCCAATAGCAATTTCCCTGGCTTTGCTACTGTGTACAGCGTCTGCTGCAATTGTGAAGCAAACATTCACTGTAAGTGTGCCATCATCCTGCTTTTTCATTTACAAGTGTTAGAACAACTCGACGTAGAACTTAGAGTTTAGGTGACGGTAGTCGAACCCCTGACTACAAACTAAAGCATTAAAATGAATTCTTCTGTCCGCAATTTTCACACGGTATCCATTTTCTGATCTTCCGCAGGTTGGCGACCACGCCATTAATCGTCTATGTGAAGACCGCACCATCGTTGCTATCAACAATCAGCTTCCCGGTCCGATCATACGAGCCCGCGAAGGCGACAGACTCATTATTCGTGTCACTAATCAATCTCCTTACAACTTAACCGTTCACTGGTATTCTTTGAGTTCAATTAATCTCTGCTCTACAAGAACTTCTGGTTGTCAATTCAAGCTTTAATATTCATATTCTAGGGGAGCTAAATGCACAAGATAGATCAAGCATAGAGGACCACAAAAAAGGAATATCAGAATCGAAGCTTGGCGAATTTTCATCTTCCCATGCATGCAGCTTTTTACCAAACGAGTAAATTTTATAAGCAATTGTATACATGTTATCATGATTAGCAGTCAAAGTTGAATCATTTTCAATGCCTAAGAAATATGATGCATAATGATATATATTCGAGAAAAAGAAATTTGCGAAAGGTTTATCTTCATGAGTTTAGTGATTGAATTTGCAGGCATGGAATCTTCCAGACATGCAGCTGCTGGGCAGACGGACCGAGTTACGTAACTCAGTGCCCCATAATGCCAGGGAAGAGCTTCACGTACACGTTTAACGTCACAGGGCAGGAGGGGACACTGTGGTACCATGCTCACGTTTCATGGCTGAGAGCAACTGTTTATGGGGCATTCATCATCCGCCCGAGACACGGACGCGCGTATCCGTTTCCTAAACCCCACCGCGAATTCCCTATTGTTTTAGGTACAGGGTTCCTTTCTCTCTAGTATATTCATTTTTTTTCTAGCTATGGTTGGTTCAGCATATATACATAAATACATGTACAGGTGCACCAATTTCTCACCAAAATTACGTAAAGAGTACGACTTTGAGACAGGCCATGACACTTTTTTAGTGTGTGTATATATATTAGAGAGAGATCCTTATTATGAATTAAAACATTGTTATGTTTTTTATGGTCCTAGCCTGGGATTTTTATGTTTGAGTGGGTTTTAGTCTTTACAAATCAATTTAACCTAGCTAGTTGTAATTAATGAAAAATGTTAAGCTTGTGATGGCATCGCCAAGACTCTTTAAAGAATTAGTCCAGCTTGGGAAGGATATGTAATATGTACACGCGCACACACACACACATATATATGTCAAATAGAAAATTAGATGATCGATGTTAGCATTGGATTGATTTACAACAATCTCCTTTTGATAATCAAGCGGTGGTTAGAAAGACTCCTACCAGATGCGCACGGCTAGCTAACTCTCCATCAGATCCAACCGGCTCATCTTCAAATCAAGTAGGCATCCAATAAACCACCACAAGGAATCTAGGTCCTGGCGTTCTTCCTCTCAATATTTAACACATGAATTGGTCATTCATATTACCACAATCCATAGGTTCTATCAGAAAGATGGGCTTTAGTGATAAAAGAACTTGTTATGATTTTTCCGACCGTGCAGAAATTTACAGGGCAAAGATTTTAAGATAAAATTCTAGTGACAACATCTGTATTGCCACAAATCATTTCAACATTTTGGCAAATTAGCTATGGAAGTGACATTTTATTGACGAAAACTTTCTTCATTCAAACATTTTGTCACAAGTTCATCTTTCTTTTATAGTAATAACCAATTATCTGGCTAGTTTGCATGATAAAGTTTTGATTCATACCTAGAAGAAAGCAACTTGAATACGTGAATCTGAAAGGAACATCTCATGGTTTGAAGTGGAAAAATACGCACGCTGTTTTCAGAAGCACCGACCGCTTCTTTGATTAGACAGTAACTCGGTAAAGATGAAGATCTTCGTGCTTATCAATCGGCCTTACGTACACGTAAATTTTAAGAGAACTTCTGATCCACCGTGTCGAGAAACGTTTTCACATCTGTTTTTGATTGTGGCAATTTGATTAAGTTGCAGGTGAATGGTGGAATGCCAATGTGGTGGACGTTGAAGCCGAGGCTCTGGCTTCTGGAAAGCCACCCAACATTTCCAATGCTTTTACCATCAATGGAAAACCTGGCCATCTCCATCCTTGCTCTTCAAAACGTAAGAATATTGTACACCATTTGTATGATACGTATCAATAGACAACGTACAATACGTATGATACATTATAAAACTAGATTTTCTAGATTACATGATACTCTTAAACTGAAGTACATGCTCTAATGCGCAGAGATGCACAAGATCAAGGTAATGCATGGCAAGACGTACCTCTTGAGGATCGTTAACGCTGCACTCAATAACCAACTCTTCTTCAAGATCCCCAACCACAACTTGACCGTGGTCGCCATTGATGCCACCTACACCACACCTTACAGCACCGACGTCGTCGTTCTTGCACCAGGAAACACTGTCGACGTGCTTCTCACAGCAGACCAGCCACCGGCGCGGTACTACATGGCTGTGCACCCGTATTCTAGCGCAAAGGGTCTCAATTTCGACAACACTACCACCACTGGTGTCCTAAAATACCATGGCGCACTAAATGTATCGGCGCCGGTAATGCCTGTGCTGCCGGATTGTGAAGATACACCGACGGCACATAAATTCTACACTAGTCTTACTGGACTTAGTACACCAGCATACCCAATAGTCGTACCGACTGAGGTGGATGAGCACATGTTCATCACCTTCGGATTCGGGGCCATCGGAAAGAAGATCGCCGCAAGCATGAACAATGTATCATTCGTGCTACCGCCGGCCAAATCACTGCTTGAAGCTCAATTCTTTGGGAATTCAGCAGTATACTCACCAGACTTTCCCAATGAACCTCCGGTAAAGTTTGACTATACAAGTCAACACGTACCGCCGTCATTGTGGCAGACGGCGAAGGCGACCAAAGTGAAGGTACTCAAGTTTAACTCAACGGTGCAGATGGTGCTGCAGAACACCGCCATACTGAGCCCGGAGAACCATCCCATACACATCCATGGGTACAATTTTTACGTGCTAGCAGAAGGGTTCGGAAACTATGAACCCAGCCGGGACGAGTTCAAGTTCAACCTGGTCAACCCTCAAATGAGGAACACAATTGGAGTGCCCGCTGGAGGCTGGGCGGTGATCAGGTTCAGAGCCGACAACCCAGGTCAGTTACTTTCACATACACACTACTCTAATGGGAAAAGTGCGTTTCTCTCTCTCTCTCTCTCTCTCTCTCTCTATATATATATATATATATATATATATATATATATATATATATATGTGTGTGTGTGTGTGTGTGTGCATGTGTGCACGCACGTGTACTGTCATGTGAAAGCCGGAGCACTTGACTACAAAGACTTGTAGAGCTGATCATACGTACCTACATAACATTTACGTACATATGTTTGTTCACACACACACACACACACACACACATATATATATATATATATATATATATATATATATATATATATATATATATATATATATATATATATATATATATATATATATATATATATATATATATATATATATATATATACAGAGAGAGAGAGAGATCCTACAACCTTTTAAACAAGTATACTCGTGCCCACCTTTAAATTTGGAGCATGAATGTTATTAAGAAAGTTCTAAAGGTGTTTCAAAGAATGTAAAAAACACTCTTTCTAAGTCATATCTTTTGTCTCTTAAAAGTAAAGAGTGAGCATAAGTATGATTATAGGATCCACACACACACACATATATATATATATACTAGATCTTACAACCTTTAAAAGAGTATACTCATACTCACTCTTTACTTTTGGGGTATGAGTGTTATTAAGAAAGTTTTAAACGTGTTTGAAAGAATATAAAGAATTCCCTCACTTACACATGCCCTATGAAGTAAAAGGTGAGCAATTGTACAATCCACACACACACACACACACACACACACACACACATATATATATATATATATATATATATATATATATATATATATATATGTATATATATATTATATATATATATATATGTATATATACACATATATACATACATACATATATATACATGTATATATATATATATATATATGTATATTCTAACCGTCTGATATGTAATAATTTATGGGTGCAGGAGCATGGTTCATGCATTGCCACTTTGACGTGCATCTGCCATGGGGCTTAGGGATGGTTTTGCTGGTTAAGAATGGACCAACTCCATCAACATCTCTTCCTCCGCCTCCCGCTGATTACCCTGCCTGCTAAGGCCACTTTGATATTACTAATTCCCATGATTTGGTCATACACGTAGGGCTACTTTGGGCATAGGGCTGGTCGGTTGTTTGAATATTGGTAATGATTGGTGATTCCGTTGCATCTACTCCCATAATATCTAAACCATTGAATGTACATGTAGCAGAAAATACTTTGGATTCAGGCATGCAGAAGAAGCGAGCTTCATACGATGTTAAGTTCGAAGCTGCTCAACTGAAATAAATGGGTATTGTCTTGTGGATTATGGAACAGCGAAAGGGTATTTGTAAGAGGAAATTTGATTGTATGTACAATAAACAGGTTGGGTTGTGTTGCACCTGAAGGTTTAGTGTTATGTATAGGTACCTGAAGGTTGTATTATCTTCGTTTGGAACGTGAGTTTTCGAGTTATTTCATGCATAATTTTGAAATATCTTTTGTTAAAAATGAATTCTTGGTAATTGATTACATCGATGTATATATATATATGTATATGTGTGTGTGTGTGTGTGTACGCATATATCATATGGTGGGAAAGGACCTAATACAATTCATGAGATCATAATTCCTTTTATTACGAAATTCCTCGAAATAATCCTTAAATTTACGCAGACATTACATTTATAATATGTTATGTTTTTAAATTTCTAAAGTAGACGCTGTTTGTATTATATATTTCTTTGTCTAAGCAACAAGGCCAGCGTGCACCCGTGAATCCCCCTCTAATATTGTTTTCTCAGTTATTTTATCAACTATTTCTTTAATAATTTCATTATACCTATGAACATTTACCTGCAAAGATACATTCCTCAACGAAAATCACCAATATAATTTAGCAATTTTAGAAGAAAGTTATTTTAGTATAAGCTAATAACTCATGGTATTAATGGTCTCATAGATAACAGTTCATGTAATAAGAAAGAAAGACCCCTTTTCTATTTCATGAATTATTTCTCATTATAAACAAAACTGTTTTTGCCAAATGTTTTAAGTTTTTTTTATAAAAAAAAAATGAAAGAAGCAATTTACAGATGAGTCATTTCTTGCAAGTGTAACTGATATCCAGGGAAAATACAAATATAAAATCCAGAGGCTGAGTCTAACGTATACATTGTTGTGATAAAAATTTTTTTGAGTTATTTCATCTGCAAGAAAACCTCCTTGACAAAAACAGTTTTAGGCAATTCAAATCTTAACAGCGCTGCTCATCGTGTTGTCTCTCGTTATTCTGTCAAGCTTTCGCAAACACAGAAATAAATAGATGAGCGCAGATGCAGCTTTATCACAGATCGCCGTAGTTTTAACTTCAAAGAGGTCTTGAAAATGAGAGAAGCGAAGCTAGGAATTACATAGATTAGCTTTAACCTCAAGATGTTTTGAATCTAATTTAGAAAAGCGAAGCTAATTATTGTCAAATTAAGTATGCTCGTTTCAAGCATGGCACTAATTGCAGCTTTATCACAGATCGCCGTAGTTTTAACTTCAAAGAGGTCTTGAACAATGAGAGAAGCGAAGCTAGGAATTACATAGATTAGCTTTAACCTCAAGATGTTTTGAACCTAATTTAGAAAAGCGAATCTAATTATTGTCAAATTAAATATGCTCGTTTCAAGCATGGCACTAATTGGAAGATGGAGTACGAGGAACAAAACCAAAACTCGATCTTCGCTGTAAATGCATCGAGTGCAAGCAACATCACCTCATACCTTGGCAAGTTGTTTGATTTGGCTCATTGTCATTACTTAAGATGTATGAACGATGAAAAAATGATACTTGTGACAATGGAGAATACAAAACTTAAATTTTATTTCGTATATGCTGGAGTATGATAATCAATCGATTTGAAATAAAATTCTCGCTAGGACACAAAACTGTGTAAATGTATTTTTAATCGGACCCTGTACTACTACCCATTTCTGACTAATTTGTTTTGGATTTGGATCTGAACAGAGAGAGAGAGAGAGAGAGAGAGAGAGAGAGAGAGAGAGAGAGAGGGAGGAGGGGGATAAGAAGGGCCCATGTCATGCTGCAAACATCCTTAGCCTCTTATTCTGCAGATTCAATCTCTTATATCATCCTCACTATAAGCAAACAGAAAAAGGGAAAAAAAGAAAGATCAACCCAAAGCTGGCCTTCACAATATCATATCGCAGGCTCCTCATTGACAAGTGAGCGCCAAGAAGAAAAGAACCCTTTCTCCCCATATCACAATGGCAACCATGGCTGCCACTTGCCACCTTCTCTTCACCAACATTCGCTCTCTCTCCCGCTTGCAACTTCCCCTCCACCCTTCTTCTGCTGATCAGCAGAAACACGCCACCGTCCAAGCACTTCACCTAGCCACGACCAAGAAGCAGTTTACCGTCAGGGCGTCGAAGGCAACCGGCACGACGACATCAGAAGCGGCGACGACGAAGAAGAGGAGCTCGTACGAGATAGAGACGCTAACAGGGTGGCTGCTGAAACAGGAGCAAGCGGGGAATATCGATGCTGAATTGACGATTGTGCTTTCCAGCATCTCCATGGCGTGCAAGCAGATAGCATCGCTGGTTCAGCGGGCCGGCATCTCTAACCTCACCGGCGTCCAGGGCGCCGTTAACGTCCAGGGAGAGGACCAGAAGAAGCTCGACGTCGTGTCCAATGAGGTCTCTCTCTCTCAAACGGACACACGCATACACACATGATAATCAAGGGGTCACTAACGTCAACTTCTGCGGTCAAGCAGTAAACAGAATGCTGCCACTTAATATAGCATCTGAAAAACTTGGCTTTGAAATGCTGCCAATTGCGAACTGATAGGCGTTCCCTTCCACATGAGAGAGTCGGGCCCAAGAAAAATGAACGGCATCCAGAAGGAACTCATCAAATCCTGTATGAATTTTAAACGTCTACTATGAAGCAAGGAATGCCGTTGATTTGGATGATGGATGACAGTGAAACTCCCTAGGCCCCTTGGAGATGAACATGATCCATCTGGGTTAGATTTTGGTAACATCCCAAATGGAAGAATCCAATCCAACGTCCCTTGCACCTAATCCTCCCTCCGCTTCAATTTCAGAGATCTAGGAAACTTAGATAAGGACTCAAGTGAAATTCATCTCCAAACAAGATCAAAGTCAAACCTTCTCCTGAACTTGGTGGGGAAGCCTACATGGATTCTCAGTTGTCGCTACGCTTAGTTTCACTTCATGATGGAAGATCATGCTTTATTGTTTTTTTGAGCTATTGTAAAACTCTTTTAAAGCGTTCACTATCATTTTTCGCAGATCAATGTTCATATGCAACACGTATCTCTCTTATTTTATTTCAACTTTTAAAAGAAGAATCAAAAGACCCCTTGCCCTCTAATTCACCTGAAATCCACAAGGTTAATGGATTGGCGTTTCCCGTATTACTTTGCTTAGGAATACCATCAAAATTTCAAGATGGATTTACACAAATCCGTTGTCAAAGGTGTATTGCTCTAACGTAGAGATTTGGAGTGCAGACGATGTTCATCGCCGTTGCTTATCATAGAGCTGTTCTGGTGCAGGTCTTCTCTAATTGCTTGCGGTCTAGTGGGCGCACCGGAATCATTGCTTCTGAGGAAGAGGATGTGCCAGTAGCAGTGGAAGAGAGCTATTCAGGCAACTACATCGTGGTGTTTGATCCCCTTGATGGATCCTCCAACATTGATGCTGCAGTTTCCACCGGATCCATATTCGGGATCTACAGTCCCAACGATGAGTGTCTTGCAGATGTGGGAGATGATCCAACGGTAATTCATTTAGGTTTTTCATTGTTCAATTTATCAACCAAATCGCATTATCCAACACGTATCATTGTTGTAAGGCATCCTTGAAATGAACATATTCAACCTAAATGTTATTTTTCTACCATAACAGCATGCATCAATTGCCATCTGTAAGTCATTTTTTGTATATATATGTATGCTTCAATCAAGTGAATCTTCTGACCTGAACTCATTTACAACCCAAACACGAATAGAATAGGTTGAATTAGCTACAGAAAGAGCTCAAGCTTGAACTTGGTTCAAGTAAATTATATAGCCAAGCTCAAGCTTCATATTATGAGGACAAGAGAACCTCGACAAGATCTGCAGGCTCCTGTTGAGACAGATTTTAAGATCAATGCCATCTTATTGAATCATCATTTGCACTAGCTTTTGCTACTACGGATACAGACATGAGGTTATGCCTAACAAAACAGAGTGTTCTCTGGCAGCTTGGAGAGGCACAAGAAAAGTGTGTCGTCAGTGTGTGCCAACCCGGATCGAACCTACTGGCTGCAGGGTATTGCATGTATTCAAGCTCGATCATCTTTGTGCTCTCAATAGGGAAAGGAGTCTTTGCCTTCACATTGGACCCTCTTTATGGAGAGTTTGTGCTCACACAAGAAAATATCAAGATACCAAAAGCGGGCAAGATCTATGCATTCAATGAAGGCAATTACCTGCTGTGGGATGACAAACTAAAGAAATACATGGACCATCTCAAAGATCCCGGCCCGTCCGGCAAGCCATACTCAGCGCGTTACATAGGAAGCCTTGTGGGGGACTTCCATAGGACTTTGCTTTATGGTGGTATTTATGGTTATCCAAGAGATAAAAAGAGCAAGAATGGGAAGCTAAGGCTTTTGTATGAATGTGCACCCATGAGTTTCATTGTGGAGCAGGCAGGTGGAAAAGGATCAGATGGCCACAGCAGAGTACTTGACATCCAGCCTGAAGAGGTAAATAATCGACTGACTTTTTTCTTCTATGAGGACCAATTATGTGTTATAACAACTAACAACTCTACAAGCCCAATCTCAAGATGATTCTTCGTATTGGACAGACTAACTTTCTTTTTTTAATTGATGATGTGTTTTGGCAGATCCATCAAAGAGTTCCTCTCTTCATTGGGAGTGTTGAAGAAGTCGAGAAATTGGAAAAGTTCCTTGCATGATTCAATGGTTCAGAACGTCTGTATAATTTATGAAGGTTATGGATTCATTCCAAGTGATCAGCCAAAAACTATAGATGCAATGAGTAGTTTTCATTTATTTGTTGTATCTGCATTTGATAAGCATCAAACAAACGTTTACTTTTCTGTAGATGATTTAACAGTCACAGTTCTATAAATAGCCCCTCGGAGGCCTTTGGGATCAGCATAAACCTATGAGCAATTCTCAAAAGCTTAAGGCAGACGAGGTTTTTCAGCACCATGACTCATCCCCCCGAAAACTTAGATGACAGAAAAGTTAATAGAAGGTAGAGTGCAGATCTTCTGCAACAAATATGGAAACATGTCTAAAAAACAAGTTAGGGTATTTGGATACATAATGGATGGAACCAACAAATGATTTGAAAAGTTCAAGAGAGATGATAAGTAACTAATAATGACAACTGTGGCATGATCCAAAAACTACCTTCTCTCCTTCGAAAACTACAACTCAGACATGCCTAATTGTAAAACAAACAATATACAAACTGAAAATATGTAATTTTGTTTGAATTATCGGCACTTGTATTAGTTCACTTGTTTATGCTAACAGAAGAATAAATAACGCCAACTTTTAGTTGTGGCAAACAGCAAGGGGCAGCATGACTCTGTGTTGATGAAATTACACTGCCCGCAGACTACAAGTAGTGTAGTAACTCCTTTTCAAGGGGCACCATGACTCTGTCTAAATAATGGAATGTTTTTCAGTATTTATCAAATAGGAGTGTCTCTTGAGGATGACATAAAGAAGAGACATTTGCATACATAACAAAGTATCACATTTGCACACATAACAAAGTATGATAAATGATTAGAAAGCCTTTTTCACCGTCTATGAATAGATGAGTCCAACCAATATTTTAATCAGGAGACGAGAGAATAATACCACGGTACGATGGTGTATCATGCCAAAGGTTGTATTAAGATATCAAGAGTGGGATGTATCGACTTCAACGATGTTGCCGTTCTCTCGCACGGACTCTCCGCTCAAATACTTGTTCATCTCATGACAGATTGGGAACAGCAATAAGAAGATTGAGACCAAGTCCAAAGAGCTATCTAGTTTACAAAGTGGTAATAAAAGCTAAGAAAGGAAAACAAGTATTTACATGAATACTTCAAGATGAAGCCCGCCTAGTTTGGAATACGGTTTAGGCTTGCTTTTTGGTTTTGTTTGAAGTATTCAGGTATTTTGGAAATCATTTCATTTCATAAGGCATCGGCCAACCGAAAAATACTTTAGTTTTAGCTGTTGATTTGAGCCATTTGAATTTGAACGTCAAACTTCAGAGCTTACAACTGAGAGCAACCCTTAAGCTAATTGATTTGGGCCATTTAAATTTGAACGTGTAATTGAATATGATTTTGTATTCCCCCTACACCAGCAAGTTCGCCTTGGCCAGCTAATACATACTTCAATTTAGTTCGAGTTTGTGACTTTGTAGAATGATTGCAGGCAATAATTTAAACTCAAGATCCTTAAGAATTAGTTATTGAAGCTTAGAGTTACTTTATTTCAAATTTTTTTGTTACAATGGGAAGGCTGGAGTCAGATAGGTTAAGTTCAGGACCTTTTGATTTGTGAATCTTGCCCTTAGCTAGGTAAGCAATTGTTCACAACCGGATTCCCCACTTGAAGCATGTTCACTTGTGTTCACATATTTCTTATGTAATTTAAAAAAATTTATAAGTTTTCGTAAAAGAATAAAAGACAATCATGTTCTTAAAATAAATGAGAACGTCAATCATCCGCAAATCCAATCACTTTATATATATATATATATATATATATATATATATATATATATATCTGAAATGTTTTTTTTTTAATATTATAAATATAATTTTAAAAAATAAAAGTTTTAATGGTTGAACGTGAGTCAACGGTAGTGGACAAGATGAGAGAGAGAGAGCCTGAGGTATGTTAATATATTTTCAGTGCTGGGATTTTTAAATATCCACCTATAATTAGGATAAAAGGTAAAATGTATACGAATGGTGTGTGTGTATATATATTAAATGTGTTTATATAAAGTTGGTCCCGCAACACGCCTGCAAGTTGAAACGCTCGACCATCCAGCCACACGTGTGATCCTATCCCTACGCAAAAGAACTGTTGGTATTCCGCTGTTCTCCAAGCACCAGGGAGAGAGAGAGAGAGAGAGAGATGAAAGTGGACCTGCTTCTCTCTCAGCCATGTTGGCCGTCGCCGTTCGTCTCCTTTCCATCCTTAGGTCCCTCTTCTTCTTCTCGTTCATCGTCGTCTATATTGAGACTGAGAAGCACCATCAAAGCAACGACGACTGAAAGCACCACTAACGTGGGAGAGCTGTCCGCGAGAGAGAGGAGGCAACTGAGGAACGAGAGAAGAGAAATGAAGGCCTACGATTGGAAGGATGAGGTGGAGGAGAGGCTCGCCAGGAGGCGCAAGAAGAAGCCCCAATCTTCGTGGATGGAAGAGCTCAACCTCGACAATCTCGCCCGTCTCGGCCCTCAATGGTGGGTGGTTCGAGTATCTCGGCTCTCTGGTCAAGAGGCCGCCGAGCAACTCGCCCGTGGGATTGCTCGGAATTTCCCTAGCATGGATTTCAAGGCAAGTTTCTCGTCACCCTTTATGCAGAAACGCCAACATTCGACACACCCACAGAATTTTTGTTTGTTTGGTTTCATCTGGATCAATTTGTATCTAAGGATTAATTCGAGTCATTGTGGAAACTCGAACTTGTCACAGATTAAAACGTGTAATAAGAGTTTATTTTATCATAATGGACGAAGTTCCGGTTTATCCTTTTTGTAGTATTGAATCATGTATTCTATGCATTTTCTTCACTTCGTTGTGTTTAGGCTTTTCTATTGATGCTCTTGATGTTTGATATTGGTTGAGTTTATTGTCTATGTTGTTCGCGTGCAAGTTTTATTAGAGTAGTGTCACCAACACCAAGATTACCGTTAAACAATTCCCGTCCTTCGAGGCCGACGAGGAAAATCTTTTATGTTGCTGACAATGAAGCATATTGCTATAGGTTTTGTCATTGCTGCGTTATGGAAACTGTTCTGGTTGAATCTACGGAATGCATGTGACTAATACAAAACCAAAACCAAGACTTCACATTAAGTGGGCTCAGATACGTGTACTTTTCGTACACATTGTGCTCGATCAAATGTTATAAAAGCATTCAACTCCAAAAAGGCACGGTTGTTTTTTTTATTCTATCCTTCCAATACTTACAAGCTTATATGTGCCTCATTTGAAGTGTTCCCCCTCTAATTTCTTGCACCTTCTTCCCAGGGAACATTCACACCTTCTTACTAGGGCACATTTCCACTGTCATTTCAGATGTCCAATCCAGTTTATGCATGTTTCTTTCGTTTTGTCTTTTGCTGTACTCTAACTTTTCCTCTAATAACCCCATTACGGATCTATTTCCATAATTCCACCTTAACATCTTCATTTCTATCACAAACATTGTTTGCTCATCGTCTTTCATTTTGTATTTTGTAGTATCTACTTTTCAATCTTAGAGGTATCTACATAAAATACCTAATACGCCTTTCTATTTTAACCAACCTGCTTTAATTATATAAATAACAGCTCCATCAATTCTCGCATTGTTAATGTACATCTCAATTCATTCAAAAGCATGTTTACAATGTACATAGCTTGTTTTGATATACAAAAATGCTTGCCCGATTCCTTTTTTGGTAAGAAGACCACTGTCTTGGGTTATGATCCTTGTGCTTACAGCTCAAATCAAATGAAATCCTTCTGGACTCTTAAATGAATGTCACATGGGTGCATGACGTGATAATTTTTGAAAACCATTAAACATGATATGACATTTTGGAGATAACTACTCGTATGGCACAAGATGCACTACGGCACCAAAGAATATATGTAGCTGACCCCACCTAGTGTACAGAAGATGTTTGGTTGTTGTTGTTGTATCGTGGATGTGGAGATACAACCAAGTATATTTTATGGTTATGTGTGTGTGTGTGTGAATGTCAATATATGAAACAGTTCTTGTTACTGTCTTTACAAATTAACTTGCTAATAAAGTAATAATCAGTTAATAATCGTGAAGTACCTTATTGATATAGGCTTATAGCACTGAAAAATATTAAAAGTAGCCAGTGTTGAGTCAGATACAAGAGGAGTACAGGTGTTGAGTGTCAGAGTATCCGATACTGTTTGTGGAACCCTGGTTGAAGCGTGTATTTGATGTAATTCTTACATTGTGAGCTGTTGGTCATAGGAAGATGTAATAATTACTAAGGCCATGTACTTTACAATTTGCAGGGATGCCTACTTTTGTGAAATATATTTTTCACTGTCCTGTACTCTGAATCTTGTGCACTTTCCTGAATTGCATGTGATTTGATGCCAGCTCCAAATGTTCAAGTGAAAATGCATGACTAAATTTTGTATGTTTGCAAATAACAATGCTGCAAGCTTTTACAAACATTTGGCTTCACGTGGAAGAAAATTGCAGTAATAGACGCCCTAAAACTCTGGGACCCATTGATTTCAGCTCTTGAACTGCAGATGGATATATCCATATTTCAGTTCTTTGGGATTCACATGTACATAGCTACACCAAGATTCTGTTCCTTTTCTTGGTCATGATCCTTTAGTTATCAACTTGTTTGTCCTTCTTGAAATATCAGAGTTTTTTGTTCCTTCTTTCAAAATTGATTACATGCTGAGGGTTAGTTATTCTGGAAATCTATTTTTAGTTGGCAAGCACTTCGTGCAATCTAACTAACCCTATTGTGGAAGTCATTAAACTAGATGGATGACTCTTCCTACTTTATCACTGACAATCATATCTTTCAACACCCGCTGGCATTTTTGCTTATCCTATGATATATTAAGTTGCCTTAAAGGCACCTTCTCTCATCAAATCATGTTGAATATATATGATTTGCAGGTTGCTCGTAAAATGGTTGCTAATATCAGACTAAACTTGTTATTCGTGGTGCAGGTTTATGTTCCAGTTGTCTACATAAAAAAGAAGCTGAAGAACAGTGCATATTCAGTTAAAGAGAAATCTCTTTTTCCTGGTTGTATTTTTTTCCAATGTATACTCAACAAGGAATTACACGATTTTGTTCGAGAATGGAATGGTGTCGGTGGATTTCTTGGATCTAAAGTTGGAAACAGGTAACCATCATTTTATCTTTGAGGGAAACCAAAATGGAGATGGGACGGCCTAAATTATTTTGTATAGTCATGTAGTTTATAGTTCACCGCTTATCATCTAATAGCTGGTTTTCTGTCAGTCACATATCAGCGGTTTTATGTATCTCATGTGATAAGATGGGACAAGAAATGATTGTTAGAGATAGATCTCTCTCTGTTCGGAAAACACAGAGATGTAGCCCAAATAGTTCTTCAATGTTTCCTGTGTATCCTAAATGGTTCTCAGACTTTGTCATTTTGTGTAGGCCTCCCATCTAAGACATGTATATTTATTTATCAAGCAACATCCTCAGTATTGTGCTTTTATTGATTTCCATACTCTTAGACGGTCCAAATTGTATTTTTCCAAGAAAGGCCAAATTCCCGTAGTTCTTCCTTGAACCATATTGGGACAATTCTCCGAAGTCATTTTGCACCATATGTATGACGTTCTTAAGTAATAAGGGTTGCATCTTTCCAGCAAGCGTCAAATAAACAGGCCAAAACCTGTTCCAGTAGAAGATATGGAAGCAATTTTTCAGCAAGCAAAGGAAGAGCAAGAAAAAATTGACCGTTCATTTGCAGAAGAGCACCAGATAGAAGAAATTACAGATGATGGGGAGAGTATTATTCCTCCAGGTAGGGCGAAGACAAGAGGAAGATCAAGGAAATCTTCCAAATCATCTAAATTAGGCAATCAGGAGGAGTTTGAACAACTAAATGCTGATCCCGTGGTGCAAGAGGGCGTTAAGATGCCTGATATAGGTTCAAGTGTGAACGTTACCTCTGGTCCTTTTGCAGAATTCACTGGCTGCCTGAAGGAACTTAATGTCCAGACTAGAAAGGTAAGACATCTTTTAGAAATATAAAGGCTTCTTACAGTTACTGAGGGCAATCTCAGACTGTTCTCTTTTCTTGGCTCATGTCACTGTGAGGCGAGTTCATGGTCTTGAAGTTCATGTTGACTAGTAAGAGTGGATTTCATTTGGCGTTGAGGAAGCATAGTGGTTTCTTGCGTCTTCCCTTGGTTAAGGAGACGGAATACAATTTCCACGTTTTTCCTAAACTGGAAAGACCATGAACACTGCCGAAATAAGCTTTTAATGTTCAAATGCTTACACAACTTTATCCTTCCCTTGGTTATCCTTTTCTATCTTTTTCTCTGTTAATAGGATTGACATGAATATGTACATAAACTAGATCATGCAGAATTTTTGATATGGAAAGTATTTTGCATTCCTGCAGGCAACTGTTGCATTCATGTTATTTGGGAAGGAAACTTTGGTGGCCTTCGACGTCAATGAGATTGTTGCATTACACGAGTGATTGGCGAAATGAAGGCTTAAGTGATTCAGGCTTTCTGGGCATCTACAACTTTAAAAGTATTAGGAAGATTGGCATGGTGTAAGCTAACATTGTCAATCTGTGACGACGATTACTAGTTCATGCAGTTGAGTGATAGTTCCTTGATTTGAGAAATTTTGTTCCAGTTCTCACTCTTGCGTTGTGCCTGATTTTGTATAGGGGGTAAGCCGTGGTCAATCTTTCAGATATGCTGAGATTGTCACACGCAGGTTAGCAACCTCTGTGTAGCTACTCCATTATTTGGGATAGGAAAAGTCCTGATCATAATTGATGCTTGTTCTGCGTTCTGTTTTTCCCAATGATCATATAGAGGTGAATATTATAGCATCTTATTGCTGAATTTAATTTTTACAAAGTGCAAGGCTGGGGTCACCCTGCATGCTTGCATGTACAAAGGACATGATGATGGATATTGTGCTGGCTTGACAAGTGCAATATATTATTCTGTCTTTATTTCATGGATTTGAAGCAACTCAAGCTCTCTGGGCCTCTTGTAATATTTGAGTGAGAGGGATGAGCAGACAACACAAATTGAAGAGGCAGCCATTGCAATGCCAGCAACCCAGGGTGGTAAGCGAAATCCTGTTAGAGGAAAGAGTACCCCAGCTGCAATGGGGATGCCCATGATATTGTAGACTAGCGCCCAAACATAGTTCAGTCGGATGCGATCAAAGGTCTTCCTTGAGAGGTCAATGGCAGTCACAACATCTTCCAAATTGCTCCTCATCAGAACAATGTCAGCAGCCTCAATTGCTATGTCAGTGCCGGCTCCAATAGCCATTCCAACGTCTGCAACTGCCAATGCTGGTGAGTCATTGATCCCGTCTCCTACCATTGCTATTCTTAGTCCACACTTCTGAATAACAAACAGGTTAATGGGTGAGAGATGCTAAAAAGGCCCTTCTCAACAAGTCATCATGGACTCTGTAATTTCGTGAAGCTATCAAGTTGAAAAACCTTATCCAAAATATATGGGTTCTTTTAAGTGCTTTAATCAATTGTTTACTACTCATCATGTGCTGACAATACTATGTTGTATATGATGATGTATTGCTTTCTAAATTACTGGCTTATGTCCTTGGTAGTTAAAATGCATATTTCTGACGCAACCAATTATAGTTTCGGTTTCTGTATGTACTCGACGTTGCCAATAACATTTGGTCTAGAAAAGCTTACCTGCAGTTCTTTCACTTTCTGGGCTTTCATCCCCGGAGATGCTTGTGCGACAACGTTATCAATTCCTACCTCTCTGGCTATGGCCTTTGCCGTCTCATGGTTGTCTCCTGTTATCATCAAGCTCTTAATCTCCATCTTTTTAAGTAAAGCAATGATGTCATGTGCCTCGGTCTTTACTGTATCAGACACGGAAATAATGCCAGCAAGCTCGGCGTCGACTGAGACCATTATGGCCGTGTGGCCCATCTTCTGTGCTTCACTCATGTAACTAAGAATGTATGTGGGGAACAGAATGTTCGACTCAACCATCAAGTATTCATTTCCCAAAATAACTTGTTTGTCGTTTACCACTGCTTTCACGCCCTGTCCTGACAATGAAACAAAGTCTTTTACTTCCAGCCAGCCTTGCGCTTGTCTCAGGCCTTTTGCATGATCCACAATGGCTTTTGCTAGCGGGTGCTCGCTGTTTGCCTGCAAAAAATGATTGGTGGATCGTTAGGTTTTTGTATCTTGAAAAATCTGTGCATGATCATTCAGGACGGCTCCCTGTGATTCCAAATCGTGCATGTCCTTCATCAAATGGATTGGGTGAGAGTCCAAGGCGCCGAGTGATGTGATATATGATTCCGCCCAAATCCAATGCTTATTGGAATTTCTCTCCTGCATGATTCCATTCGATGGTAAAACGAACATGATCTTTTTCTTTTTCTTTTTTTTAATCGGCCAGATGGGTTAGGCAGACCCCCTACCAAATACTCACCCAGGTATCGGAACTTCTAACATTTTCTCAATGGTGGTGTTTGATTATGAAGCTTGAGACTACAAAACTGGGACTGGCTGTTGCTATTTGCCATAATCAAACATGGGCTTTGTGAATCCCACCTTTTACTTGATTATGAATGAGGCCGATCAGTAGCTCACCCCTAGAGATGGGCTTTTGTGGGATGCTGGAAACAGTTCCATAGTCTCGGCATCACAATCAAACACCTCTTTTGGGGAAGACAAATGGTCTCTAGTGAGTGGTCAAAAAATAAAGTATTCCTTGTGGGAAATGCTTTCTTCGTGCAATGAAATGCTAAAGGAGAACTTACAGGATGGTTTGATTTTGTTGGGGATGATACTGGTACTTATAGGATAGTTACCTCGATAGAGCCAACTAATTCATAGAAATCTTTGAGAGTCATGTCCTTGATCATCTTTGTTCTCACAACTGTTGGTTTCCCACAGGTAAGGGTCCCTGTTTTGTCAAAAGCCACGCAATTGACCTGCGATTCCATGCTAATGTTAATATTATCATGCAGAACTTGATGAATCATTAGATCATGAACCTCAACATAGTATCCAGTAACCGAAACAAGTCCTTGAACTTGGTAGTCGGGCTCATTGTATAAACATTCATTATCTTGTTTAGTATCAAACCTACTGTAGGTATTGATGCTGTCTAAATTTATGCTGGCCTACCTGATGCACACCCAAGGATCGTACTCCTGACCTTTAAATATAGAGCCAACTACTCAGGCACTCAATGACTCAACAACTTGCATATTCAACTTCAAAAGATAGTAAATTGATTTCCCTCCATGAACTGTTACCTGAAAAGCTAGTGCCCTTTATGAGATTTAGTAGTCAACAACTTTTTGTTCCATTCTTTTGCCCCTTCAGAACGTTTTTTCTTTGACAGGGAAAACCACCAAAGTGTGTATTTGAAAGAAACAATAAATGATCTAGTTTATGTTAGAATTAACTATTAGTATGATAAAGAATCAAGCTCTATAAAAACAAATTCATCTAGTCGACACTATCGGAAAAGGCTTAATTGTTGTTGTTAACAGGACCATTGCTGCAGTTCAGTTTATAGAAATGGATGCAATAATATGCTACAACAATACTATTAACAAAAGGGAGTGTGTAGTGGCTTTATCGCAAAAATCTGGTATTGTACTGCTTAAGAATATGCAAGGGTAGAGCAGCAAGGACATCTATAAGATCCACACACGCACAGAGCATAAAGAGGATCGTACTGCCTTTGTACTGCTTAAGAATATGCAAGAGTATAGCAGCAAGGACATCTATACGATCCAATTTCACCACTTAACTTAGATTCGCTGTCTTATACTTGCGAGCGTGAGAAGTTTTGTGTAATATTAAGTATTTACTGCCTGGTTTTGTTTGAGTTCTTACTTCCCTAAGAGGTGGAGTAGAAAGCTAACTCCTCAAGAAAAAAAAGTCGAATGTTGTTTAGGGGAAGATCGCTAAAAGGAAAAGAGGGTCCAATCTTTAGATAGAAAGGTGGGTTCTCACCCATACTTTGGTGGAAAGATTCTAAGCAGATGATAATAATTGAGAACAAAGTGGCCAAATGGCGGATGTGTGCTACACTAGAATAGCAAAGAAGCCAGCAGATCACATAAATGACCCAAATCAGGATTTAGTTAGATTTTAATATCTGTCAACTAATAGGATATTTACCCAGTATTTTTAACTGATTAGGGTGCATTCTAATATCTAATTAATTGGATTGTGGTAAAGGCATACCCTATGAGAACCATTTATATTGCTGTGGACCGGTTGGAGTGATTACCTTGTGGGTTCTCTCAAGAGCCAGGCCTCCTTTAATGAGGACTCCCTGAGAAGCACCAACCCCGGTTCCCACCATGACGGCGGTGGGCGTCGCCAAACCCAGGGCGCACGGGCATGCGATAATCACCACAGATATCCCAAACTGCAAAGCAAATTCAAAAGAGTCCATGTAGCTGGGAACCCACTTCTTTGGATATAGCCTAAACTGGCCTGATAGATACCATGACAGCCATGTCAAAGAGGATATTGACGCTATCTGCAACAACAACCACATCATTAAGTATAAGAAGGCAAAAGTTTTTAATCTTTGCTTTTTTAAGGAAGAATAATAGTCTCTAAGTTAATCAAAGCAATAAACTCCTTTTCACTTTTACCCCTCATGGAGAGAACTACCCATAATTCATTAACTCAGAGCTTGTTACACACTCATGATTCCTTTTTGTATAATGGGGACGCCAATGCCCGATGCATGCCCCGGGTATCAAACTCACGACCACCAATTTGCAACTCTCGAGACCCCTGCCAGTTGCCCATTTACTCATGTTTTTGTTGCCATACAATGCAAGATGCATGGTCTAGAACTATGTATCTTCATTTATTTATTTTTACAATGGGAGGCCGAAGCCTAACATTCTCATGCTTGCACCCCTCCAAGAATCGAACAGGCCATCTGCATGTGGGCGTCAAAGAGCCCTCGGTGAGCTAAGGCTTTGAGTGTTGATCTATATCTATTTTTGATCCCTAACAAAAGATCATTTTGGGACCTCCTTACACCATAATTGGCAACTCAACATTACAACAACAACAAAGTTTTTTTTTCATACTAAATGGGTCAACTACATGGATTCTTTATTTTTATAGAGCTCAATCATGTACCATTGGATCCATGATAGATGAATCTGACAGTTTTATATTTACAGTTGAAAGCCTAACGCAACCCTTTTCTTTTATCTGGGCTTGAGACCAACCATGCAAGGTAAGATAAAAGACGATTATGTTAGGTAGATGACAGCCCTTGTAAATCTTTATTAGACTTTTTGCCCTACCAGAATACTTAAATATAAACAAGAGCAGCATTATGAATTGTTACAGCCCATTAGCCCACCTTACTTAGCATCCCGAAAGACTTGTTGATTAAGGTTAAGAACTATTATACATATCATGCATGTTTATGTGTCACAGAAGGAAGAGTATGCAGCCTACTGGAAGCAAGAGTTATGGATCTAAAATTTTCAACCGAAAAGAATGTAAGGAGGTACTTAAAGGTAACTATGGTCAAACTCATGTTGGATCTAAAATTTAGAATAGATATATAGGATTCAGAATTGTTGCACCAATCTTAGCTTTAGAAAAGACAATGAGCAACGTTGGCCTTTTCTCTAAATTACTTTGCTTGCAAAATATGAACGAAGGCACAAACAACTGTAAAGACGAGATGGCCATTCTTGGCCATTTTCACATGAATGATTGGATTGGTCATCCAACCATTTCCTGTGGTGGTAGTTACGGAGCTAATCCGTAATAGCCGGTCTGTTATAGATGAGCTCCGTAACCAACTGGATAAGGGCTCCAAAAATAGAAAGCTCAGCCTGAAAATCTAGGAGGGTGGTGCAGGCACTGCTCTATAAATATAGAGCAGTGCACAGTGAAAAAATATACAGCAAAACAATAAAAATAAGAAACCCTCTTTGTGAAATAAGGTCGTGCGAAAACCGTAAACACATACCTATATTTTTTCGGAGTTGCACAACATCATAAGGCTACTAGATCGCTGCAGGAATATCAAAGGAGCCCCGCCGGTAGTTGACATTGGTATCAGGGCCTCATTTATTATGTAAAAAAGATACGTGATTATTTTGTGCGTAAAAGGAAAAGAAATGAAAAAACAGAGAAGAAAAAGAGGAATTTGAGAAAGAGAACACCCTCTTTTTATTGGAAAAAGTTATCGGAAACTATAGGTTATGGCATGAGACAGCCAAAAAATCAAATCGACCATACGATCGAAGCAAAACAAAGAACACACTAAACCGGCAAAAGAGAAACAGAGGCCATACCAAGACTAAGCCAACGGACTGCAAAAAAACAAACATAGAGTCCAGGCCATCGATTTGAGAAAGGGAAAAACTCAGGCCAACCTGAAGGAAAAACCTAGGCCAACCGGAAGCGGGAACTCAGGACAGGCAATGCCTCTCGCGAAACTCTCTCTCCTCTCTTTTATATCTTCTTGAAAACCGCTCACCAGTTTTGAAAAAGCGTGAGCAAAAACCAGTGGTTTCTAAGAAACCGCCTTAGACAATAGACTAAAACATTTGTTTTGCCCCTCCTCGTTTTTGAAACTACAAACTACCATAGGTTCAAATTACGAAAATATCCAAATATTTTCGAGTAAAAAGACTATTTTACCCCCTGCCCCCTAAAATGAGTGAAAAGACTAAGTTGCCCTCTACTATTTATAGAAATTACGGTATACCTAGATAGTGAATTACTTTTCTACCCTTAACAAATAAAAATTCATAGTTTTGCTACCGTGTTAAAAGACAAGGTTGTCCTTGTCTTTTTGAAAATTTACAAATTTGGAGTGGGGCAAAATTATTGATTTACCCCCGACGAGTGACAAATTTTACACAAAAACCATATATCAATTTTACTGTTTTGTCTTTGGTCTTTTTTTAGAAAATTACAAAACCGGACAGATAGATAAAATTATTGGTTTACCCCTATTCTTGGAGTAAATTATCAGAGGCAGGAATCTTTGGAAAAAATTAAAGATTTATTCCTAGTTTGATTTCACGATAAAATCAAGTTATTAAAACTCAATAGTGATGGTTTTAAGTACCATGAGTTATTTTTCAGTTCTGTATTTAGATATTATGCATTCTTTTAGTTAAATTTTTGGTAGCTGTTGCTTATTGCTTGGTAAATATTTTTCTATTAGACCATCTAATTATTAATTTTGTCAAACACATAAAAATGAATTCAAGAATATGTGTATATGAATTGGAAAAAATAAAAAAATTAAACAATTTAAATTTTCAAACGTGGAAAATAAGAATTTCGTTGCCTCTTACACTTGAAGGTGTAGAGTATGTATTCAAGGAAACAGTGTGTCTGCCACCACCTGACGTCATAGAGCAACAAAAAGAAATGTATAAAATATTTTTAAGAGATGACGCGATAGTAAGAACAATCATGTTAACATACATAAAGGATGATCTGATTAGGATCTTTAAAAAATATAAGACCGCAAAAGAGTTATTTAACTCAATAACAGCTAAATATGCACTATAACTAAACTAAATGTTTTGTTACTACTACAAACATATAACTCCTATAAAATGAAAAAGGAGTTAATGTAGTGGAACATATAAACCATATGTTGGTAATGACAAGAGATTTAGTCATAGCCAAATCATTCATCCAAAACTAATGCAAATATCCACAATACTGAATAGTCTTTCCCCATCTTAGAACATGGTCACTACTGCCCTTGAACTATGGCCTCAAACAAACCTTTCGGAATTACCCCTCAAACTAACAATTGAATAAGAACACATGAACAAAAATAGAAAAAAGAAATTGGTAGTAGTGGAAGATGAGATAGGGTTTATTTCCAAAGCCAACCAAAAAATAAATAAACTAAACAAAAAGTTTGCAAAAATAACAAAAAGGATAGTCAATCTTTTAAGAAAACACAAAAAATCGCTTCTCAGATCAAGTGTTTTAGTTGTAGAAAAATGAAACACTAAAAGAGAGATTATCGTAACAAGAAAAATGGTAAAAACAACCAACAACGCGAATAATCAAAGAAGCACGACATAATCTGTGTGATGTCAGAATGCTTATTCATGGACTGCCTGGTGACTAGTTGGTGGATTAACTCGGGAGCAATGAAACACGTCTCAAAGATCAAGGAAGGGGAAATGGATCTAAAGGAATATAAAGTAGGAAAACATATGGTATATATGAAAAATAATACTTTCTCAAATATTCTTTGAATCGGGTCCTTTAAAACTTTTGTACAAGACACATTGCTTGTACTAATTGATGTATTGATCGTGTCATCTATAAAACGTAATTTGGTTTCAGTCCCTACTTTAGTGAACAAGTGTTTGAGGTCAGGTTTGTATATAGTAAAGTGATCGTGAAAAAACAATGAAGAGTGTTTTTCTCTAAGAAATTTGATGTAGAATATGGATTGTTAAGTTGAAAATCAATGAAATTGAAAGTTCTTCTGCTTATAATGATTGTGCTTTTAATGTTGATGTGAATATATGGCATAAATGCCTATGGCATATAAGTCTGAAAAGTTGAGGAAATTATCCAACTTTGACTTACTGCCAAAATTTGATAAAACACTTTCAGCAAGTGTGAAGCCTATATAAAAGGAAAAATAACGAGAAAAATTTTTTCTAAAGAAACAGCAAGAGCAATAACCTTATTGGAAGTTATTCACACTGATTATGTGGATCCTTTAGAGTAAGATCACATTGAGAGATGATTTATTTCATAACCTTCATCGATGATTACTCGAGATATACATGTATATCTCTTAGCACATAAATCTGAGACACTTAAAGTATTTAAAGAATATAAGCAAGAAGCTGAAAATCAACTATGGTATTCAATCAAAGTCTTGAGATCATATAGAGATGATGAATATACCTCTACGAAATTTTTAGAATTTTGTAAAGACTTTAGTATCTCAAGACAAAATATAATGCCCAAGATACCTCAGCAAAATGGTTTAGCTGAAAGATATAACAAGACCTTACTAAACACGATAAGGTCAATGTTAATAGATACCTCTCTACTAAGGATATTTTAGAGAAAAATAGTACTATGTAAGGTTGTATTCACTACACCATATAAGATGTGGTTTGAAAGAAAACTCAACCTAGGTCATCTCAAGAGGTTGGTATCTATTGCTCATATAAAGATCATTTATTAGTCTAGAGATAATCTAGACAAAAGTCCTTGAGATTTATATTCATTGAATATCCTAAAGGCTCAAAGGGATATCGATTTTATCATCTAGATTGTGGATTGATAGAGAGCACATATGTTGAATTCTTAGAAGATACTAAGAATGACATCTTTTAAAATAATGATGAGTATGTTGACGATATAGTAGATCTAGATCAATCATCGTTTGAACCCATATAAGATCTTTCTGAATCAATCGAAACTTTAAGTGGACATAAAAGGCTTAGAGCTATACTGTCCTACTTAAAAGATTATCACATTTATCTTGCAGAAGAAGTATGCAATTCGGTAGATTTAGATGACATAACTGATAACTTAACTTATTAGTGGGCTATTAACTTATCTAAAGCAACAAACTAGTTGAAAGTCATTGATGAGGAAATATAATCCATTAAAAAAAACAAGTCCGAGAATTGGCTAATTTTCAAAAACGAAGAAAAGTGATAGACTGTAAATGGGTTATGAAAAAAAAATATAAGGTTGATGGATCAATCGAAAAGTTTAAAGCAAGGTTGGTTGCAAAAGAATTATCGCAAAAGGAGGGGATAGATTATGTTGAGATATATTCTCCTGTTGCAAAAATTGCATCCATCAGAATAATCATGGCGATATTTGCATATTATGATTTGGATTTACATCAATTAAATATAAAAACTACTTTTCTAAACTCATATATGTGCAACCGCCCGAATGATACATAGTTGAAGGCAAAGAAGATAAAGTATATAGGTTGGCTTGAAACACTCACCTCGCCGATGGTATTTAACTTTCCAAAATACCATTATTGAACTTGGGTTTGTGGTAAATGAGCTTGATCAATGTGTATATGTTTGAGACAATGGGAGCCACTTTGTCATCTTATCATTATATGTAGATGACATAATGTTGACTGGGAATGATAATGAGATGATTGTTAAAACCAAGTCAACTACTTTTCTAAACGAAGATTTAGATGAAATCATATATATGCAGTAGCCTGAAGGATACATAGATGAAGGCCAAGAAGATAAAGTATATAAGTTGAGAAAATCCCTATATAGCCTGAAATAGTCACCTCGTCAATGGTATTTTACTTTTAAAAATGTCATTGTTGAACTTGGGTTTGTGGTAAATGAGCTTGATCACTATGTATATGTTTGGAACAGTGGGAGTTACTTTGTCATCTTATCATTACATGTAGATGACATATTGTTGAGTGAGAATGATAATGAGATGATTGCCAAAACTAAGTCATGGTAAAATCAAGGTTCGAAATGAAGGATATGATAGAAGCATCCTATATCTTGGGTATAAAGATCTCTCGAGATAGAAAATCTAAACTTCTATACGTAAGTCAAAAGAGAGATATTGATTATATCCTTAAGAAGTTTAAAATGGGTAAATGCAAGTCTACTTGTACACCCATTGCGAAATGGGTCAAATTTATTAAGGTTGATTGTCCTAGTGAAGGAGACGATTAGCCTAACATTCTTTATGCATAAATTATGGGTAATTTGATGTATGTTATGTTATGCACAATACCTAATATCAGCTTTGTTGTTGATCTTATGAGCATATATCAATGTAATCTTGGATGGCAGCATTGGATAGTTGTGAAAAGGATTTTAAGATATTTCAATGGAACAAAAGACTTGAAATTGTGTTTTCAAGTAAATGAACTAAAAGTGGTAGGATACTAGATGTTGACTTTGTTGGGAGTAAAGTTGACAACAAATCAACGGTCAAATAATTTTATTTGAAGGTGGAGTTGTTTCTTTGGCATGAAAGAAACAGGGTTGTGTAGCATTGCATACATAAGAGGTTGAGTATGTGGCTTGTTGTATGGCTGCAACAAGTATCGTCTGGATAAGCTGTTTCATATGAGATTTGAAGCTAAATATAACCGATGAGTCACTTGTTATTTATTGTGACAACAATGCAGCAATTACTCTAATCAAGAGTGGAGCTGACAACTCTAAAAGCAAGCATATAATGGTGAAATACCACTATGTTCATGATATGGTTATGAGAAATAAAATATCCATCTCATACATGCCAACTCAAGATATGTTAGCAGACCCCAAAGGATCTTTTCTCAAAACATGTTACAAACATGGATTTGAGGTATATTTGATTGTTATATAGGTAAAAAACCACACAACGGGTAATGATTGCAATAGCAATCATAATATGACATTACTAGAAAAACTCTGCAAAAGTGAGAGGAAAACCAGTATGTCAAATCATTTGACTCAAATGGCAAAGTGAGAGATGCAAAGCCAAGATGGCCATTCTCGATGGTTTTCACAGAAACGACTAGATTGGCCATCCAGTCATTTCTTGTGGTGGTAGTCACATCTATTCCGTAACAGCCGGTCTGTTATAGATGAGCTCTGTAACCGACCGGATAAGGGCTCCGAAAAGGGAAAGCCCAACCTGAAAATCCAAGAGGATGGAGTATGAGCAGCTCCATAAATACCGAGCAACACAGTAAAAAAAATATACAACAAAACTGTGAAAATTAGAAACCCACTTTGTGAAATCAGGTTGCACAGAAACCATACACACATACCTGTATTTTTCTGTCCATCATCTTCTTGTGATCGTCGGAGCTAAGCAACATCATAACACTACTGGGATTGCTGCAGGAACACCAAAGGAGCCTCACCGGTAGCCAACAAGAACCTTGAGTCTTGTGGCTAGTGGGTTACTCACAAGGGCATTCAAATAGGAGGTCACGAGTTCAATACTTCGGGGTGCCATGTACGGTAGAGACCTGGCTCAGTCACATAATCCTAGCTAATCGGCAACTTGGACTTGATGGCTTATGAAGAATTAACGTATCAAGGTGACTTTCCAAAATATGGAGAACGAAAGATTGGAAAAAAGTTCAGATTTAGTTTTTGCAAGAAGACAAGTATCTCATAATTACTTTCAACGTGACTTCCTAGTAAGCAATCACTTTCACAAAATAATGGCAGCAATCATAACGAGAGAGAGAGAGAGAGAGAGAGAGACTTTTTCTTAAATGTTATCCCTCTTTTATTAGCCATGGCTAGATAATTAGCATTTTAGTGGCTATTTGCAAAAAGAATACATAATTTAAATTTACAAAATAGTGTCTTAAATGCTAGAAGCCATAAAGTAAGCTAACAAAAACAATCAAACACTTAGAATATCTGTTACTCATCATGCAAAACCTAGTAAATAAGTCATTTCTATATGCATATCCACGCTGCTGCTAACTTACTTTGTGGAGAGAAAGAGAAAGAAAGATAACTCACAATGGGCACAAAATACTTGGAGATCCGGTCCGCAAACTTCTGAATAGGAGCCTTGGCCATCTGAGCTGCCTCCACCAATCGGACGATCTTCATCAGTGCAGTGTCCTCTCCCACGCGCATCACTCGGACGTGCATTACACCACAGCCATTGATCGTCCCCCCTATCACAGCATCCCCTACCCCCTTCCTCACCGGCCTGGGCTCTCCTGTTATCATGCTTTCATCCACAAAGCTCTCACCAAACACCACCACACCATCCATGCAAACCCTAGCCCCGGGGATCACTTTAATAACGTCCTTTTGTTCTATTAATTCACAACTCATGTCTTCCTCGCCTACCACCTCCCCGTCTTCATCAAAATTCAACAGTATGGTACTGTTCGGAGCCAGCCTCATCAGTTTAGAGATTGCACTAGATGTTTTACCTTTGGCAGATGCCAAGAGAGACTTCCCCAATAGTATGAAAGTGATCAGCATGGCAGATGTCTCGAAGAAATCTTCATTTTTGAAATGGGGATTCGTAGATGATCTTATTATAGTATATACTGAATAGAAATAGGCAGCATTAGTGCCTAATGCAATCAACACATCCATATTAGCACAGCCATTCTTCAGTGACCTATATGACCCTATATAAAATCTCCTCCCCACAATGAATTGAACAGGAGTAGCTAATATGAATCTTATAATTTGGCCAAGAGTTAGCATATTTATCACCTTTTCTTCCAGACCCATTTTGAGGTAAGGGATATACATGAACACCATCGATGTCAAGAATAGTGGTATGGTAAAAATTAAACTCCAAAGGAAAGCCGTGTAATATTGTTTGATGCCATCATTCTTGATATTTTTTTCTTGCTTTGCTAGGGTGACCTGAATCCCTGACGTCTCGAATGTGTGGATTATCTTTCTAGGGCCAATAAGGTGTGGCACGTATGATATTGTAAGCATTTCTTTGGACTTGTCCATCTCTACGGTCTCTATTCCTTTCTGTGATCGAAGAGAAGCTTGAATGGTATCACGAGATGTGTCCTTTGCCAACTGTTTGATTTTTAAATGGAGGGTGGTGGACTTTTGACCAATTAATGAGGCCTCAAAACCCATATCTTCAATGGTTTGTATGAGTTGGTCAGGAGATACCAATTTGGCGTCATGCTTGATCTCTGCTTCTTCAGTGGCTAGAACCACCACAGCACTGTGTATGCCTGGCATGGTTTGGAGAGTGGATTCTATTGATGTAGAGCATGTTGTGCATGTCATTCCTGTCACGCGAACACGGCATACAGATAAACTGGTATCCATGCTTCTCAAGTACTGTATTCTACCGAATCAAATATATGTTTCCCTGCATGTAACTCAAAATTAGCAGCTCAAAGCCTCGAACAACAAGAATTAACAGCTGAAATAAATAGTTAGCAAACTAGCTTGCTCCTCTGCGTTGTTTATCCTAACAGACCAATGGTATTATCATATACCCGCATGGTGGTGTGTTTGAAGATCATGTCATCACTCTGTGTAAGATGGTCACACCTTAGGGCCGGAAAACCTTGGGTAGTGGCACAGAGGATGGTATAATATTTCTCCACTATAAAAAATGTGTATCTAAAAGGATAATATTGTATATAGTCATTACATGAACAGCTATACTTTTATATTTTGCAAGACCCATAGAAACATTAACTGCAGTGGTTGGATCATAAATGCTGTCTGTACTGAAAATTACAATTCTCCATGGAGCCATCTGGGGACCAAAGCACGAGAACCCCTTAATTAGGTCGAATCTCTTTCAAAGCCATAGGCCTATGTCACATGGGTGCGGGTGCGGGTGAAGGTGCGGGATACGGCAAATTTCAAAAATTTTGGGTGCGACTATACGACTAGGATATATAATATTATATATTATATATAATATTCAAGTACATAAATCAATCATAATACAACTAGTATTTGCTAATTTTGGGTGCATGTAGGTATTAATTAGCAAGTTCCCTCATAATGATCTGAAACTTACAGTGATTATATGAACTGCAAAATATCCAAGTTATGGATTCAAAGAGTTTTAAGATCTTTAGTAGGATATAACATATACTAGTATTTGTGCTAGGATCCATTAGTGATGTCATACTCTTCTGTTCTATTGATCTGGTAATGTTTCTGGTCTTTAAATGTGTTTGGTGATAGAGATTATTCTGTGCAAAAGCATACAATATGGAGTCCAATTGTTCGCACCCAAAATCATTCAAGCAGCTTTATATTGTATAAAGCTATAATAGTAAGTACACAACTTTATATTAAAGCAAAACATATAAATGGTAAAAAACTACTAATTTCATCATAATACACAAATCAATCTTCATTATCCAGACCCATTTATCCGTGAGTTAACAACAACAAAAAAATTGCAAATTTTTTTTTTTGGACATGCCTCACCGACACGGTGTCGGTGTCGCACCAGTGTCGGAGTCGACACTCCACCCCTTAGAAGTGTATGTGTGACTTAGGTCAACGCTGAAATTTGAAGGGCAAAAAGCACTCTTCGGAACCTTGTGCACGGCAGTTCATGCCTACATGCCTGGTGAGACAACTGTGTACGCCATTCATTCATTTCTTGATTATCATCAAGAACATTCTTTCCATGGTTTCTTTCATTTTCATTTTCCATCTACCGCTGAGGAGATGAGGTATAACCAACAATTCTTTCATAATAACAGTTGTAATTGGTGGTCGAGGCACAGTTCCATAATAGCACAGAAAAGGAAAAGAGACTCCCACTTTTGAACCTTGACCTATTTGCATGTGGCAGTGCTCTCAAGTCTTAGTCTGCATAATTGTTTCTCTTCAAATAGACCCTTCATACATACATAATATGTGTGTATGCGCGCGTGTATAGATATAAAGTTCGATTAAGCATGAGGTTAGGTTAATTTTTCGCGGTTCTTGTCTTGGAGCCATGAGATCATCTCTAGCTCGTCTTCTCTAATTTACAAGCTTAGCAAGCCAAGCCACGGGACAAGCTTTCGTTACCAGATCCTGCAATTTTTGTGTTTAAAATGATTATGTAAATTTACACACTACACACACGCCGGTGGGCGTGCATATATGCGTGTATATGTTACAGGGATCCACAATAAACCCAAGGGGGCAGCCACCCCACCCAAAATTTGGAGTCAACATGAAAACTATAACCCACTGGCCACAGGTGAATTGGTGCCTGGTGGTTTAAAATACATCGTTCAGCCCACAAAAATGTCCCGTCCTGCCTAGAAAAGTTTCTAGATCTGTTCATTCACTCGCTCATACACAGTTACACACATGTGGGGGAGAAGAGAGAGAGAGAGAGAGAGAGAGAGGGAGCGGTGAGCTGCAGCTTGTTCCGTGTGGTTCAAGCTGATCGATGACTCCAACGAATTGAAAAAACAGCGGCTGCTCTCAAGTTGCTTCCTATGGCAGTAGTCCCATTCGGTGAATCGATATGAAAGGTGTACGGTGCTCTGAAAGGGTATCTGCTTGCTGCCTAATGGCGAATTGGCGATGCAGGAAGTTTCTAGAACCAATTTCATGAACATCACCTGATCAACAAAGTTACTTTTATTCAATCGGTACTTACTCTTTCATGCGTCCATCTTTTCTTCGTTAGATATGAATGGCTCTTCCAACTTGATTCAAGTTTCGAATTTAGGAGTAAATAAGCAAGCAAGATACCGTAAAAGGACCTTAACTGGAAGCTAAATTATCAAGACTGGAAAATAGAGTAAGAAGTAACTAATACCTTTATATGATCTTGATGACCTTTATATTTTTGTTCTTCTAAAATCAGCCATCACATACGGGAGCAGGAAGAGAGAAAAACTAAGCTGTGCATGGCAGAAGGAACCTCATTGTTCTCCTACGTATGGGAGCCCAATAGTTGCTTTTATAATAGCAAAAGATGATATGATCAGAAAAATGCATCAACTCTCTCTCAGTGCGCTGTTCACTTGAGAGAGAGAGAGAGATTTACAAATATAAACACACAATATATGAACATATATATAGCAAAAACTCATGTATCTGGCTTCTGGCTTCTAGTTGACAGACGAAAATAAAGCATATAATAATTTACTAAGCAGATGGATGGAAAAAGCGTCTGCATTAATAAAGCAACAAAATGAGGATTCGCGATAAGTGGGAATAACTTTGTTAGGGTATTGGAACCCTCAGCAGTTCAATTATCATTTATTTTGATTAAGGTTGGTACCTAATATATACGTTAATTGGAATCTGCAGTAACATTATGGATTAGCCTCTGAACCTCTGGGCTCCATCTACTTCTTTTAGGTGACATTGCAGAGACCTCCATGCCCTACTCATGTATTATCTAATTTACTCCTAATGTTTACTAGGTTCGGCCCATTTACAGCGGGGGGGGGGCGGCGGGAGGGGGGGACGTCCTATACATGCAAAACTCTTGGTTTTCTGTCGAAAACGATTTTCTCATGAAAATAGAGTTCGGAATGAACCGAGCTGCCCATGGTTTGGCTCATGAAAGCATGGTGAGCTTCATCAACATGCTTGAGCCAACTCTAGTCGAAGAACCACCCTTTGAATCGTTCATGAGCCGGCGCACCAACACCTTTCTATATATGCACTAAATTGAACCTAGTTGTGTGTGAGAGAGAGAGAGAGAGATTTCTTTAAATACAAATGACCCTACATTTGTTACTCTTCTTACGAAATAGATTTTTTAAAAAGTACCCTTCATTTACATCAATTACCCTATTACAGTATCTTGGTGGTATCTTTTATTAGGTAAAAGTTCTTTAAAATGTACTTTAATGAGCTTTCACTTGTGCCCGACATCAATCAATCCCGAACAAGCATTTGGATATGATTGACCCATTGTTGGAAGCCAGATGAACATCCCAGGTATCAAAGTTGTGGCCTTCAACTTGTTAGTCGACCCCCTTGTCAAGTGAACTATTGCTCTTTGTGAGATTATTATTTGGAATTAACGACATGTTGGGGTGGTTTTTGGGAAGCAATCTTTTAATAGCTTTCTGTGTAGAAGGTCTGTAGTAACACGCAGAAGAGAGCTTTCAGGGAATTAATGCAAAGGCTAAAGAATGGACAACTGCATCCAAATGTCTCAAACTTCAAATCCGCTTTCCTTAAATCGCCCTACAATAATCGTTTGATCAAATAAATGTATTGATTGAGCACAAGGAGCTACAGCTGTCCTGGATAGGGGGTAGAACCTTCAAGGTGAAGTTCATGAGTTCAATCTGAGGCATCCATCTTATTGTTCCGCCTAACCCCCCGGCTTGCCCGAATAGATGGATCGAGTGAGTATCCAAATCCAACATGTTACGGGTTTACGAGACTCGAATTAGATACTGATTTGAATGGAGCCTTCCAACACGAATCCTATTCTAAGTCGAGGTTCAAGCGTCCGAATAACAGACACGAACACAAAATATATGGGACTTCACCAGTCATCGTTCTCATTCTGGGCAACTTCTTATCAAGGTTTCCATCGCAAGTTATTTGTAGCTGTCATATTTCCCCAGAAAGTTTGTTGAAAATCTCGCATGCCGTAATTTCTTTTGCAAAAGGTGAAAACTTTAAGAAAAAAGGTTTTAAGACCATCCCTCCCGTGAGGACAAAGATTTAGAAAATGAATAACCCAACTTAAAATGTCAAAGAAATTTATTTATTTATTTTTGTATCATGCTTTTTTATATAAATATGTGCCACCTTTACAATGTTGATGTTATGATAATAACAACAACAACAATTAAGCCTTTCCTCATATTAGATTATGTGACCAAACACATGAACTTTTTGTTTCCGTAGAGCTTGATCATGTGTCGTGCTAACCATTAACTCAACATAAGTTATATATTTTTTATTGTTTTGGGGCAAAGACGTAGGGACTCTTACTTACTTTTTACTACATTCGAAATTACGGTCTTACTTATGCCCGACATCAATCAACCCCGGCCGATATGATTGACTCATTGTTGGAAGCCAGATGAACATCCCAGGTATCAAAGTGGTGGCCTTCAACATGTTAGTCGACCCCCTTGTCAAGTGAACTATTGCTCTTTGTGAGATTATTATTTGGAATTAACGACATGTTGGGGTGGTTTTTGGGAAGCAATCTTTTAATAGCTTTCTGTGCAGAAGGTCTGTAGTAACACGCAGCAGAGAGCTTTCAGGGAATTAATGCAAAAGCTAAAGAATGGACAACTGCATCCAAATGTCTCAAACTTCAAATCGGCTTTCCTTGAGTCGACCCTACAATAATTGTTTGATAAAATAAATGGATCGATTGAGCACAAGGAGCTACATCTCCTGGATAGGGTAGAACCTTCAAGGTGAAGGTCATGAGTTCAATCTGAGGCATCCATTTTAGTGTTCCGCCTAAACCCCGGCTTGTCCAAATAGATGGATCGAGTGAGTATCCAAATCCAACATGTTACGGGTTTATGAGAGTCGAATTAGATACTGATTCGAATGGAGCCGCCCAACACGAATCCTGTTCTAAGTCGAGGTTCAAGCGTCCGAATAACAGACACGAACACAAAATGTATGGGACTTCCAACATAGTCATCGTTCTCATTCTGGGCAACTTCTTATCAAGGTTTCCATCGCAAGATATTTGTAGGTGTCATATTTCCCGAGAAAGTTTGATGAAAATTTTGCATTCCTTAATTTCTTTTGCAAAAGGTGAAAACTTTAAGAAAAAAAGTTTTAAGACCATCCCGTGAGGACAAAGATTGTGTAACACGCTTTTCTTATATAAATATGTGCCACCTTTACAATGTTGATGTTTTGATAGTAACAACAACAATAATTAAGTCTTTTATCATGACCAGTTACATGAATTTTTTTGTTTCCGTAGAGCTTTATCATGTGTCATGCTAACGGGTAACTCAACATAAGTTATATATTATTGATTATTTTGGGGCAAAGACATAGAGTCTCTTACTTATTTTTTACTATATTTGAACTTACACTCCTACTTTTTATTATATTCGGGCTTGCATCACTAAAAGGAAATGCTCCAAAGAAATACTCATAATGTTTATAATACATGATAGATAAATCTGATAAAATTTTATGATAAATGTTGGAAGCCTAACGCTTCTCATTTATCCAAACTTGGGACATGAGTTATCCTTTTTACGAGCAGAGTTAACGTTGATATGATGATAGTATTCTCCAAAATATGTCCAAATATGTTCGAAAAGAGAATAACAACTAAGCTCTAAACTAACATGACTTATCCATTTGTCATATTAGGAACGGTCCCTTTAAAAGTTAGCCCCACCCACTGTCTAATATCATATTGGAGAATAATTTATATATTGCCCAAACTGAAATATGATCCATCGGGCTGAGGAAGGTGTGGAGTCTGAGTGAGGACCACTCTGTACTGCTAAGGGTGTATTTGGTTTGTGGTTCAAGAGAATTGGACCTCATCTTTTTCTGTTTATAGTTCTTAGTTTTGTTGTGCATAACACAGAGCTCGTCACTGGTGTGGAACTATGGTTCCATAGGCCTAGTTTGAGTCAAAAACATCATCACCAGGGAAGCTAGGCCCAAAGAATTGAACCCATGATTTTCACACGAAAATCCAAGTGTCTCTTCTCTCTAGCAATGCTATTTCATCTTGCACAAAAGCTCGAGCATTTTCCACCCATAAATTAAATATAAAACCATAGTTTCTTGGAACCATGATTCCTCAAAACCATTGTTACAAGCCGATATCCGTCTTAACTTGTAGTTCTAGTAGGACGAGCATGACGCCATGAATTACAACCTAAACGAGACTAACAAACGGAACAGGGGCTGCTAATAGCTTGTTCGTCAACTCAAAGCCTTCGTGCATGTTTATTCATCAACACCCCGTTAAGCCCAGCCGAATATGAGTTGAGTTAAATGATCTGAATAAGAGATGCTCGTTAATGTTAAAAATACAACTCAACATCTACATCTACATCTGCATATATACATATATATATATTAAGGTCCACTCTTCACCAACAAAATATTACGTACAATTAGAGGCTATAAACTGCATGCTGGAACCACTCTGAACCCGATAGGAAGATTCAACACATCAAAATGAAGCCCACGACTGCATTTTCAGGGTGCACCACCGGACGCTTCCCCGATGAATCCTAGGCAAGGCCTGAAATTCGAAAAACTTTTATTGAACACGAGTGAATCCATAGCTACTATACATAGTTCACCCTACCTTACGTGAGCCAGTTTTTCTAATTTATAAAATATAATATAAAATTCTAGATCCGCCACCATCCTCAAAACAGACATTTTGGGAATACATAAAATATAATCATAAATACCTCCTCTGACAGAGAAGTCACTAATTAGGGTCTCACTCCTATAGCATGCATCAATTTATGTATACTATATTATACATGGTGATGGGTATAGGCTACAAAACAGATCAGCTTTGTTGCTTGGACCCATCAAACAGTGCAAAACTGATTTGCGTCTTATTGATGAAGTGCATATCCACACCGAAATCCGCTTCGTATCGTTTTTTGAAGAATCTTTCTTTTCATGTAGACGGAACCAGGATTGGTTTTTCTTAGCTCAGGTCTTCGACTCATTACGCAGCGATGCTGGATTATTTTCTACGTGTACTCGTCAGATAGCTAGTAATGTAAATCGATGGATGACTGCAAAACTTGATGGAATTTAAATGTAAGTTACTCTCTCTCTCTCTCTCTCTCTCTCTCTCTCTCTCTCTCTCTCTCTCTCTCTCTCTCTCTCTCTCTCTCTCTCTAAATCGAGTAGTCACCTTGTCATAATGAAAACAGAAATCTCCCACAATTACTGAAACTTTTTCTTTATAAAAAAATGGCATGACGCCTCACCCGCTAAAGCATAACCATGGTCGATGTCATCACGAATTCCACTTCGACTTTACCGATCTATCACTCTACTTTCCGCAGAACTGGCCAACACTTCTCTCTGCGCTTTCAAATCTGTAATCATGAAAAAGAATGAACGTAGTCTAAAGCCTCACCAACGACATTGTTGGGTTTTGAACTTGAGATTGCTATAAACATCTCGATCTCCGGTTAGCTGCTCAGGAAGGCAATTGAGTATGGTGCTCAGAGAAGCCACTCTTAGAGGAGTCAAGACCCGCCATAAACCTTCCAATGAAAGACCCCAGAAGTAGTCCTCATTCATACCCATACCCACCTGACGTTTTTATTGAGCCAGGCTTGTGTTATAAACATAAGCTCGATTATCTACTTAGATGGCCAAAGATAGTTTTTGAGGTCTGCCCAATTAGCTCATGTAACACCTCTCTCTCTCTCTCTCCCTCTCTCTCCCCCTCTGTGTGTGTGTGTGTCAAAGCGTGTGCGTGCCTATACGTGGAGATGGTTGATGACGTGAGGCAGAAGATATTAGAGGACCATCGGATTAGGTAGATGAAAATAACAGCACAGGAATATAGTCTCTATGTACAATGTTTACAAGATGAATGCATCAAATCCCATGGAAACTCTTCAAATTAAGGATGTCTAGGATGATCATAATGCACATATTATGGTTTCCAAGAAAGTTTAGCTCGTCATCAGAAGAACTCCCAATAATCGATCAGATACTCGTGATTTCTTTACATAGAACTATCAAATTGCCAAATGGGTACATTTGTTGTTTTCTTTTAATATAATAAAAAGGCTCGACCTTTTCGACAACTAGAAAATATTGAATTTCAATAGGTACATGTTTCCAGTTAGTATCACGACGTACCATAATTGCTAATTGGTTAGATGAAATTGCACTACAGAGAGGAGTGGACATTAGTCACCTGCCATTACACCATGCAAGCAACGATTACCAGCACACCTTGCTTTGTTGCAAAGAGAATTTTGGTGCTTTCTGCTTTTGTGACATATCTCTGTGATGCAAGACAACTAATGGTCAAATAATTGAGCTAAGATAATGAAATCCATAACGTCATTCAATGACATATCGACATCACCTTGTCAAAATCTCATAAAAGGTATCATAAGGCTTACAAAAGGGGAGTCCAAATAGGCCCAAACGGGGAGCAAAAGCACTGCTAGCCTGCTTTTGAGATTTATCATTCCAATATTAAAGCTAAGCACCAATCTCATCTCTTATTTAAAGTCCCTACCTTTAGAAAATAAAGAAAAGCGCTCACATCATCACTACTGATAAACTAATGCAAGCACATACATCAGCTGACAGCAGCCAATCTATAAAATAATTTAGGTTAGGCCGGAAAGCCTACGGTTATGCCTGTCGAATAAATACACAGGGAGGGGGCGTCCGCCCCAACTCCATGTAGATCCACCAGTCACCTGGGTGTTTCAGCTTGATGTGGTGTTATGTACCAAATAGACAACCCTAAACCAACACCAAGCCTTCCCCTGCACTAAATCGGGTCAGCTACATAGATTCTCGGCCCCTATCGTGAACGATCTCAGGTCGTATTAGCATTACAGTTTTAAGTTGTTTGCCTTTGTCAATTAATTGAGTTGGGGAAACGTACAAAAAGTAATGTAAAACAAATCTCTATACAGATAAAAGAACTCGAGCATTTTATGTACAACTTGGGTTGAATTAATGCTTGAAATAATCCAACTTTTGTAGCTCCTTCAATGGTCATGGACCTCGCTTTTGTACTTTTGGAAAGGGGAAGAGAACTTCGGAAACAAGGAACAAGCTAAAAGAAAATGTAGAAATCCAGGTTCCACTGAGGGCCTGTTTGAATCGGAGATATTTATGGAACTGGAGAATTAAGATCTCCATAGTCATAGTATCTGGAAAAGGAAATTTCTAAAATAAAAGTTTTATCTGTTTGCAATAAAGTAGAACATGAACTATTAGTTTTGGAATTGTTAATTTTGCGTTTGCAATAAAAAATGAACACAAACCAAAAGTACAACACAAACTTGATCGAACTACATAATCTTGTTGGTTTGAAAAAAAGTGTACGGTTAACAAAAGTTCAATTCATCCTTTATGACAAATAGAAGAGATTATTATACGAAATGTGAACCGATGCTTAGAACAATTTGTTGAGCTGCTTGAAAGGCAAAACTTGATTGAAACGCAACAAAATTCTAACTCTCAATGGCTTGACCAACTGAAGACACATCTCGTTTACAGGATCCTGCAAGTATTTATAAATGCACGAAGCATCTTCCGCAAGTAAATGCACAAACCATGTCCATCCATTACTGAGTAATCCCCTCTTGATGATCATCTACAAGTCTGATGGCACTCACTGGTTTGACCTCCAATTCTTTGTCAAATCGTTCATTATTTTGTCTTCACAAGTAGTTCTAATAGCATTCAGGCATTGTAGAGAAGAATCATAAACTTTTCCACCAAAAATTGGTGAAAAAAGAAAGGCAAGATCAAATCTGAGTATACAAGTATAGAAGGGGGAAATCCCGGGTTATTCACAAATACATGTCAGAAGCTAGACCAAAGGATGTCTACAAGCCAAAAAGTTGACTGCATGTAATGGACGACCGCCCAGAGAGCCACCGCAGAAAAATTAATTCCGGAAATAAAAGCAGGAAGTTAGACAGGCGACTTTTATTTCTTACTTTTCAGGAACAGGAATGCATTAATTCTGAAAAAATGGTCGAGTATTTGCGTATTAACGGAATAGGAACTGGAAAATTCTGGTTCTGCCCCATCTTTCCGCCTCGCAAACAGAACCTGACGGATCTCTGAATGATGTCTATGAAATCATGAAGGTCCTTAGTCACTAAACACCAACGAAACCATTGTTTGAGGAACGTACAGAGCAGCTTCAACCTCGCAACGAAATATGCACAACCCAGATATCGAACTTCAGCATGTGTATTTTTAGGCAATCCACCTAGCCGCATGTTGCCCCCTTAGGGTTCAGTCTCACATCTTAATGGTTGCAAAGATCATGAAGAAACAACTAAAAGCCGCATTCATTTGCCTCCAATATAAAGAGGTCAAACAATTTTGCAAACTCGTACTAGGTAAGAGTGTGGACTAATTGCAATGAACAGCAAGCACCATGTGAAAGAAATTTGATTACCACGGAGGTTTACATCCTTTTTTTTTCGAAAAGGAAGGTTTATAGGATAATGACCACAAATAAGATTATTGCAAAAAGGAGCAATACAAATTATGTAAAAGGGGACGACTCTTGAAATAGTAAAAGAATTTGTATTGACGACTTGAATGGAATCTTTGATCCGCTTCATCCATTTTAGTGACCAGCTAATTAAAGCAATCATAAAGTAGGTGTTTATTTCCTTTATGAAAATCAGCATTTCTACGCAAATGCAGCTGTAGCAAACTACGGGACCTTTCCCGCACTTTAATGGAACCAACAAAGGAGGCTTTATCTTTAAAGAAAGTCGACTAAATCATGCATGCTTTTCCTTCATGATCTCATAGCAATAGACACCTAGAGTACCAATAAATATAGCGAACTATAATTTATATGGTCAACATATAGATAGTCATCGCGGAACGCAGCACGCAACACTAAATAATAAGAGTGTTGGAAAGAACACAAGCGCAAGGTAGTAAAAAGAATACAAGCTACAACTCAACGTGAAGACAATAACCGGAAGGAAAAGCCACAAGAAGCAGAATTAGAAACTTGCGCTTTCTGTTCCAATCTCTTTTTCCCCCTTAAGAAAATAAAGTCAAACCACCATGCCAATATCGTGCAAGAATCTGAATCTTGATTAAATCGTTTCCTCATATCGACATTCATGGAGATAGGTGTAATAGAATATCTTTACCAAACATTGCACTACCTTACATCTACACAAGACAACAGCAGAAGTTTTTGCTTGATTGCCTTCAAGTTCATCAAATGAAACAGTAATACCTTAATCAAGCGTTTAGATATATTAGGTGGGTCAGTCCATTACAGCGTGCTACCAGGACAACTTATTTGCAGTACTAACCTCATCCAAGTATGGTTAAATTTCAAATTCTAATGAAGTATGGTTAAATTTCAAATTCTAATGAAGTATGGTGCACTACCGTCTGAAAGATGATGTTCTTGATAAAAAATCAACAAACCTTTTGGCAGCCTGTCAGCTAGCTAATGCAGCCATCCCTCTTTATCTGACCTACAAACTTCCTAAGGAAGAACCCTCACCATACGCAGAAATATTAAATGAAATAGTAATCATATGAGAAAATAAGTAGAATATGGGCATCCAACAACGAAAAATAAAGTCTAGGCACTATAGCTACCTACAAGAAACAAGTTTCCAAAAGTTTAGCTCATGGCAGATGTTACATAGAAAATTTTCATTGTAAGGAATGGTCTCGAGGGTTTTGGAGATGAACAGATACAATACAACTCGGTTATGGAACACCTTAAATGAAGATGACATGCTATACAACTCGACAAAATGGAGATTTGGAGATTAAAGGGGACCCTCTTCTCGTTGATAAGATTTCCTTCAGTGTTAAGATCCAAGAAAGAAATCATCTAGTACAAACATCTCCATCCATATCGTGAATTTGAGGTTATGATGAAACTTAATGCATTTTATTACAACAACAACAACTACTAAGCCTTTTCCCATACTAGATGGGGTCGGCTTCATGGATTCTTTGTTTCCATAGAGCTCTATCATGTGCCATTGCTTTTAGAAAATCAACTGGAAGAAAGAAGACTTAACCGCATTTACATGATGAATATGAAATATGAATTCAAATTGAAAGAGTAGGTACAAATTGTGTAAACTTAGTAGCTAGAGAATGTACTTTGTTTTGTGCCATAATCAGAACCAGCACTGTCCAACACATCCTATAAGAATGGGTTCTCTAAAGATGGCAGTGATCATAATGAGATTTGATTATTCTTGATCTCAGACTTAAATCACACAGATACTTTACTCACTTCAACACTAAACACCTATACATCTCTCATGTATGACTGAGCACAATCTACTACAACTACAACTAAGCCTTTTCCCATACTAGATGGGATCGGCTATTAGATTTTTTGTTTCTACATAGCCCTATCATAATTTGTAGAATCCATGGTAAATAAGTCCGACAAAGTTTTACGCTAGCTATCGGAAGCCTAACACAACCCTCCTCCTTCATCCGGGCTTGGGACCGGTCATGCAAGGGTGATCTATTTTAAATATCTTTAATAGATGGAGTCAGCTATATAGATTCTTCTTTGTTTCCACATAGCCCTATCATAATTTGTAGAATTCATGATAAATAAGTCCGACAAAGTTTTACGCAAGCTATCGGAAGCCTATCACAACCCTCCTTTTTATCCAAGCTTGGAACCGGTCATGCAAGGGTGATCTATTTTAAATATTTTTAGGGTAATCTATTTTAAATATTTTTAGTGTTATGTAACTAAGACACTTCATGAATATCAACTGATTGTTACTTTACTAGAGCATTAACTAATGAAAACATTGTTCTTTCTTATAGTTTTATGAGATTACTCATTATATATGACAATGTATGTGAAATGATTATGAGTACATTTAAATTATATTTATATATAGCCATGTTCCAACCCATGATTTTTAGAATTGCCGTATTCAGCACCCAAACCCACACCCATGTGACGTGTCTTGAACTTGGGTGGTAATGTATGTTATGGAACTATATTTGAGTAGAAACAGAAATACTTCTTGGTGGCTTCTGTATCAAAGCTTGCACGAAAACGGAAAACATACATATACATGTCTTCCTCATATCAACTGTCACAACTAAAAGGCATGCTCAAATGAATCAAAATGATGTGAAGAGAAGATGACAACATTGTTCTCAACCTAAAATATTAAAAGTGTAATGCATAGCCTGACTTTCTTAAATATAAGAAATGACCTTTAACATTATTTGCTCCTTTCCCCTCTAGAGAAACTTCAAATTTCACAGGACCTACAAAGACAGTTTCAATGTGGTGACGAGCACAAACTGATACACAATCTAGGAAGCACATTTCGCTGCTATGTACATAAAAACTACTCTTCAAGCAGCCATGATACTCTTGTCACCCACCGCCGCTAATCACCCTATCAAGCACTAAAGCACAGAAATAAAAAGACAACCTTATGATGAAAGCGAAGACACATGTGGCCGGCAAATATGCAAGCTCTCAAGCTTGAACTTCAGATTGCACTTCAGATTTTCCGACAGTGGGAAAATTCTTCTTTGTAGAGTCTGGAATGTATCTCCAACATCTCTTATGAACACCACTTATCTTTTTGGGAGTCTCCATAGTTGGTAAGCCTGTCATCACGAAAAGAAAAAGAGACATGTTACAGCTTAAGTTTTCACACTCTTATTTTAAGCATCTTTTTACATGATTCTCCACAAATTATGAGATTGATACAAGGCCACTAGCAATACTCACCTTCCATGAAGCAGAAGACATAAATAAACTAGGTACTTAACATTCAAAAAGAACTTTAACATAGGTTCCAAGATCAAGACACAATCATCGGGCGCATGTAGACAGTTATCCTCTTATGTTTACAATCTGTGGCTAAATCTGTCCAGAATCCCCTCAGGCCTCACATCAGTGACGGCAAGTCAGGAACATTTCAGTCAGGTAGCCCACACATATCCTGAATGCCTCATTTGTTGCTTTGCAAGGCATGAAACAGGGATTTAAAGTCCCCACTCTTCTGTCATGTGTTTGAACGCATGTGGCGACCACCATAATTGGACATCAGTAAGTTCTTCCCTCAATCAATAAGGAGATGCAGTAGAAGCCACTTAGTCATGAAAGGCATGAGAATATTTAGCCTCAAAAACCTTGAGATTACCATGGGAATGAGAATGCCTTCCAGGCCTCTGTACCAGAACCAATAGTGCTGGCATCCTGTCATCCGTAGCTAACACTAATGAGACCAATAAATTGTTTACTTAGTTTGCTTACCTTCATTTCGAGGGACTAGCACCTCTCACTCAGTGTGTCATATTAACATATCCAATGTTGTAACTGTTGTATTGTGGACTGTATCATAAAAAGGAAGATTATATAGTGTATGGTACCGTATTGTAATGTTATGATTCACAAGACCTTTTATATACAATTTAAAAAGAAATATGATTTTGAATATAGAAAATTAATAAAATTGAAAAGAAAACAAATACAACCATTAGATAATGTTGAAGCAGTACAAAAACAAAAAGTGAGATGGACATCATGGAACAAACATATCATAGGGGAAAATAATGTGCTAATCCAATGTTACTTGATGCCAAATACAATGTCACAGATTAAATAAGAAACACATCCAGATGTTTTCCAATCTAGAGATTCATAATACTTGCATGTTAGGTTTCTATGTCCCACTTTCTTTGGAAAAACAACACAATTTTAAGGGAACTCATCAAAAAGAACTAAAACAAGCTCCGCTCTAAATATTCAATGTAATGTTAAGTTTTCTCCATGCACTGTACGAAACTTCAAAGAGTATACAGAAGTCAGGTATAGGAGTTTATATTGTCTCTAGGCAACCAAACGAGAAGAAGACATGTGTCTGCTAAGACATGTACCATCACAGAGAATAGAATAGCCAATGTGGGATCAAGGAAGGGGCGTAAGCAAGTGGTTCCATCATGTATATTCAAGCAATTGAGACAAAAAGGATACCCAATAGCTTCAAGAGAAGCTAGTTTTCATACATGCACAAGTCAGCTTTCACCTAGCATACTATCTGCAATAATGTTAGCAGCCAGTTAGTTACCGAATGACGTCAGAAAAAATGTCATCCTTGAATTTCAGACCAACCATGATAATCTTTCACACAACTAACACATAGTGGCAAGTGTGAATTCTTAGATAGAATCATACAGTGCATGCATACGGCATACTCAAATTTCGTCCAGTAGTTTCATTCACCTTTGGAAAAGACACTTCATCCTCTTAAGTAAGAACTTTTCCGATCTAGGACACAATTATAATAAAGTATACATAACATGTCACAAATGCTTGTATGTTCCATGTGTACTGATAATGAAAGTCGGTTCACTCCCCATGGCCACTCTTGAAAGTTCTTTCACATGGACAAGAGCAAGAAGGAGAAAATGCATCCCAACTTATCTAACAATATGCACTTAAATGGTAGAAAACCAGACTTACTTGATCACACGGGAACATAAAAAAATTGCACGTTGTTTAATACACTAAACTTGTAGAGTTTATAGAATCACCATATTCGTAGAGTTTACGGTCCTGTGATATTCCATCTTGCAGCACTGTGCACCACCTTAGTGCTTTCTAGGGGAACTTATTTATCTAAAAAAAGAATCTACCAGTGTGACATGTTGACCTGCTCCGAATCACTCCTTAACACAGGATTTAGGATCCCAAAACAAAAGGATTCATCCCCAATGCTTTAAGTCATCACTGCCACTGATCTAAGAATTACGATCCCCCCTTGACCTCAGTCATAGAAGCTCGGAAAATTTTCGTCCAAAACCACCAACTACAAGATCAGGCCCCTTCGTGCTTCTACCGAACACCGATCCTCCATACCTTCTCCTTTATATTGCCATATTTTCAAGCAAACGCGACAGATCATAACAATGTGAAACCATTGAGACACTTCTATCGATTCACCTGATGCCCAAATGTCCAAACAGGAACTCGTGAAACGCTTTGCGTCCAACCAAAGGAATATGAATAAACAAAACCTAATCTACACGGATACTGAGAGAAATGGAGAAACGAAAAGACAGCAATAAGATAAAGGATGAGAGAGAGAGAGAGAGAAACGCACCGTCCTTATAGAAAACTCCCCATGCCTTGCCATGCCTACCATCCTACAGACGCAGAGGTCAAATAAGAGATATAGCCAGCCTTTCGGAAAATGCCAAACTAGGCAGAACCATAACACAAACAAATCGAAAGATAAAGGAACCAGAAGCTCTAGATTGGAGAAAGGACAGGGAAGAAACCTTGTAGAGATTGATTTTGGTGATCTCGTAGTAGCCACCCTCCCAGTGGCTCTTGGCAAGGTGATACCCCAATCCCCAGTTGGGCAGAAACTGGGCTACCTCGAACAGATTCTTCTTCTTCTTCCGATTCCTCTTTTTCGTTGCCTGCTGCGATGCCGCTGCGGCCGACAGAGAAGCCTCGGCGCTGTAGCTTCTGACGAGATTGGCGACGGAGAATCGAACGTTTCCGCCGATCCCGGCGATCGCTCGGACTAAGAACGACGTCGCGCCCTGCATCGCCCTAGCATAAGGAAATGAAAAACGTTGGTCGGGAAAGAGCGTCGCCGCAAATGAAGAGGGAAAACGGGCCTGCCCTAGCAAATTCGAAGAGTGGTAAGGCTTGTGACTAGTGAATGCACGTGAAGGTCACTGCTTTCATCTTCGTAGAGATGTCAATATGGGCCAGGTCGGGCCAAGGGTCTGTCTTTGCTTTGGCCTCTCATCGTAAAAACAAAAAAAGATCGAGTTCTTGAGAACCCTTTCATTTTTCTATTTTTAGGTATTATGGGGAAGACGAAGCCCAGATGCACATGGTCGAACTTGTGAGTCGACCACCTAGCCAAGCGAGTTGTAGGTCATTGTGCAGAACTTTATTTTTTTCACCCCGAAAAGCAAGTGGGGTTCTTTTTGGACACTAAGTACTTGTGGGTTTTCATGATCTAACCCTCAAAGCAAACCAATTTAATCCGTTCTAAATTTTGGAAACCGAACCAATTGATTGCAAGTCATAAAACTGAACCAAATCATAACGTTGGTTCCACACTGGCTCGGTTCAATCCATGGTTCACTACATTTTAACATTATAGCTACATGTTATAGTATAAAATATATATTCAATCACATGAGAAATAAATTTAGTAGACTGTAGAATAAGTTCTTTACATTTATTTTTTCTCTTTTAGTTAGTGGCATGAACTAAATTTCTCAAGCCAAGAGATTAATTTGAAGAATTCTATAAGTGATGATTAATGTGACATTCAACATTCTTGAATCCTGAATTGCCTGGTGCTTCCAAGCGTCCGACCCATTACTAGTTGTATGCAGAAACAAGTATATAGTAAACAAAGAGGAAAAGAACGGATCATGTCCACCATTGAGAGTGTTTACTCATATCGGACAATTACATCTCGGTAGCATAAGTGTAATTTCAAAGGTTGTAAGGGTATTCAAAAGTTAATGAATGACAATTTTAATATACTTATTTCGTCAAAAAGCAACGGTCATGAATGAATGAGTCGATCACATATTACCAATGACAATCTTCGTAAGACACTCATACTGGCTGGTTTTAAGAGCAAGTTTCTACATTCATCACATGATTCACATAGCGTGGTCCTTGAGCCTCAATCTCATAAAGACCTGATCTCTATACCCCATGTACCTGGTGCGCCTTGCAGAACGAGCAATAGCTGAGTCGATTTACAAGTTGAAGGTCATGAGCTGACACCTCGGGGTTGCTTCTTCCTTCGGCCTCTTATGTGCCAAAAGGAAAGAAAATTTTGAATAGATCTCGCATCTCTCTCTCTCATGGACGAATTGGATGGTAGTCATTTTATATGCGGATCCAGTATAAGCCATTGAGCATTAACCAAATACAATATTAATTTAATTCAAACTCAATAAAATAAATATTCATATCAAAGTTCTCAACATTATGCCCAAAATGGTGTGGGACTCACCTGACAATAACCCCGAATAGCAAGACTTTTAAATCGTTCAATACTTATCATACAATTTAAAATAAAAAAAGGTAACTCTATCCAACTCCTACTATGCTTCATGTGCCTTGAAAGTGCTAGCTTTAGGATGAACTGTAAAACAATGGATGAGCTCCTATAAGGAAGTTAAACATCTTTAAATAGAAATCATATTAAAAGCATGCATAATTTTATAATCATTTTATAACAAAGCGCAGTTTCATATTTAAATCATGATCTCAAATTTATACGCACACATTCACACACACATATACACACATCATTAGTTACGATAATTACAACCCATACTGTGTCTATCCCAAAAGCTACGAGAGTCGTTGAGACCCCCAAACGTAACCTCAATAACCCCCTCCATGATGATAACCATGCCAACTCTCACGACAGAGTGTCTGAGAACATACCATGTATTCGCCCCAAGCCGGATCGCTCGAGTGACCTGCAAGTCTCTAGAGACCCCACACAACTCACATAAGTATAGCCATATATTCACACATCATTACATTTCAAAAACTAAGTATAATTCATCACATTTACCATTATATCCAAATCCATGAATATGTAATATCAAATTTATATTCATAAAATATTTAAATACCATGTTCATACAACACATGCAAATCAAAACATGTTTTTATCAATCAATGTCATAAACACGTTCTATTTCAAAAGCATATCAAATAACCCATAATTGCGAACATTATTTCATAAACATCAATAAAACATTTATCAATTATATACATTTAAATCTATCTAAAATAAGAAAATCACTTCTACCATGGTTTTGTAAAAGAATGCAAAACCCCCTACTTAAATGAGCGCTAAGATCCAATCACCAAACTGTTGTACCACTCTTAATACCTCTAAATCCTCCAATTTTAATCTCTAAATAATTACAAATAATTAAAATATTAAAATTTATTTAACTACAAATCTAAAGCAATAAATCATATCCAAATCGGATCTCAAAAGACCTTAAAATCACCCAAAACTTAATCTAGATCCGTTTAAGCTATTTTAGATCTGAATTGATACCTGAATCCATATCTGATCCAAATTGAGTGACACAGTAGGTAGCATGTGTTATTGTGTCGACACATAACCTGCAACTACTAGCACGAGTCATGTTTCAAACCAAAAACCCATTTCAAGATCTGACCAAAATTTAACCCATTTCCGATACAGAACCTATTTTTGACTTGTTTTGACACAAAACTATTTCTCAACATATGACACGAATCTGTATCGGTTCATGGTATTTCAGACACAACACAAAAACAGACACACCCAAAAAGGGCAGTTTTCATAGTTTTTCGGTAATGATGAAGGTTGCCAAAGGTAGCCCACTTTCTGTCTATCTGTCCTCTTTCGCCAAGCGCAAGAACAACCACCGGTGGTGGCGTTTCGCCGGAAAACGAAAATGAAAAGGTAAGTTACACAAAATGGAAAATCCAGCAAATCATAACCGTTTTTCGCCCAAATCGACATCCACAACTTACCCAAATCCACCAAAATCGTTTGTTTTACCTCAATGCTTCGACCCAAGCCCAAAACAATGATTATCAACTAGCTTTCATGAAGAATCGAGAAAAAATGGAAAATCTGAAAAGTGGGCTAGAACTCACCGGATTTCAGTCGATTCTTCGTCAATGCTCGGTGTTCTCGCTGCTTGCCCAGTGCATCTTGACGGTGCCCACCATGGAGGCCCTTTTAAAGGCCGTCCAAATCCGGTAACGATTGTGAGCAAGGTCGTGCACCTTGCCCTTCAAGCGGGTCTAGATCCAATGAAGTCTGGATCCAAATCACCCGACCCATTACAATTGATGTGGACCGGCTTGTTAAAAAATGAATGCCGGAAAAACCACTAATAGATAGTTGTTCCAATACGCCAGGAATCCATGTTCAAAGTGGAAGGTAACCCTCGTGGCTGACGATATCTTGGATTGGCGCAAGCACGACTCTATCAGACTTTATATATACATTTTGTCCGGCATATTTCTCTACTCTAAATAATTAATGCATGCATACTCATCTATTTTCTTCATTTTGGGGGCTTGAATGCTATTTAAGAAGTTTTAAGAATGTTTGAAAAATATAAAGAATAATTTATTATGTTTATTTCTTAAAAAAACAAGTAAAACTGAAATATATGAATATGTACGTGTAAAAGGATTAAGTTAGAATTTATAGAAATTTAAATTAAAAAGTAAATACTTTATACTTTATATTTAATGCATAATATTAATTTAATGTTTTTAATTTTATCGTTTCAACCGTTCATCTCAAAGAGTATTTGGTGTTCCAAATATAAGTAGTTAGGTCTGACACATACTTGATACTTGATGCATTTTAAACTAAACCGAGTTCCAAATATAGGTAGTTAGATGTAATATCATGACGATGTAAGTGGTCGTAGGTGAATAGCTTATCAGTGGCGCCTGTTTTCATAAACTCTCTTTCATCATGCGCCGGTTCATCTTAATTTATGTAAGTGGTTGCGTCCGTAGATGAGGGCAAAAAGAAGGGACCGCCTCCTTTAAAAGCTTTGGTAGTTTAGGCCACAAAAGGAACAAAAGCTACTCCGTGCCCTGTCACATACACCCAAGCAGATGTGGACGACTCTTCGGCTGGGGAAAAAAGCTTCTCTGTTGTTCATTGACGTAGGTTTGGAGGTTAGATGATTAGTCCAAACGTACATATATACTTTTTTTTTTAAATGTACTTTTAAAAAATGATAAGTATATTATCTGTCTTTTCAATTCAAATATTAATAATCCATGTTTCAAGACAGAGAGCCCAATATATATGGTAGTAACTATTATTATATTCAAACAAATTTCAATGGTTACATTTGAAAGATGAATAGTTAAAGTTTGTCTTTGAAAAAGAAAAAGTTACTTTTTAATAAAATATTTTTTAAATTGTAAATATATTATTTACTTTCCAATTTATATCATTAATAATCTATCTTTCAAATTGAACGATTGAAATATGTTAGCATGTAATGTTCTTGCTACCTCTTGCATAAGATGAAGTAGAGTGGTTAAACTCGGCTCACAATGAACAAGATTGTATTTCTCTGTATCAAGGTGATTTATCTCATTGACAGGAACGTAAAGGAATCCCAACATGTCAAACACAACGGGACTCTTAAGAGTGGCAAGGAGAAAGTATCAAGAATGATCAGGATAAATATCTTAATGCATGTAATACGTATTTAAGTGTCTTGGGGAGAATTACTCAACTTGACTCTAACTTGTATGATGTAAATAAGGCTCTATCACATAAAAAACACAACCGATTTGATGTTGAAGTGGTGCAAAATTCAGAAATAATATATATATAGAGAGAGAGAAAGAACATAGTAAATGCACACACAATATTTATGTTTAAATATATTAAAAGATCTAACAATTCAATCAACTAGGTCGGTGGTTGAGATTAAATTTCAAAAGTAAAAGGTACTTTGGTATTTTTTCAATTACAATAAATGCACTTAAATACTTTTTACTTTTTAACTTGAAAATCTCAACTGTTGCCCATCAATAAAATTAAAGGATAAGTATGTGCATGGAGTATGCTCTCTGTTTCTATAGAGAGAGATAAAGAGAGACATTAATATACTATCACATAGATATTAACAAATCCAAACAAATCTAATCCACTCATTTTTTATTATGGTTGATTGAGATTTGAATTTATAAAATAAAAAGTATATGTATACTTTTTGTAGGTACACTTTATTCATATAAGTACGTTTATTTTTTAAATTTAAAACCTCAATCATTTATGATAAAAAAAATAGTTGAGATTTTTTGGATTTACTAACATGTGTCCACACCTTCTACTATGTTTATGCTTTTCGTTAAAAAAAGGTTGAAGCTATGGGCATGCCTTGATATAGAACTAATGACTTTCAACTTATGAGTTGAGCTACCAGTCTACCATTTCACACATTTATGTTTGTCACGAATGGACATTTTAAATTGACATTCATTGACCATTTGGTTGGGAAGAGGCACCATTCAAGAAAGGTCACGAGTTCAATACGTATTGGTGTGCGTTAGGGCCACAAAACATGCCGAATAAAATGAGCTTGGTGCTTTTGTTGCGGTTCCTGAACCCATGGATCTTGCTTGAATGCTATTAAATAACCGGACAAAAACATGTTTCAAGCACACAGACAGGCGTGCGTGCGTACGCCTGCGTATGTGTGTGAGAGATTTGTACAGTGAAGGAGTCTTGGCCGCAAGATATGATTTTTTTAATAAACAGGTTTAACTTGAAAACCCTATAAAAACGAAAAACAGTTTACATTTGAGAACCTCAAAAGGTTGTGTGTTTTCCTCCCTCGAGAGTTGAATGTCAACTTCATTGATTCGATAGCGATTTTTGTTTTTAAACGTTGGCATTTATCTGTGATGTGGATCGGCACTAACCACGCATTTGTTTTTCCACCAGAGGAAATGGAAGTAAAAGGGTACGAGTAACTTTGAAAACTAAAAAGCAGTGTTATTGTATGTTCATCCTTCCTGCATTCTGGATTCCGTGACACTCATTCCTTCATTCGATGCCATGGAATCGGAATGTGTTGTACTCTAACAAGTATAAGAATTCTTCATTCCCTGCCATGGAGTCCCTCGGTTTCACAAACTCACTTCGTGTTCGGGTCACTCACCTTCATGTTCACGTCAAGGACATATGCACTCGAACACGACAACCTTTCGAGTTAACATGAACCCAACTGTTTCTTGGTTGAATGAGTGGCTGAGTGTCTCGACTGAACGCCGGCTGCTCATGTCGTTCGTCCTTGTCATCAGCTCATGTCGTCCCTCGGTTTCGAGTTAACACGAACGTCATCTGCTCCTGCCATTCATCCTTCTTGGCTGCTTTTCTCTGAGCTCTCAAGATTTAAGAACCAAACAAGTGAATGAGAAACCTAGCTTTAATGGTTTCTTATGAAACTTAAAAGCATATACTTGGGTTGTGCTTTGTATGTTCTGAGGGTCCATAAGAAAACCACACAATTCTCCTCCGGTTAGTTATAGTTTGACATGAAACGAGTTACACATAAATTCTTCGGGTCATGTTCGTCAGCTTCTCCGATTGTCTATGAAATTGTCATTCTTGTACTCAGAATGTTAGCTCAACGGCAGAGCGCTCTAGGGCCGTTGCTGCTGCTGCTGAGGAGTTCGACTCTAAAAGGGTGCATGTGCAGGTGTACCTGCTAGGCTTCAGCCTCCTCTTGTTAAAAAAAAAAAGATTGTCACTCCAAAATCTTTGTTTGCGAGTGGGTCTTAGAGCACAAAAGGTCGTGTCCTGACTCGAAAAGAGTATTATAAGTAGAAAAAAAGTTGATATCTTCATTAAGAGGAGCGGCATCTCAAATAATGGAGTCCTTCCCACCAAACAAAGAGAAAAGCATATTGCCTTGGACCAGGATAAACAATGTACTTGCTTCATCAAGTCTATCCGTGTACCCGGAGAAATCATTTCCCACCTGCCCTCAGTTTGTGGGACACTCGGAACTGTTTTTCCCATCTTCAATCAAACACAAACTAACAAGCAGAAAACGCCATAGTGGACGCAAATTATTAACAAGGGTGGCTCGTAGTTAAGACGAGTGAGGTGTCCGCCTTAGGCCCTGAAATTTTTAACTCTTTATAGTATCAATTTTAGGCCCAAAAATTCTAGACTCAGGCCACAAATTTTTTAAGTCGCACATGATATCCAATTTTCACTTTGGACCTGAATTTACGTTGAGCAACTCCTGATTATTCACTACAAAATTTTCGCTACGACACTCTATTTGTCTAATTTGACTAGTGCTTGGTTCATGTTTGGCTCGGGCGAAATGAACAAGCCAAAACATGAATGACATCTTAAGAGTTGGAGAGCAAGCCATGAACATTCTCTACTTGTTTACGAGCCCTAGTCCCAGCTCTGTTTATTCCATTAAAAGAAGCAACAATTTGAAGGTCAATGGTTTAAGAAGAAAAGAGGTAGTAGGTCCTGAGTTCAATACTTCATGCTTGGACATTTATGTTTTTGTGCTTTTCCCAAATCCAGCTTTGAGCTCACCAATTTAAGAATTAAAAAGAAAAAGAAAAACCTCACAAAAATATGCCGAGATTTTAGGGATTTTCAATTTAGTTCTCATGATTCTAAAACTACTTATCAAATTTGGTCCTTGGATAGTAAGACATCACATGTAGATGATGTGGAAGACAGATTTGCGTACAAAAGGGATGTGACAGCTGTTGTATTATTATCAAATTTAAATTTAATTAATATTTAACTAGTAGTATTAAATATTAAATTACAATCTTTAATATACCTTTAATATTGTTACATTTAGCATTTACATTTAATATTAAAATAATGTTTAATGCTAAGGAATAATTAATATTAATAATGTTTTATATTTAAGTATAAGAATCATATAAGTTGACGTGTAACCGATGTTAACGTGGCAAATGACATGGTAGAAAATATTGGCGTGGCTGATGATGTGACTTGGCACTTGACATAGCAATTCATGTACGACATCGAGCGTTATGCATTTCGACTAAAACTGATAAGTACTTTAATCAAATTGAAAAAACGAGAAACTTGAATATACTTTTGTGAAATGATGGAACGGTTGGTAGAATAGAAAAACTATTTAGAGTAAAAAGTGTCATTTGAAGAAATATTTGGAGTTTTGTGAAATTACACCAAGAAAACAACAAAGAGCGAGGAAAGTGGGGAGAAAGCACAAGTAGGGAAAAGCGCCGTTCCAGGCTTGCAGAGGGCACCGGTCACCAAAAGGCGTTGTTTTCCGTGTTCAATTACGCAAAAGCAATCCCCCACACACTCTCTCTCTCACATTCTCTTTACTGTTCACTTCCCTCACCCCAAAAGATCCTCAGAAAACCCTAACGCCTCTAACCCTAGAAACCAGAAAGGTGACCTCCCACATTCCCCTCTTTCCTTATTCTTTCACCTTGAGGTACAACAATGGCTGCTTTCTCTCTATTCTTCTTCTTCATCCTGCGCTATCTCTTCTCCATTGCCTCTGCAATCCCCTATCTGGACCCTAGTTTCTCCTACCGACCTTCTTTCTCTTTCCCTAGATTCGAAGAGTCAGTGCGCGACTTGGGTCTCACTCTTTTCGGCGACGCGTCCTTGAACGGTTCCGCCGTTAGAATCACCAATGGTTCGGCGTGGAGCTCGGGCAGCGTTATCTACAGAAACCCCATTCCAATGTTTAGAGGAAGAGCGAGGAAACCCATTTCGTTCTTTTCTTGCTTCTCTTTCTCTCTTTCCCCCGGCGATGGCGGACGCATCATATTCGCTTTCACGCCCAAAGATTTGTTCTCTAATGACGATAAGGGATTAGGCGGAAATTCCAGTGCTTTCTTGGTAAAGTTTGATGCTTCGACTGGTCTTATTTCGATCATGGTGAGGGATGCTCGCAGAGTCGGCATAGTGGTGAATGGTGGGGAACAATTGAATTGCTGCATTGAGTACGACTCGAACTCGAGGGTGGTGGATGTTAGATTCGGGAACTCAAGCGATTTCCGGAGATTCGTGCCGGTGATTTCATATTCAGCTGATCTTTCGAAGGTTTGGCACAAGGAAATGTTTGTCGGAATCGGTGGTTCGAGTGAGAACTCGTCGCAGATCGCTACTTTATACTCGTGGAGTTTCAGCAAGCGCTACTCGGCCTTTACGTTGCATTCTGAGCCCTTGGACCCTGGGGATTTTCCGGAACTCAATAAGGATATTGTGAATGAAAAGAAGAAGAGCAATGTGGCCGGAACTCTGGTTTCTCTTATTGTTGGTGTCGCGTTTGGTGTGGTGGTTGCAATTGCATTGCTGTTGATGAAGAGGCGCTACTTCAAGAAGAATCTGATAGCTCCGGAGCTCATCGCCGACCCTATGGATCTCGAGTGCGAGAAGATGAAAACTGTTGGAGATAAAGTCGTGCATGATGCTAAGAAGTAAGGAGTAAAGGATCCGGATAAAAGATTGTTGGGGGTTTATATGATGCAAAGAAGTGAAGGATCATAAGTGATCTTGATCTTCTGTTGTACATTCGTGAATTGTAGTATACTCGCATTTTTTGTGTTGAATCTGCTATTGAACTGTTGGAGTGGTTTCCGGTTTGCCTAATTGTATGTTAAATGTTGTGGAGATAGTAGGAGTTGTGAATTTTGTAACTGCATTTGATACGATGGTTGTTCATGTTGGACACACACACACACACACACATATATATATATATATATATATATATATATATATATGTGTATATATATATATATATATATATATATATAAGTTATCCCTTTCTTTAGTCCCCTCATGTATACATGTGCATCCATACTTGATAACCTTCAGCTTGTTTCGTATATTTCATAACATCTGTTTCCCACTATCGTGATTGCTTTATTGTATCATGGCATATTTTAGGCCTTCAATTTCATGCGTTCTGTTACTTTTCGGTGATATTATGTTAATTCTGGTGCTTTCTTTCATTCTTTGTCTGCCTTCCAGTTAAACTGGTCTCTGAAATTTAACTTTCCCAATCCATGGAACGTTGAGATCACAAAGATTCTGAAATTCGATCATGCTTAAGCTCAAGAGAAGTCCGGAAATGGTGATTTTTCCATTGTTGGAGCCAAAATAGAAATTTTCACTGACTGTCGCTCGCTTACAGTAAAGTAGTACAGACGCTAGTGCTTGCAGGCCTCTCCTGTTGTTCTGCAACTTTGGCTTTTCTGTCATATTTCTTGTTCTACTGGATCACTAGTAGAGTAAATTGATGTTTTGATTAGTTGAAATCATCTACTTCTCAGTGCCAGTCCCATACAAGAATGATATTGAATGATAGTTTTTTCTTACTGAAGGATCCAATAGGTTGTAGTTTCTATTACTATTATTGTTATTATCGTTGACCGACTGCCAAATGTTTTGGCCGGCGGAGAATCACCCAGGAGGTGATTCCTGTACAAGATAAACAAGCAAACAATGATAGTTGGCGAGGGCTGGCTAGGCTGACCAACGCTCTTACTTGCTTTTGGGACCAAAAGACCAAGACTGACGGCCATGACCAATTTGGTTCCAAAAGCTAAGCGGATGAGAAGGAAAATGTGAAGCGTAGAGATAGTATTAAATGCACATATCTTGGCCACAGCCAACGGTTGCCTCGTATAAGAGAGCTCATATTCAGGTATTTTGTCGAGAGATGCAGGGGGTTAAAATGTTAGGCTCTGTAAGGAAGATGGCTGTGTATCATTGCTTGCCATTCAATGTACATGATATTAAAACTAGACCTGGCGATTTTGGACCTGACCTGACAACCCGACCCTGACCGGATCCGAAAAATTCGGGTCCAGGTCAGTTAACAACACGGCAAAAGTCGTGCCGGGTGAACCTGGAAGAGACCCGAAAGTGAATGTGTGTATGCGTTTCTGTAGTGTTACATATTGTAGGTAGTATAGTGCCTATGACATTTCATATATATGTATATATATAAGTATTTTTATTCACGTTTGGGTCCACTCGAAGTTGACACGAACACGACCCTTGTTGGTCCGAGTTCAAAGAATGTGATACAAATTAAAATCGGGACGGATCCGGGTCTGCCCACTTTTGCCCTCAACCCAAAGAGACCCAAACTGATGACCTGATTTTCCAGGTCTAGTTAGCACGAGATAGAATCATGGAAGCTAACCTGGCTAAGGGACTCAACCCGCAAGTCGCAGGTCATGAGCGCAATACCCAGCATACCGGGCTTTTGGTCTCCCAATTATAACTATGAAAAGAACAAAAGAGAGAGAGAGAGAGAGAGAGAGAGAGGAGAACAAAGATTTCTCAGAGAGAGAGAGGAGAACAAAGATTTCTCAGAGAGAGATTGGGGAACAAAGTATTTCTACATTTCATGTGCATGACACAATTTAATGCGCCTTGCAGAGTACGTAAAATACGTCAAACATTGTGGGGTCGGGATTTGGAATCGTAGTAATTGCCGGGAAACAGCTTTTTCGTTTTTCAAGCGCAAATTGATGTCTGTCATTGATTCAGAAACAGAAATCTAAACGGGAATGGGCAGTGGAGAGTAACTGCTTCACCTGCAAGTTTGCATGAGGCTACATGTGTGTGCGCGCGCGCATGTATGTGAATGTCAGTGTTCGTGCACTCCAATACCTTATGTGCCTGCATTAATATCAAATACCTTTATTTAACATTTGGATTCTATTACAGTTCAAAAGAAAGAAAGCCAAAGAATTCATCAATGCATGGTTAAACTTTAATACTTTCTGGTAAAGAACTGCCAGATCCCTGATATGTTCCATCATAACTTCTGCTTGAAAGAACAATAAAGGGGCTTCTATAAAGACTTCAAATGATCCTCAAGTTGAGGCTCCGAGTTCCTTACCTGGTTTGCCAATCCAAAACAAAAGGCTAAACTAATTACTTCATCTTCATGCATCCTCAAAACGTGCGAAAACCTACAAGTCTTATCCTAAAACACAAAGCTTTAGTCGTTTTAACAAGCAAAGGCTTATTTACACTTGGCCGCTTGAATTCCACTTTTCTAGCTCTTCTTTCGTATAACGAGTTAATCTCACTTTTCTTTCTTAAGCAGACGAAAATTTAGGTAAGAATACATGGATTAACACTTAAGTTCAAGTCGGTGTGATTCAACAGTTCAAAATCTCATCCATGTTTGATTCGTCCAGGGTCTGGCTCGGTTAGGTTCAGTTTGAACTGCAAGAAAGATAGGTGAACTGCAAGAAAGATAGGTGAGATATCCCACTTGGCTGCTTGAATTCCACTTTTATAGTCTCCTTTCGTATAACGAGTTAATCTCACACTTTTCTTTCTTAAGCAGACGAAAATTTAGGTGAGAATACATGGATTAACACTTAAGTTCAAGTCGGTGTGATTCAACAGTTCAAAATCTCATCCATGTTTGTTTCCTCCACGGGGTCTGGCTCGATTAGGTTCAGTTTGAACTGCAAGAAAGATCGGTATACCACTTGGCTGCTTGAATTCCACTTTTATAGGTCTCCTTTCGTATAACGAGTTAATCTCACACTTTTCTTTCTTAAGCTGACGAAAACTTGGGTGAGAATACATGGATTACTTAAGTTCAAGTCGGTGTGTTTCAACAGTTCAAAATCTCATCCATGTTTGATTCGTCCAGGGTTCAAAATCTCATCCATGTTTGATTCGTCCAGGGGGTCTGGCTCGGTTAGGTTCAGTTTGAACTGCAAGAAAGAACGGTTAGGTTCAGTTTGAACTGCAAGCTAAAAGACTGTGGATTCGTCCGGCTCTTGCAAGAAAGAACGGCTCTTTTGAAGGCTCTCTTACGCCCACTTTCATGTGAGAACACAGTGTAAAGATTATGGATAATAATATCTCGCCTTCAAAAGATCGGTGAGACATTAATGTCTCACTAATTTTGTTTCTAACTCGCTAAAAGACCTTCACTGTGGATTCGTCCAGGGGGTCTGGCTCGGTTAGGTTCAGTTTGAACTGCAAGAAAGAACGGCTCTTTTGAAGGCTCTCTTACGCCCACTTTCATGTGAGAACACAGTGTAAAGATTATGGATATTAATATCTCGCCTTCAAATGATCGGTGAGACATTAATGTCTATCACTAATTTTGTTCTTTACTCGCTAAAAGACCTTCACTTTGCACAAACAAGTGCATCTTGATACTGCTGGTACTCAGAAACCAAGTCATTCATATTGCTCTCAGCCTCGGTGAACTCCATCTCATCCATACCCTCCCCTGTGTACCAGTGGAGGAAAGCCTTCCTCCGGAACATAGCAGTGAATTGCTCACTTACCCTTCGGAACATTTCCTGAATAGATGTAGAGTTACCAATGAAGGTCGATGCCATCTTCAGACCAGTTGGTGGGATGTCACATACTGTTGACTTCACATTGTTGGGAATCCATTCCACAAAATAAGAAGAGTTCTTGTTCTGAACATTGATCATTTGCTCATCAACTTCCTTGGTGCTCATCTTGCCGCGGAACATTGCAGAGGCAGTTAGGTACCGGCCGTGTCGTGGGTCTGCCGCACACATCATGTTCTTTGCATCCCACATCTGTTGGGTCAGTTCCGGAACAGTGAGTGCCCGGTATTGCTGGGAGCCCTGGGATGTAAGAGGAGCAAACCCCACCATGAAGAAGAGGCTTCATTGTCAAGTACCATGCATTCATCTGCATTTTCAACAAGCTGGTGAACAGATAGAGTAGCATTGTACGGTTCCACCACAGTGTCAGAAACCTTAGGAGAAGAAAAACCGAGAAAGTAAGCATCATTAATATTTATCACGGAAATGCAGATTTGAATTTATACCTTGCAAGCAGTCACAGTTCTCGGCTTCCTTCCTCACGACATCAAGAACAGAGTCGATAAGCTCTGCTCCTTCAGTATAGTGCCCCTTTGCCCAGTTGTTCCCGGCACCAGACTGCCCAAAAACAAAGTTATCAGGCCGGAAAATCTGGCCGAAAGGTCCAGACCGTAAACTGTCCATCGTGCCGGGTTCGAGATCCATGAGCACAGCCCGAGGAACAAAGCGGCCGCAGCTGGCTTCATTGTAGTAAACATTGACTCTCTCAAGTTGCAGGTCGGAATCACCACGGTACCTTCCGGTGGCATCGATTCCGTGCTCAGCGCACACAACCTCCCAGAACTTGGCACCGATCTGGTTGCCACACTGCCCTCCTTGAATATGCAATATCTCACGCATTTTGCTATGCTCAAAGCGAGAGAGAGAGAGAGAGAGAGAGAGAGAGAGAGAGAGAGAGAGAGAAGAAGAAACGGATAAAAAGCTGTAGAGAAGGTTGGGTTTTGTAGTGGCACAAGGGTCCGTAACGGCTCTATGTTCAGCATCTATCTCGAGGAGTGTGTGGTGGGTTTGAAATGGGCTGCTCCTGGCCGTTGCAAGGTTGCCAACGGACACGGATCCAGCGGTCAGGATTTGAATTTCAAATATCGTTGGTAGCCAGCCAGCACTCTTCTGGCTAACGTTACTCATGTACATTGACTGCATTGTCCTTGGGAATTAGGTAAGGCAATGGGGGACGGATATATACCTATACCCTGCCCGAACCTCAACGGGACCGATACGGGTTCCGATTTTCTTTCTTGCCCCATCTATGTCGGGTCGGATCAAAGTTACACGGGTTGCATCTATATCACATCCCTATTCGGAATATGGCTTCCTTTATTCATTCTATATCACTATTTATCCTGTCATTACAAAATGGACTGTTCTTTCCATTTGTATGCAAGTGAGAACCAATTCAATCGGGCCAATAGTCCACCAATCCATAGAAATAACACCACATGAATCTCTTAGGTAGTGATCTCCACAATCTTACAATGTAGCTTGTACTAAAACTGTGACCCGGCAAGAAACTATAGGAATTTTGCAGTGTAAGGGTCCGAATGCGACAAGCGAGGTTCGATTGCCGAAAGTTTCCATGTAGGTTAAAGATATTATGCAACAGGTCCATACCTCATAAACCCTGTCCGACAAGAAGTTGAGTTGGCCGTATGAAATCTTAGTCTCCAAGATGCTCTATCATGTCTCATGTTCGCATTCAACTACAAGAATCTGAGTGTCTTTTGAAGTGTTCACTACCTACAAAAACCTGGAGCGTGGGGAGCGCTGCATTGAAGATGGTATTCTTTATTCTGATTATGGACTGAAATCCTGCACTTGAGTCTCTAACATCCAAGAAATATGTGTTTGGTGTACTTGATACTTCGGATGTAATGTTGATCAATTATAAATAGTGGCTATGATATAAATTAATACATCTTGACCTACGGAGTTAAGACACTCATTTCACATACAAATAATTTTGTTTAATTTATATATGCCAACGAATGACGTACTTCTATTGTACATTTTTTTTTTTTTAAAGTGGCACCTTCGACACATACTCAAGGCTGTGCTCACATCAATACCCAGACACGGATAATAACCTTTGCATCAATTTAATAAATAAAGTCATTCTGTACGCACTATGAACAATTTATTTGGGCAATTTCTATAAAACATATAAAATATATAATGTGTTACTCTTCCAAATGGATAAGTTCAAATTTCATAAGAACAAAGAACACAATATCTTCTCTACCGTTAGACCTGTATCACTGATTGAGGGCCTACGATGAACAATATATGATACTTGAACGACGGACAATTCTGGCGATGTGGTATCTTATGTCATAATGTGATATCTTAAACCTAGATTCACGTCAAATGAATTTCAAAATGAAGAGGCCAACCACTAGATAGTATTTGGACATCAACTATTTGTTACATATACCATACAAATGATGTAGCCAATAATTAAATTATAAAGAATTACGCCCAAAAATTGTCCCATATGCAGATCACATTTGTTTCCAAAAGGTTTAGTAGCAATTGCATCCTCGCCAATATTTTGTGTAGAATTCCCCTTAACAGTTGGTGACCTCCCACCGCTTGGCTGGCTCAGAGTGAAAGCAATTCTGTCATCACAACCGAAACACGAGATTTGCTGTCCACGACCAGATGGGGACAATTCTTAAACAAATTTAACAACTTCAAACTTCACAGAATCCTAAGAAACTAAGTAGAATATTTATCAGCGCTAGCTTTTGATTCATATTTGAAGGACGCAACCACTTGGGAGATGAATGAGCAATTTCTTCACGTCACATTTAGATGTCTTTTTTTACTTTACTTGCACAGTATACCCCCTAAAAACATATCACTGGTTCAGCCATCTTGTAGCTCGCAAATACACAAGGGAATTCGTGTTGCTTGGCCGGTTACCTAGCCAAGCTCGATCGGTTGGAGATGGAGAAACTAACTCGACGTTCATCAACGTAAAGTGAGTGGTCTCCACCCCCCAAAATTGGGATGGCTAAAAAGAGGTATATCCTATTGCCGAACTTCTCAGTTATGCTGCAGAGATCATCGTATAATCTTGTCCCATCCTAAGGAAAACCAGCCACCATTAAGAAAAAAAAATGTCCTATTTAACCAACCTAAAAGAAATCTAGGTGACAGTTGCGCTAGTTGATACCATACGGTTGAGATCCTTCAACTTAACCTAGCCGCGGCTTCCTTTGCAATAAAGGATTCCTCAATGCAAGGCCCGTGGCTTCATGCAGTATTCACGTTTTGGCAGTAGATTTGGGCACAGGTTCTTATGGAGCTGCTTTATTTTATTTGATCATCCATGCTTATTCAAAAGGGCTCTTGTTTTTAGGGGCTGGATCATTCATTCCGTAGAACCCATTGCTGGTATTCTCGCAAAGAGCCAGTACGAGCCAAACACAAAACAACGCTTTCTTTCAGGTACACTTTCTCTCTGGTATTCCACCCGCCGCTTGGCTTTCCAAAGATGAGATACGTAGTGATGGTTGTATTCACTGTTTTTTGCAACTTGCTGGAAAGTCTAAACTAAAGAGCGTGGCATTGCTCGTTAGAAAACACCAGAGCTACACGAGCGACGCACCTACCCCCTTTCCGTGGTGATTTCAGGTGCGGCATAATACTTACACCTGAGGTGGGCATCCGACTCTTGACACGACAAGCATACCATGCGTGCTCAAGGACATTAAGTAAGGATTGTCCCTAATTCATTTTCTTTCAAATGCCCTTTAAATTAAGAAGTCCTGGAACTCTAAATGAGTTGCAGAGTTTGGCGACCCGAAATTAGTTTCGGCTAGCTGCACGGACAGGCTTCATCTCTATAAGCCCTTTGTCCCCGTGCATTTTCAATATGCAGAGGATTAATGACGGATCAACACTTGAACAAACAGCCATTCAAATTATAGGTACCATCTTTCAAGGTTAAACAAACAACCATTCCACCTGATACAACATGCCTGCTCACAAAGTCAAACTCTTTGTTCACCAACACACTGAGAATACAATATCCATTCCCATAGATTACAGAAAATAAGGATGCAGATCAAAAACATTTCTGCATATAATAGATGGTGAAATACTTGGGACGTAGCAGTAGCCCCTCTAACAAAGAGAAGCCAGGAGTGAACCTTGCAAAATATCACAAAATACACACCTTAAAGAGAGAATTAGAGATTAGAAAACAAAAGTGATTGTTCTGACGACAGTGAGCATGAGAAGATATTATTCCACTCTTATGCCAAGGAAGCTTCGGAAAGTACATTATTAAGTTCTCAAGTTTGGGTGTAGAATTACTAGGTTATCAAGTTCGAATGAGAACCCAGGCAGACTAATCACTGGCCACAGGAATCGTTGAGAATGATAACCTACAGCTGTCCAAAATCAATTTAGTGTATGGGGCCTTCAAGCGTACCATATTCCTGAAAGAGGGTTGACTCAAATCTACAGCACCAGATTAACATGCATTAGCTAATCAAGCGCTACAAGCTCCCCATTATCATACAAAGCACCGGTTGAATCTCCTTTTCCATGGCCAAACTAGTTACGAATCTCTAGGAAGAAGCTAAACTTACCCCCACAAGTTTGCAAATTTACCACACAATCAACTTCAGATGTCGATGCAGTTTATATACCATGGAAGTTGAGATGCATAGAATTTACTTTTACTACCGAATTGAAATTGCATCCGATCATACAAAAAAAATTAAATTACTACAATTTGTTGTATTCATGATGAAGGTGAAAACACTAAATAAAAGAAACATGGAAAAGTTACCACCCATCGTTTCCTTCTTAGAACATAAAGCATCAACCGCAATTAATTGAAACACTAAAACACCACTGCTGAAACGATACCAATATATTCAGCAAATAAATTTAACCAACTTTCTGGACAACATTTACGATCTTCACGTTTGAGGATTTAAAAGATGCCTTAGGCCCTTATGGCATTTCCACACTACATGAGGAGTGCGGACACTGACTTTAAGAGCATTTGCCAAGGACTTCTGACAATTTCCAGTAACGAAAGGCCCTACACTCCAACTTGACCTTCATGGAGGAAATGCTTAATTACGTATTGTAAAGTTTGCATATCTTCATTATACAACTCAAAGAGACTAGTTTTTAATCACTTTATGAGAAGCAATCTTCCATTTCAAATGAAATTTATCAGGAAAGTATAAAAATACATAAAAACAAATGTAGTTTGTTGGACATACCCGTGCCAGTACTGAGCCTTGTCTTCTAAAACTGGTGTTGTAAAAAATGACACACCCAGAAGTTCTTGTGTACACGCTACCAGAAACAGAAGTTGCTCCAAATAGAAGTTTGGAGATAGTCCTAGATACTAAAACATGGTTTTCATCATTAGCATGAAATTTCCATGAAATTGTGTTTTTATGTTGAAGATTCATCTTCCAACAACAACCAAGCCGTTTCCCAAGGTAAGTGTGGTCATACGCTATTCTTCCACAATATAAAGTTCAATTTGATTGGTTTCTGTTTATAACTTGGGTTCTTTTTGTCCTTGGGAGTTAAGCTTCTTTATATTCAGAAACTTAGTTAATAATGAAAGCAATTAGGTTTCACTATCTTGTTTTGTACTTTGTCTTGTAATTGTCTTAAAAATGTGCAAAATAATAAGCTAAAGTCTCAAACTTTTGATCATAAATTAGTCTTTTAATTAGTCACACGCCTTGCAAATGTTGCATATCTAACCTGACTTCTTTGTGGTTAGTAACAGTATCTTGATGACCGAAGCTTTTAAGAAAGAAAAGTACGAATTTCAAAACATGATACATATCTGACTATTCACCTCTATGGAGAACAATGATGTATGTACTTGCAACCTTGAATACAAAAGCACAAAGGATAGCTCAATCATCCAAAGAGGATATAACTTGCTACAAAATAACAACTCCCAAAGGCAAGATTACAAGAGCCTAGAAGATAATACATGAATAAGTCAGTTGTTCTTAAATTTTGGGATACAAAATGAATGTGAATATGCAAAGGCCCTATCAGGACATACCATGTAATATAAAGGCAAAGAGTCTAGGTTACATGTACTAATTCAATATATAGAGGAGTACACAAGGCAGCAGTACGCCAATCATATGATAAATGACAAGCAATAGAGAAGAGCTTGCCATCGAGAATAGATCGTATTATATAAGTGTTTTTTCTTGTCCAATAGTCTCCATCTAAATCATCAACCAAAACAAATATACATTTACATGCTTTAAATAAGGAATCATCATTACATTTTGGAAAAACTTCTCCCTTCGCATTCGGCTTTCACCCAGGTTCCTCCATGTCCTACGACCTTCTATGTTACCAAGCTAGTAATCCCACAAATAATCAGTTTAGTTTGATTGTTTTTTCTTGAAGGAATCCACAAGATAAGTTAGCCGCCTAACCAACTGAAATTCATAGACCCAACACCAACAGCTTTGAGACATAAACAGACTTGTATCTTCAAGTCTAAACAACATTTGCGGGTGAGTACCTCCCATTCCTAGTTGGACTCTAGCAACCATCCAAACCCCCTGCCCATCTTTCCCGATATGATAGTTTCTTCCTCCCCCACTGTTACTCCATCTATCAACTTCTCTTAACCACATCACAGTATTGTGATACACGGAATGCAACAACTAACTTGGTAGGCACCAGCCAATGAGAAGGAAAACATTCTAGAGTCTGCTTTGCTGGCAAACTATGTTGCACAGGACCAAAAATGGGACACATGGAACGGCAAATCTTCAAAATTATGATATTAGGTCGTGATGTGTAGATCACTACTATCTTCATAAATTATGAAGCTTGACAATATATATATCACAATAGTCTACAACACAACCTAAACTGACCCTGGTATTATGGTATTAGGTCATGATGTGTAGATCATTATTATCTTCATAAATTATGAAGCTTGATACTATAGATAATCTAGTAATTGAATGTGCATCATTTCTTGAAACAGGTTATACTAAAAATCAATCAGTTTACAAAGTACCTTTGAGCAGCACTAAAACATGTAGCAACAGACTTAACCCCTTGAAATAAGGACAAGGATTTCAAGCTGTGGAGTGGAAAACAACAAAACAGGAAAGAGAAAAGGAAAAGCGATAGAAAGGATGAAATATACCTTCTAACTCGATCAAAAGCAAGCATAAACCCAACATCACAATGTCCCCTTCAACTAAATTAGTTGAACCGATCCTTATGACATCTAAACAACAAATACATAGAAGAAAGGAATTATCACCTGAAATAATGACATTGGAACCCGACCTTGTTATGACATACAACAATGATATATTACTTCCAATTACCACACGAAGACATAAGGCCTCACACGGTATTCAACCAGAAATAGGCGTAAGAAAAATTCAGTACTACTCAAACCTCAACTCTGAGGAAAAAAACGATGATCACAGAATGTCTTAAAAGATGTCAAAAATAATTTGAGCAGTCCTAAAGCAAGAAGATCAAAGTTTGTGAATCTCGTGGCTTTGCCATTAGGAACAGGACCCAATGCTGCAGGGCCTCTCCACTCTTGACCGTAAAGTCCAGTGAGCTGGACATCTCCCCCCCAAGTCAGAGTCAACAACAAAGCTCCTAGCATAATGTCCAAATATGATAAGACACAACACACAGAAGAGCCATCTCCGCATTCAGATTAGCCTCCAGATTTATCACACTTTTGGTGTTGGAAAACTGTATTTTGAATCAAGTTTCCCACAATGAAGCATCCTCATCAAGTCTTAGCATCCTGCTTATTCATATTATTCCATGTTAAAATGCTTTGACGCTCACTTGCTGGCAAAAATACTCATTCAACAAGGACGTGCATTCACTCCAAAAATTTGAATACGGTCAAATTTTTGCTAAAGATAATCCAGCTAAACTCCGCCCATGTAAGGGATCACCCTTGCATTGCCGGTCCCAAGCCCGGATAAAGGAGGAGGGTTGTGTTAAGCTTCCGACAGCCAGCGTAAAACTTCGTCGGATTTCTACAACATGGATTACAAAAATTATGAGCATTGCTTTGGGGCGTCCCCGCCTAGCGACGTGCTGCAGAGCCCGAATGCAGTAAGAAGTAAGCAAGGGCCACTACATTTTCGCCCGAATGTAGTGAATCAATTGCAGAGAGGGTTCTCACGTCATGGACGGGTGTGGGTAAAGAAGTTAGTCCCGCTACATTGCCGCCCGAATGTAGTGAAAAATTTTCAGAGAGGGACTCCGCATTTTGATTATGGACGGATGCAGGGGGTAAGGAAGCTAGTGCTAGATAATAAGATTCGTATTGGTTCTTGGAATATCGGAACATTATCGGGTAAGCTAATGGAGGTGGTAGATACTATGATTCGGAGAAAGATTCATATTCTATGTTTACAAGAGACAAAATGGGTTGGAGAAAAAGCAAAGGAGATAGAGGATACATATTTTAAATTATGGTACTCAGGTAAAGAAAAGGCCCGAAACGGAGTTGGTATTATCATAAATAAAGATTTAAAGGAGAGTGTAGTAGACATACAACGATATGGTGACCGCATCATGACATTGAAATTAGTGTTAGGAGTAGAGGTTTTGAATATAGTTTGTGCTTACGCACCCCAAGTAGGACTAGAAGATAGTATAAAGACAGTTTTTTGGGAAGAGTTAGATAAGGTGTTTCAAAAGATTCCACAAAGGGAGATGATTTGTTTAGGAGGAGATTTAAATGGACATGTCGGTAAAGAGGCATTAGGATATCAAGGGATTCATGGAAACTTTGGTTATGGGGATATAAACGAGGAAGGTAGGGAGATTTTAAATTTTGCTATGTCATTTGATCTCTTTATAGTCAATACAATCTTCAAAAAACGAGATAAACATTTAATTACTTATAAGAGTGGCTTATCACAAACACAAATTGATTACTTTATTTGTAGAAAAAAAGATAGAGCGTGTTGTAAAGATTGTAAGGTAATTCCAGGAGAAAGCTTAACCACCCAACATCGACTTTTAGTTATGGATTTACAAATAAAAAAATGGACAAAGAAGAAAAGAGTGCATCGAGCTATTCGGACTAAATGGTGGAACCTCAAAAGCGAGAAAGAAGATATATTTAAACAGAAAGTCCTTCAAGGAGATGTTTGGAATTATATTGGCACACCCTCTGATATGTGGAACAATATGGCTATACATATTAGGAAAGTGGCGAAAGATGTACCAGCACAAAAAGAAGCTTGGTGGTGGAGTGAAAGTACAAAATAAAATCAAGGCAAAGAGGGCATGTTACAAATTACATTATGCTAAGAAAACTAGTGAAACTTTAGAAGCTTATAAGAAAGCAAAGAAGGAAGCAAAAAAGGCCGTTAGTGAAGCAAAAGCTAAGATTTGAGAGGACTTATATAAAAAACTCAACTCAAAAGAGGGTGAAAGAGATATTTTTAGGATAGCTAGGGCTAGAGATAAGAAAACTAAAGATCTTAATTATGTTAGATGCATAAAAGACGAGGATGCAAAAATTCTAGTGGCAAATGATGATATAAGAAATAGATGGAAAAACTATTTTTATAATCTTTTTAATGAAAATAAAGATGTTAGTATTAGTTTAGGAGATTTAGCCAAGTCAGAAAAGTATATAAACCACAATTTCTACCGACGTATTCAAAAGAATGAAGTCAAAGAGGCTCTTAAACATATGAAGAGTGGTAAATCGGTAGGACCAGATAATATTTCTATAGAAGTTTGGAAAATACTAGGAGAAATAGGAATCACTTGGCTCACAAGACTGTTTAATGAAATATGGAAAAACCAAAAGATGCCCGATGAATGGAAAGCAAGTACACTTATACCCGTATATAAGAACAAGGGAGACATTCAAAATTGTGCGAATTATCGAGGTATCAAGTAAATGAGTCATACTATGAAATTATGGGAAAGAATTATCGAACGTAGGTTAAGACAAATATCAAGTACAACAGAGAACCAATTTAGATTTATGCCAGGTAGATCTACTATTGAAGCGATTCACCTTTTGAGACGTCTTATGGAGCATTTTAGAGCAAAAAAGAAAGACCTTCACATGATATTTATTGATCTAGAAAAAGCTTATGATAGGGTACCGAGGGAGGTTCTTTGGAAAAAAGAGGTATCCCATTGACATATATTAACCTTATAAGAGACATGTATGATGGTGCAAAAACATGTGTCAGGACTCATGAAGGAACGACAGACTTCTTTGAAGTTAATATTGGGTTACATCAAGGATCAACTTTAAGTCCATACTTATTTATAATGGTGATGGATGAGTTAACAAAACATATTCAAGATGAAGTACCTTTGTGTATGTTATTTGCAAATGACATTGTATTAGTGGAGGAGTCTAAGCAAAAAGTTAATAGAAAATTGGAACTATGGAGAGAAACATTAGAAAACAAAGGCCTCCGACTTAGTAGAACAAAGACAGAATATATGGAATGTAAGTTTGATCATTTGGCTACTTCAGAGGACATAGAAATTAAAATTGGCACACATTGCATTCCCCAAAAGGAAAGTTTTAAATACCTAGGGTCAATTTTTCAAAGTGATGGAAGAATTGATGGAGATGTTACACATAGAATTAATGCTGGTTGGTTAAAATGGAGAGGAGCATCAGGTATTCTTTGTGATAAGAAGATACCATTAAAATTAAAAGGTAAATATTATAGAGCAGCAATTAGGCCTGCCATGTTTTATGGTTCTGAGTGTTGGGCAGTTAATCATCAACATGCACAAAAGATGTCTGTGACAGAAATGAAGATGTTGAGATGGATGAGTGGTCATAGAAGAAAAGACTGTATACATAATGAGGTTATTAGAAACAAATTAGGAGTGGCACCAATAGAGGATAAAATGAGAGAACATCGTTTAAGATGGTTTGGACATATAGAAAGAAGATCAAAAGAAGAACCTGTAAGAAGGTTAGAAAAACTAAATTTGGAAAGTATTAAAAGAGGTAGAGGACGACCACAAAAGTGTTGGAAAGAAACAATAAAGAATGATCTAGCTTATTGGGAGTTAACTGCTAACATGGCACACGATAGGGATCTGTGGAAACAAAGAATCCATGTAGCCGACCCCGTCTAGTATGGGAAAAGGCTTAGTTGTTGTTGTTGTTGTTTGTATAATCCAGCTACATTGTTTGCAAAGAAGGAAATGCAAAACTAATCATGTTGTTTCTTTAGCTCGTTTTAGGCGACTGATGGTTTGGTAAGTCTGATGAATTTTGAACCGGTCATTCAACAGAGTGTTGCCTTGCTCATAAAAACATCCACAACTCCCTAGCCAACAAAAACATTTCAGCCAAGCCGGTCTTTTAGTAGAAGCATTCATGGTTTCTATCACTGATCTCCATTCTAAGGGATTACAAGTTTATTTGATCTATATGACCACATGCAAGCTCAATCCGCACCAGAAACTTTCACATGCATTCCTAAAATCAGCTCATACCCAACCAGAACCAAAACCAAGCCTTATCCATCCATACTGACCAGTTATTCAACAGATCAACTTCCAAATCTTCAGTCTATGCAATATCTCTCAGCTTACTAAGCTGCTCTTTTAGTAGATAACATTCTGGGTTTCTTGTGGGGATCCAAGGGATTAACTCATGGGTCATTTGATTTATATGACACCTATTGGGAGCTCTATCAGCTGATAGCTAACCAGAATCAAAACCGAGCATTACCATAAACCAGCTAGGATGAACTCATGGACTCTTATATGTCATTCTGATCTATCCAGATCATACACACATTTACATTCTTGGTTTCTTTCCACACCGTACAGGGCATTTTCAGCCTCTTTGCAGTCACATCCACAACTTTTAGGTGAGCTGCTTCTTCAATAGCACTTGTTAATTGTCATGGCCTATACAAGGCTTTTTAACTGGCAGAAAGATTAAACATAACCAACAGAAAGAGCCACACACTCCCGGCTCTGGGCTAAACTCAAAAAGACGTCCAAGTTGAAGGTCATGGATTACATTCACCTGGGTGCGCATACTACCTGAATCCAGATTTTCACCTATACAAGGAGATTAAACATAACCAGTACTCACAACAGAATCAGCATTCCATTCCAACAGTCTACTGAGGTTCAACCTGCAACGTGAATTATACCTGAACTTTTTCCGGAAAAGAGTGCCCAAGAATTTCAAAGTTGATTGATCACATAGATTTAGCACCCTTCTCAAGCAAAAACAATAGTCAAGACAGTAAGAAAAAGTTAGGCCCAATTCCACACGAAAATCACAACCACCACAAGAAATGTAGGTACAAGCATAAGCAGTGGTTTTATCTAAAAATGGATAAACCAACCATCCACATGAAACATGCAAAGGAGCCTGTAGATAGTCGTTCCTATTTCCAAGCTTTATTTGATTAGATCCTTTTGCACTTGCACCATCTTGCTTTTCAAATGAAGCCCTAATTGCCAAGATCTCGTGATCAGATGCCTTCTAAAAACATTTGTCTTCTACTACACCATGTTCACTTCCGTCATTCCTTTTATTCAGCACATAGTCATCCCGACTAGGCTTTAGTGAGCTTTACTTTGCAGTGTCCAGCACCATTTTCCCCATCCGAAAAGTGTATCAGTGAAACCTTATCCAAAGGAAACCTTAACATATTCATTAAAATCAAGGGAGAAATTAGATATGTTACTTCCAGCTCCTTAAAGGAATTGAAGTTTCCCTTCAAGCCTACATGAACCAGGTTTGCTTGTCAAACACAACCTTGTCAACCATTGAACAAAGGGAAAGAAACTCGGATTTTGCAAAACACGGAATCAGGTTGCCTAAAGAGAAGGGGCTGTTGCTAGGAAGGCAAACTATGAGATTAATCCCTTGTAGCAACTTCTTTGATCCATTCCCTCTGTGAAAAGCAGAGTACGCCTTTACAACAGATAGCAAGAAAACTGAAAACTAATCAACTAAATTCCCAAGATAACTAGAATTCATCTGTCACAACTAAAGAAGATGCTGATGAAAGCTTAAAAGTTCATCTCGATTGGGCCTCCTAATATTCCACACTACATGAGGTTGGGTACATTGGTTTATTGTTCATCATTGAATTTTATCTCATGTCATACAGTACACCAATTAACTCCAAAAGAGCAAGATCATGTTTGATTGCTCCCTTTGACATTGTTGAGGCCATCGTTTATCTCTTGTAAAGAGCAAAGCAACTAATTTATCACACCTCACTGGAGCTCTAGTTAGCCACCTCTTCAAACGTACAAACCACCCTAAGTGTCTCCCTCATTCTATCATATTGTGCATCTTTTACTCCATCTTAGTTAGTATATGAATAAGAACACCTACCCCGCGCCTATTGGTTTACAAATGTCTGCTGACATTACCTATAAGGCAGAAGACAATCTTGATACTACACATGTTATACCAAGGCTGAAAGTGGATGATCCTTTGCATGTCTGCTAACAATCTTGATACTACACATGTTCTAGAATAAACACAAGTCTCTAACTAAATGTGTTGACTATCTGCCTAACTAATTGTTGTGTTCTACCAAAATTACTCTGCTATCATGAATTTCAAGCCTACAAACTGGAACTAATATTGTCCGTGATCATATAAGAGGTCCTCCCTAGCAATAGAGTGAAGTTGAATATTAATCAGTTTCAAATATGAAAAGGAAAGTAACAATTCAAGTAACAAGCCCTTATTGCTCGAAATTCAATCTACCTGGTTTCTAAGGTAGCCACTGGCATGAAACTTCATCTACAATCAACCAAGGAGCAAAGGAAGACGCCCACACAATCACCTGCAACTCAAAAGATTCACTTCAAGGTCCTCTAGCTTAGGTTGTGAGTGACGCGGACATCACTGACCATATTAAAAACAAGGATATTACATAGAACTACACCTCTCTGGTTTTACTTAACGTACTCTTTTCTTTGATGGGTGTATTTTGCATCTTTAGTAGTTAATGAAAGCAAAGGACATTCACAACCTTAGTATTAAAAACAGCATGATATTCATAGACACTCGTTTGGTATCTACTAGTCATTTTGGTAGTAGCTTAGAATGACAAAAGGAAACAAAAAAGCACAAGAACAAAGAGAGTGTTCCCGCCAAAACATTCACATTGCAAAAGGCATGCCTAAAGAGCACAAGAAAGAGCGGACCATCAGATGGACAAACAACAAACTGTTCCCATATCAGGTCCAGCATTTGTTTAGAGAAACCAGGAAAGTTAGCAAAGCAAGACATTGGTTATAGTGAAATATGCTAGACTGGCAAATAGAGCACCAACACAAAGCAACCTAGGAAAATAGCTTATTGACAAGCTGAATCCTAAAGCACAAGTAACATGTGGATACTGAGAAATGTAACAATCATCAGCCCTTCCTTAAAGAAAAAAACATCGACACCATAGTAGTTCAGCACTAAGTCCAAACACTCCTACCAACCACACAGGTGGCCATAAAGTACCACATTTATGCAGCATCAGCGTCAATCGATTGAAGAAAAGGTAGGTCTGTCATTGGCAACAGAGCCAGAACAATCTAGCTGACATCCTTTTTTTTTCCAGGATCCACTGCTTCAGTTTCACTATGCACTATCCTCATTTAATGATTTTCCTGTCAATCCAAAGGATGTTCATCATCCATACTTGTTTATAACCTCCACTATTAGTCAATAATTGCCAACAGTAAAGACCATTAGACTGCATAGATTATGATACATACATTGCTTAAGTTTGCATATATGTCCAGTTAGAACTAGCTAGCCCAACTCGTTAAACTACAAGTCACCTAAGCCATCATTACATCCAACCTATCTTCCCCAGTTCTAACAATTTAAGCTACACCTTCAGATAGCACGTAGCTAGGCATTTAGAGACGATACAAAGCTTGATGCAATAAGATATGCTCATAATGCCTCCGGAACAGAATGTTCCATAAGGAGATATCAATCTTCTCGCAGAGCCTCATGGCCAATTTTGATCAACCTTTTTGTTCATTACTGATGCTTAATAGAGCTCATTCTTTATGAAATGTGTGGAACAAGCCCCGATGTTCCCTATCATTCTTCTGTGGCTTGCGTTGCAAGAATTGTACAATGAAAACCCAATGACAAATGGTGTTTTTATTTAACCTACCAATAACTAGACCCTCATTCTTGTAGCTCTATCTCCATGTATGAATCTCCCCACCTGTACCACAAGAAGGGAGTTTGCCGAAACTAATAGAATGGCATGATGCTTCCTTACACGCAACCTGTTGAACTCTAGTAAAAAAGAGTACTACTTAGTTACTCAGAGTTGTTAACTAGAAGATGCTATAATAGAGTTTATGTCAGCAAGGATTTGAATAGATACTTATGCTTGAGCGCCAGGAAGTACTAAGCATGAATAACTATATTGTCCAACTGTCTAATGTTAGGTGTTCATCTATACTAAGCATGCAATTACAATTTACAACCTTTTAAAATATATCTGGGCATTATATGCATTTTTACTTTTTGTGTTTCTCGTTTTCCTTTTTGTGTATTACAACCAGCTGGGGGCAACGGGTAGTTGAATAGGTTGCCAGACCCTGCTGGATGCCTCCTCTTTTGTATCAGCCCAATATAAAGGTTTTTTCTTCCTCCATATTTCTTATAATTTGTGGCAGCATCTACGAATGAAATCCTTGAGTTTTCAAAGTAACAAATATGGCACAGGTGTCTAACAATGTAAAAGTACGTAGGATGACAGACATAAACATTCCATTCCTTGAAACCCCACTCTCTTGCACCTACTAACTACTAATGATGTCAAAGACAAGCAACAACCAGTACTCCAACATGCAAATAATAAAAACAGACGCAACGAATTTGGTCATCAATGAAATCCTTGTCCAAACACTACTCTATTTATCAAGTAGGAGTCCTGATACACCTATTAGCCGTCTAGCAACTCTACCCATAATACGACTTTTAGTTGAAATTTTATTTCATATAGCACATTCATATCAATAAGGTGATTCGAAACACCGATTGGAAAAATGGGTAGTGATGAACCTGGATTATGACATGCAAAAATATATATTTTAAACCATCTGAAAAGGGAGTTTGAAACATGATCAAATAGCCAGTTAGCTGTTTCCTCCGAATAAGAGCATTAGAATCCTTGAATTTCATAAATTCCAAAATCCAGTTAATGAAATTCTAGAGACCATCTTCAGTCTAAATTCATTCCTGTATCGATTTTAGATCATAAACCATCAGGGACAAGCCCAATCCTAGCCTAAGCCAAAATTAAACCATTTGATATCCTAAAAAGTACCATAAGCTAATATCTGGATAGTTTACAAAATGTAAAGTTCCCTATGATTTCAATATTGAGCAAGTAGGGAATCATCTACTTGTGCTGTATCATATAGATCACTAGAGCAAAGCTTTATAACAGCACAAGTCAAATGAAGCAGGGGAAAACGCATCCACGCAACCAAACTCTGCAGAAATGGACATGAATACACAAAGCAAGAGCAAACACAAACGCTTGGCATATGTCAGGAAAGAGTTTATGCCTATGTTAATTGGGTAGCTATTTTGTTAGATTTTATTATAGATGACCAGTTATTCATTTCTGTAAGACAAATATATTATGAAAACCGAGTGTCTCCTGGCATAATGAAATATTAAGAGATTCATGCTCTTATATACATGATTTCATCCATGTACCCATGAATTATGAAGTTTTCACTTTTCAGTATTGTACCAACCGCATCCTCTCATGCAACAATCTTCATGCACATATAACTTGCTTATTTTTGAAATCCTACTAAGAAACTTCCTAAGAAAAGGTGGAATAGTAAGAATATTAAATTGGTATGCAGAGTATTTATGGGATAAACACAGTGCATATCAGAGTAATGGCAACTGGTGCCACACAGTAAACACCATCAAGATGACCTTGATTTTTCGAGTGGACCAATGACATCCTGCCTAATGTAAGCATCTATAATCAGCAATCCGGATCTGATAAAAAGGAGAAGGAAGCTCCGCCTTCAAAAAGGTGTAGGAAAGAAACAAGAGCTGAAAACTAATAGAACACCATGGAGTTCATGAGACTGATATTGAAAAGAGCAACAAAAACGGCATGCCTATAAAGTATCAATACTGACAGCAGTGCACTGAAGCAGAAGAAAACTGAAATATAGGAAGCATACAAGACAGCCATAATGTAGAATGATATTTTTTACTGTGGCCTGATAATGTGCCCACTGCGACAAGATCTTCGAAGTGTTTGCCATAAACTTTCAACATTGCCATGAACTCATGAAGCACAACAGTATGAACATCCAAGTACAATCTAAGAACTCAATGTACTTGACAACCAAGAAGAATCTGGGAGCCTCGCAATCAACCACATCTTCACAAAATGCCAAACCAAAGAACAAGAACTGCAATAGAAGTAAAATAAGCAATGTAAGGCCAACAAAATATTCCAGCATGCAGCAAACTGGCCCAGAAAAGGTTGGCCAAGAAGCAGGAGAAACTCCTAAAACCAGAAAAGAAAGCCTCAAAAGAATTGCTTGTCATTATCCATGCTCATAATCTCATCAATTGCACCGTTTCTAGTGCTTGTTCTTAGTCTTCATGGCATCATCTGGTGGTGCATGGTCTTCAGATGACCTGGAGAAGAAAGAAAAGAGTTTTCAGTTGCAGACTGAGAGAAGCTACATTAAATCATTCATAACAAGTGCAGGCTCAGATGAAGCCTCAAAAATAGCCCTCACCGCTTCTGTTTCTTCACACTGTCTTTCCTAATACTCATAACCATATCCATAGCTTTTTTTTTGTGTTCTCTGGTTTGTGAGTGGAGGTCCAAACCCTCCACAGTTTCACAGTCAATTTGACAGATACGGCACCACACCATGCTGCCAAGTTTCCTTTTTCTTGGATGATCAAAGAATTCCATCTCATGCTGACGCGACAACTGAAAAAGCAAAAGTTGTATCTCAGAGAGATAAGGAACAGGAGACTTATAGAAAACACAAAACTATATACAAAATAAGCATATTTACTTACTGGATCATAATAACTGCCTTCATGACGAGCAGGGAAACCAGGCTCTCCCATCCGCAAAGCACCCTGGCCAAGAGGCTCACCCATATTTAGATGGGGTGGCAAATTAGCTGGATTTATTGGTTCACCCATCCGCAAGTGGCTTGGCAAGTTAAATGGACCAGCAGACTCACCAAACCTTGGATGGCTAGATAAACCCATAACACTTTCACCATTTCGCATGTGGCCAGAGATGTCACCACGTCTCAAGTGGCCTGGCATGTTCCCTGGCCCATATGGTTCAGCAATGGCACTGGAACCAAGAACAGATGACGGGAAAGATGGGAATCTATCCTCGTGTGCACCTGCCTGTGTTCTGCCATGAAAACTGCTAGGTATTTCCTCAGATGAGCAACTATACACCAAGCCTCGCTCGCCAAAACATGCCTCTTTTCCACCAAACCCATCCAATGTGCGTGAGAGATTAGCTGAACCAACACGAGGAGATCCACCCATGAAACACCCAGACAAGCCACCACGATCCCTACCTGGACTCCTTGACAGTGGCAGATTATCAGCACGAGGATGGCCCAATTCCTGAACTTGTCCAATAAAATCAGGCCTACACAAAGCCTGGTCAGCTTTTTTGTCAAGGTTATCACCATGAACACCAGAAGGCCAGAACCTCTCTCCCACGTCAGGCGGTGCATCCAGCATCCCTCTACTGCTGGAGGGTAATGAACCAAATGGCCTTGGTGGGAGACCAGCACCATCAGATTTAAGCACAGAATCACGGCCAAATGCATGTGGAGCCCCTTCTGCATTCCTAAAAGTCCCGAAGTTGTTTGAGGATGAATATGCACCACCTGGACGGCTAGAGGACTCATCATATTGAAATCCCCTTTCTCCGTCTAGATGGCCTGGCCGAGGAAACTTCTTAAGGTCTTCCTCAAACTCTTTCCTGTCAATAACTCTCTTTGCTGAGTCAAGTGGGAAAGGCCTGAAGCGTTCACCTGGCAAAGGTTTGAAAACTTCATCCTGCAAAGGTTTCAGCCTTCCACCAGGAAGAGGCTTGAACCTTTCATCACGCAGAGACTGTGGAAGTACAGATTCATGCAAACCCTCAGGCCCCTTTCCAGGCAACAACCCAGATGATTGACCCAATGGTGGCCGATCAGCTGATAAAGATGGATGTGTATCAGGTTGCCAACCTTCAAAAGGCCTTCTGTTCATCAAACCATCAGGATGTTCAACTGCAACTGGAGGAGGCCTACCAAAAGGACCGCCTGGTCCATGAGGGAACATGCCTCCAGGAGAATCAAAAGGACCAGGACGTACTTCACCCATAGGTGTTCGTGCAAAGGCATCACCAGGGGGAAAAGCATGAGAATGTGCGTGTCCTTGGCCATAACTTGGAGGTGGCATGTTGAAGCTTCTCTGTGGAGGACCGATGAATTGCCCTGTCCCAAATGGTGGCGCACCAGGGATATTATTGGGCTCAGTATTTAGGGGGGCATGTGGCAATATGACTGGACCATATTGAGTGTTAGGTCCTTGAGGACCACGATTTGGTAGGATCTGACCTTGATTCGGCATAGAATGCGGTGGCTCCTGGAATCTTCTATCAAAATTAGGCCCAGGAGGTGGCATTGATTGCAAAGGAGGCCGCTGCATAGCCCCCTCCTGACCACCATATGGAGGCCCATGGTGTGTAAGAATCGAATGGGGGTCCCTTTCGTTAGGAAAGGGAACTGGATGGGTAGGAGGCATGAAGGTATTTGCTTGCATCTGACCGTGCTCAGTTCGATTGGAATAGCCCACTGGAGGAGTTCCATCAGGGACAAGGCCCTGCTGGGGATGTAGGGGAAAAATCCTCTCTGGAGGACCAAGTTGTGACACCTGCTCATTCATCGGAGCCATCATTTGATGATAATGGGGCAACATAGGACCCCCAACAAGATGCTGCTGTGATGTTTGAAGATTACTCCTTTCTGTTCCCTGACTGGTCGGTGGAGCACTCCTTTCGAGTCCTGGTAAAGCTTGCAGCCCAACAGAAGCTTCCGATGACTGAGGACCTAAAGTTTGCTTGTTTGGCAGTGGACCTCTCTCAGACGCTGGCACAGATTTCCCAGGCCCATCAGAGTCCGGCCCAAGCTGTGGCTTTTGTAAATCTCCAGCATCCTTCCTTTCACGCAAATCATTCTCTTTTAATTGGGAAACAGCTGATGGATCAGAATTTTCCTTTTCCTGATGAACTTCTTTCCTTTCTCGTTCTTCTTGAGCATCTCCCAATGTGTGATTGCTTTTATCATGTAAAATACCATTGTCCAGACTCCCTGACAAATTCTCAGAAGCATTGTCCTTCACATAAACTGTCTGAACTGGATAACCATCACCTTGTTCATGCAAGACTTCACCCTTCTGAACCTTAGGAGAAAAATCAGCATCCTCAGAAATAGCTGTTGCTGTCAGCATTCCCTTATTCTCACTAGCATCCTTCTCTTTGTCATCCGATGACCCCGCACCGTTTGAAGCCCCTTCAAGATCAGCAATTTTGGCATTGGCTTCATCTGCTTCTATACCATCTGTAGGAAGAGACTCAGACTTGACAGAGGGAACGAGTGATTCATCAGCTTGATCTAGAGCAACTTGTTTCTTCTCAGATGATGCACGTGTTGAAGCAGCACCAGCCAAAGCCTGATTAAGATTAGCCCCAGACTGTAAAGCCGTGGAAGCCATCAATGAGGTAGGATGGCCGGAAGAGTGTTTCAGAAGAGATGGACTCTGTTGTTGAGGTGCAATTGGAGGGTTCATCCTTGACGTATTCAGAATTGGAGACTGTTGGTTGGCACTGGGATGCATTGGCCTGACAGGCTGCTGCAAAAGCTGGTTTTGAAATCCATGATTTTGGATGGGCCGTACAGCATGATGCTGAGGACCAACCACCCGAGGACCCACTGGAAATTGTTGTGGAGGCATATTATGGTGCGATGCAAGCTGTGCTGTAGGATGCGGGCCTTGTGGACGAGCACCAGGCCTTGATTGTAGGGGCTGTTGTCCAGGTTGGGGATAGAAGGGAGGTTGCTGTTGTTGAAGATGCACCATATTCGATGGTTGGCCAGGATATGGCTGGGAATGGTGCAAATGAGCTTGTGGCTGATGAGGATATTGTGCCATTGGTAACTGTTGTGGAGCAATTTGCTGCTGGGGAGGTGGATGCATCCCAGGGTACGGATGACCCTGTATGGGTTGGCCGGGTGGTCGAGGTCCCATTTGTGGCTGCTGCTGTGGAGGGCCACGAGGATGTTGAGCTTGTGGAGGGAATATGGGTGGCTGCTGCTGGTGTTGTACAGGTGTGTGAGACTGCACTGGAGGATGTGGAGGCCGCAGATGCTGGGAAGGAAATTGATTTGGTACTTGTGCCTGTTGGGGAATGGGCTGGTTTGATGGCGGCTGCTGAGGATGCTGTTGGACTGGAGCATTTTGCGGTTGCTGATGCATGGGCATGACTTGCTGCTGATGTTGTGGCGGTGGAGCATAGCCCGGCATTCCATGACCCATTTGGGGATATGATTGATGACCAGTAACTGCTGGAAGGTTTTGCATCTGTGGCTGATGAGGATGTAGATGAGGTTGTAGGTGAGGCAGGGTTTGAGGTTGTGTGGGGGGGAAATGTTGCTGGGTCTGGGGTTGTGCTGGAGGAAGTGGCTGTTGAACATGAGCACAAGGTTTAGGTTGAGGATAAGCATGCTGATAAGTCTGGGCTTGAGGCTGTGCACATGATTGCGGTTGAAGCGCTTGGGGACGAAGATGGGGCTGCATCTGCTGCTGAGGGACAACCTGAGGCTGTGGCAGTAAATAAGGCTGCCCTTGGGGCTGTGGTTGCTGCTGAGGATGAGGTAGAGGCTGAGACTGAGGCTGTAGCGTTGGCTGAGGCTGTGATTGAGTTTGTGGCTGTGACTGTGCCTGCGCCTGAGCTGGTGGCCATCCCTGAGCCGGTGCAGCCTGGGCCTGGGATGGTTGGGAAGCTTGGGGCTGCACCTGTGCTTGAGCCTGAGGCTGTGCCTGCACCTGAGGCTGAGACAGAGACTGTACAGAAGACTGTGCCTGGGTATTTACCTGCTGGGAATGAGGAAGTGTTTGAGGCTGAACATGCGTATGAGCCTGAGGTTGAGGCTGTAGATATGGCTGTGCAGATGGCTGTGCCGATACCATCTGTTGTGGACCTTGTGGATAAGCCTGGACTACCGGCTGGTATAGCTGCATATGTTGCTGGTATTGACCATACTGGAGATAATATTGCTGATATTGTGGATATTGCTGATAATACTGTTGATATTGTTGATACCATTGCTCGGGTGTCTGAGCCACAGGAGTGGGTTGAGTTTGCATGTGGGTGGTAGCTTGACTCTGATCCTGAACAGTCTGCGTAGCAGCTGCTTCACCAGCAGGCACACCAGCTGGGGTAGAAGCTGGAGCAGCAGATTGGTTCTGTTCCACTGCTGATGCAGAGGTAGTTTGTGTCTGACTACCATCCTGCTGTTGTAAAGGCTGTGTTCCCTGTAAATCATATTCAATATAATGAATCATAACCAAATAACATAAAGCAGATAGCAGGCTTCTGAATTCTTGTCAGACGCACCGGGCAGTTCTGAGCATGTTCCTGGACTTGCCAGTGAACAATTTGTGTACCGCACCTATTGCAAACAACAGGGGAGTTTCCATAAGGACAACTCGTGCAATGTGTTATGCACTCAGTCAAAGAACCCTGCCACGTGCAGCCACTTCTGTGATAGAGGCACTGTACTGGTATAAGTCCTATAGCATCAGCAACTGATTTATTTGATTCTACAAGGGGCTGCAAATGTTGAATAAATGTAAGGCTCCAAGCAGCGTAATCAAATCAATTCAGAAGGAGCAAAAATTTTTCATACCTTTGAATCAGCTTCTGCTACTAGATAGCCATCGTAAGGACAAGCTCTGGTAGTGCTCACAATGTATGTTAAACAAGGTTTACAATAAAGATGAGTACACTGTGTTTGTATAGCCTCATTTGGATAAACAAGTTGACGACAAACAGGACAAAAATATTCTCCAGCAAGTGATTGGATGTTCGGTATACATTCATTATCGAAACCCATTCTCAAACAGTAAATAGCCTTCGATGATTACCACTTATCAACAATTGACAGCAAACATCCTCCACCAACTACAAATACCAGACACTCCAACAATGTCTAGCGTCCTCTAAATCCTGCACATAACAAAAGGCATTCGAACTCTTACAAGGGACATAACACTATCCCTAGAGGGAAAAATGAGATCGAACTTCAAATGTGACCGCACAGTATGTAATGAAAATGTCAAATATAAACAACTACAATAAGAAAACCATTTTGCAGGGAAACTAGGTGGCGTGCTAAGTGCTCCAGAGTAAACAAAGATGGCCTTCTGCACAGAAGGATGACCCTTCTGCATTCAGAACCATCCTTTGCACAAAATGCATAACGGAAAACTTGTATTGTTTGTTTCATTATGAATTTATATCAGGAGCCCGATATAAATAAAAAAGTAAGCTTCTTGATATAGTTAATGCAAGACTATTTTCTTCTGGTTCTGGCACCAGCAGGGCCGTTTATTTTTGGGTCATGAAACAGAACCGTTGTTTTGAGCAATCAGGAATAATAAAACTGCAGTTGTGCATCTTCTGACATGTGATGATACTCTCTCTCTCTTCTTTATAATTGGCTCCCGAATCCCTGATAGCCAGTATTTTCTGAGCGCGGTTCAGAAATATCATTAGATAAGTCAGACGATGAATCCAGCATCAATGTACAGATACTATGGTTAATATGTAGCTTTAAACATCAGAATGCACAAATATACAAGAGAGGGGGGCGGGGAGGTACTGCGTAACCCATTTCCGCTGAGACTTTTGACATAAGATCCCAATCGCACCAGACGTACACTCCCCGATGACAGTAATGTGATTTCCTACTCAGACCCCCAAAAAAGATACCTTTCCCCCACACCATAGTTGAGTTGTTGAGTTTCATGCAACTAATGCATGATGAAGTGCAGATTGAAAGCAAGGGTATGAAAAGATATATTGGCGACTGCAAAGAAGCAAATGATGGATGTGTTGAAAGAAAACCAAAAAACATAACCTTGCTCTTTTAAGGTCGAATGAGAATTATCGCTACCCATATTACAATAGAGAGTAAGACACCATGTGGAAAACCCAAGCTAGTGCGCGAGACTATTGATTTTCACGGAATGCCACGAGTAGATGACCAGAAGGGACAGATTCTGCAGGGAGGTGTTGTGAGAGGGGCCATTTAAATCAGCGATGTTACTGATGAGCCGCCAAGCATGTACCTAGAGCCTTTGTACAAGCAAACACGAATGATGAAGCAGAGGGCTAAGCGAACTAGCAGAACCTTCGAAGATGTGAGAAAGGCCACATTATTTTCAATAGGAACTACAAGTCAAAGAGCAGATGAGATGCGTCGAAGAGAACGATAACGAAGGAGAGAGTCAAACACGAAATAACACAGTCAATCGGATAACGCACGGGCAACCATATGGAAGAACTTTTCAGTAGGACATGAGCAGAAGCAATAACTAAACTATGATGGACAGACAACTAGCAATAAATCCTGAATACAAAGACAGAGATTAACGAATTTCCTTCATCGGTTTATAAAGATAAACGCAGCTAAAAGTACGCAACCATATCCCCTCCTCATGAAAGCGTCACTCAAAACAAACGATCTACCTTCCCTTTCAACGTCGTTTTCGTTGTTCCGTCTAATTTCGAAGGTTTAAAGATTCCACGACGAAGCGTAAAAGCCTCCTCCGAAACCGAGATTCCAAACGAAAATGAACGAAATTTGTTTCCCGTTGGAAAAAAATGGATACAAATAACAACTAACGTACCAAGAAATGCAACCTAGTGACCGAATCGAGAAGGTCGCCGAAGACTTACGCCGTGAAAGAAACCCAGACGCCGGAAATCATGAGTCGACGTACGTACCGGACCCGCGAAACCCTAGGCTTGCGACGTGGTTAGGGTTTAACACTTAGTATGCTGGACATTTATACGGGAGGAAACCAAGAACAACAAACAGGTCTCCTGTCAACCTCTGTTCTTGCCTATATTACGAAACTAGGATAGATATCTTGGGTCGGATCCATCTAAAAGTAGATAGCCGATACGAATTCGGATTACCCAACTAAAATCCAAACCAGGCCTTGTCCCATGCTTAGACTCTTAAGTGGAGTCAATTGTGTTAATTCTTATTCAGCTTTCTGCTTCCTATATTAGCATTTAACTTGAAGAAAAACTTAATTATGTGTTTCCATCAGGGTCGATACTGATAATAATCACGTTAACCGAGATCTTTTTTTGACTGTTTTGTTTGGTCTGACACTGCAATATAGATCCTAATGACCACTTGATATATGGAGCGATTTGTAGCTTGCAAACCCTTTATAAGGAGTATGTACACAGTGACTTCTGAACTTTTGAAGTAAATGGAAAATGTGGAATGTTCTAGTTATGGACCAATTGATTGACTTGGAGTTGCCTTATATGGATTTAATCGGCCAGTTCAATTCGATACGGTCCAAAAAATGGTTATTTGGATGAACAAAAGTTTTCTTTTTTCGAAATTGCAACGTGTTCACGAGTTCAGGAAAAGCTTAAGTGTGGTTATATGGATGCTTAGTTGTAGTTGTACATTATCTACTATGATGTTCGCAGTAGTGTCGGGGAGAAGTATGAGGTTTCCTTTCAGCACTTGCAGGTGTTTCCCTCGAGTGTTCACACACCACCTTTTTATCATGCTTTTTGTCTAACAACTTGTCTCAATGACAAACCACTTTTAGCATGGAACATGATCGGGCTCTATGAAAACAAGGAATGTGTGCAGCCGATCCCAAAAGGCTTGTAGTTGTTTTTTTGTATAGAATATACAGACTCTATTTTTATTATGGACACAATCTTTCTTTGAATGATCATCGAGATTGCATCTTTGATGTTGATGATTGACTGCACAATACTTGACAATATAAAATACCATCAGTCTCACTTCAAATAAAAGTAAGTACACATCGTTACGAGGGATTTTAGTTTGGTATATATTTCGAACCTCAAAGCACATGGAAGTATCTGTTTGTATATTAACTTCAAGCATAAATATGACATTTTCATGTTAGAGCTAAATGAACAAGGTGTTGAAGGGTCACGCATTGCTCTTCACCTTAAATAATTCGGCATCGAAATGATTATAAATGTCAATACAAGGTCATCAAACTAATGTCATACAATAGATATAAGCTGCAATATTTAGTGCATTACCAAGGTGATTCTAATACATTGAGTTGAATTGGACATTTAGAAACAATAGAGCGTTTAGAGAGCCTCAATAAAAATTAGAAAAGATAATATTATAGCACGACTAAACATAAGATGAACAACCATGTTCCGAGTGATGGGAGAATTTGGAAAGACGTTTAGGTGGATCGACTGTAATAACTTGTGCTAAAATTAGATGCAGACACATGAAAAGGTGCTCTCAAAGATACAGTAAGTAGCAGACCACGACCGCCAGACCTTGTGCTTTTGGACCCCACCGGACAACCCGACCCGAAAATCAGGTCCAGTCAGGCTTTAAGGATTTCAAGTTGGATCAGGATCAAGTAAAACTGACCTGATATGAAGACAACTTCAAATGGACCCGAACCCTCTATCTATCTATCCACCTCTCCCCCCTCTCTCTCTATACATACATACATACATACATACATATATATATATATATATATATATATATATATATATATATATATATATATATATATATATATATATATATATATATATATATATATATATATACACACACACACACTACCTATATAAATTCTATATATGGATGAATATTACATTTATGTAAATAAGTATGTTACATAATATACATATTATACAAGCGAATGCATATAAGATATGAATATTTTATATATATGGCAAATATGTTAGAGATGTACTTTTATATGTATTGAGTCGACCCCCGTCCGACCTGGGTAGGGTCCCTGTTCAAAGAATATGCCCCGAATAGAAACCTTATCGGGTCGCCTTATTTTTTACCCAAACCAGACCCAATGATCCAATTTGCTAGGCCTAGTGATGGCATTAACTTTTTAGTTAAACGCTAACATGACATAGACATAAAACAACTACTAAGAATTCATGTAAACTACCACACTGTGGGATGAGGTATCATTTGGGATTTGGTTTTTAGTTTTTCTTTTTTTTAACAGGGAGGCTAAAGCAATTTACATGCCCTGGGTATCGAACTCGTGACTTGAGTCCCCTAGCCCGGTGAGCTACTGCTCTTGATGCTGGTTTTCAGTTTTTGATGTCAAGCTGGATTTCGAAGCGACCCCCAAAACCAATCAAATTGGATTTGGTTATTTGGTTTTTGCATATTTAGGTGTATCCAAATCCAAATACATCGTATGTTTTCAGATAATTTCCGTTACTCGAGTCCAAATTTGTTTATGACTACCAATTGTTGAATAAATCGTTTTGGTAAAGCATATCGGATCCATTCACATAATCGGGACATGGGAACAAATTCAAGTATCCGGTGAGATGGGTAAAAAAACCTTGAACATGTATCCATATCCAATTTGCAATATCCACGGATTTGGCTGAGCGCGGATTTGGATAAAGACACGTTATACACTAAACCGAAGGACATCAGACGCGTTTCATCCCTCCTCGTCCGGCTAAGGGCAAGACCGACACCACTTCGATCTCACAGGGAGAGACAGAGAGAGAGAGAGAGAGAGCTTGCTCGAGTAGAGAATATGGAGCGGACGACCTTGCTTGAGTAGCTTAAAACTGAGGGGGAGAGAAGAATGGAAGAGGAAGAGCTTTCTTGAGTAGCTTAAAACTTCTATGGCGTCATCTGCATCTCTGCTTATTCTCTCTTCCTCTCAGGTACCATCCATATTCTTCTGTTGTTATTCTAAGCAAGCACCCTCCTTTACATCCACTATGACCACGCAGCCAAATTCTACCATCGGGCGCCTGCGTTCTCTAAACGTAGTTAGCTCACACAATGCTCCCTTCGTTAAGATACCAACATCGCTAAGCTTGAGAAATAAGCCGAAAGATCTCATTTTAATGACGGTTCTTCGTTCAAATGGCTCGGAGAAAGCGTGGTTGTATTTTTCTGGTTGTTTTGAGAGAATTCATGGAGAACCCAAGTTGAGAAAGAGTCAAATCGTGCATAAATCTTTTCTAAGGGCAGAAGTGAAGAGGATAAGGGCATCAAAAACGACGTCCAGTTCATTAGAATCACTAGAAATTCCGGGAGATAACACCACAGAAGCTCCAAAATCGAAACGGAGGGCGACGAAGAAATCGCGAGGAGCTGAATTGGTTGGAGCGTCATCGGATTCCGACGAAGACGACTACGACGAGATGATGGACTTCCCTTACGAATCCCCTGGTTTAATTTGCTGCTTTGGTGCTGCTCAAAGAGAATTTGTGCCAACGGTTAGGGTGTCCGAGCGGCAGATGCATCCCGACATCTATTCTACTTGGAAAGGTCTACAATGGAGCCCGCCGGAATTTGTGAGAGCGCCAGGCGGCCCACCTTTCAATGTAGCCATTGCCCATGTTCGCTTGGGTGGTCGGGCTGCTTTCATGGGCAAGGTAGGAGACGACGACTTTGGCAATGATTTGGTTTATAAGATGAACACGGAGAAGGTCCAGACTCGGGCAGTGAAGATCGATCCTTCGGTAAAAACTGCGATTTCATATATGAAGATTGTTTGCAAGGACGGCAAACTGAGTATGGAAATAGTGAAAGAATGTGCAGAGGATTCTCTTCAGGGATCAGAGTTGAATCTTGCTGTTTTGAAAGAGGTATCTCTCGTGGCTACAATGTGTTTTTAATCTCTAATTGGTCCTATCCTCTTTATGCTCATCTAGTTCCTTTTTCATACTTGTCGATTACAACAGGCTAAAATATTCCACTTCAATTCAGAAGTACTTACATCTCCATCCATGCCCGCTGCATTGTTCAAAGCAATAAGGATGTCGAAGAAATTTGGTGGTTTGATATTTTTTGATCTGAATTTGCCACTTCCTTTGTGGAGGTCCCGTGAGGAGACTATGGAGGTGATCAGGGAAGCATGGAACCAAGCAAACATCATTGAACTAACAAAGCAAGAATTGGAATTCTTGCTCGGTGAAGAATATTATGAGAAGAAGAGGGAGTACAGACCTCAATATTACGCCGAAAGCTATGAACAAACGAAGAGGAGAAGGGACTATTACCATTACACACGTGAAGAGATATCATCGCTGTGGCATGATAACTTAAAAATCCTTTTTGTTAGCGATGGATTGTTCCGCACTCATTATTATACACCACATTTTGATGGTGCAGTGATTGGCACAGAAGATGTTCTTATCACTCCATTTACATGTGATAGAACTGGTTCAGGGGATGCCCTTGTGGCAGGTATCATGAGAAAGTTAATTGAGCATCCTGAGGTGTATGTGGATCAAGATAAACTTGAGAGAAATCTTCGGTTTGCGATTGCTGCAGGAATCATATCTCACTGGACAATTGGTGCAGTGAGAGGGTTTCCTACTGAAAGTGCCACACAGAATTTGAAGGAGCAGGTATACGTGCCCTCCTTGTGGTGAGACTTTTCTCTGTAGGTCTCTTGAAAAATAGGGGGTTCTTGACACTTCTATATGTTGAGAATGGATTCTTTCGCTGAACACTTGCAAGTAAAGGTTGAAATTTACCATGAGAGTATTTGTCCTTGCTATTCAAACTGCAGCGTATTAAAAGAGCCCCCTATAGCATCCACTGGTATGGCTGGTTTCTCCGAGTGGAAGTAATGCATACTTTCTTCTAACCTTGTTGATTTTCTTGCCATTTCTTTCGACTCTAAGCACACAATTTCTCGTAGCATCCGCAGGTGTGCTGGATTGTTGTGTATGGAAGTATAATTTCTATGTTGTAGCCTGATTTTATAGTATTTGCATTGAATACACACACACACACAGAGAGAGACCTTCACATTCATTTTCTCAGTATAACAAAGAACTGAAATTTCACATTGCCTGTTTTATTGAAGAATGCCTGTACCTCAATCAACATTCAATGGCTTTGGGGAAAAAATTAAAGAATTGATCATCACAGGAGTCACATGCCAATGCATGCACATATCCCCTGTCAACTGCCCGCCTGGGCATGAACAAACCTGGAGCCACATGCCTATGTATTCACAGATCATCTATCAACTGCTCACTTGGGGAATAAACACAACTCTTTGCCTTTCCTTCATGCTCAAGTACCAACTTGCATTCTTATGGTGCGCCCGAGTTTTGAAACGCCAATATCTCAAGCTTTCAGCTGGATAACCTTTGAGCAGCAGCATATGCAACAATACGGGGATGTAAAATTAAATATGCCTTCAACCTCTACTTTGCACTAGACTTATCTTTCCTATACAGCTACAAGGATGGCCACACATCTCATACTCTAAAATTCCAAAAACTTTATTTGCAACTATCTGAGCATCTGTACTGAACGCTTTTCCTGGCTACTCTCAGGTTTGTCATCACATATGCAATCAGGAAATGGATTAGCATAGAAGGTTTCCTCAAGCCTTGGGTTTGCACCAGATGCTCTTGAATAGGGAGCTCCAAGCCTGTTTGAATGCACTTCCTTCACTTTTGATGAGAACTTCTCCCACGATATCTCACCTCGGTCATAGCGATCTATTAGTTTTACAAACCTTTGCCTGGTGTAACATAATGAAAGTGTCAGTTCATACATACATGGCCTAGGACTAGAAGGTTCCAAAACCCATTCTTGGTTAGTATCATTTACAATGGACATCTAAATATATGCATGTTATCCATCTTACCTGTCTGGGTTGATAGTCTTGCGAAAACCTTCGAACCGCCGATGCCCCTGAACAGCTTTTGCCATGTTCCCGTCATACGTGTAAACAAAAACATCACTTTCCAGGGCTATAATGTAGTCCAATGCTGCGAGCCTGTTCTGATACCGTTTAAAGGGCTCCAATTCCTCTTCTGTTGCTAGTGTTGTGTGTGTATATACATTAGGATATTCCCTTTGAAGTGCATCCATACTTTGTTTACCATAAATTTCGCCTGCAACAATGTAGATGGTGGTTGTCAAAGGATAACCCAATGCCTTGAGGAAAAGTCCAGTTTCTCTTGGAGCCATTGGACATCCGCCCTGAATTCGTTTCTCCTCGCTGTTGATCGCTTTCTCCTTCCAATGTATTACACTGTATCTCATATCTGTCAGCTCCTTTGCCTCCTCCCCTGTGAGGTTGTGATTGCAACCAGTGAAAGCTAACATGTCCTTCTCATACCTGTCACAGATATAAAGGCCTTCTAAGTATGTTCTTAGTCTTTTGCAAAGTTATTGAACACAAACATATGTTGCTCAGTTTACCTCAGATGGAGTGCAATATACGGGTTTCCATTTTTTCTAAGCCTATTTACAAGTTTCTTTCCCAAATCTTCTATTTCAGGCTTATATCGAAGTGCTTTATAATTTGCACGGCATCTCAGCTTTTGGATAGAGCCAGGAAGGCCATTGTTTGCTAACCGGGAGTCGGTGTATAGGAATTTGATCACCTTGTGCTGTTTCAATAACTTTGCCATCTCATTTTTGTAATAGCTAGCCTGCCAGCAGGAGTAAACCATCTCATCATTAAATCAAGAAGACATTTTGTCATCCTCATAGGATTCTGGTAGGTACTAACCTTGGACCAAGAAATGGGTGCTTTTGTCAATGGCTTCACATTCTTATACTGCACCGGGAGTGTCTCCAGTATCTCAATATCATCCTTTAGGACATTTATGAAGTGCTCCGCATCAAAAATATCTGAGAATTCACTGCAGGAATGTTTGAAGTTTCAATACATTTGAGATCTTTCCAACATATTTTGAGAACCTCAAGACAATGAATCAACAGTGACAGAACTCCCGCAATCTTGTACAAAATGTTAGCCCTTAGCGAATTGTACGTTGCGGCACCTTCTCACAAAGAAAGGGTATTAATTTGTATTATATCTGACCTTATTTATGGTCTATTTGGATGGCTGAATTAATGAAACAACATTGATGAGAATCCTAGTCAGAGGAATTATTTTATTGGCAGTATGCTAATGGAGGTTTTGAGAAGGAACCAGCATATATCTTACGTTACAATAATCTCATACCTTTGAATCCAATACAGAAACGCAACCTCTTCCACAATAAGTGAGGTTAGCAATAGCTATATGGATTCTTAATCGCCATTGAATTTGATCTCGAGTTACATTAGCATTTTAGTGGAAAAAAAAGCACGAAGGTGTTTTCCTTCCTTCTTTCCAACACTTCGATTCTGTTGTTCCTTCTCCTTTCACGAGTCTGCCAGCAAACAACTTGGCAAGTGAAAAGACCGAGTCATGTGTATTTCTGACTTCCCCTTGGTTCCCCCCTTGCCCCTCTCAAGCATAACCTTAAATGAGTGGTGGAGGATTATAAAGCCTGTTTAGATTTTTATTTAAGATGACGGATGAAAGGTCATTACTACATTCAGATGATTACCTTGGATCAGTCCAGAAAGATTTATGATCCAGCTCCGGGAGAATAAGTGTTGCATTCATCAGTTTGGCAATCGCAACCATGTCACAAATCTGAAATAAAATAATCTAAAATTTTAAACACATTTCTCTAATATAGTTTTGTGTTAATGTTCTAACAGAGAAGGTACCTAACCAAGAATTTACAGATAACATACTCCTGTTCTCATTTGATTTAATCCACCATTTGCATGGACCAGAATGTAACCCTTTGTGGATGTCTCTGTTCCTGCAAGATTTCAAGAGAGAAAAAGCACCACCATCATCTCACATTTTCATATCAAGAAATAATCTTCTAAACAAAGAAAGAAGGGGCGAAAAACTGCCTACTTATACGATTTCTTGGCCTCGTAATGCATTGGTAGTAGTTGTCGCTGTTCGGCTTTAGCCAGATTTCTGGAACCTGTTCATGTTTACAGGAGTTCAATATCTGAAAGTAGCTTTCATATCTACAAGTTAGCACTCGGACTTCTCTGAAAATCATGAAAACAGAACATCAACAGTCTTGCTGAAATCTATCACTACAGATGCTTTTCTTTGAATCATATATTTGACCTTCGCATTCGGTAACATTTGCTTCCTTTCTTGTTTTATGGTCTTTCTGGGAAATTTTGCCCGGCGCCCGCCTAGTTTGTATGTTGGTGGCTTATAAACGTTGAAGCTTATTCTTGTGGGACTTACAACTACCACCAACATTCTTCCAAAATTCATATATTTATGGCAGGAGTGGAACCATTTTAGAGAGAATCAAAAGCAGCTTGAATTTCCAACCTCGTGGCTTGGCCCAAACAGTCAATACAGCGTGCTCATCTCTGTGTTTTCATGTCAAGGTTTTTTTTTTCAGATGTGTTCATGGAGTCTTGAAAAATTCAAACAAGAATGAGTTTACAGAAGAGTTCACCCTGAATGCTGAGCTTCGGTGAGAAGATGTGAGAAAAATATATGTCAACACTTAAAAAGGAGGATCCTTGTTCAAAAAGATCACAAGCACGATGAACAAGACCTCATTACTAATATAGATGTGAAAGCTTCTACGGTTATCGGATGTCTACAATAATGTCAAAGGAAATAGTGAAACATGATCTTTCTCTTTTCGCATTAAATGCTAATAAGACTCAAGTTAGAATACAACGGCGAAGAATCCATGTACTATGGAATAAACCTTGGGGGTTTAGTCCTGGTGTTGGTATGTCACCGATTGAAACTGCACCCACTAGATGCAACTTATCACCCTCTTAAAACCGTAGACTGAAACCTGACCCGAGGGCGATATCTGCAACTTAACTAGGGATAGCTCCTGCCTGAGTCAAGAGTCCAACTGCCTCTCTAGAAGCTGAGCCTTCTTCTTCTGTGCATGGGCCACTGCTACTCATCTTTGAAGGTGGAAGGCCATGGGAACATCTTAAAGGTGGAAGGCCATGGGAACATCTTAAAGGTGGAAGAAGTTTTCATTCAAAAGAATGGACAAACAAATTCACGACCGACAATAAAAAAAAGAACTTGTCTGCTAAATCTGCACTCACGGGATACGTTTGTCCTACGAGAAAATTCACTCAAAAACTAAATTTTGGAGGAAGCTCGAGTATTTAAACAGCCAAGCGATAAATAAGCATCAGGAAGATTCGCAGTTAGCATTATTAAAAAAGTAAAAAAGAAAACAAATCATCATCCGGGCTGGATCAAACAGGGCCCAGTTCAGAATCCATGCTGGGTCCAGACGGTATGAAAGTCTGCATATAATCGGGTCCAAGATGCTATTCGGAAAGCGAGGTTGGGGTCAAACCCGAGACTCCTATACAAATAAAATCCCACTTTTTCTTCCTAGTCCCTTTATAAATCGAATGTGCTTATGAAAAAATAACTGAAACGTAAGATACCGGTGTGCCAGTGACTCGGAAACCGATCCCAAGTTTTTCAAACCTGATCACTTTTTGCTACCGTGTATCTCTCCAACCAAACAGAAAGTAAGAAATCAAACGGAGAATCTAATGCAATCCTCGCTCATACCTACGGTACCAACGTCAAGAACAATTTGAGTTTGATCCTCTCAACACTTTCAGACTCCTTTTCATCCAGAAAACATAACATACTAAGAAAATGCTGAGGAATCGTGGAAGCCACACGACCGAGTGCACCAATAACGCACTGAAAAGAAAACAGAAATTCATGGCTTTTTTCATTCCTTCCCACATCTATCACAGAGAGAGAGAGAGAGACCGTTATATCCTCGCTCCTGGTCCGGCGCCGGGAAAGTGGGAGCTCGTTCTCAGCAAGCGCGTTCTGCGCGTTCATGGCGTCGCTGCCACCTGTGACGGCCTGCACAACCACGCGGTCTCCCCCCACTAGCCGCGCGTCATTGACATGCGGAATTACGGATGAGATCTTGAAGAAGCAGGAGACGACGAAGAGCATAGTCACTCCGGAGATGGCATTTCTCCAGGCGTGCCTCGTCCGCGGGCGGAAGAGGAAAAGGTGGCGGTCGGCGTCCACGCCGTCGTCGGACGCTAACGGCTGCAACCGCTCCACATCCATTGCGTCGGAGTGCCTCCTTCTCGAAAGCCTCGGGCTCGTGAACGTGGTGCTGCCCGCCATGGACGCTCCGTCGCCGTCTTGGTCGCAGACTCGCCGGAATAACCGATGCATACACGGTGGAGGACGAGTGGGCAGTTTCCGTTTTTGAGAGAGAGAGAGAGAGAGTAAGAATGCGAAAGAAGCGAGAAAACGAAAGTTATTTAACGAGGCGACATCCCCTCAGCTCGCGACCCGCTTTAAAGAAACTTCCGCCGGATGAAATAACCCTTAGAATCTGATACATAGACACGAAAAACACGTGCCGTCGCGTGTCGCAAGGTGTGCTTGTAAGATATAGACACAAGTAACGTATCTCGTGTCGTTGTAACGTGTCACAGGGTACGTACTATTTAACAAGCTCAAGAAGTTAACAAAACTAGTAAACGTCGCCCTTTTGGTCCATAAGGTACGCCTTTGTACATGAAAACTCTCCACTGCCTTCCATAGCTCTATTTTGGTACTCTTTTTAGCTGTTGAACACTTGGGCAAAATATTAGAAAATGGGTACTTAGGTCAATCTGGATTTTCTTGCTACCTGTTCAAATATCCAAATGAAACTAATACACCACACGCGCACGCACACACACATATAAGAGAAATTTTATTTATATAATTACAGGATTCAAAAAAGATCCTATATCATTTAAATATAAATCATGATTAATATCTTTTTGTCACGCAGAACACTTAACATACTGATCTATTACAAAATCACTAGTACAAATCCGTTTCTTTGCAAACAATTCCAACAAAAATATCAATTTTCAGAACCGCTGAAAATGCTTAGATTTGTACTAATGAATGGACCAACTATTACACAATTGATTTTTTTCTTTGGATACAAAGAAGGGATTTGTTGAATGTATACATTTAGATATAAATAAGAACTAATATCTTCTAAAGCGCCATTTTATTACGAAAATGGTCCGACGATCATATGGTCTATTCGTCTATAATATACTATTAATATCGAAGAGGCTAAATAAATTATGATCATGAATTCTCTTGAGTGGCTATATTTCTTGCTTATTACAAACCCGACTTCCCTTAAAAAAGAAATACTAGAAAGAGGATTTTCTTTTCTGAAAACCAGTGTACGTATGTATGCAAGAAAGACGAATTGATGTGAAAATAAACAAACCCGGTAGCTACTTGTTGCAGACGAGTAATCGGTCAAGCTAAAGTTTTCCAAAGTCTGTATAGCCTCACAAAGTCAAGAGGCTATTAGTTGTGTTAATTTTATGAACACACAGGAATAAAGAGAATAAATGGTTCGTTCTGATATTTATCTGTTTTCTTATTGCCAAGTCGAGGTTGGCAGTCACCTACCAGATGTGCACATACAGGTTATTGAACCCATGTCTTTCTACTTGAAGGTTATATTGAGTCAACACCATAGCTAGAAGAGGTATGACTCCCTCATCGATGCTCAAATTTATTCAAACATCTTAACCAGTTGATCTTTGAAATAAATGGTTTAAGTGATAAAACAAAAAGCATTTAATGTACATGATACATTTAATACAAAAGTACAATATTATTTTTAATTCAAATCTTAATTATTATTCATGTTAATGGAAAGATATAACTGTTTGAATAGATTTGAGCAAGAATAGGGTTTGAGTAATTTTCACTACCTCTCTCTATTATATGTCCATATATATATATGTATATATATAAGTGTTGTGTGTTTGAAAATTAAGTTTGTGAATGAACAGTAGCATGTATTTGAGTATGTAGACTTGTTACAAACAAACACACGTGTTCTATATTCTTAAAATATCACATTGTGCAACCCTCAAAAATGTGCTTGAGTGCTTGGCTTGAAAGCAATCATTTAAAGTATGAATTCCTGTTTGCTTCCAGCTTTAAAAGAACGCTTTCTTTTTAGTAGACAAGCCCATTCGTGCTCGCAATAGCAAGAAAGTTCGAACCTTATTACTTGTAGCTTTGAAACTTGCTTTTTACATTTTCCCCTTTGCGCACTTTGCCTAAACACAGTATGGCTATTGGAGCAAGGATCCTAGCATTGGACATAGCTAAGACCCCATTATGTATGGCGTATAAGGGGGACAAGGCAAACTTGGGCAATCGTCGACGATGCTATCGAAGCCAATAGCTCGGCTGTGGGGTGGCATGGTGTGCTTGGACATGCTTGTGATCCATATAGTTTTTCAAACATTTCAAGTGACTAGATAGAACCAATAGCTCACCTTGCCCATGTCACAGAGAGTGGTGGATCCATAAACTTGTTTCGGGTGGGGCGGGCTTTAAAAGTTTTCATTTTTTTAATTTCAATACAAAATTACATTTTTTTAGAATTTCGGGTGGGGCGGTCTGTCCTGCCACAATGTGGATCCGCCACTGGTCGCAGATGTGTATGGAGCAAGGGTCCTAGCATTGGAGTTCAAGGTCAGGTGTCTCGAACCTCATGCCTTCCAAGGACGATCTTGGTGAGTTCAGCAAAAGAAAGGGTGGTCCAAGAATTCGATGCGCTAAAATTTGATTACCTTGCACCAAAGTTAGAGCTTATGCTAGCCAAATCTATTTTCAAGCATATATATCGGTGTGAATCAAAACCAAGCTTAGTCAATCAACGGTTAGAAACTTAACAGAACTTCATTTTGACTGATGGTTGTTGAAAGAACTTTTCTTATCATGATTTATCTCGATGGGCCTACATATATATATATATATATATATATATATATATATATATATATATATAGAGAGAGAGAGAGAGAGAGAGAGAGAAAGAGTCTTAGTTATATAATGATGTTTGATGCATAATTTTATATAAACATTTTTACTGTCTTGTATTTAATGTACATGTGTGTATTAAAAGTAAAATAATTTGAATCACTACCATTGATCATAAAGATTGAATGAAAAAATGTTTGTATAAGATTATGCACCAATCGTTATTATGTAATTAAGATGCCTCTTTCTCTCTCTCTTATATATATATATATATATATATATGTGTGTGTGTGTAAATGGGTGAATTACCACCAAGATGGTAGTTGGCATGTACCCAAATTGCATGGTGCGCTATTAGATTTACGTAGTGGAACATGCAAGACATGGTCGTAGTAATGGGCGTTGCGGACCTCAAAGAGAGGTAGAGATTATAAACCAGTCAATGGTTGGTGGTGTCTTCAAAAGTCAAAACTTAGCACTTCGTTCTTTGGGTTTTCGAGCCGTTCAAATTGCACTCCCTTTCTCTAGATGGTTTTACAATCAACACTATGTAGAAAATTGGAAACGGGATGGCCCTTGCAATACGCGCTCTTGTGCTTTAGCAAAGCTTTCAATATACAACAGTTCTTACTCGGCCAATTGCGACTACCAGTCAAACTTGGCGGGCTGACTTTTTCCCCTTATCATAGTGCACTTCAAGATCACTGGTTCTAGCCTCCAACGGGTTTAGAATGAGCCGAACCGAGTTGGGCCTATTCGGGCCCCTTCTCGATAGATTGTTGCTTGTTGGGGTTTAGTTTGTTTGCTCATTTAAAACAAGATAAGCTCATAAAGGAGTTGACTTACGACCTAAATATGCCAGCTTGCAGGTCTGCGTATTATGTTTTGTATAAACTAACTTTTAATAAAAAAGGAAATTATTGATTGCTTTTGAGTTGAGAGGATGAGTTTCTCAACATTAACGTTCTTGTAAAACATAAAACTCCTCTGTGGAATAATTCCTGTGAGAAGAACGTACTCAATTACATTTCCAATAAATGATCTGCAAAAAATTGAGGGTTGGATTCTTTTATCAATGAGATTAAGCAAACAAATATATGAGTTGGTTTAAGATTAAGATTTGCTTCTTTTCTTTGTAGAGAACCCCGTCTTCGAAGTAAACATTCGAGTGAGATGATCAGTTGTCCTCACAGTATCATTTACAGTAAAATAATCGGTTGCTGGCTTGCTGTCATTGTTAGTGAAAACAACGAAAGAATCCAACATAGCGCAAGCAAAGCCAGATGCAAAGGTGGTATACCTGTTTATTCTACAAGATTACAACAGTTTTGACAGGAACCTGCATTTGGCTTGGATTATACGGCAGGGTCTCTCTCTCTCTCTCTCACACACACACACACAAAAAGACAGATCAAGTATTTGACTACTGAACAATGAAGCTTGTAAGGGCCAACTTGTTTTTAGTTTGATGACATATTAACGGTTCCTTTGCAAACATCACTTAGAAGGTCCACATAAACAAAAGAAAGTTTTAAAAAAATATATATATATATATAAATAAAAATTGTGAGAAATATTATGAACACAAAGTGATGGCCTTCTTAATTACATAATTAAAAGATCTTTCACCCTATTGGCCAATAAAAGGAAGAGGAAGACATAAGATAGATTAGTCATGGTCTTGGTTGTCTAACAAGGTTTCTGTCAATAACTAAAGAAAAAGATGTTCTTTCAAACCCATCAAGCAAGTGTTTGGATGCCGTGTTGCCCTTTTCACTTTATTTTCTTTTATGGTGTGTGTTTGCACATGCCATTGTGTGCGCGAGTGCGCACGTGTCTGTATGTGGATGGGGTGTTAGAAGGGGAGAGGAGAGGTTTGAAGTCGAGCAGAATCCACGATTGAGGAGAAAGCAGCGCTGAGTGAGCCTGACCGAACTAAAAGAGGCTTCTTTCATGAATTATTTGTGAACTCACAATCATGTTCACGTTTGAGTCTTTAGCATGTTTGGCCGAGCCAAACATGAGCCAAGTTAGACGGTTTGGACACAACCTGCCTGTTAAAAGTTGAAAATGTTACTCTACATATAATTTTTAATAGAATTTGAAATTTATAAGTTAAAATTAAGTCAAATATTTAACTTGTATGAACTTTGCTCGCGGACTTGGAAAAAATCGACCATTTAATTACATCATACTCACCCGAGTAGTTGGGTTGGCATAATTTTCTAGCATATGTGCACATAAAACTTTATATACAGGTTGAACTTATACGAGCTGAGTCAAGCCAAGTAGGCAGCATTCTCATCCATCTAATTTAGCTTTCCGAACCAGCTTGTGCTCAATTCATTTCAATCGTGAATGGCGCTCACAACATGCTAGTGTAATCAATCAAAACCAAGAAGCATGTAGAGAAAAAAACTTATTGGTTTTCAATTTGAAGTATTAATATATAGGTAAGGAGCTCAAGGATTTTTTTTTTTAGAAATAAGTCATGCCAATTTCCACCCTGACTAAGGGTTTGACACTAGGGTGAGCTCAGGGGACTCAGTCCCTGGTGAGGTGCTCCATGCCTAGTAGCATTAGAACGATGATTTCTAGATAATCAATGTGAAGTATACTCATTATAATCCAAAAAAATTGTAATTATGTGAGATTTCATATTCCAATTAAATGTGCATGATGTAATGAATCTGGATCTGTACTGGCCCTTTTCTAATGCGACTTGGATCCGGATTTAATTTAGGTGAAAGCCAGATGCACTCCCTACGGTAGGCAATTATCATCACCATTTATCTGATGTTTTCCAGCAATCTTCAAAATATCCCAATTTCCATGAAATGTCTTCTTTATCCAATTCTATTGCAGTCAAAGAAATCATCCTTTTTCTGAACCAAATTGGGTGGTAAATAATTTTCCACATACACGGATGGCCAATAGGCAGAACATAGCTGATTCGATGAGTTGTGCTTGATCCCACACCACCAGGAACTTAGTTTAAGTTCATCATGACTTCATGGTGATCCGTTTCTATGGGACATGTTATGATGTTTCTAAGATATAAAAAACGTTACTTGGAACTAAGAAAATTCAAATTAACTGTTAGCCGTTCATTTTCCAATGTGTGATAAATAAATTTAAGCACCATACTCGTAAAAATCGCAACCAATCCAGCCTTCATGTTTACCTTCTAAGTCTAGTCAATGCAACACACTGAAGAATATATATATACATATATAACAAACCTAAGCGATCAAACGGTCCACATTTGAGAGTGTACTTCCTAAGGATCCTATTTGTGTATATATTGGGATATATACTCCAAGTTTTATGTGCAACAATAGGCACTAATATCTTCTGCTACTGAAAGTTGTCCCTCGTCTTGCTCATCTATCTTCCACCCATTTTGTGACATTAGCAGCCACCTGCGGCACCACTAAACTTGTACCCCTTCTCTCTCTCTCTCTCTCTCTCTCTCTCTCTCTCTATTTTATATATATAAGTGACTGTATCATGCATACCTTCTATACATGTATACTAATGATTTCCTTTTGCGTTTGAGGGAGTGTCAGTAGAAAGTTAAAAAAAGTATTGATAAAACTTATTATACGTCTCCTCCTAAAAGTAATAGAAATGCATGGCGAGAGGTTGCACTTATTATAGATATATGTGTGTGTGTGTGTGTCTTTCTTTTCAAATATGCTACTGTATACGGCGCGTGCTCTTACCTAGAACTGCTGCATGTCTTAAGAACCAACTTATATCCATGTCATCGGATCCTAAGCCATTCATTTGCAATCATCTTTCTGGAAGACTCAGATACAGTGCAAGATCATAAGATATATGGCATGATCTTCTCTCATCAAGGGGCGTAATCTGTCACGAGAACAATGCCATCATCTGCATTTAAGATTACCGCCTCCAACATAACAATGTTGCATCATCTGATCATCCCCAAACAAGTTCCTTCTTTTTCCACTTGCTTGGTCAACGGGTTGAGTTTGGAGCAATTATCAACCGAACCCGATTACAAAATTGGTTCTCTAACCTTTAAAATCTGTGTTGCCAGTGAACATGTGCAATTTAATATGCGCATCATCGTTATCCTCTAAGTCTATAACCAACGCCATGCTCTCGTCGCTTCACACAAGAACACAGATATGGCCGCCGCTGGTGTTTTGCCCATCACAGCGCGAGTAAGCATAAATTATATAACCAGATCATGCGGGGCCTGGGTATCGAACTCATGAGCTTCAACATGTATCGACTCCCTAGCTAGGTGAGCTGTTTTAGACACTTTGAATTGATACTACATTATAAATGGGGTCGCCAGCCATTTCAGATTGTATCGACTTCTTCTTCCTCGACAACGAGTAATTTACCTTTTGCTATCAATACAAGGGTCCCCTCTTCCAATAGTGCTTCCGTTTAACATTAACAAAAATTGGTCCCAACAAGTACACGTTCTAGATCCAATCATCAGTTTAAGTTTTCAAAAAATGTGACGTTCCCAAGCATTACTTTTTTTTTTATAACAGAGAGGAAGCCGAAGTTGAGAGATCAGTGCAAATCTTGCAATATAACGTTCTAGATCCCATCAGGTAATTCCACTACTAAAAGTCAATCTTGCTTTGTCAATCGCCAGATTTTCATCAAAAGTTGAGATATCTATCGAAAAGACCAAAGTTGAGTTGAAATTCGATGATCTAAATCACGATGTACCCTATGCAGAGCGTTTGGCTCATCTGGTTGGGCTCTCTAACTATCACGCCGCAGGTTGTGAGTTTGATCTCTGACAAACTCTCCCATTGTAACCCAAAAAAGAAGGAAATAAGCATGATTTGGACTAACCCCACCAGATAGATTATTTCGCTTGTGAATGGAGTTCATAAAATACGAATTATTTCAGCACAAGCAGTAGCTCACTTGGCCAGGGGTGGGGGTGCATTTAGCTTGGCCCTCCCCAAACAGGAAATATTTGTGTTGGTCCTTTCGGTTCATGGATTTTCCTTCCTTTTGCCAAGCTTTATATTTGACATTGGTATATGCAGGGGGGGAAGGATAAGGATGGCAATGCTGACCCTATCCAACGGTATGAATTGCCCAATCTGGTTCAGGTTCAGGTACGAGGATTATATATATAGAAAAACAAACACAAACAAACACGCACATATACCTGTTTTTGCAAACAAACATGCACATATACCTGTTTTTGCTCTATACCTGTCACAAAAGCTTCGGAGGATCCTGACTAATACGGGGTCAGCCCACCATGGTGGTAAAGCTCTCTCAGCGCTGGTTTTTGCCATTCACAAGGCTCGAGCTCGAGGCCTTGTTAAAGGAGCACAAGTGCCAAATTACTTGAAGCAACCAACTGTCCGTTAATTAATCAATAAAATTTTTAAATTTGATTGATTTTATAATGTTTACAGTGTTCTGATTATGTAACACAAAAATAGAGTTTACAAAATTCAATATGTTAAATATATTGGTCACATGTTTGACATATTTACCTACATTTATTATTTTAAGAGTACGTTATAATTGTGTCTGGTATATCAGGGACGCATATATATGGGACATCTATTTTGATATTGTAGTATATCCTTGCGAATACTTTTCCTAGTAAATGAAGGGGGCCTCAGCCCAGAATATCGTCACAGCAACATTCATTTAGAAGCATAGAGGTCATCAAAGCGATAGCTGGAGGCGATCCATTTGAAACATATAGGACCAACGATATGGAGGATTTGTTCTTGTCATTGGTGGCTTGATTGGAAGTGGTTGGTGGTGGTTCTGATGGTGCGGCGTCAACTGGATCCCATTGGTCTGCCCATGACATCCCATTCGATGAATGGATTCTCTCCATTGACTCCCTCTCTCTCTCTCTCTCTCTCTCTCTCTCTCTCACTCACTCACTCAATTATTTTCACAAATACCCCCTCGGTGTGTCTCTAAATCTCGAAGGGCTACCGACATTTTTAGACACCCGGTTGCCTTCTCCATAGTTGTAATGATTGCTTACAACCACAAGTTCTTAACAAACATAGGCTGTGAATGTCTAATTGTTACATGCACGTTAACTTCTTTTTTTACAAGAGGTGGCCGAAGCCTAACACACCCACTGATGCACCCTCTGGAAGTCGAACTCCGCACCAACAAACAACCCAGTGGAGATGAAAATGCTCTCTCCCTATATATATATATACCAGATTTTCGGTGACGTAAGCATAACAACCCAGTGGAGATGAAAATGCTCTCTCCCTATAATATGTATATATATATATATATATATATATATATATATATATATATATATATATTTTGAAAAAAGATAGAAAATAATATTATTATACTCATACCTTCAAATCAAGCATGAGTAAACAATATTAATGGTGGAAGGACCCAATCACTCACATCTATATATATATAAGAGAGTTTTTTTCTCAAAGGGGAGAGAGAGTTACTTTATTAGAATGCATATATACTAGATAACCCTCGTGTAGAGTTTGTTTCTCTTGCAAATAACCACAGTTGTAATCTCCACAGGCCAAACTTGGTATATTGAAGTTTGTGAACTAGATTAATTTGATAAAAAATGTGAAAGATCTCACGGACCCTAACACCTGCCATTCGCATGGTCAAATGCTGGAAATCATGCACATAAGTATTCCAATCCGGTGAGGAACCGACTCAAACATGAACTGAGTTAAATTGAATACAGCAGTTCCGTTCTGGTTTCACCTTTCACGAAATATTGGAACCAGGACAGAACTAGAATTGATGATTTCAAACCACCATGTTCATCTATTTTACTTTTTAATTAAAAAAAATTATTGACTCACCGAACTTTTAGCATATATGGAGGTTGCTATGGAGAAATCAACAAAATTGCTTTGTGAAAACAAAAATGTCATGTATATTGCTTCGAACAATACATTTAATGAACGAATCAAGCACATTAAGATGGACTTCCGCTATATTTAGGAGAAATGTTTGAAGAAAAGTTGAACTTATATTATATTCCTTTAGAGTTATAACTAACATATTTCTTCACAAAGTCTTTATCAGTGCTTAGATTTATGTTTTTATTGGATAAACTTTTAGTATACATACTACAAATTTGAGGAGAGAGGTGTTAACTTGTAATAGGGTAGTTGGGAATTTAAGGCCCAACAGTGCCACTAACATGGGCCACAAGGCAAGGGACACTCTATGACCAATGGCTACACTACTAGCCATTGGGAGTAGCGTATTTGTTGGGAGTTGTTGCTCCCTTTATCTTTTCTATCAAGTGTAATAAATCTTTTATAAATAGAGGATGTTGTGGAGTTTGGCAAGTTCATCAACGCGTCAATTCCTCTCTCGAAGAGTGATGAAATTTAACTGACCAATCCTTCTTCACCAAAAGCTGAATACATTTGATTAGGGGTTCAGCAGAGTTCCACCTCCAAGTGCACCCTGTAGCATGTTAACCAGGGGAAGCTGGCAGTCCAGCTGACTACCAGCCTTGTAAGAAGGCTATCTCTCAAATTATCGCTAGATTGGTAGCCAAGCGGATATTCATTACAGAGAGAGAAGCTCCCGCTTCAAACAAAACCCAGCGGACATTTTATCAGCTCAAATGCCGTCTATCTCTCCAATTCTGCTGTTCATATCTCAGTGACGAGCATTAGATCAGGATCTGGAACAAGTCCGTGTGAGCCCTAGCACCTCGAGGACGAAGCATAAAAAGACAACTTTCTCAATGCCAAAAAAGAAACACATCCTGGGTACAAGCCATTACTCTCACCCATAGCAGTTGCCAAACTATAAAGTACAAAGCCATGGTCTTTTGTATCAAAAGGAGGGGCAAAGTGGCAGTTCGCAACAAGATTTTACAGGACAAGACTGAGCTCCCTTCCTACTGGTTGACCCACATGGATCTCATATATACATTTAATAAATATAACCTGTGCTCATGTACGCAAGTCTGACAATATGCATTGATACCGCATGGGAAAGTTTTCTCTCCAAATATATTTGACATGACATGGATACAATCCACCTCATGTAGTATGACATGGTACGGTATGTTGTTTACCTCCATATCATGTGATACATCTAACAATATGGGAGCCCTTTATCTTCCAAGGTTGCATCATATCAACACTCTTATCAATATTTATCTGGAATACATGCTATCCTGACAGCTCCACAACATTAACCTCAACAAAATGGAGCTCGATTCTATTTGCTAGCTGCTAAACGTTGCAACCCACTAATTATCATGTCAAACCTTCTCCGATCCTGTATATGCGATCCCTGGGCCTATGCATTGAGAACTTGGCCTTCTACATATAAAACGTAATTGGCAAAGAAACTACCATTGCACTTCTCAAGTTGCATCTAATAACAATAGCATGTGAAGAGGTCAGTTAATGCACAGTAAGCCATACAGTGAGTGGGTCGACATGCTGGCACAGCTGCAGTTTGTGGTTGGAGCTTATCATCTTCATACTCCAGCCATATCCCTTTCGGTGAAGTCTAGATGTGAACTTATGGAATGAAGGGAGCCTCTAGAGGCGGATTTGCCTACCAAGTTAAAGAACTACCTTTTCAAGTGCGAGAATAAATAGATGAAGAGCAAGACTTCGACATTATGAATAGAGCCCACTCACACATTACAACGGGGGCACTAAAGCCAACACCAAGTATAAAGCCCTCCAAGGGTACACATGGTGCGCGAAAGATACTGAGAGGAGCACAGATAGACAACCAAGCGGCTACAAGACGCATCCCAAAGGATCCATGAGATCAAGCCAAATAAAAAAATGCAAGTCCAATGATAGCCTACTTGTCGTCAACTCTTTTTTTTGGCAACACTTGATTTTCAATTATGAATGATTAGAAAAGCACTTCCATGGTTAATAATCGTCTCATCCCATTAGAAGATTCCAAGAAAGAAATTTCACTAATAAAGGAAGACATCAAAAAGTTCTCATAAGGAACATATTCTGCCTGCCGATGAAATTACACCTCAGAAATGAAAAATGCATCTGGTAATGTAAAACCATGCAGCCTGAGCAGAAAAGATTATACGTTATACCCCTCTCCCACAAAGAACCAATTATTTGCAGAGACTTCCAAAGTAAAACACCCGCAAAGCAAAGCTAGGGCAAACCACAGCAGCACATGGGATAATTCTTGCGCCCTTGAATCAACATGGACCCACAGAGGCCCAACAAATGAACTGACCTGGTGGGTCTGTCACAGTGACAATAGTATTGTTGAGCGTCACTGGAACATGAATAATTCATATTGGTGTTCAACCTCCACGCCTAACGTAACTAGTATGGCTTTCTCTATGTGAACCGTTTCCAAGTGGGAAGCACAATAAGTTATAATGTCATTTTAAGGTTTTAAACTATTCGGTAATGGCACCAAAAAAGCATATAAAGAAAGGCGAGAACCATAAGCAGCTTTAACTAAGACGGATTGCTTCTTGTTGAAATTTTTTAAGATAAAAAGGTATATGCCACTTGAGCTCAAGCAAGAAATCAACATGGCAAGTGGAAGAGTGCCAGATTATGGTAGAGGGGCAATTTCACTGAAAGGCATGAATTGCAAGGTCAGTATATCCATCAGAGGGTGTCACAAAAGAGTTCAAATATTAGGTATGAGTGACAAATTTTTCCATGAAAACAATTATTACTAAGGAGAAGATTAAATCATCTCAGGAAGCAACCGATATAAAACATGAAGCAAGGATCATGAGATGAGAAAAAGTTATGGGTATGGGTGCAGGCAGGGAAATCAGTGGGGTTGTGGATGCAAGACATGACAATTTCAAACAACAGAGGTCAAGGAACACGAGAATGCTTGTATAAATTAGATATGATGCATTATATATTGATAATAAGTCGTGAAACTAGAAGAAAAACTCATTTTCATAAACTCATTTTCATAGGTAAATTCACTCAAGTAGTCAGTCCATGCTTCATAATGTCCTGCGACTTAGCTTTTCAACTTCCCCAATTGTCCAGCACGAAGGAGGCATCCCCTGTTAGAGGTGTCCATGTGACGAAGGTTTAGGGGCATATCTTTAGTAAACAATTTATGTACCATCCACAGGCAAGCATTACAATCTGAAAAAAACCTGCCAAGTAGTTAAATAAACCTTTGGTAGAGCAGAACATAACCTACCTCGTTAGGAAATCTAAATTAAAAGTTGGACTTTCAAAATGAAAATTTCAGGGCTGCGAATAAAAATCTTTCTTTGAATCATTGTAGCTACCACGATTTAGGCCTCCAAATGGACTGATTATAGCACCACATTGCCTTGTTCTAAGAAACAAACGTTATCTAAAGACAGTCATATCAATTGAGGGCAATTAACTGGATATGTTAGTAAATCTTCCTTGTTATAGAGAATAAAGGATGAAAAAACGACGGCCATGAACGAACACAGAAAGTTGATTGAGATGACCACATTCTTGTCCAAATTATACTTTACGAAACAATAAAACTGCAGTCTGCCAAATATGCAGGAAGACAATATCTAGTTGAAACATCTAAAACCTAGCAAAATAAACAACAACCTTTTCCATTCAAAGTGGGTCAAAACTCCATCCGGATGTGGACAGCTAGATCACATCATAGAACTGCAAAGGAAAAGGATACCAGAACTGAAATTAAACACTGCCGAGATGGAAGATAAGCAACACTAATTATTAAAAAGTTAACTCAGTATTTTTACAGACAATGGAAGCATATGAAGAGCAGAATAGAATAAAGAATGCTGGAACTTCACAAAGAGAGAAAAAAGGTGGAACCGTATGTCTATCTTCAAGAATGATTGACAAGAGCGGAAGTATACACAAAACGAATCAAGAAGCAGTACAAGACTGCATAATTTATTCATGGAATGAGGTCTTATTTATAGACACTTTACAAGAGGCAAGTAAGTAGCAAGAAGCAAGATCATCAAATGGGCTGAACTAGTGCTGGCCGGCCAGCACTAGTCATTGGGATCGGGTAGCTCCAACGGCTACTAGCCGTTGGGGCTTCCCAACGGTATTACATTAACACCCCCCCTCAAACTTACGGGGTATACACTGAAAGTTTGTCTAATAAAAACTGAAATCGAGAAGCTGAAAGAGATTTGGTGAAAAAGTCTGCGAGCTGCATCTCAGATGTGACATAACAAAGTGAGATCTTCTTATTTAGACACTCTTCTCGAACAAAGTGACAGTCCATCTCGATGTGCTTCGTCCTCTCATGAAAAGTGTTATTGGAGGCAATGTACATGGCACTTTTGTTGTCACAATACATGATGGCGGGGTGTTTGACCTGAACGCCCATGTCTGCTAGAAGGGATGTGATCCAAGAAATCTCCATCGCAGCTGTAGCCATGGCTCGATATTCAGCTTCTGTGGATGAGAGGGACACCTTCTGTTGCTTTTTACACTTCCAAGAAACAAGAGATTCACCTAAAAACACACAAAAACCAGTGGTAGAGTGTCTATTGTTGACATCTCCACCCCAATCAGCATCCGTATATATAGATAAATCAAAAGATGAAGAGGAAGTTAAGAGGACCCCCTTGTGAGCAGTGTTTCTAATATATCGAATAATTCGCAAAACAGCACTCATATGGACAGAAGTAGGTGCCTGTTGAAATTGACTGGCTGTGTGTACTGCATGAGAAATGTCTGGTCTAGTAATGGTGAGATAAGTGAGTGCACCTATAAGCTGTCGATAAGGGGTGGGATCTTCTAATTTCTCACCATCTGTGGAACGCAGTTTGGTGCCTAGGACTTCGGGTGTGTCAACAACCTTAGTATCTGTAATCCCAGATCTTTCAACAATATCGTTAGCAAATTTGGTTTGAGACATAAAGTATCCACAACTATTTTTGGTTATCTCAATACCTAAAAAGTAATTCAGCAAACCCAAGTCTTTCATATCAAATTCGTGATGCAGATTAAGTTTAACTTCAGCAATTCCCACTTCATCACTTCCTGTGATGATCATGTCATCCACATACAAAAGCAAGATAACAATACCAGATTGTGTTTTGCGTACAAATAATGCAGTATCAGTATAGCATGGTTGTGTAGATGTTTTGAGAGGAGAGAGAGAGAGGGTGTGTGTGGAACTCTACCAAACATGTACATAAACAGCTCGTCATCCCTTCGGAGTGGAACTCTAACAAATCCAGAGATTTTGCTAAATACTGGAAGTTGTTCTTTTGAAAAGTTAAGGCGCAAACTTAACTCGACAAGTGGATCCAAAATTGTTTTGGGCTCAGGTCTAAGTCAGCCTTCCTCGAGTTGTGCCTAAGCCAACACAAAGCAACTCAGTATAAGTCTTTTACCATCTCTCTCTTTCTTTCTTTTTAATTGAATGAATAAAATTACATCCCTCCGTATGAATTATGCAAAAGGACAAAAACAAAACAAGGTGTATGAAAGCAAAATTGATACAGAATACGGTAGCAACTCTCTCTCTCTATATTTTGTTGTCATGTTTGGTAACTTGAGTTTTGTAGTTTCTCGTGTCCCATTTCTGTTTTCGTGTCTATTCCCATTCTTGCTGCAACACATATTTTCGGATTCCAAGTTCTGTTCGTGTCATGCCATTTTCTTTATAAACATATCAGTTAGAGACTAAAGCAAGGACAATTGGTTTTCCCGGCGATGTCACCGTCAGGTTTTCATGTTAAGTGTCATATTGATAGCAAGCTCATGTTTCGACGATGCTCCAAATCACATCATTTTGCCTCCTTTCCAAACATGGCCATAAACAGCTCATCATCCCTTTGAATGGAACTCTACCAAGTTGAGAGATTTTCCTCAATACTAAGTCGTTCTGGTGAAAAGTTAAGGAGTAAACTTAACCCGACACACATCCACAAAGGTTTTGGATTCAGGTCTGCTTTAAGCATCCATCGAGTTGTGCATAAGCCAGCCCAACCCAACGTAGGTGGAAACCAACCCAATCCAATCTCGAGAAAATGTGTGTGTACACGCATATAAATATAGCGACAATTTTGCACCGAGAGCATTAGCTGAACGGCAGCATGCTCTACTGCGATTGTTGTTGGTGGGGAGTTCGACTCTGAGAGGGTGTGTGTGGGGTGTACGTGTTAAGCTTCGGTATCCGCTTGTAACCAAAAAATATGTATATAGCAGCAATTTCCATTTTCTTTCTACCCACATTTATTTGTATACATATCCACAATGTTTCTATGATTTTTAATGTTATTTTATATATATTGTTACAGCCAGGTCGAGTTGGACTGAAGTTGATGAGAACCCTTCCAAGTTGGGCTAGAGTAGTGCAAAATGTCTCGAGAAACAAAATCACATGGGTTCGGGGTTGAACTACTTTCACCTGAACCCGAAGATCGACCTGTTGATTAATTTACCACCTGTAAATTATTTAACGTAATACCCTAGTATAGGTAAATGTTTTTAAACATATCCATTTGTCTTAAGTATTGGAAACGGAATTGGACGAAGAAATTCCTGTTCGACGTTTGAGGTTCTTGACTGCCTTTCCCATTGTGAAAAGGTTATTCCTTACTAAAATGTTTACTGATCACAGCATATTTGAAGCTGGCTGGCTTCAGAAATCATACAAAAAAAAAAAACCACATCGGCCTATTTTTCCGGGTATTTTATATGATTCAACGCATTCCTTCATTACTTGTGAAAAAATGAATCATTCAAAAGCTATTATGGCAATATTACAATGAAGTCCTAAAACAGACCCGATAATTGTGAATGATCTTAACAACCTTGGTCTCAAATAGCCGGTTTAGACAGTGGCGGACTCACTTTAGGGCGAGATAAGGCATGTGTCTGACCTGAAATCCGAAAAATATAAAAGAGGCCACTTGATGCTACATCAAAATATAAGTATGTTTCGCCCCAAATACAAGTGCGCTTCACCACAAAAAAAAAAACTCTTCAAAAAGGGTACTCACCTTAATCCTTATAACACTAGGCTTGGCGATTTCATATAATCATGAACATGCATCATAACTCAATGCAATACTATTGTCTCAAAATAACAAGGGATCAACTTCTTAGTAACAAATTTCAATATATAATCTGCCCTAAATAACTGTTCTCTTGTATTTTACAAGAAAGCAAAGCATTTGATCTTCAAGAAATTAAATGTCACCGGACCTAGCGGTTCAACAGGTAAGCAAACTGGGCCGGTTCGGTTAATTGTCGGTTTAAGATCCAAATGATCGAACCAAACCATTTAACCTAAATTCTGTTAACTTAGTGACTGAATCCAAACCGAGATTCAAAAGAACCGAACTGAAATGAAAACTTTGTTTGGTTTTAACCGAATAATGCCCTCCACTAGCGCTGATTAATGGTTTCGGTGTAGCTCGGATTCGGTTCCATACCCGAACCAAAGACAACCCTAACCTTGCCGTCCTCCTCGGCGGGAAACTCCAAAAGTTCCCGCCACCTGATCCATAAATCCCCAACTTTAAAACCCTAGTTATATAAATTCGCACCCGCCATCCACCTTTCCCAATTTCACGGATCCTTTTCATTCCTCTCTCTCTCCCTCTTTGTGAGATCAACAGGAAAGAAGGATGTTGGAGCTACGGCTGGTTCAGGGGAGCCTGCTGAAGAAGGTGCTAGATGCCACTAAGGACCTCGTCACCGATGCGAACTTCGACTGCTCCTCCACCGGATTCTCTCTTCAGGCGATGGATTCCAGCCACGTTGCCCTCGTCGCCCTCCTACTCCGGTCCGAGGGCTTCGAGCACTACCGTTGCGATCGCAACCTCTCCATGGGAATGAACCTCAATAACATGTCCAAGATGCTCAGGTGCGCTGGAAATGACGACATCATCACTATAAAAGCCGATGACGGGAGCGACACCGTGACCTTCATGTTTGAAAGCCCCAGTATGATCTGCCTTCTTTCCTCCTTTCGCCTCATCTGTGATTCCTTCATTTATTTCTTTCTGAAATCTTTTCTTGTTTTAGACCAGGATAAGATCTCCGATTTTGAGATGAAGCTCATGGACATCGACAGTGAGCATTTGGGGATTCCGGAGGCTGAGTACCACGCCATTGTGAGGATGCCGTCGGCGGAGTTTGCAAGGATCTGCAAGGATCTTAGTACCATCGGCGATACGGGTGAGGGGATTGAAGAGATTGTGCAAAATTCCTTCTTTTCTCCCCCTTGTTTTGGGGCTTAATATTGAGTTCTTGCTCGATCTGTTCTCTTTTTGGGTTATAGTAGTGATTTCCGTGACAAAGGAAGGAGTGAAGTTTTCCACTAGCGGTGATATCGGCACTGCTAATATCGTCTGCCGCCAGAATACCTCTGTTGATAAGGTATATGTTTGAACCCTCGAAGTCTTCTGTTTGAGTGTAGTTCTTACGTTCTTGATTGAAGTCCCACTTGTTGATATAGATCTTTGGTCCTTGAGTTTAAGTCTTTCTTCTTTATTGTAATTTGAAACATCCTTGTGGTTCTCCGGTTGAGGGTTCCACAAGGAACGGTCCATTGAAACGAACTATTGGTTCACCGATTGGGTACATTTTTACCATGAAGTGAGTATTTCTTGTTTCGTTCTAAGGTCATGTTCATGTTGGTAAGTAATGATTCACCAATTTGGTACAAATATAACATGGGTATTATATAATTCGCCTTCTTCATCAGTTTAGATGGAGAACGGTGCATGGTTTTGAAAGAAATGAACATTTCTATCAGTTTTGAGAGGAATACTTCTGCTTCTTAGACGAGAAAGGAGATATAAGGATGATCCATTGTGCTGCAAAACGCAGTGTCTGTCTACATTGAATTTACAAACTTATGTTGACCGAGTGGGCTTCAGTTTCAATTACTGATTCTCACTTTGGCCTTTTTGACAGCCCGAGGAAGCAACAATCATAGAAATGAACGAGCCAGTATCACTAACCTTTGCGTTGAGATACATGAACTCCTTCACGAAGGCAACGCCTCTGTCAAACACTGTCACCATCAGCCTTTCCTCAGAGCTTCCTATTGTGGTGGAGTACAAAATCGCAGACATGGGTTACATCCGGTATTACTTGGCTCCCAAGATTGAAGATGATGAAGTTAACTCGTAGAGAAGATCTTTGTTGTCGATTACAGTCCATGCTTACATGTATGTCTTTTGATATCGCAATGTGTTTGCACTTTGCTCAGTTACTTCTCGCGAAATGGATAGCGCATTGCCATGACCTTGTGTCTATGTAGGATGAACCAGTATTACTTCAACTCTTTTCTCAGTTGGAATACTGCTTAACTAATCTTTCCTTGGATCAATTATTGGCGGCCGAAAATCTCCTAAAGGAATGACTTTCTGTAACTGCGAAGTTTAAAAGAACTGGTTACAACAAAGTGTCAAAAGGATTGTGACAGGCGAATAGATTAGCTTAAGAATCTAACAATCCTTGCATAAACACATGCTATTCTCAAAGCGATGAGTTGTGTTACGAACAATTATGACACGTTTAGTGATCGTCGAGACTGGCATCCGCAGCAGCTACAGCTGTTGCATACTCAATTTTTGACAATCTGGATGGCAACCCCTAGATTTGTATTGGAAACCTGAAATGCCCTCTCGCTGTGTGCCAAAGCCTTCTCTTTTTCTGTACTCTCAGGCACGCAGCTGGTGTCAGGTATATAAATCAGCACTCTGTTCTTCCTTCAAGCTTTCCGACATTGCACATGCATGCTATCCACTGTAAAGCTATGAATTTCATGACTTGAATCCTGGTTTTCATCAGAATTCTTGTTTATCAATCTCCTTGTCTCTGCGGCTGTCGTATATTCCGCTATAAAGTCATGTTTCCATTCCGGTTTTGCGCTTGCAATAAAAGCTGAACGCCTTCTCCATGCGATGCATATTCTGCAAACGTTAGTTTCCTTGATACTGTATCTCTCAACTTTTCATTCTATTGGAAAAGCTCGCTTCGTCCCACAAGTAATTTGTCTCAAAACCAATTTCCATAACGTACAACTCAAAAGTGACATTCTTCTTTCAAGGATGCCAAGTACGCTAAGCATGCACGAAAGTTCCACACCCAGGGCGTGCACATCTTGCAGGGTCTGCCCAACCCAGGTTATCGGACAGAAGAATTATTCTGCTGATGGAAGAATGCTGATTATTGCGACCATTGTTTACCTATGCCCTAAACCAATTCATATGAGTTTGGGTTTGGTATTGAGCTGCTAACAGATCAGATACCTAGTTGAATCTTGGGTTTGGTAGAGCATGTACTGCCCTTGATTCTTCTTAGTCTGCAAAAATGAAAGCTTTCCTTTGGCTTCTCATCTCAGGCAGCACTTTAATGCGAGGTGTGGCAGAATGTAAAATTCTATTAAAATATAAGTGCACTTCACTCGAAATACAAGTAGGTCTCACCATAAAAAAAACTTCTTGAGTGAATCTGTAGAGTCAAGCTGCAAATCTTTATTAAAAGAAAGATTGAGTTGAAAAGCTAGACGAATCATATACGGAGTAGCCAAGTTAGAGTGGTGAAAAACTGATTGGAAGCTTTTTGCAAAGCTCCCAGGCCGAAGATTAATTTATTGAAATTGATCCCTTTCCAAGAATTTCTTGGAAAGTGAGGCGCTTATTCCAATTAACAGTGATTTCAGACCATCAGACAATGAAGTGTCATAGCTGAGTCGCCTAGGCACAAATTACATGTACAAAACTCGTCTTTTCAAGATATCTTTCCGCCCACATCCTTCTCCACAGAAGTTCACAATCAGTTGTTCTTGTCAGCATACGAAGCCAAGGCTTGACATTTAAGAATTTTCTCGAGTACTAGAAGGTCATCCGTGGTTTCACAAGATTGAAGAAAACACAAACTCCCGCCTTCTTTAAATTTCGGAGAGAACGTCCCGCCGGCGGGAGATTCCGTTGGAGACCATGATGAGTATGAAGAGCTCTTTCTTCTCTCCTCTCCCCCTCTTCCTCTTCCCTGCGACATGCGCCAGCGAGAATTTCGTCCAACGGAATTCGCCGTCACGCATTCCCATCGGCGTCAACTACGCTAAGCTCTCTCAGGACGCCACCCCTTCCGCGTCTGCGCTTGCCTCTACTCTAAGATCAATGCGGATCGATCGCGTCCTTCTGTCCGCCGGCGATCCGGGCCTTCTCCTACACCGGAATTTCCCTTTTACTATCCTTGCCGAATGAGTACATTCCACGTTTCGCTTCAAACGTATCGGTAGCGTACTCTTGGGCAAGGGACTACGTCGCTGCCGCCTACCCAAGAACGCGCATTACGATGGTGTCCGTTGGATCCGACGTCCTATCCATATCGCCGGACCTTGCCGATTTCGTCCTTCCGACGGTCCGAAACGTTCACCGCGCCTTCCGAGACCTTGGCCTTCCTCACATCTCGGTTTCCACCACGGTCGCTTTTGACGCCATAACGTCCGCCTTCCCACCGTCCTCAGCAGAGTTCCATCAGCCCTCAGCCGATTCGTTCTTTGCGCCACTCCTTGGTTTCCTCTCCTCAACCAATTCTTCCTTCCTCGTCAATCTTTTCCCCTACGATCTCTTCCGATCCGATCCGGCCATCCCTATCGGGTTCGCCCTCTTTAAGGAGGAACCGTTCGGGTTCCGGGACGACCAAGGTGCGGGGATTCGGTACCGGAATCTCTTCGACGTGATGGTCGATGCCGTCATCAATGCGATGACGGTTCTCGGCTACGGTGACATCCATGTGGTGGTGACCGAGACGGGGTGGCCGAGCTCCGGCGACCCAAACGAACCGGAAGCTGACCTCTTCTACGCCGAGATGTACAACACTGGGCTCGTCAGGCACCTGCGCGAAGGCGTCGGGGGAATCACGTCTCCTACGAAACGAGATGCCGTTCCGGAGACGTACATCTACTCGTTGCTGGATGTGCCTTCCAGAGGGGGAGACGGAGCCAATCGCGGATGGGGGATTCTGTACCCGAACCTGACGAAGAAGTACGAATTGGATTTCTCCGGCGTAGTTCTGTCAACGCAGTCGAGCGTGAGATTGACGGTGAAACTGGGTCCGGTGATCGTGATTGGCTTCCCGTATTCTGGCGTTTTTTTCCCATTTCTATTTTCCTTTCTCTGGTTTCTCTTTTCTTTTGGGTAGATAAATACAAATTGTAAGAAACCAATTCCCTTAAGCTGTGGAAGCACTTTCCGTGTCCGATATCAGAATAAAGTTTCAAATTTCCTCTTAATTTTTGTGCAAAGGATGGCTGCTAGAAGTTACATGAGGTCTCTCTCTCTCTCTCTCTCTATATATATATATATATATATATATATGCGTTAATCATATTCAACATAGAAGATGTATGCTTTTGATATTCAATCATGAAACACTATTTCTCTGTATACAGATCATCGGATTCACTAAAAATTGGCAATGCTCAAAGATGATGATACCTCACATATAATCTTCAAAACAATCAATTGTACCTTCAATTCTTATGTTCAAAATTTCAATACTCATTCACGTTCATTCTTGGGCTGAACGTTTTGTTCAGTCTCCTTGCTCCCCGGTGTGGCACTGTTGTCTTTCAAGCTCAAGGGAGTTGAACCACTCGGTTCCTGTTTAGCTTCATGCGACGTCGAGTTCGTAATTGCCCTTGTTTGTCTGGTACCAACCTCATGAGAGGGAAGCCACTCGTCTGTCAGCTTCAAGCTCAAGGCTATTGCGGCATTCAGGTCTTCTTCTTCTCTGTCTGATACCAACTTCATAACAGCCACTGGAAAGGGATCTAATGACTGCAATGTCTTCCTACTCTGTGTTGAAACCTCAGAAGAAATCCTCGCAGCATCTTCTGGTGTAAGACATTGTCCGAAGTCGTTTAGCGAGTCCGATGACGAAACAGGGAATTCTTTCGGAAAATTCCCGCGTACCAAGAAGACGCTCCAGCCCAAGCCCTTGAGAGTGTCAAGATAGGCAGAAAGACAAAAGTTGGAGAGATATTGAGGGGCGGCATAGAGGCTGTCGAAGTTGAACCATTCTCCATTCACCTTTCTGATGGTGAACCAGTGGTCCTCCAGGTGACAGATATATGCGACTTCCAGGTACGGATCGGCCCACGCGGACTCAGACAGAGGCGAGTCCCAGGGAATGACTTCCAAACCCCAGACATCCAAAGCCTTCTTCAGAACCTAGCAAGAATGATAGCACATCTAAACAGTTTAATCAACAAACAGAGAACGTAGACAAACAAGAAGTACTTTCAAAATTCTGATATCAAACGCGCATCTCGACTTTTCTTTGTAAGAGGAGAGCTCGTTTCTTTGCATCATCAGAGCCTATTTCAATGCACACGATTCGTTAGTCTGATCCTATATTGCCTTATCCTTCTAATTACTAACTGTTTTAGTCCCATAGGCGGCTGAATTCTACAACTCTTCGTGTCACAACCGATTCGTTTGCATTCCAAGAAACTATTAAAGCTGCTAAAGAACGCAAATTCCAAGAAACTACTAAAGCTGCTAAAGAACGCAAACATAGGCAAAGTTCGAAAATAAATTTTGTGGAAACCAAACAAGAACCAAATTCTTGGCATTGATTCAGGGAACCAAACAAGAACCAGTTTCTTGATATTCAGGGCGGGCTCCTACCTGAATACTGAAATCGCCGTGAATGGAGACGTTGCTGGATCCCACTAGGTCAAACGAAAGCAATTCCTCAGTCTCCACCGCGCCCACCTGGCGCTCCTGGCGGTCGAGGTCTGACGCAAGCTCGGCGAGGTGGAGCTCCGTGAAGAAGGGGCCCTGCAGCACCGTGTTGACACAGTGTACCGCACAAAGCTTCGACTCCTGAATCTCGTGGTACAGCATTCTCGGTTCTTCTTCCTCCATCCCTCCTTGGGCGCAGAACAAGAGAGAGAGTGTGTTTACGAGAGGGCTGTGAGTCTCTTCCTTGAAACAGATAATTTATGAAAGACGTCGCTTTCTTTTTTCTGATTATTTTTTTTTGAGAGAAACGGGGTCTGGAACCCACGAGCATTTGCATCTATTATCGTCAACAGTATTTTTTGGCATGGACGGTTAGCAAGACCAACTAACGGAACAATTATTTTTTGCTCGTTTTCAGTTTTCTAATGAACGAATTGAGCTGAGAGACCTACCCCTCGCATGGCTGCAAAATAGGAGTGGCAAATTGTTCTTTTTCACTTCCAGGTCAGTTTACCAGATCGAGTTGAGAGACCCGAGTGGATCAATCTATTGTGTCCCCAGCACGCACGCACACACACACAATAGATGGGGGTGGGTGGGGAGTAAGATAAATACCCACGGTAATGTATATAGACGAAAACTCTCTCTCACTATCTATTCATCTATATATACAGACCAATCTTTCTGGGTCTCTCTAAGAGAGAGGAAGATTGGTATATACTAGCAATATTACATGCTATATCTAAACAAAATTCAATCATTTAATCTAGAAATGAACGATTGAAATTTGGAAGTGATTTTTAACTTTTTGAATTCAAATATCAATCATCCATCTTTTATATTAGACAATTAAGATATATTTAGATATATTAGAATGCATCATGCTAATTATGAAAATATTCAGTTGGACTCTTATGAGGATGAGAGCAATTCATAAATATATTTGAGCAAAACCTATTGGCTAATGTTCAGCTCAACTCATTCAGTAGAAAACTGAAAACGAGCAAACAATAATTGTTCTGTTCGTTGGTCTTGCTTACCAGCCCTATCCCTTGCATGGCTGCAAAATAGGAGTCACAAATAGGTTTGATGGGTTCAAATCTTAATCCTACTCTTAATTCTGATCTGCCTTTTCACTTCCAGGTCATACTAGATTGAGTTGAGACACCGGATCGATCTATTGTATCCCAAAACACACACTTATAAATAAATAAATAAATATATAAATAAATATATATATATATATATATATTGGGGAGGGGGACTAGATTCATATGCATGATACGCATGTCTTCCTCTGCCTCTCTAAGAGAGAGAGAGAGGGAGAGAGGAAAAGATTGATATATGCTAGTAACGTTGTATGCTATATGTAAACAGAATTCAATCATTTAATCTAGAAATGAATGATTGAAATTTGAGTTAGAAAACAAAAAGATATCTATACTTCTTTTAGTTGTATATGATTTAAAAGTGATTTTATTTTTTGAGTTCAAACCTTAATCATACATCTTTCAAATTGGCTGATTGAAATATATTTGAATATATTAGAGTATAGTGTTGCTAGTATGAACCATGCTTCCTTTCTATTATATTATATATAGCCGTTTATGTGAACAGTTAGATTAGATATATGAATAATTTACTTAAAGAAGAAAAATACAAAACATTGGAAAGTAAATATTTTACTTTATACTTTCTGATTTTTCAAAATATAACTTTCTCATTTTATTTTTTGCTGTAGACCATTATCTATTCAATTCGATGTTTAGAATTAGCATTGATAATCTAGTACCAATGGAGGTCTCACAACCTTCTCTCTCTATATTATATATATATAAAATTTTTCGGGATGAGTCGGATCACCTCAGGTTCGTATTTTTCAGGTTGGTTTGGGTTGAGTTTCTGAAGCCCGGTTTGGAGTTCGGCGTAGGAATCTTAGCGACTGCAGAGCGGGTAGAAGCAGGTTAAGACTTGAGTCTGGGATGGAGTAAAAGCCCTGTACAGCTCTATCCATTGCCATCCCTACGGGGTCTTTCTCTCCCGTGCAGATGGGTGTAGTCAAGAATCAGACGGACGCCACACCAAGAAAGAAAGAAAAGAAAATGAACTAAAGTGGTGTGACACAAGCCCAACGACCAACTAGAAACAGCACACATCAAGAGGAGAGAAGCATAGTAATCATCGAAGCCAAAGGAGCAGGAAAAAACAATAAAAGGTGACACCAGAAACCTTCACCAAGGGTTACTTCGATCGCCGAGGGATAGGCAGACGAGGCGAAGGAGGGAGCCATCGATCGGAAGGATGTCTTCCTTGCCGCATTTTCCGGCGACGTCCACCGGCCCTCCTGCTTCTGACCTGCTGCGGAACTCCTTCGCCGGAGGGTCTTCTCTTAGAGCCCTTGGCCGGGTTCCGCTCGGGATCCGGCCGAGGCGGCAGGATTCCGGGGTCGTCTGCATGAAGAAGATGCGGAAGGTGAAGAAGCATGACTATCCCTGGCCGGAACCCAAGGACGTTGATCCGGACGTCAAGAGGGGGGTCACAAGCTACCTCTCGGAGTTCAAGCCTCTTGCTGAGAAGCCGAAGCCCTTGCCTCTCCCGTTCGAGAAGCCGTTGATGGACCTTGAGAAGAAAATAATAGATGTGAGCTTCTAGATTCATCGTATTTCTTTGGATTTTAGTCTGATCTCGAGATCTTTTTGTTTTCTCTTCATCATTGAGTCTCAGTTCGTTTTGTGGGTAATTAGGGCTTCCTTTTCCGACATTACGTGAATATTTCCATTACTCGTCTCTTTTAATTTCGGACCCTTGAGTGCTTGCATGAATATCAACGTCTTGTTCGTTCGTATTGACGTTTCTCTTTTATGATAATGCCGCTTGCACGGAACTGTCGGGATTTGCTTGTACCAATTAGCTTTTGAGAAGAACATGTTAAGGAATTGTTCTTCGAAGTGCTATAAAGTGCGTGCTATTAAAGTAAATGGATCGTTGAATTTCGGTTAATGCTTGTTTACTTGTATCCTTGGTCAAACATCACATTGAACATAATAGTCCAACCGGGTGGTGCATTGACTCATCAGAATTTACAGTTGGAGTGCCTAGATTCTAGTACCTCGGCAAAATTAGTGGGTCCTTGAATTTGGGTTAATAGATAATGTTTTTTAACTCGTATACTTTAGTCTCAATTTGTTAAAGAGAAATGTCAAAAACCACATAAAACATCAGAGTTCAATCTGGTGGTACATTGACTCATCAAGGTGATTGATTGAATTGAATTTGCACGGAAGTGCCTAATTCCAGTGCCTTGAGAGAGTAGGCTTGTGCTTTGTCACCTTTATCGATAATCATGTTCCACATGCGCCTCTTATTTGTGATGCAGAACCATAAAGGCAGAGGTAATGTACAATATATTTGACGTGGGGTTTGTTGCATGCACATTTTGTTACTCCATATTTGCATCCCTGCATAACACTTCAAATGAACAATGAACCGTTATATCATTGCCAACATTGGTTTTGACATATGATAGAAGTTCCGATAGGTTAGTTACCCTGCTATACAGCTATACGAAATTTTCTTCAGGCCTTTTAATCTGTTAATTTCACTAAATGGTTGGTTTTTGTTTGTTTATGTACAGATAAAGAAGATGGCTGAAGATACTGGCTTGGATTTTAGTGATAAAATAAGTTTGTTGGAGAACAAGTATCAACAGGTATACATATCCATATGTTTTTTGTTACTAGACAGTTCAACTGTAACTCCTAACGTATAACTTTTGCAATTAGTTATTTACCATTTTTGACGTTCTAGGCACAACAACAACAACTAAGCCTTTTCCCATACTAGACGGGGTCGGCTACATGGATTCTTTGTTTCCACAGATCCCTATCGTGTGCCATGTTAGCAGTTAACTTTTGACGTTCTAGGCAGATTACATAATTTCTCCGTTTTGAACCATTTCTGGTCAGATGATACATGCATTTGTTGATCAATTTATTCGAGGAGATATTGGGGTTATATATGGGCTTTCAGCTAGTATTATAGAACAATGGAGGAGGAAGAGACAGCCGTATGTTTAGCTCAACTATCTGATCAGGAATCCCTTTGAGCTAGCCGCTGGAGTTCCTAATCTCTGTCCATGTCTAACCACCCTCTTAGATACAAAAGACACAAATAATATACAAAAAAGACAAGAAGAAGAAACCTAAACTTGCATATGATGCTTATACCTACATGTATTTACTTTTATATTATTTACCTTAGAAGGTTGAGAAGTAGATAACGTTTAATTTTTTTAGAACATAATAGTAAATCAAGTGTATTAAACTTGAATATTTTTTGCTTCCTTTTTCTGGTACCTAGACCTTGGGCATGGGTTTTCAGTACTGGCAGTCTTAAAAAATGTTCACATTGACAGCTTCTAGTTGCTGTTGCTACATATAGCCTGTGATTATTGCTGCATTTTTATAGCGGTGAAAATTCACTAACTTTATAAACCACAAACATCATTCTTGGGCTTTGATTGCAGGCTCTTCAAGATCTATACATTCATCTCACTCCTATACAGAGACTGAGTATTGCTCGGCATCCTAATAGGCCAACTTTTCTTGATCATGTTCTAAACATCACTGACAAGGTTGGTGATTTTTCATAATTTAGATCTGTTATCAAGATTTCCATTATAAAAGTCTCCAGATGAAAGTATTCCTATTGTATGGTTGATAATGCTATTGTGATCTGTTTGAATATGATTCAGTGGGTGGAGCTTCATGGTGATCGTGCTGGTTATGATGATCCAGCAATTGTTACAGGACTTGGAATCATAGATGGTAAAACATATATGTTCATGGGTCATCAAAAAGGAAGAAACACAAAAGAGAATATTCATCGGAATTTTGGCATGCCAACTCCGCACGGGTATGTTTTTGAAATTTTCTAATATGAATGAACTTAAATTGGTGCAAGAGTATCACATATATTTTCTAAAGATTCAACATTTGTACAATTTATAAAGTGATGAGGTAGGTCTGAATCAGGCTGAGTTTTGAGATTAGAAACCTTAATCCTTTAAGGTTTTACAGTTCATGTGCCAGTTTTTGTTATAGGTTCAGGAGCCGACTGGCATATTGACTGGTCAGATTTGACCTGGTTGCTGATCTCATTACCTTATCAAACAAATACTCTGCACTGATTCACTTACTACAAGTAACGGGAATGTGTGTTTGTTGTCCATTTATTATTACTGGTGCTTCTACAAAATTTCCTTGTCGTGAAAGCAATTAACTTCTCTCTTCTAACCTGAATGAGTGGTTTAAACTTTAAACTTTACAAAATTATAGTTTTTGCTTTTAAAATTGACAAAAGTTTTCCTCAATGAAGCTACCGTAAGGCCTTACGAATGATGTATTATGCTGATCATCACGGATTTCCAATCATTACATTCATCGATACACCTGGAGCTTTTGCAGATCTTAAATCAGAAGAGATCGGTCAGGTATGTTTTCTGTTTCTGAACTCTCAAGGACTACTATTGAAGATGTAAAATGAAAAAGGGGGCACTAGTTAAAGACTCTAAAATTGCTATCCTCTCATTTTGCATGCAGGGTGAGGCCATAGCACATAACTTGAGAACCATGTTTGGCCTGAAGGTGCCAATTGTTACTGTTGTTATAGGAGAAGGTGGTTCTGGTGGTGCCCTGGCTATAGGTTGTGCAAACAAATTGCTAATGTTGGAAAACTCTGTTTTTTATGTTGCCAGGTCAGTTCAGTTTATTTTTCACAGGGCTCACATTTTACAAGTTGATCTTTTGCTTTTGGTGTTTTTGTTGATTTCCAAAAGTAGGCCATTGGTCGTCGTGACTTTTCTTTTAATGAAATCATTGGTTGTAACATTTATTCACATTTAAAGTTGAAATACTGCACCCAGAGTGTAGCTCACTGGTAAGGCTCTGACACCCACTCGCAGATGGCCAGTTTGATTCCCAGGGGGTGTGCACGTATGTGTGTATGTTTTAGGCTCCAGTCTCCCATTGTAACCAAAAGAGAAAGAGTTGAAATACTGATCTTGCTTTCTCATGCCTCTCAGTGGTAGGTCCAGCTTGATGTTGGCCTCAGGAGGCTATTTGTAGGTTAACACCAGTTTTAGTGAGGTTGATGATGATCTCAAAAGTTTCCTTAAGACGTGTTGAACTAGCAAGTTTATTCCAAAATATAGATTGATGAACAGTTTTAGGATATGGCAAAGTTCTTAATTTTAAGAGGCTTTTCATATGATGTCTTAGCGAAGCTTCTTGTGTTCTTTTACATGTGGCCTGGGTTTCACATTTTATTTCTTTATCAATCTCGTTCTGTGAGGCTGTCGTATGATTTGCTGATTCAGTAAAGAGTTGCCTTTATCAATTACATATCCCCTTGCAGCGTTAATGTTTTTTCTTAATTTTTGCTTTTCACCTTATTCTTCTCTTTTCTTTTTACTGTAAATATGAACAGCCCAGAAGCATGTGCGGCGATACTGTGGAAATCTGCCCAAGCTGCTCCAAAGGTATCTCAAGATTCTTCACGTCATGGTAATGGCTCCTTAATTGTTTGCATCGCTTTACAAATTTATGATGTATTTTTCAGGCAGCAGACAAGTTAAAGATAACTGCTACAGAATTGTGCAAGCTGAAAATTTCAGATGGCATTATTCCGGTAAGGCATGTCCTTTGCGTGTTTTTTTTTGTAAGAAATATTCTATATTTGCCGATTAGTTTTGCAAGCTGAAAACTGCAGATGGCATTATTTCAGTAAACCATGTCCTTTTTTGTTAAGGGATATTCTCTATTGCCATTTAGTAAAATATCATGAGATTTACTGGAACTGCAAAGTGTAATCCTTTAGATGTAGGGAAATGCGTTCTTTTGGTTAGTGTTTTCTTTGTCGGAATAATGAAACAACTCATAGACTCTTAGATAGGCTCCAATCCCCGAGATTGTGTTTCAAGCTAAGTAGTCAATAGCGGTCGACTCTATATAGCGATTTAGCGGTACACTTTTATTTATGATTAAAAAATTATATATATAATGGATTTTCTAATTTCTAAAAAATATCAAGAAATTCTACTTCTAAGGAAACAAACAATAAATTTCATGTGGCACATTCATATTGAATTATTAATCTTAAATTAGAATTCAACTCAACATATGAAGGGTGGTAAACATTCATAAGGAAATAAAATCAAGGCAAAGAGGGCATGTTACAAATTACATTATGCTATGGAAACTAGTGAAACTTTAGATTCTTATAAGAAAGCAAAGAAGAAAGCGAAAAAGGCCGTCAATGAAGCAAAAGCTAAAATTTAGAAGGATTTATATAAAAAACTCAACTCAAAAGAGGGTGAAAGAGATATTTTTAGGATAACTAGAGATAAGAAAACTAAAGATCTTAATTTTGTTAGATACATCAAAGACGATGATGAAAAAATTCTAGTGGCAAATGATGTTATAAGAAATAGATGGAAAAACTATTTTTATAAGCTTTTTAATGAAAATAAAGATGTTAGGATTAGCTTAGGAGAGTTAGCCAAATTAGAAAAGTATATAAACCACAATTTCTACCGACGTATTCAAAAGAATGAAGTCAAAGAGGCTCTTAAACATATAAAGGGTGGTAAATCGGTAGGACCAAACAATATTCTTATAGAAGTTTGGAAAATCCTAGGAGAAACAGAAATCACTTGGCTCATAAGACTATTTAATAAAATATGGAGAAACCAAAAGATGCCCAAGGAACGGAGAGTGAGTACACTTATACCCATATATAAAAGCAAGGGAGACATTCAGAATTGTGCGAATTATCGGGGTATCAAGTTAATGAGCCATACTATAAAATTATGGGAAAGAATTATCGAACGTAGGTTAAGACAAGTATCGAGTAGAACATATAACCAATTTGGATTCATGCCAGGCATATCTACTGCTGAAGCGATTCACCTTTTGAGACGTCTTATGGAACATTTTAGAGCAAAAAAGAAAGACCTTCACATGATATTTATTGATCTAGAAAAAGCTTACGATAGGGTACCGAGGGAGGTTCTTTGGAGAACCTTGGAAAAAGAGGTATCTCATTGACATATATTAACCTTATAAGAAACATGTATGATGGTGTAAAAACATGTGTGAGGACTCATGAAGGAACGACAGACTTCTTTGAAGTTAATATTGGGTTACATCAAGGATCAACTTTAAGTCTATGCTTATTTATAATAGTGATTGATGAGTTAACAAAATATATTTAAGATGAAGAGCCTTGGTATATGTTATTTGCAGATGACATTATGTTAGTGGAAGAGTCTAAGGAAAAAGTTAATAGAAATTGGAAGTTTGGAACTATGGAGAGAAACATTAGAAAACAAAGGCCTCCGACTTAGTAGAACAAAGACAAAATATATGGAATTTAAGTTTGATCATTTGGCTTGAGAGGACATAGAAATTAAAATTGGCACACATTGCATCCCCCAAAAGAAAAGTTTTAAATACCTATGGTCAATTTTTCAGAGTGATGGAAGAATTGATGGAGATGTTACGCATAGAATTAATGATGGTTGGTTAAAATGGAGAGGAGCATATGGTATTCTTTGTGATAAGAAGATACCATTAAAGTTAAAAGGTAAATATTATAGAGCAACAATTAGGCCTACCATATTTTATGGTTCTGAGTGTTGGACAGTTAATCATCAACATGTACAAAAGATGTCTGTGACAGAAATGAAGATGTTGAGATGGATGAGTGGTCATACAAGAAAAGACCGTATACATAATGAGGTTATTAGAAACAAATTAGGAGTGGCACCAATAGAGGATAAAATGAGAGAATATCGTTTAAGATGGTTTGGACATATAGAAAGAAGATCAAAAGAAGAACCTCTAAGAAGGTTAGAAAAACTAAATTTGGAAAGTATTAAAAGAGGTAGAGGACGACCACAAAAGTGTTGGAAAGAAACAATAAAAAATGATCTAGCTTATTGTGAGTTAACTGCTAACATGGCACATGATAGGGCTTTGTGGAAACAAAGAATCCTGGTAGCGGACCCCGTCTAGTATGGGAAAAGGCTTAGTTGTTGTTGTTGTAAATTAGAAAATAAAAACATAAATATAACAAAGTTATTATAAGTATTAAGCAAAGAAATTAAAAGAAACAAATATATTATTACTTATATGCTCAAGTACGGATAATATGATGTCGCCAAGCCTAACCCCTCTCTTATTCTTTAGAACCTTTATGCACATTACATGTTTTGCTCCATAATTGTCCCCAACCAACATTAAACATGAAAAAATAGTTCATATGTACTAATCATTAATCATATTCCCACAAAAGAAAATGTTAAGGTACATATGTAGATAACTTTATACGCAAATAGCATGTCTTCTAGTGAATTCAAATGGGCAGGTAAGTCTATCATCCACTCTTATTAGCAGAGCAAATTCAAATAATACAACACAATACTTTCAAATACTATAAGAATAAGTACATTAGATGGAAGAATAAGTTACATAGAAGATTCACAAAGACAAGAGAAGCAATCAGATTTTTCAATCTTGATGCATTAGATGGAGGAATAAAGAAATAGAAAAATAAATGCAAAGAAATGAAAGAATTAAATTTAATGAATTCATATTAGTAGTATAACTATGAAAGAATTGAGCAAAGATATTCGTTGACAAACTCGTCACCAATTTAGAGTGGTCCAGACCCGCCAATTAACTGTTACATGAAACCGATTCAACAAGCTGATACCAAAAAGAATGAGTAGAGCATGGTCTTACAAAAGCGATTTCTTGCACAAGATGAGCTTCAAACTTCAAACATCCATTACTAGGATCAAGCTCAAAGTTCAAACAATTATATGGGTACAAAGAATAAGTAGCCGCTTGTTGACTCAGAGAAAAACACACGACTGAGCTAGAGAACTCTGACAATTTGCTAGTCATTAAAAACATAAACTATATCACATTATCGTACACAACTAAAAGGAAATTGTCTTACTGAAAACGTCGAGAAACAAATACTGTAACAATCGACCAATAACCACACATTCACAAAAGAAAAAGACGTTGAGAGGTGGGAGAAAGAGGTGCGAGCGGAGAAGATGGTGCCGAGAGGTGGGAGAGAGAGGTAGCCGAGAGGCGAGAGGTGGGAGAGAGAGGTGCGAGCAGAGAAGACGCTGCTGAGAGTCGAGAGGTGGGAGAGAGAGGCGCAAGCGGAGAATGCCCGCTTTTAACCTATTTAAGTAGGTTGGGTCGGGTCAATCCAATCGACCCGACCCAAATAGGAATGTCCGCTAACAATGCTACAGCGGCCCTGGCGGGTCACCCGCTATAGCGTTTTACGTACCACTAAAACGTTATAGCGTGCTATAGCATGCTATTGATAAGCTAGATTTCAAGATAGTGCTCAGCAGTGTGACTATGAGATTCTAATATATCCTTGTACTTTACAGTCAAGTCTGACACACTTTGCTAGGAGTAGGACATGCGATAGGCAATGCTCGAAATCTTTCTTATGATAAGTCATCTTCCCGATTGATAAAAATTCCAAGCACACCATTATATTTAACTAGATGGTGCTCACAGGCATTCACTTGCTTTGGTTATGTTTAGCCTCCTGGATTGCTGATGCCAGTTGTCTGTCTCAAGCAATAGATTCTAGATAATACAACTCTGTTTTGCAATGTGAAAAATATTTTCTGGTGCAGAAATATGTAAAGTGGCTGCTTTATTTGCAATATGTTAGGAAGTATGAGCAAAATAAATTTTATTCATCTTGAAAGGATGCTGAGAATCCGATACAAGTCACATAGAATGCCTTACAATATTTATAGAGGAAAAAGAAAGAAGATAATACAGTGGTTAGAGAGCTAGCCGCTGGGTAGGGTACCCAGCGGTTGGTCCATACATAAAGGAATTACTAAATACTAAAAATTACATGTTAAACACAATACAGTGAGATATTACCAACGTACTTTTCAGGAAACAGCATATGCAGTGGAAGGGAGACATCAAGAATGTCCAGTGAAATTGTTTTGTACGACTGCTTAAATGGTTTATTTAGAGCCTTTCGCTGTACCTATTCTTGACCCATCTGTCTGATAGAGGACATAAGCTGAACTATTGTGGATAAGTAAAGCACTCTGGTCCTACCTTATGCCTTCTCTTTTTTCTGTCACCTATCCATATCTTTATCTTTTAGGTGTTGAAAAAGGTAAAAGGTACTTTTGATAACAGGAACCTCTAGGTGGTGCACATGCCGATCCATCTTGGACCTCACAGCAAATAAAGATGGCAGTAGTTGGTGCGATGAATGTGAGTAGTGGTGATCGACTTCTTTACTTTTAGTATCAACTTTTTGTTTCACAGCTTTGCTCAGCATATGGTAATCCATGCTTTTCTATGCAGGAACTCTCAAAAATGGACACAAAAGCATTACTTGACCATCGGATGCTTAAATTTCGTGCCATTGGTGGTTTTGAAGAAGCAATATCTTTGGACCCTAGAATGAAAATGAACATGAAGAAGAAAGATGAACCTATATCTCGGAGCCCAGAGCTTATCACAGATGCAGATATTGAGGATGAGCTTCAAAAATTGAAAGAGGAAATTCAGAAATCTGAGCCCTTAGTCAAGCTTCCTAAGTTGCCATTCAATGAGATGATTGAGAAGCTGAAAAAGGAGGTTGAAGAGGAATATGCTCATGCTCTAAGTGCATTAGCAATGCAAGAAAGGCTTGATTTGCTGCGTAAGGAATTTGCAAAAGCTAAAACTTCCGGTGCCCAACCTCTGGATGCAGTTCTTGAGGAAAAAATCAGTGAAGTTAAACAAGAGTTTAGACAGAGATTAACAAAGGCCCCCAATTTTGCAAGCTTAAATCATAAGCTCCAATTGCTGAAACAGGTAACAGAATCCAAAGAGCTCTCAGAGAAGAAGAATAAACTCATGACACTGAAGCAGGAAATCAACAAGGGAGTGGCAAGTTCTTTAGACCATTCTAATCTGAAGGAAAAGTTTGAGTTGTTGAGGAAGGAATTGTTGCATGCTGGTGCTAAAAAGGTGGAGGATCTAGATGAAGGGCTGAAAAAGAAAATTAATGAAGTGAGGCAGGAGTTGATTTCAAGTTTGACTGAGGCATTGGGGTCTGTGAAGCTAAGCATTGAACAAGTGGTGCCAAAAGATACTTTCCAGCTTGAGGACCCTGTTGAACAGGAAAGACACGCAGACATAAAGGATCAAATAGCGGAATTCAACAAAGAGATATACAAAGAAATTGTGGAGGTGATTAATTCATCCGATCTGAAGAGAAAGCTTGAAAACATGAAATTGGAAGCTGCCATTGCTGGAAAATCATCAAACCCAGAGCTCAAGAGTAAGGTTGATGAATTGATGAAAGAAATAAAACATAGGCTTGAAGAAAAAATGATGACCTCAAAATTGTTGAAAAAACACGAGGCACAATTGCAGGCAATAGCGACTGCTGAGAGAAACACGTCTCAGGCTTCTTCTGTGGGTGAGGAAGAAAATTTAGATATTGATGATGGGAACCACAGTTTTTCAAGGATGGATACCACTAATATAATGCAAATGTAGCTGCTGCTTGATTCAAGGTCAGTCAAATTGAAACTTTTATACGCCACTTTCTGCAGAAAAGGGGTTTTCTTTTCTTTTTATATATATATATATATATATATATATATATATATATAAAGTTACTTTCTTTTCTTGAATCAAGGGAAAATGAAGAACTTTTTCAGAAGGAAAAGGATGCAGTTTTTTTCTGGTTACAAGAGGATGCCAAAGCCCAACACATACACCCTCTGGGAGTCAAACTCCAACCAGCAGCAACAGCGCTAGAGTGCCTGCCATTGAGCTAACACTCTAGGTGCAGTAGTTTCTTCCCTATTGGGTAGTGAAGAATATAGTTGCTTGCTGGAGTGGCAAAGCATGATATTTACACATCAGTTTGTGTTATGCCGTCCTTGCTAGGGTATATGGTCAATTATAACATCTTCTCTCAGACAATATGCAGCTGAAATCTCGTGAAAAATCCACAACTTTCCCAAATAAACATGAGCCTGTGGAAACCAAAAGATGCTTGAAGAATGGAAGAAGAGTACAATTATACAACAACAACAACTAAGCCTTTTCCCATACTAGACAGGGTCGGTTACATGGATTTTTTGTTTCCACATAGCTCTATCATGTGCCATGTTAGCAGTTAACTCACAATAAGCTAGATCATTCTTTATTATTTCTTTCCAACACTTTTGTGGTTATCCACTACCTCTTTTATACTTTCCAAATTTAGTTTTTCATACCTTCTTATAGGTTATTCTTTTAATCTTCTTTCTATATGTACAAACCATCTTAAATGATATTCTCTCATTTTATCCTCTATTGATGTCACTCCTAATTTGTTTTTAATAACCTCATTATGTATATGGTGTTTTCTTGTATGACCACTCATCCATCTCAACATCTTCATTTCTGTCACAGACATCTTTTGTACATGTTGATGATTAACATCCCAACACTCAGAACCATAAAACATGGCAGGTCTAATTGGTGCTCTATAATATTTACCTTTTAACTTTAATGGTATCTTCTTATCACAAAGAATACCAGATGCTCCTCTCCATTTTAACCAACCAGCATTAATTCTATGCGTAACATCTCCATCAATTCTTCCATCACTCTGAAAAATTGACCCTAGGTATTTAAAACTTTCCTTTTGGGGGATGCAATGTGTGCCAATTTTAATTTCTATGTCCTCTGAGGTAACCAAATGATCAAACTTACATTCCATATATTTTGTCTTTGTTCTACTAAGTCGAAGGCCTTTGCTTTCTAATGTTTCTCTCCATAGTTCCAATTTTCTATTAACTTTTTCCTTAGACTCCTCCACTAATACAATGTCATGTGCAAATAACATACACCAAGGTACTTCATCATAAATCACGAGTATAAATAAGTATGGACTTAAAGTTGATCCTTGATGTAACCCAATATTAACTTCAAAGGAGTCTGTCATTCCTTAATGAGTCCTCACACATGTTTTTGCACCATCATACATGTCTCTTATAAGGTTAATGTATGTCAATGGGATACCTCTTTTTTCCAAGATTCTCCAAAGAACCTCTCTCGGTACCCTATCATAAGCTTTTTCTAGATCAATAAATATCATGTGAAGGTCTTTCTTTTTTGCTCTAAAATGTTCCATAAGACGTCTCAAAAGGTGAATCGCTTCAATAGTAGATCTGCCTGGCATGAACCCAAATTGGTTCTCTGTTGTACTTGATACTTATCTTAACCTACGTTTGATAATTCTTTCCCATAATTTTATAGTATGACTCATTAACTTGATACCTCGATAATTCACACAATTCTGAATGTCTCCCTTGTTCTTATATATGGGTATAAGTGTACTCGCTCTCCATTCTTCAGGCATCTTTTGGTTTCTCCATATTTCATTAATTAGTCTTGTGAGCTAAGTGATTCCTATTTCTCCTAGTATTTTCGAAACTTCTATTGGAATATTGTCTGGTCCTACCGATTTAACACCCTTCATATGTTTAAGAGCCTCTTTGACTTCATTCTTTTGAATACGTTGGTAGAAATTGTGGTTTATATACTTTTCTGATTTGGCTAACTCTCCTAAGCTAATACTAACATCTTTATTTTCATTAAAAAACCTTTAAAAATAGTTTTTCCATCTATTTCTTATATCATCGTTCGCCACTAGAATTTTGTTATCCTCATCTTTGATGCATCTAATAGAATTAAGATCTTTAGTTTTTTTTATCTCTAGCTCTAACTATCCTAAAAATATCTCTTTCACCCTCTTTTGAGTTGAGTTTTTTATATAAATCCTCCCAAATTTTAGCTTTTACTTCACTTACAGCCTTTTTCGCTTCCTTCTTTGCTTTCTTATAAGCCAATAAAGTTTCACTAGTTTTCTTAGCATAATGTAATTTGTAAGATACCCTCTTTGCCTTGATTTTATTTTGCACTACTTCACTCAACCACCAAGCTTCTTTTTGTGCTGGTACACCTCATTTTGATTCACCTAACATATCTTTTGCCACTTTCCTAATATGTATAGCCATATTGTTTCACATATCACAAGGTATATCAACATAATTCCAAGCATCTCCTTGAAGTACTTTCTATTTAAATATATCTTCTTTCTCGCTTTTGAGGTTCCACCATTTAGCCCGAATAGCTCGATGCACTCTTTTCTTCTTTGTCCATTTTTTTATTTGTAAATCCATAACTAAAAGTCGATGTTGGGTGGTTAAACTTTCTCCTAGAATTACCTTGCAATCTTTATAACACGCTCTATTTTTTTTTTACAAATAAAGTAATCAATTTGTGTTTGTGATAAGCCACTCTTATAAGTAATTAAATGTTCATCTCATTTTTTGAAGATTGTATTGACTATAAAGAGATCAAATGCCATAGAAAAATTTAAAATCTCCCTACCTTCCTCAAATGCCATAGCAAAATGCTCTAGCTTTGGATTCACTAACAACCTTTTTTTGTTTTCTTATAAGCCTCCTAGGTTTCATTAGTCTTCTTTCATAATTCAATTTGTAACATGTTATTTTTGCCTTGATCTTATCTTGCACTACTTCATTCCACTACCAAAGGTATGTCTCTCTTAGATTCATGTAACACATCTTTTGCTACTATCTTAATATGCTTAGTCACATTGTCCCACATAGTAGGTGTACCTACATAATTCGAAGCATTTATTTAAAGAATTTTTTGTTTAAATATATATTTTTTCTTATTTTTGAGGTTTACCATTTAGTCTTAGCAGCTCATATACTCTTTGCGTCTTTGTTCGCTTTCTTCCTGAACTATCTTATAATTCTTACAATACGATGTATCTTTTCTCTTATAAACAAAATAATCAATTTGTGTTTGTGACAAGCTACTGTTGTAAATGTTTATCTCGTTTTCCAAAAATTGTATTAACTAAAAAAAACCATATGTCATAGTAAAATTAAATTTTTTCTTACCTTATTCTTTTAAATCTTTAATTATTTCTTTATGAACATGCCCGTTTAGATCTCCTCCTAAACAAATCATCTCTGATTGTGAAATATTATGAATTGCATGTCATCTTTATTCTATCTTTTAGTCCTACTTGAATTGCATAAGCACAAAGTATATTTAAAGTCTCTACTAATACTAATTTTGTCATCATAATTCGGTCACCATGTTGTTGTATGTTTAATATATCTTCATTTACAATAATACCAATTCCGTTTCACATCTTTTTCGTTCCTCAGTACCATAATCTAAAACCTATATTCTTAATCTCTTTTGCTTTTTCTCCAACCCACTTTATCTCTTGTAAAACATAGAATGTGAATATTTTTCTTAATTATAGTATCTATAATTTCATTAGCTTAATTATAGTATCTATCATCTTTATTAGCTTGTCAGTCAATATTTCGATATTCCAAGTATAAATACGAATTTTACTATCAAAGATTAACTTCCTTATCTCTCTATCCATCAATACTAAAAGTACAGATATCCTCTTTCCAATTTGTTCACTATATTCAAATGGTAATATAGGAGGACTATCTTCTTTACCACACTTGTTCGTAATAGTGGAACCCTCTTTGCAATCGATTCATTAGATGCATATAAAGATATAGTAGCTCTTGCTTACTTTTCACTGCATTCGGACTTTGAAGTACATCACTATGAGAGAATACTCCAATGAAATACTCATAATATCTAGAATCTATCGTACATAAATCTCACAAGTTTTATGCTGGCTGTCAGAAGCCTAACACAATCTTCCTCCTTTATTCGTACTTGAGACCGACAATACAAGGATGATCACTTACATAGTTCTTGAACTCCTTTCCTTTTAAATTATCTTAATGAAGCCCCATATTCCTTTGCATTTTTCCTTAAAATCATTCTTTGCCATGATTTTAACATGATCTGCTTCTTTAGTAATAATAGCTTTGGTTGTCCTGTGACTGTTTCTAAAGGATCTCAGGAGAGTTGAAAGGACTGCGGACGGTGGGAATATAGAAATCAGAATGTTCGTTGTCTTATCAGATATCTAATAAGCCTTTGGGGCATCTCTGCTTTAAGTTGTCCAATGTGCGGTGCAGCCATTTGCCAATCTCTAGGATCAATATAATTCGGATCGAGAGAGCTTTTCATAGACACCCATACTTGTAGTAGATTAAAGTCACTTAATTGATCACTATATATCATGTTCATGCATCCTTATTTGTCAGTCGATCAATCTAAAACTTCAAAACTGACCTTGATCATGAATTTGGGAGAATTTTAAGATTTTGGGACTTGCGCTTTAGTTGATTTGTACATGGACTTGGTCTGTTCGGCCTGCAGAGTTGAGCCTCACCTGGGCTCCGACTTGTGACTTCAGTTTTATAATTTTGACATGCGTTTCATTGGTTCCTCCATTTACTGTTGATGCAGGAACAAGACGATCGAAGGAGGTACCTTTCATAACAAATTTGTGTTGCTATTCTCTGGTATGGCTTCAATCACTCTGTATTTCCGGATGAATGCAACTTTGCAGGCTATCCTTCTAGGTTGCTACGGGTTTGTTTCATCCCCGTTTATCTTCTTCAATGTACTCCCGAGGGAGTTGCTTATCTTTCTCCAGAGATCAGCTTGTTTGTAGGTTTTACTGTATAGTTTTCACTAGAATTTGTGAACTCTGAGCTCTAGAGACAACAGAATAAGGTTATGTTTTGCTAGTTTGTCATTCTTCTGTGCTCATGCAGAGTTGCATAAAACCCATGATGCCTTTATTTTCATCATTATTAATAGTTTGGGTTGTTTAGGATGCGGTTCAAAGGATTGACTCTGCTCGTTCACTTCTCTTTTCATTTCCTTTTTATTGTGGTTCTGTATCATTAGTGTTTTGTGGGAGAGGAAGGCCTCTGAAGTGCTGGAAGGAACATAAATCACAATGTATCATCTTTGGATTTAAGTGCTAATATAACAGGTCTATCTCAATGGCAACTACGAACCATAGTAGGCGATCCCACTGAGTGTGGGAGAAGGGCTCTTTTTGGGTATTGGTACGATGATACCTCACGGGATGGGTGGATCTTATTTACTAGAATGTAGTATAAGTCATTGGTGGTTTTGATTTGAAGCAGAATAATTTGGATGATCTATCCCGATTGAAGAGTTTGTGATTGCAGCCAACGGTACATGTTTGAAGTCAAGTCTGAACATCTGATTGTAGTCCATCTTTACTAAGAACCTGCTTTTGTTAAGCCTGTGAACATCTGATTGAAGTCCATCTTTACTAAGAAACTGCTTCTGTTACACATAATAATGTTGTTGTTCTATGGAGTCCACGCTGCGAGGAGTTCTAAGATCACCCCCGTAAGTGGGGCATTCGAAAAGACAGCTTGCACGATGTAGGGACTATCATAACAACAGCAGGCGATGAACAATGCCAAGGGTGATGGGGATTTTGAAATACAAATATTGTGCTTTGACAAGTCAGATAAACTGCCCCCTGGATTTTGGTCCGCTCTTGTTTCTTTTTTGCTGAGAGAGGGAGGAGTAGTCCAGTATGTACAGACTCAATTACATGCTACCAAATGAAAACTAAATACAACTCAGGGAGTTGGGACCCTTGACATCATTTATGAGAAGCAGCCATAGTCCTGGTGGTGCCAAATGCCATCTATTGTATTCCAGTTGAAGAGATTGACTGTGTTAACTAGCCAATCAGCACATTGGTTCCCCTCTGTGAACGTGGCTTGATTTGTATATGCCAATCCTTCCGAATATCATTGATCATTAGAGTCAACTTTCTTCATGCACATATACTTCACCCTTTCGGAATAGGAAACCAATATGAGCGAGTCCATCCAAGAATGATATGTTGGTAACTGTCACCTACCTGATCGGTTCCGGCAATGCATAGGCATTTCACCTCGTTGAGACCTTGGATTGATGCATGTTCAGTTGCTGCATCGAATTTGGATTGATCCAAAGACTTACCTGTTCTACCCGTTTCCTTTTCTGTTTCTCTTGGTCGTGTAACAGTGGACCTGCCTACTCCCTTATGCCTCTATGAAAAAGGGACAGCAGCCACCAGAGTCTTGGTCTGGTCTGGTTTTGTGTCTCTGGCATAGAGTTGTCACCTTCCTTCTCCCTTCTCCTAGTGAAAGTGAGTAGAGATAAACCCGGTGCCTGTTTGTACTCGAGCTTCTGCTACTTGCTGGTTCACTCCCAAGAGGAGATTGCCATGGTCTACCTCCTGGTTGTAGAAAGAAGTTTCCTTAGTGAGCTCTGATTTTCTCCATGGATGGTTGGCTGATTGTTTGTGGCACTAACGAGCCACAGCCGGACTGATTGTTTGATGTTCTTGGGCCATTTTCCGATGCGCTGTCACCCGTTCAGTGATACAAACCGTTTGGAAGGAACAACCAATTGATTCCATAATGCCTGAGCACACTGAACAGTCTTGGATAGCATCTACTACCATTCCTCGATACATCCACACGCTGAACAGTTTGGTGTCATCAGTGGACGGCCCGCTTTAATTTGTTATCTACATCAAGGCAGTTGGCCCATTTCAAAAGGTGGAATCCAAGTCTAATTCCATATGTTGGAGTTAAATGCTAATGCAACACATGATACGGCACGATGGCAAGAATCCATGCAACCAACTATATAGTGTGGGGTTTGTTAGCAACTAAGAATTTATATAGTGGAATGTATTTAGTATGTGAGAAGGCTTGGTTTTGGTTAGGTTGACCTTAAACTGGCAAATTTACAGATAACCACTGACCTGGATATCCGAACGTATAATACCACCTATCTTCTGAGGTATTGCATGGCAAGCCTCCTCTGTTGCTTTTGGTTTGGTCTTCAGCTCCCCAAAAGCAAGTCCACACTGTCTGTGCCTTTCATTTTTAATAGTGAAATTCACCCTTTTGAGACTTAAAAGAGTTGAAAGCTGTCCAATGACATTCAAATGATTTCAATTAAGCAAAAAGGCATTTAATATGCTTTGGCAGCAGTAATGCAATAGGTTCATCAACCCTGGTAGTGATCCTAAAAAAACCTAATAGGCTGTGTGTGACATTATAAAGGAAGAGAGGAAGGGCCTCTCAAGTGTTGGGAAGACACAATAAAACCTAATCTTGAACTGTTTCATGAAGCAGTCATATGAAGCTCCAATCAAAAGGAGCAAGAAATTGAATAATGAACACTTCAAAGAAGAGAGAGAGCCCCCTACAGTATTGGAAGAGACCATAAAACATTCCTGCTTTTAATATAACTTGAAGTAGAACTCAATGGCGACTACGATCCATGTTAAGGTCCCTGCTTAACGTGGGAAAATACTTGATTTGGTTTGATTTTGTTACCTTGGATGAACTGCGTTTTGAGGGACTGTTGGAGGAACCAGCGTAACACTCTGAGTTAGGACCCTTGCTTCACCAGGTTTATATTGAGCATTGGCAGCCCGAACTCATTCCATTAAGGTAAACCCTCTTGCAACTATCAAGTCCATGTTTCCTCATTTTGGATGTTGGGTATGGTAATGCATCACAAGATTGACCCAAATTGGAGTTTTGAAGAGTTTGGGCCGGGTCCTTTATCTCATATTGGATTTTTGAATCGAGTTTCACTCAAAGTAACCCAATATTCCATAAGCAGGTAAACGTTTCTACCATGGAAAATGTAAGAGGTACTAATCTTGATCTTGACCATAACAAACATACTTTTCTGTATTAGCAAGCTGGGTTTGGGGAGACCCCTACCATACATGCACATACCCTAAGTATTGAAGTCGTGACCTTCTATTTGATTGCCCTTTCAACCTCCAAGCCAGGAGAGCCGTGGCTCTCTGCAGAACGAACATATTGGATTTGGAACGTCAACCAATTTGCTCATCTAGTTTACTAGTGCAATTTTATAATCCAGCAAGAAACTAGATACTAAAGCATGATAAGGCAGAAGTTACGGGGTCACCAGTATGGTTTGGATCCATTGATTTGGAAGTTCATTGCCATGGCGTCCCACTGTGGTAGATCTACAAAATATTTTAGGTGGGCCAAACGATGTATTATATCACATGGATTCATCCTTTTACTGTATCTTTTTCATTACAACAACAACAACAACTAAGCCTTTTCCCATACTAGATGGGGTCGGCTACATGGATTCTTTGTTTCCATAGATCCCTATCGTGTGCCATGTTAGCAGTTAACTCGCAATAAGCTAGATCATTTTTTATTGTTTCTTTCCAACACTTTTGTGGTCGTTCTCTACCTCTTTTAACACTTCCAAAATTTAGTTTTTCTAACATTGTTAGAGGTTCTTCTTTTGATCTTCTTTCTATATGTCCAAACCATCTTAAACGATATTCTCTCATTTTATCCTCTATTGGTGCCACTCCTAATTTGTTTCTAATAACCTCAATATGTATACGGTCTTTTCTTGTATGACCACTCATCCATCTCAACATCTTCATTTCTGTCAGAGACATCTTTTGTACATGTTGATGATTAACTACCCAACACTAAGAACCATAAAACATGGCAGGCCTAATTGCTGCTCTATAATATTTACCTTTTAACTTTAATGGTATCTTCTTATCACAAAGAATACCTTATGCTCCTCTCCATTTTAACCAACCAGCATTAATTCTATGCGTAACATCTCCATCAATTCTTCCATCACTCTGAAAAATTGACCCTAGGTATTTAAAACTTTCCTTTTGGGGGATGCAATGTGTGCCAATTTTAATTTCTATGTCCTCTGAGGTAACCAAATGATCAAACTTACATTCCATATATTTTGTCTTTGTTCTACTAAGTCGGAGGCCTTTGCTTTCTAATGTTTCTCTCCATGGTTCCAATTTTCTATTAACTTTTTCCTTAAACTCCTCCATTAATACAATGTCATGTGCAAATAACATACACCAAGGTACTTCATCTTGAATATGTTTTGTTAACTCATCAATCACCATTATAAATAAGTATGGACTTAAAGTTGATCCTTGATGTAACCTAATATTAACTTTAAAGGAGTCTGCCATTCCTTAATGAGTCCTCACACATGTTTTTGCACCATCATACATGTCTCTTATAAGGTTAATATATGTCAATGGGATACCTCTTTTTTCCAAAGTTCTCCAAAGAACCTCCCTTATAAAAATCTTTTTCATTAATCTTCTAAATTTTAAATGGGGCAGACGCACCACCTCGGGTCGATATAGAGCTGCCACTGGTGTCCAACATTGCCGCTTCTATGGTAGCAGATCTTCTGAGCTTTTTTACTATGAGCCAAATGCTTCATATCTTCATTGATCACATAGCCATGGCTACTCCCTCTCTGCTCCACAGGTGTCCTTTCTACGGTACACTTGCTTGTCTAGAACAAGATATTTTCTCTTTCCAACATTCTTTTTCTTTCATGGAACCATTCCTACATTTTTCACATCCACCAAAACAATATATCATTGTTTTTTCAACATAACCTTCCCCTACACTAAGGTAAGGTCAGTTAGATGGTGCAACACGAAGACTTTCTAGAAGGTCACCCGTCTTGATACTATTTTCCTGCGAATAAGTTAAAGGTAATACGTTATGATAGAATACTATCTATAAAAAGATTGCATCTCATCCTAAAATATCTTTTTTGTGCTGGCTGTCGGCTCTTCTTATGGGCCAGAGTGGCCGAAGCAAGATGCTCCATTGGCAAAATATCTACCGAAGGTCATGGTCAATAGCTTTGTGCCATTCATAGAGTTGGATAAGGACTAGGGCCATGTGATTGTACCTACCCTATTAAAGTTTCAGACATGGACTTGTTTAAGAATCGACTCATGGATCAGATGCAAATAGGAAAATAGCCAGAGAGTTCATAAGTTTTCCCGTTTCACCCTTGAAGATTTAGAATTGCCTTTGGCTTGCGAGGACTTCTACATGCATGAGGGAGATGCAGGTCGTTCAATTTGATCCCAGAACAAATATAATTGCCTTTGTGATCTTAACGAGGGGCCAATGAGATGCTTCCTTGGGGTCTTTTCTCCTACTCTGGCTCCTTCATTCACCAGCTCTCGATCCTCTCTTACTAAGAATCAATTTCACCTGGAACTGCAAGTACTGTTACTCTCATTTCAGTATATGATGTCAGGTTGGTGAATGCACAAGTTTTGGCCGGAATGCGACGTAGATGAATAAAAAAGAACCTCAGCGTGTCTTTGATTCAGGATGCCAGGGTGCTAGTAATAGAATTGCAGGTCGAGACCTACATGGGTACGGTTATAAAGAATTGCAGTTATTGTGTTTGATTCCAGCGTGATACTAATACATCAGATTTATTGTAAAGTGAGAGAAAGAGAAGTTTGAGTTTTCATACGAAACCTTTTTTTTAACTCAAATTTGATCCACAAAACCATAGTTAACAAAATGAAACTGAAACTGCAAGACCAATATCCAATTCTCTTAAAGCCTCGTATAAGACACACCCTTAACAACCCACTCGTATCGTCGGGCATTTGTACCAAACCGGCATTTCATGATGTCATTTCCATTTTCACGGAAGTAGAGAACTTGGAGTACTAGAAAATTCAGGTTCGAACTCGTATTTCTCAAAAAGTGAAGAAAAGAGTCGATATATATATATATATATATATATATATATATATATATATATATATATATATATATATATATATATATATATATATATATATTAATGTGTAATGTGACGAGGAGGAAAACGTATACCATTGAACTTATGGTGGTTCGATCGATGTAAATTCTCCGTTGGATCGCGCGTCTTGGTTCCTGCGTGCGCCTACAAAAGGCAGACACGAGGATTAGGTGAGACTGAGGAACACCCAACACTCTCTCTCCCCCTCTGTGTGTGTGGTGAAGGAAATGGAGAGGCCCAACAGGAGCGATGCCCACCTTTCGCGAGAAGAAGAGATGAAGATTGAGGAAGAGACGAGAGAATACTTCAATGACCATGCTCCCAGGCGACACACCAAGCCTCAGAGGAGCGACTACGCCTCCAACTACAACGACGCCTTCGATTACTCCCACGGCGACGACATCCCCGAGTATAAAAAGTTTCAGGACCTCCAACACACAGACACCCAAGTAAGGATCTATGTGTGTGATTTCCTTTCATGATTTTATCCTTATCCACCATGTTAAACTTACAATTCACATTTGCGTTTCCTCCACAGTTCAAAGAAAAGGTCACTGAAATGCTTTCGCTCTTTCATCTTTGTTTTCATTGACAATTACCTCAGATATATACTCTTTTGCACAATGAGACACGGATCTGTATCTGTGCAGCATAAAAGAAGGAGGGTCCTCTCAGATCCTCTCTCGATGATGTAGAATCAAAATTGTAGGCCTTGACATCTTTTGCAGCATAAGAAGAAAGATTCTCTTTCTTCGTATTTGTCACTTCAAATAGTTTTGTAACAAGGCTGCCTTAAGAAAAAGCGTATAGAGTATCCTCTCATCAAAGAGAACAATCGATGATCATAAAGAAATTAATACTGGTTAAAATATTAACAAAGGGAAATATCTGCCTCCAGATAAGAGCACAGTTATGACATCATTAGGTTATGCTTTAAAGAAGTGTTCACATCTTCACTTGGATTCTTTGATAATCACCATCTCTTTTGTTTCTCCATGAAGAAGCTGAGTTACAGTGGAAATGAGGTGCCTGATGAGTATGTGGAGACTGAATACTACAAAGATCTCAACTGTATCAATAAACAGCATCATACGGTATGTTTTGTTTTCTCTCAATGATTAATTACAAAGTAAGCATGAGTTTAATTATTTGATTACCGTCTAAGCTTCATGTTTAACAGAATTCAATATCAAATTAGATAAATAATGTGTTATTGATTTTACTATTACACGGAAATCACGGCTTCTTCTTCTTCTTCGTCCTCTTTTTTTATGAAAAAGACGGGAACCGGCTTTATCAAGATCGAAAAGATGAGCAGTGGTTGCTTCAACTTAAGCCCGGAGTTAGATGAACCAGATTCTCATGCACCCTGCAGAGGAAATCCGGCAACGAATGAATGGATTCCAAGCATTGAGCCGGTACGTTTCACGCGCACACACACACACCACGGACATGCACACAGAGAAGGGGGGTATACCAGCTGAGTTATATGTATGTACCAGCTGCTTTCATCCTAACAATGCGATTGGAGCGGATTTAAAATTTCTTTTCTGCATAGCACATAACTTAGATAGTGTATACCTGATTCACACACATAAACATACATATTTCTCTCCCCATATACATAGAAAACTAGCACATATCCAAAGAAGCTTAACCATCGATCTTAAACTGATAGACAGGTAAATTTTGAATTGACGAGTGAAAATAGTATAGAATAAGGTACATCTGCAAAACTTATGCACGTAGCTTTTGAATTTTCAATTTCAATTTAAATCATCCATCAAATCACCATCATGAGATTTATTTGAATATGCTAACACCTAAATATGTTAAAATATATCAAGTTTTTTCTCTCTCTATGTGTATGAGCATGCACATGTGAAAAACAAAAAAAAACTAATATACATGTATACTATGCCTGTTCACTTTTGGAGCCTATCCTTTATTTGTAGGCATGAGTGTTACTTAAAAATTTATAATATCTTGGGAAAAATACAAAAGCACCCATACTCGAAAAGTAAAGGATAGACTATGCATGTGTTGGATTGTCAAATCACGATTGTCAAATCACTCACAATATATATATATATATATATATATATAATATGGTATATGTTAGTACACTTAAGTTATCCAAATAAATATCAATTAAATTTAAATTTAAAAAGCAAAAAATATTCGTCTAAATAAAGTATACTTGCAAAAAGTATAAAATAATTTTTATTTTTCAAATTCAAATTTTAACCATCCGTCTTTTATTGAAATTTGTTTTAATTTACTAGCACTTAAGTGTGCTAACATATACTATGATGAATAATTGAGATTTATTTGAATTTGCAAACACTTAAGTTTAAGTGTGATAGCACATATACGAACACGAAAACATGCAGATGCACCTTCCATGTTTGATCAACAATTTGAGTGGGATCTCATCAATTAGTTGGATGTGTTCCAGGTTTTTCACGAGTCCCCCAAGCCGAATCGAAGCGACAGCTAAGCAGGACAGAATTTCCGGACAACTTAGGTCCTGCTAACCTATTTGAATGAGCAAAGGGATGCAAACAGACATGCTTGTGGTGCCGCATGGTTGAGCAGAGTCTCTCTTGATATGGAAATGTGATATGTTAATGGTGCTGGTAAATGCATTAGGAGGAACTTAGCCTCACTGAACTTAAGCATGGTATCTTGTGACTTCTTTAGATGAGTAACTAGTATTGAACTTCGTTCAATTTAACTATTTTATATTCAATTAAAACGAACCTGGATTCTAGTATGATGGTGGTTTCACATGCCAGTGGCTCCTCTTTGCAAAATTCAAGTGTTTTTCAACGGTTGGCTACTCCATATTGCTTGGTTATACATTGATGTTCTTTATTTTTTGATAAAAGTCGGAGGTTAGGACAAGATGCAAGGCCTATACTTCGCTTTGGATCCTCTCTTCCATCATCAAGTGGGGCATTTAAGGCACGGTGATGATGCCCCCACTTATGATTTACCTCGAAGAGGGTTGCTCATCATAAAAAATAAAAACAAGAAAGGACCCTCACGTAAAACTTGGGTTTCCTTGTTCAAATGGAAAATTTCATTTTCTTTTAAGACCGAGCCACATGCATTAGTTTCCCTTGAAGTTCATCTTTCCCTATCGAAGACTCAGAGACTCTGTATCAGGTATTTCTGGAGCTACCGCAGGTAAAACTCAGGAGACAGGACCCTCATTGCAGGACGAACTAGCTGAAGTTCCTTCGAAGCTTGCATCTACAAAAGTAAGATACATGTTTGGTTTTATTCCTTTTTCTGCATTTGAGGGAAAAGGGACAACAATAAGCGTAGACCAAATAGTGGGTAGCATGCCCTTTGAGATGACGCCATTGTGCATTGCCCCAAGCTATAATGCATAGAAATCAACACGAACAATATTCCAGTTGTCCAAGGAGACCAACAACAATCGCCACATGCAGTTTTACACTGAAATACTAGATATTGCTGGATAAAGATCATACAAACAGATGAGAATTCAAGGTTGTTTTCCGGCCATCTCAATTCAAGAATAATGCAACAGATACATTGTCGTAACAATGAGCAAGAATGAGTTCCAAAGAAATAGCTGACATTCGAAGCACTTGAATCCGTTATGAGATCAATAAATACATGGCACACACACTCAAAGGTGTCTGATTTTCTCCGCACCAAGTTTTCCAAAATAAAACGCAACAGCATGAGTTCTGTTTAGAGTCCTTTCTTATGCCACCAGTTCTTGAAGCGATGACATGAAATGCCTAGTTTCCATGTTTTCACAACTGTGAGTATCAGAATTCTCACTTGAGGGGGTAGGAAGTCTAGATGGTGAATTGAAATTATTGAGAATTCAAACTCACTGTTAACTAAAATTTTGAGTTCTCCCTAAAATTCAGTATAATTAAGAGGAACCCTAAGATATTTGCTGGTGGGACTCCTGAAAGCAGGTCAATCATCCTTTATTACAGATCCAGGCCTAATTATTGATTTTCAGTTTGCTATTTCATTGAAAATAACTCCCAAAGGGAAAACCTGAAAGTACAACATCGCTGATGTTTTGGATAGATGACTAGCCTCTCCAGACTGACATACATGATTCCATGTTTGCTGCCTAGGCATTCTTTGCTTGTTCATGCGGCTAAGATTAACATGTCTCACTCGATTTGAACAGATCAAACTTTATTTGAACAAAAACACTCTTAACTGTTAAATAAAAGCAAAATGGAAATAGTTTGGTTCAAGAAATGGAAAGGAACCAAGCAGGTACAACAACAGTGATTTTTATGCTAATCTGATGTAATCTAAACAAGTCATCAGAACGATAGTATTACACTCACTTATTCCTGTTAAAAAGCCAAATATTCACCCAGCAAACGATCATCACATCTTCGATTTTTTTGCCAGTTTGAACCATTCAGTATGGAAAGATCCAGAGATGTCAATCCGTTCATAAGTATGAGCTCCAAAATAATCTCTTTGGGCTTGAACCAGATTTGCAGGAAGCCTTTCCCTTCTGTAAGTATCAAAATATGCCAGACTTGAGCACATGCCTGGAGTGCTGATGCCAGAATTAATGGCAACACAGACCACCCTGCGCCAAGCAGATTGACGCTCAAGTATCTCTTTTGAAAATTCAGGATCAATAAGAAGGTTAGATAGGTCAGAGTTTCTATCATATGCCTTCTTGATTCGGTCCAAAAATACAGCACGAATTATACAACCTCCCTTCCAAATCCGTGCAAGCTCCCCAAGCTTTAGATCCCACCCTTTCTCAATGCTCTTTGCGCGTATCAAATTCATTCCCTGAGCATAACTACAGATTTTCGATGCATATAGAGCCTGCCTCACATCATCAATAAGCTTCATTTTACCAACCATTCGGTTGTGCTGAATATCAATGAAATCACCATGCTTGAAGACCTTTGCTGCGTTTACTCTCTCTTCCTTCAAGCCACTCAGGAACCTTGAATCTAAAGACGCAGCAATTGTTGGTGCTGCAATGGAAAGTTCAGCTGCCTGCTGAACAGTCCATTTCCCAGTGCCCTTCATCCCAGTCTTATCCAAAACCTTATCTACCAAATATCCATCTCCCTTGTCATCCTTAATGCTGAATATTTCAGCAGTTATTTCAATCAAGAAACTCAAAAGCTCTCCCTTGTTCCATTCAGCAAAAACATCGTGTAATTCAGAATTTGAGAGTTTGCCTACAGATCTCAGTACATCATATGCCTCTCCAATCAATTGCATATCTCCATATTCAATGCCATTATGAACCATCTTAACAAAGTTTCCAGAACCACCTTTGCCAATGTAAGTGACACAGGGTCCACTGTCTGGGACCTGAGCAGCGACCTTAAGGAGGATATCCTCAATGTTCTTATAAGCTTCAAAGGATCCTCCAGGCATAAGTGAAGGGCCATGCCTGGCACCTTCTTCACCACCAGAAACACCCATCCCGAGATAGAGAAGACCCAACTGAGACATGGCTTTCTCCCTCCTTTCTGTGTTTTCATACCACTCATTACCACCATCAATAATGCAATCACCCTTTTCCATGTGAACAGAGAGCGTTTGGATGGTTTGATCCACCGGTACGCCAGCTTTGACAAGCACGATGATGACTCTGGGCTTTTGAATGGAAATCACAAAGGATTTAGGATCGTGGAAGCCTCTCACAGGAAGGTTTCCTTCTTGCTTGGCTCTATCCACTGTCTCATCTACCTTAGAGGTCGTTCTGTTGTATACAGAGACAGTGAAGCCTTTCTCTGCTATGTTCAGTGCTAGGTTCTGGCCCATGACTGCAAGGCCAGCCAATCCAATCCTTGAGAGGGTATCACAGTAACCCATTTATAAATGAACCCCCTTTGAGTTCCACTTTCTAGTTTGAACCGATGCTTTAAAGAAGCTATGCGCCCCACAGCTTAAAAATTGAACCAAAACGAAGAAAAAATAGTTATGTTACATCAACAAAAGAAACAATCTTCCTACGGAGCATTCGAAAGAAAAACAGATATCCATACTTGGACAGCAAGGTCTCCCAATAATTTAGCAAATCATATGAATAAGCCAGAAAATCAATGGACACAAGAATGTGTGTGTGTGTGTGTGTGAGAGAGAGAGAGCACTAGACTGTTGCGTAAAACTTCTCATCACGAAATTCAAATTCAACAAAGGAAAAAGATTAACAGAGACTGCTTCATAAAATTTCGCATGATTAAGAATGTTCGGGATAAACCAATGAAAGAAAAGCAATCAGAGAGACTGCTTCTACACAAAGTCTCCCACGATTATGATTTTTCCAGCGTAAAAGAAAAAAATGAAACAAGAAACAAAATGCAGCCACATAAAACCAAATACAAGGTACATGCATAAATATGATTTGACTATTGAGCCACAAACAAAAGAAATTCTGCTCACTGTCTAGACGAAAATACGGATGTTTGCGAACCAGAAACTAAAGCTGCAAAAATTTAAACGAGACAAAGGAGAACGGAGGAAATCCGAACCTGAGGAACCGGCTAATGAAGACCCAAAATCTGTAGCCTTAATCTGGAAGCGACAAAAAACAAGGATGAAATGAGAAAAGAGGAACACCGTGAAAAGTCGCAGAAACTTGGGTACCGATCAAAGCAGCAAGGGAGCGTGCATTTATACTTGACCGCAGATCAGATGATATTGCCGTGAAGCAGCTTCTCACCAACGGACACCAGAAGAGTAGCTCGGATTTTGACGGGAAGAGAGTGTGAGACGCTTCACAACTATACCTGACTTAATTTGGGATGGTTCGTGGCGATGTCGTCAGCTGCTACGGAGGAGCTGGCGTCATCAAATGTCTGCCGCCCACCATCCGTTTTGATCTAGGGGTGCAATGAGCCGTGCTGCTCCCCAACTCGAATTCGAGTCGACTTTGTGTTGAACTCGAGCTCGCCAATACTTGACTCTCTCTCTCTCTCTCTCTCTCTCTCTCTCTATATATATATATATATATATAAAGTTCAAGCTAATTCACGAGCTAAGTCAAGTTCGATCCAATTTGAGTTCATCGAGATTGATCTCCAAGGGAACTTAATCGAGTCAATCTTCATCGACTGATTCCAAGCAAGCCTAGCAAAGACTGAACTTGTGCTGCTCAAACATAGCTCAAGCTCAAATCCAAACCTCAAAGTTCAACCGAGCTCCAGTTTGAGCAAGCATTCTTCTTAACAAGTTGAGTCGAGCTCGATTATACTTGAGCTTGACTCAGCTCGATTTGGTTAGATCCCTATTTTGATCCGGTTAGAGTGGTTTCTGTGGGTGGTATCATTGCTTAAAGAGACAGTGAACCCATTACAAGACACGACAAGAAATGGTGTCAAGCAGATACAAAATTGAACTCAGTACACGGAAAAGAACAGGTCGTGTCAGGTGACACGTTTTACACGACACGAACCCACATGATACCATCACCACCCAGAGCATGAGTTTGTTTTCCTCTCTTTCTTCCGGCGAACGGCAAGAGCAATAGATCACCTGGCTACAGGCTCGACTCACAAGTTGAAGGTCATGACTGGATCGGCTGACCTTTGGACACATTTAACAGATCAAAATGGACTGAACCCAACCATGTGGAAAATGGATCCTTTGGTGCATCATATTCGCCCGCAGATATTGTCCTCGAATATTGACTGGCCCAGACAATGGTGGGAGTCCTAAAATTTCAATTTCTTTGCAAAATCTCTAAGAAATATTGATAATTCTAATGAAAAATAAAATTTAAAAGGCTGGAAAAGTAATAAGCGTTTTTGCTAGCACTCATAAGATTAAAAAAACCTGTTTTAATCTCGATAAATCCATTCTTTAAAAGCTCAAAGATAATCATGTATGACAAAATACTTGCGCGCACACACACATATAAGAGATAGATATATATATATACTACAATTAAATTAATTTTGTCATTATAAATGACTGGATCTGCTGATTGATCGGTCTCCCGAGGCATGTTGGATTAAAATTCAAAGCCCTAGCTTCAAGAATGAAAATGGGTATCGTGTATTTTGAACATATTGACTCATGAAAGGCAGGCATAGTGTCCGTGTACTCGTTTCGAGACCACCTCGAAAAGGCTTCGCTCACACAAAATAGAACAATGGGTGGAATAACATATGATTGAATCTTATACATTATATGGTAGTTATTTTCGTTTGTTTAGGAAAACCAAACCTTTCATTCGTTTTGCATTCTGAAATCCAGATAATGTTGTTCGGCAATAAACTTTCCTACAAAAATTAGAAGCATGTGCTGGCGACGCTGTTTCGTGTTTAGGGTTGTCTTGTTGTTGTATCATGTTCGTGTCAAAATAAATGGAGCATTTTATGGTGTTCATGCAATCTTGATTGCACTCGAACGCAAACTCTTTCCAGTTGTGTTCTTATCATCTTCATGCCAAAACAGGTCAAGCATTTAGGGCGTTCACGCAAATTTGGGTAACAGAAACACGAGTTGGGTCCAAATGAACCAACCCAAATACTAGTGGGTTTCTTCATGTCATTCTTGGCGAAGTCAAAGATCAACTTTTGCGGGTAGAGCTCCTGCAACTCAAGGTCGAGTCCTCGCCCACAGGGTTTCTACCTCCACGCGCAAATTTTGTGTTGTCATCAAGTCTTCGTGTCAGAAGACATAAAAACGGTCCTTCTTTTGCTCACTACGAGGGGCACAAGCCGAACTATTAAAGATTTATTTCGTGTTCACGTTGTGCCATTTAGTGTTATAACCCGTTTAGTAGGGGCATTCAGGGTTCTAGCTTCAACCTGGAAGCAAACCGCTATTCTCGGTTCTTAATTTTTAGAGGATCGAATCAAACTGTGTTATGGGTAGAACCAAACCAAAATGAACTGATGGCTCCGGTTTAGTTCGGTTCTAAACCACTATTCTATTTATTTTAAGTTTTGTCTAAATACAAATTATTATTCTTTTAGATTATTTGGATCTACGGTCCACACTTCATATTATATGAGGTTACAAAAATCACATATAAAAAAACTTATCCAGATTTGTATCCATACAAGTACATAAAATATAATGGTTCAGTTCAAACCTTAAAACAGTGAACCGAACTACCAGCCTTTTATCTCGTTAGAATTGAACAGAACCAAACCAAATGGTTTAGCTCAGTTTTTTTTGGTTACTTGAACGCTCCTACCGTTACTTGGCCAGTTTCACCGACATAAACAATTGTTTTGGGTCTGCCTGGAACCATAAACCCCAAGTGAACCTATTTTACTCTGTTGTAGTTCTGGTTAGTAACTACAGATTCTCGTTACTGTTCCGGTAACAAAATGGTAAAGAACTTCTGAAATGAGACTGGAATAGACCACTTGAACTGCCAACCGTAATCAAATCGGGGGTTTCCCAGATTGGTCCAGGTTCTGGTTAAGGACCAGTTCGGTTCCAGTTCAAAGGGCGACGCCGGTTCCATACCAGCCAGGTCGGTTCTCCTGTAGTCGAAGTGATGGCAAACTTTGAAGCAAATTCCGTTTTCAGCTCTTCTTTCATTCAGCCGCAGTAAGACGCCCATCTGCCTCTCTTATAACGTACAGAGAATATTTGAAAAATACCGAGAAAAGTTTATCTTCTCAGGTCCACCGGCAGAGAATGCTAAGAACAAGAATTATGTGACCTTACGCGCACCCTAAAGTTAGTCTCTCTCGCTCTCTCCCCACCGTCCACAACCATTCCGAGATGGAAAAAACAGGAGAACGGAATGAAAGTATCGCACTATGTAGTTAAAATCATTTTTAATAACCCCCCTCTTCCTCTCTCGCTCGTCCCGCCTGAAGCGAAGGTTAGCATCGAATCTTTTGAGGTATCGTTGAGAAATCTCTCTCTCTCTCTCTCTCTCTCTGTGTGTGTGTGTGTGTGTGTGTGTGTGTGTGTGCGCTCCCTCCCTCACTCTGCTATTTCTAGGGCTTTTCTTCTTATTAAGCGCCGGTAATGATGAGATGAACGGTTCAAGAAGGCAAGATGTTGGAGATCTAAGGTTTGCCTTATCGATAGACGGCTGAAGTAGTATTTCGTTCTCTTCATGAACCCAAGGGGTAGATATGCGCCCGGTGCCAGCAACGGGCGGGGCACGTACGCCGGAGGATACCCGCAGCAGCATAATTACGTACAGAAGACCCCGAACCAGCAGCAGCAGTGGCTCCGAAGGGGCATTCCCCTGCCCGAAGTCGGTACTGGTGAGGAGATTTTGCTGAACGAAGAGGAGAAGAGAGTCCAATCGGAAGGAATCGAGTCGAGGTACTTCTTTGGACCACGCGTGGTTCGTCATCTTTCCTTATTTTTATGCTTCATCTTCTTTCCAGTTCTTTTAATTTATGTCCTTTATGTGCATAATTCTTGTCGTGGAGGGATTAGGGTTCTGCTGCATTTGTTCGCATATCTTTTGGGTTTTGTCGCATTACGAAGCAATTCTAGCTGGGGCCACGGCACGAGTTTGAAAAGCTGGTCCATAAAGAATTACGGTTAAAGAAAGCCATTTCAGTGCTTACAAGGTGATAGGCTGTGGGGTTGGCCATTGTATTTTGCTAATACAAGGTGACTGGAACATGAACAAACACGTCTAGTCATGGAAATGGAACAAGATATGGGAGGGCAGGGGGTGGGGGGGAATGCAAAGGGGAACTCCTGAGCGGAAGGTGGAAGAATGTAGCGTTTGGTTCGTTGGTTGGGTTACTCACCCTTTCCGGAGGCTTAATTTCTCTGGAGAAAGAAAGCAGTGTGTGATGGTAATTTGGGAGTGCAAGCATTACGGTTTCGCTTACAACTGCACATGGAGCATAAATTCCGACATTAAGGTCTACTCCTGATTCATTGTGCATTTGGCTTTTTCAGCTCGTTGAAAATCTTAGAGTACGTTTCCCCCCTACCTTGGTACATCGAGTTTTCTCATGAAATGAAGTGAAACGAAATGAAGGAACAGAAAGGCCACGAGATGAGATAAAATAGTTTGGCATTTGCTATGTCGTTGCACTGCTTCTGATGCAGTCTTGTCATTTTTTAGATGAAATTCAGCAAACTAGAAAACCTATCTTTTTTTCTTTCATATACGAACATGCCTAGTGAATTTTATTCCATGTGAACATCTCCACGTGGCATCAAAGTCATACGGCATGTGCAAGTACTTTCAAAACCTCTTTTAATGATAGTTTTTTGTTTCATGCTACCTGTGCCTAGATGAAGGGGTACTTGTGCATCAAAAAAACATGCACTACAGTGCAGCAGCTCAAGCTTAAAATAACTAGTTTTGTTAAAACAAGTAAGAACACCACATTGCATCCCATAAAGACAGAATATATGGAATGTAAGTTTGATCATTTGGTTACCTCAGAGGACATAGAAATTAAAATTGGCACACATTGCATCCCCCAAAAGGAAAGTTTTAAATACCTAGGGTCAATTTTTTAGAGTGATGGAAGAATTGATGGAGATGTTACGCATAGAATTAATACTTGTTGGTTAAAATGGAGAGGAGCATAAGGTATTCTTTGTGATAAGAAGATACCATTAAAGTTAAAAGGTAAATATTATAGAGCAGTAATTAGGCCTGCCATGTTTTATGGTTCTGAGTGTTGGGAAGTTAATCATCAACATGTACAAAAGATGTCTGTGACAGAAATGAAGATGTTGAGATGGATGAGTGGTCATACAAGAAAAGACCGTATACATAATGAGGTTATTAGAAATAAATTAGGAGTGGCACCAATGGAGGATAAAATGAGAGAATATCATTTAAGATGGTTTGAACATATAGAAAAAAGATCAAAAGAAGAAGATGTAAGAAGGAATGAAAACTAAATTTGGAAAGTATTAAAAGAGCTAGAGGACGATCAAAAAGTGTTGGAAAGCAACAATAAAGAATGATCTAGCTTATTGTGAGTTAACTGCTAACATGGCACACGATAGGGATCTGTGGAAACAAAGAATCCATTATCCATGTAGCCGACCCCGTCTAGTATGGGAAAAGGCTTAGTTGTTGTTGTTGTTGTTGTAAGTAAGAACACCACATGAAAACATAACATATTCAGTACCCTTCATGTACAATTCAATGTGCAGGCATTTTCTCACTGACAGGTCGCAAAGTTTACTATTCATCATTAACAAATGGGTGAAAACACCAAATTTTCCGATGAAACATGACCCATTTGGTATTGAGGATTAGGTTTGATGTGATTTGTCAGGATTCTTGCATATTATGGAGCACGCTTGTTTGGAGTTGGTGATGGTATGAAATACAAGGTTTCTTTTTGGTATTATTTGGACGAGGAAGTCATTTCAAAAGCTTTCCTGCGAGTTGAATATGGATTTAACTATCTTATTGAAGTTCACAGACTAGACCTGTTCTCAAATTGCTTTTTTCTACCGTTGGCTCTCAAGGATGGTGTTCTAACTACAACCCACCTGTTGTGATGACTACATTTTCGTTACATAGGCTGGACAATATGAAGTCAATTGGACCCCAAAAAATGAGTAAAAGCGTTTACCAGGGTGGTATTATATTAGATAAGCTGGTCTCTCACCTGTTTATATTGGATCTTGATGTGTTCTGTGGTGGTTTTAGATTCACCAGTCAAACTCTTAATGTATATATTCTTGAACAATTATGGAGGATCAATGAATGAGAGAGGAACTACGAACAAAGCTTTTCTTAGTAGCAAATTTAGGAAGTTCATGAAGCCGTGTATGTTGTTACCTTCTGCAAGTTAATGACAATGACATAAAGGATTGCTGATGTACCTCCACTTCTCTTTGGGAATGGATAATGGCATGTGTTGTCGAGCCTTGATGTTGTTATTTAGATATTCATATTATGTATTAGTGATGCCAGTCTATGCATTGTGAACATTTGATATGCCATATGCCCTTGTTAATGGACATGGGAATCCATTCACGCTCTGTGCACCATTTAAATTCTCATGAAAGATAAGAATCCTAATTGGTCATCATGAAAACAAAGTGAATCCTCATGACCAGTGGCTGTATGAGCCCAGAGCCGCATGTTTTCTTGCATGAGAAAGATGGATTTCATCTCTTGGGTGAATCAAAATTTTCAGCAAACAAGCCTGCTCCAAATGAAGTTGATCCATATGAATTATTTTGAAGTGGAGTCTGACATCGTTCTGTGGTTCCTAGATTCATTTTGTCCTTAGATGTACTTTCATGAAAATGAAATGCTTGAACGTGTTTTTACAAAATATTTTACTTTTATAGTGTATGAGAAACTGCTCTGCCTACTGTTTGCATATAAACAAGCAACACTATTTGCTCTTTGTACAGATAATTTGATTTATGTGTACATTTATGGACTATTATTTCTGTTACTTCTCAAATTATTGATTCCCTTTCTTTTGGAATTCTAGTTCGCAAGATTGGAAGGCCCAACTGAAAATTCCACCAATTGATACTCGTTACAAGACAGAGGTAAAGTGTAATTTTGCCAGTTATGTAAAGCTGATATCGATGATTAATCAACTCATGTATATCTGAGTCATCTTTTCTTGTGGATGAAACATTTATAACATTTGTATGTAATGTTTTGTGTTGATTGGTATGTGACTTTGTTCATCTTTTGGACTGTGAATCTTATTGGAGTTGTTGCATGTTAAGCAGTTTATGTAACTTTATTAGCTCTTACATTGTGAATCTTGCTAAATTTATTGGTTTATTGAGAATGATTCCAAAATTGTCTTCATGTAAGCGAGATAATCGAAAGAGCTGAATATTTAAAACTGGTTCAATCTTGTATGAGGTGGTCTGCATGAACTTGGTGGAATTACTTTTTACGTTTTATAATCCGTACTTTATGTGTATGCAAGGAAGCAGGTAAGAAGTTGAATCAGCTTAATTTTCCTTTCCTTGCCTATGAAGAAAGTGAGTGGTTCCAGTTCCTTCTTCATGTGTGATGCATTGTGCATCTAGAATGCTCCACTTTCTGTCATTTGCTGCTGATGCTTTGATCCAAAGGGGCTGGGCTTACATATTTTGCTTTCTTCATGCGTTACCTTTCAAAATTGGGCACCTGGAAGCAGCATCCAACCTCTATATTTCTCCCAAATGAATTCCTACACTTGGGTAATGGGCTGGGAGGCTAAGTTTTTCAATTTATAGCAACATGTTTGAATGAACAAGGCATATATCCGAGGAAGAGGATATAGTAGTCTATGTTATCAATAGCGGTTAGCGGGTTGGTAGCGGTCAACTCTGATATAACGGTAATGGGGATATAACGGATTTAGTGGTACACTTTTATTTATGATTAAAAAATTATATATATATATATAATGAATTCTCTAATTTCTAAGAAATATCATGAAACACAATCACTTCTTTTATAAATATGAATCAAACTAAATAAACAAATTCTACTTCTAACTTCTAAGGAAACAAACAATAAATTTCATGTGGCACATGCATATTGAATTGGTAACCTTAAATTAGAAAACAAAAACATAAATGGAACAAAGTTATTCTAAGCATTAAGCAAAGAAATTAAAAGAAACAAATATATAATTACTTATATGCTCTAGTATGGTGAATATGGTGTCATTAAGCCTCTTACTCTTAAGAGTCTATGTGCACATTACACGTATTGCTACAGGATCATCCACAACCAGCTGTGAACATGAAAAAATAGATCACATGTACTAATTAGTAATCATGTTGACACAAAGAAAAACATTAAGGTACATGTATAGAAGCACAAATACATGAACAAGTATATTAGATGGAAGAATAAGTTACATAGCAATCCAGGGAGAAGATTCACAAAGACAAGAGAAGTAATCAGATTCTTGAGTCTTGATGCATTAGATGGAAGAATAAGTTACGTAACATCCATCAAAATTCAATTACAATCATACTTAATTGTTTAATATACACTTACTTGTCATGTTCACTCATTTTCAGATGAAGATCCTTGTTCTTCTAGTTCCTCTTGCTCTGCATCTATTTCTTCAAAATTAAATTCTTCTTCTTCATCTTCAATAGGCATCTTATTCTTTTTTTTGCTTTGACTTCTTTGTCGCTTTCGTGTCCTTGACCTTATATAAACAACTCTCCTTCTTGATGCTTTGATGCTTCAGATACCATATCGATATTTCGCTATGTAAGTGAATTATCGCCACCAACAAACTCATCATCACTAGGATATTCATGATCTTCAACCGATGCCAACATGATGGGTCTAAATTTGCTCAATTAGCTTTCCTCTCTTCGTACCTTCTTCTTAGCTTTTTGTTATATTGCACAAAAGCTAAGTCGCTAAGCTTTTGATGCAATAATCTATTTCATTTTCTCGTATGAATCTAAGAAGAGAAATAATTTAGGTAAGTTGTTAACTTAATAAAAAAACTTTAATTTAATTACAATGTAAATAAAAGTATAATTCTTACCATTTCGAAGGTACTCCATTTGCGTTCACATGGGGTGACACTACAAGTAAGACTCAAAACCCATATAGCAAAATTTTGTAATTGAGGATATCCATAGCCAAAGGTCATCCACCATTCAACTATTACAAAAACAAATTATAAGCAATAAATTAATCATATTCAAAATCGTAAATCATATCTTAATAATAAAAGAAAGCAAAGTTGCTTGAATTAATTACGTAGTGCATATGCTTTCCTCGAACTTATAGCTAATTCCAGTCCAATACAAAACCACTTGAGACACTTTGACGATAACTCATAAGTTGTTGAGTGATTTGTGTTTGTTCTTTTTTACTTCATACAAGTATAGCTATAACTTGAAATAAACCACCTTTAATCTCAACATTAGATTCTATCCCATTATAATCATAATACAACCTTGGATTTAGATACAATGCAACAACATGCAATGGCTATTTGCCTGTCCCATCTTTTGTTTGTGATCTCTCAAATAAAAGCATATTGCTCTTCTTTGTTCTTTAAGTTAACCTATAAAACAACATAAATGCTGTTACAAGATTAAAAAGTAAAGATTAATAAATAACAATACATAACTTTGAAATATTTATGTATCTTTATTTGCTCGTTCACACAATCTATCTTCTCATAGATGTAGCCCATGACTTTTTTTCATCACTGTCCACCATACGTAAAACATCTACTAAGGGACCCATTATTCCAATTATTCAGAAATAATGATCGAACTTAGAGCTTCTTTTGACTACTATAATGAAACAACTAGTAACCTTCGATGACTCCCTAAATTCAACACTCCAGTCATAAACAATATCAATCTATTTTTGCAGTAATTTATCCCTAAAATATGATAAGTAGGGATCTTATAAGTTATAACCAGATCCTATACTAGCAATACCATTTCTCATACCTTGAAAAGAAAATGAATTTATAACATTAAAAGGAAGGTCATTTTCATAAAAAAACTCTGCAAACTTCAAATCTATTTTGTCAATTACCTCCCTAAAAGTCATAACTAATTTAATACCTGATTGAGTTTTAAAAGTAGTACGCTCGGAAAATAGTGAATGTATTATACCGCCTGTAGCACCTTCTACTACTCACAACCATCGAGGGAATAAAAGCTTTTGCAATGAAACAAGAACTCGAGGGAATAGAAGCTTTTGCAATGAAACAAGAACCAACCTCGTTGTTACTGAATCTACACTCTTTTCTTTATCTCTTGCTCTCTTCAACTGCCTCTTCCTCCTCTCTAGCATAACATAAATTTCTTCACATAAAGCATCTTAAGACATATTCCAGTTGCCTATTTCTCTTATCTCTTTGTTGTAATCTCTTTTTTTCCTTTGTGAGCTCTTGAACTTTTTGAATTTCATACTTCAGAATTTTAGGCACTCGATAACAAGCACTTGCATCCTTTTTCGTTTCCGAAAGATGGTGTTTCATGTGAAAAATACCTCAATGTTTCACTTTATTACAAAACACACACTTATTCACAAGCCTATTGCCTTCATACATCGGGGTGCAATACTTCCATGCTGGATCGCCTTGTTCTACCGCCATCAAGTTGAGCAAAGATAAACCACAATCTTGACGAAAGCTGGGGATGGGTGTGCGCTCTCTTCAGCGTGTGCTACTAAACTTGGGGCCTACCCCCGCGTACTAGCCTGACTCCCAAACACACTAATTACCTACACTATAGGCAGCCAAACTTCAGTAGCAGGCCTATCGTGGGATCAGTGGAATGACTTGTTTTGTATGCCTATAGGCTAAGCCGCCGTCGGGTTATCCACCGCCCTGTGGGAGTAGCAGGAGGTTGTTGTGCTTTGCTCGTTTGTTTGGTGGGTTGGATGAGTGGAATGAGGGAGAGCAGCTCGATCGAACAAAAAGAGGAGTAGCCCCCCGCAAACCTAACAAAGTCACTATCAAGGAATTCTCGAGCAATTATCCATCGTAATATGCAAATCATTCCAAAGGACCTGCATGAAGGATTTTCAAATGCCAGAGTGCGCCAACATGACCACCAGCTTTACGAAGGTGTGAAATCTCGAAATCTATGAAATCCCCAAAATTTTAAGTGAAAAATCAGGTTATAAAGGAGTAGGGATGAAAGAAATGAAAGGGAGCATGTTATAGATTTTTAAGGGTTTGAGACAGAAAAAAGTGTGATTTCTCTACGAAATCAAGTAAATAAAAGGTATGAAAACCGTTTGGGAGCAAGACATGGGGCAAGGAAGGGTTTAAGAGCAAGCAAACAACAGCAACAACTAAGCCTTTTCTCATAGTAGATGGGGTTGGCTACATGAATTCTTTGTTTTCACATAGCCCTATCATGTGTCATGTTAGTAGTTAACTCACAATAAGCTATATCATTCTTTATTGTTTCTTTCCAACACTTTTGTGGTCATCCTCTACCTCTTTTAATACTTTTAAAATCTAGTTTTCATACCTTCTTAAAGGTTCTTCTTTTGATCTTCTTTATACATGTCTGCAAACACCCTAAATTTTTTTTCCTAACACTCCCAATTTCGAAAATTCAAATAATTTAAAACCTTTTTAAATAAAAAGTTTAAATCTTTTAAAAATGTTTCAAATTAAAGGTTTTAAATTGAAGTTAAAAAAAGCCCAAATGATTCGATCAAATCAAGCAAACTGGTGGGGCCCAATTTAATCCAGGATCGAGCTCAAGCCCGAAAGCAAATGAGAGGACCAAATCAAAAGCACATCTTCATCAACAAATCAAATTAAATGGGCCAACATCAAGGCAGCTCGAGTTGGTTATTAAATCAAATCAAGGATTCGTTTGGATTAAATGCAATCTTGGGATCTTAGAGGAGTGAGAGAGAGGCCAGCACTTTGAGAGCTTTGTGAGGTGTGAGAGCTGCTAGGGAATAGCCTAAAGAGGGAAAGCGGAGTGTAGAAGGTAGGCCACGTTTTTGAGAGGTGTGTGTTTGATCAAGAGGGGAAAGGGTGAAGAAAAGGGGTGGCCAGCCACTATCTTGGTTTACGTTTCTTTGTGTAAGTCCGGTAAGTGCTGCTCCATTTTATTTCTTCTACGTCTCTTTTTCAAATTCAATTCAAAAGGGGTTGTATTAATGGAGCTTTGTCTCATTCCCATGATGTAATAGAAGTAGATGTTGCTGAAATTTTCCTTTTTTTCATTATGCACTCTACGGGTTTGATTTCTTGATTCTACCTTTTTATATTCTATAAACACTCTATATTCTCTAATCCCCTCTATGCTTAAGCTATTAAGTATATTTTTATTCATGTCCCTTCAACAATTTCAATTTGTGATGTTGTGTTGTTACTTTTCAATTCGTGTGAGTTTGCATAATGTATGATTCTAAAAACCTGAAATCTAGTTTTCATCAATTTTGCATACGCGAATTGCTTGATTTTTAATTCCCGAACCTCTGCTCTAATTGCTCCGAAACTTTGCACACTTCTTCTACACACACATGCTCACTTCTAATAAAATTTGCAAGAATTTTAGGGTCGTCCAATATCATAATTAAAATTGTGCAAAACCAGAAGAATTTTTGTAAATTGTCTGTCCAACCAGTTTCCCTGCAATAAATCCTGGGTTTTCATCCCATAACTCTGTCTGTGGGTATCCAAAATCGATGAATTTTGATTCATTAGGAAGCTAACATCCATAACTTTTCATTAAGATCAAATTCATTAAATTTGGAACTCTGAGCACTGAGATACAGACTCATCTTTAAGTCTCTCTATTTATGTGATAGAACAATTCCGGGTGCCTGAGTAGAGGCACTTATCAGATTTAATTTTGCAACAATACAACTCCGAATCATGATATGAAAGATGCTAAAGACTCTCCAAATTTCAGGCTTCGGCCTGTAAAATTTTGATGATTTTAGGAGATCTAAAAGGCATCTAAAAGGATTCGGGAAACAAGTCCTGAAAACAAAATTTTCTGTTTTTCAGAACTTGTTCATTTTGAAACTTGAATCGAGTGCACATGTTTTCATTCTCAACTCCTTTGCGTTTCACGTGAATTTGGAAGTTTCACCCATTTAGTTGGAATCCCTAAGCGCTGAGACTGACTCTTGCATTGGTTCAAGAAGGTCTAATGCGAAAAGAGCCTGCTTAAGTTCTTAACCACAATCGTCCATCGGATTCAATTTTACTAGTATTTAGAAAACTACCTGGCACGCTCGCGCATCAACTGGAGTTGAAAATTTCATTTCAAGTCTCTACATAGGCTTGGAGTGAAAATTTCACGTCTACAGAATTGGCACGCCCGGTGGGACTCGAATCTTTTAGGATTCCAAGTTTAGGTGAACTTTTTCAATTCCAATCTTTTAAAATCATGGTGTTAATATCTCCCTTGTGCACAAGCTGATTTTTGAAACAATGTCAAGTTTAGATGATTCCTTTGAAAACAAGCCAAGGAAATCCTCATCGCATTTCTCAAATCGGTTTTCTAAAAGCTTAAAGAAATCCTCTAAAACCCGAGATGAAGAGCTTGCCTCCCTAAGGGAAATAATGAGGGAAATGGAGAAAAAAATTGATGCCCTAAGCCAAAAGGCCAAAGTACATCGATCCCATGAAAATTCATCACGGGTGCATAGAGAGAGAGCATACCCGGAAAACCAAATTGAGCCCAGAATCCGATGAAGAAAATGAGGCTTCAAATGCAGCAAGTGTTGAAATTGAATCATCTAACCTTCCCATCCTCCAAGCACCCCATTTTCCATTGAAAAACCAAAAAAAGTTTTTTATGTTTGGAAAGATAAAAAAAATTAAAAAATCTTCTAAAATAAAAAAAACTTGAAAATCAAAAATTTAAAATTCTAAAAGTTGAAAGTGAAGTCCACATTTCCAGGCACACAAGTAGAGTGGATAATGAGATTCACTTCACTCTAAATGTTTCACAAACATTTGCTCCGATGGGTTCTAATCCTATGAGCATCACTTCACATATGTCACAAAACACAAGGGAGAATGAGTGTTGCACATACATAGGCTTGGAGGATGAAATCCAAGACCTTGAAAAGCAATGGGAGCTCGAAGCCGTGCATGAGCTAGAGCAACCTCAAGACGCCTGCAATGATGCTTGCTCTCACCATGAAAAGGTAGACAAGTTTGAAAAAGGTATGTCCGAAACTCATTCCCCCACAAAGTTCCTACTCGATCCTCCCTTTCTTAGTATAGGATCGGTAAATCATTCATATACATTGGATGCATCGAATCACACTCATGCATCCACAAACCCACAAAATGTGCCCAAAGATGTGGATTTTCAAGGTACGCCGAATGTCCCGCACTAAGAAAAAGAATTTCAAAATGAAAAACAAAAAGAAAATAAAATTCAAAATTTGGTTGACATGGTTTCCTACTCCTAAGGTATGCATCGACATCTTAGGTACACACAAAGAGACCGACCATGGTTTCTCTTGGAATCCATACCCTCACAAATTGCAAGGGATCAAGCATGTTTTCCCTTTGCACTCAAATAAACACAAGTCGTCCACCCCTAGGGGCACATTGGGTTGCACTTAGGGACCATGCCAAAACCGTCCACCTCTTGGGAGAGCCTAAGCCAAAACCTCTCAAGCCACTCACTCCTAGGGTCATGTGGAAGCCCAAGTCTTCCACCACCCATGTTTCCAAAACCCTAGCCAAGTCTAAACGTGTGTACATACATGACATGGACGACACTATGTTCCAAGGCGACCCATTATACAAAGAAGACTGCATTAATCGCTTTTCCTTTACATGTTTTATTTATTATGTTGGTATTGCGCATTAGAATTGTTTATGTTATAACGTTTTCATGTTTCATTCATGTTGCATCATGGTTCTTATTAATTTTAAAGTCTTTCTATTCTTGTTCATATAGCTTACGCTATATGTATGATTCTTCCTCTATCCTATGCTAAAATGCTATTAACACATTGGTTTGGGGTTTGACCTTGGATCTCTATGCTGCTGTATCCACTCCTCTGCAATATCCCTTGTGTCCAAGAAATGGAAGGAGTGTGAGCTGAGTCCATAACTATGCATCTATGTACCCATGTGCTTCAATGTACTTGGACAGAGATCTGTTTGATATCACCAATTATTTTTCGATATTTTGTGAATTCTTCACAGGAGGAACTATATAGCTCAAGAAATGTAAAATTTTCTGTGTCCAGGAGAGCCTTTGTGCTGAATGTAATTGGTTTGGAATAGCCCATTCTACAGCGTGAATCCTTGCTCATTAAGTTAACTAGTTCTGCCAACTCTTCTCTTGAATTTATCATGGATATAGTACCTCAAATCAAAGCAACTGCAAAATGTGCTTTCTAAATTCCAATGGTTTATTTTTCTTTTCCTGAGTACAAGGACTTGAACGTGAGTTATGCTGGTGTATCTTCCACCAGTCTAACTGTAGACTGTAGTAGGCTCCGCTGCTTGATAATCAGACAGTTAATTCCTGTTTTCTGAAATGAGGATGCAGAAACAGAATCAGTATTACTACTTTTAGTTGTTATCACTTAAATTGCATGTCTGAAGAACATGTTTGGCCTTCAAATTTGAACGCTTGCAAGTAGAAGTATTGGAGTGAAATTGTTTAATCATTTCAGGATGTAACAGCCACTAAAGGAAATGAGTTCGAAGACTATTTTCTCAAACGTGAGCTACTCATGGGAATATATGAGAAAGGGTTCGAAAGACCCTCACCAATTCAGGAAGAAAGTATTCCGATAGCTTTGACAGGCAGCGATATTCTTGCAAGAGCTAAAAATGGAACAGGAAAGACTGCTGCGTTTTGCATTCCTGCACTAGAGAAGATTGATCAAAACAAAAATGCCATCCAAGGTTTGTATCTTTATCTTTTATAAAGTTGATGTCAGATGATGAAACTTTCCTGAAATAAATATCTGTGTGATGGAAGAAGCTACAAAGATTTTAGCTACTAGAACCATTTGAGTTCTTCAGTACCTGAACGCATCTAATCTTTTAACAGGAACCAAATCAACCGATTCATGAATGGTGTACTCTTCATTTTTGTACCTCCTTAATGAACTGTTTATACATTATTACACGATCTAAATCACGTTTTTGACTAACCAAGACATAGTGGTCGTACTCCTGGGTTTGATTTGCAAACACTAATGGAAAATGAACTGAGTGTGTTCCTTCGTCCATTGATGAATACTACATGTTATTTAAAGTTAGCTCTATCTTTGTCCATGTTCATTTCTATCAAGGCCTTAATGCTTCGTACATCTTTTCTTTATCCTGTATAAGTTACCTATTAAATATGATAAACTCCCTTTATCTGCAGATTCTTCTCGTGTTACTTGATTGCACTTAGAAACTCTTAGCTTTCCGCTCTGGTTGGTTTGTAGTGATTATATTGGTTCCCACACGTGAGTTGGCACTTCAAACATCGCAAGTATGCAAGGAACTTGGGAAACATTTGAAGATTGAAGTCATGGTGACCACTGGTGGGACTAGCTTAAAAGATGACATTATGCGGTTGTATCAACCAGTTCATTTACTTGTTGGAACACCTGGGAGGATACTTGATCTTGTGAGAAAGGGTGTTTGCGTCTTGAAGGACTGTACCATGCTTGTCATGGATGAGGTAAATATTCTTATACTTCTCCTGGTATACCATTTGTCTTTGAAATAACCAAAAATGATTTGGAGTTGTTCCCTGCAACGGCTGTTCTTCTCACATTTCCAGTTTCTTTAAAATTTCAAGGTAGTAATTTTGGAAAAGAGTAGTTCGGCTCTTTGTATGTGGGCCATAATTCAAGAGTGTAAAGAAAAAGAAACTGTATATTTGTTGTTGGATTGAAAGAAAAAATATTTTGCTGCTATAAATGTCTTACATAACAAGTAGGTATTTTGATAATCTTCAACCCTAAGGAATTTTCTCTTCGATGAATTTCGTGTAACAGTTATACTTCATTTCCTGGAGTTTGTTTAGTTAAGGACAACATCATGGTTATAGTATCAAAAGTCATGCCCAGTACGAATACTGCTTTGTTGGAAGTTAGCAAAGTGGGTTATTTCCATGAATATATGGTATGTGTGATGCATACCATTGCATCCCCAAAAAGGAAAGTTTTAAATACTTAGGGTCAATTTTTCATAATAATGGAAGAATTGATGGAGATGTTACGCATAGAATTAATGCTGGTTGGTTAAAATGGAGAGGAGCATCAGATATTCTTTGTGATAAGAAGATACCATTAAAGTTAAAAGGTAAATGTTATAGAGCAGCAATTAGGCCTGCCATGTTTTATGGTTCTGAGTGTTGGGCAGTTAATCATCAACATGTACAAAAGATGTCTGTGACACAAATGAAGATGTTGAGATGGATGAGTGGTCATACAAGAAAAGACCGTATACATAATGAGGTTATTAGAAACAAATTAGGAGTGACACAAATAGAGGATAAAATGAGAGAATATCGTTTAAGATGGTTTGGACATATAGGAAGAAGATCAAAAGAAGAACCTTTAAGAAGGTATGAAAACTAAATTTGGAAAGTATTAAAAGAGGTAGAGGACGACCACAAAAGTGTTGGAAAGAAACAATAAAGAATGATCTAGCTTATTGTGAGTTAACTGTTGACATGACACACAATAGGGATCTGTGGAAACAAAGAATCCATGTAGCCAACCCCGTCTAGTATGGGAAAAGGCTTAGTTGTTGTTGTTGTGTTGTGTGATGCAACAACAACTAAGCCTTTTTCCATACTAGATGGGGTTGGCTAACTCAACATAATCTAGATCATCCTTTGTTATTTCCTTCCAATACTTTGTGGTCTTCTTCTTCCTCTTTTAACATTTTAACAATCTAGTTTCTCATACCTTGTTATCAAGGCTTCCTTTGGTCGCTTTTTTTACATGTTCAAACATCTTAAACGATTAAGAAAATCCCATGGGAATATATAACATAGTATTGGCCTGCATGCATACTATCAATACCGATGGACTTCCTATCCTCCCTTCCCTGATTCCCCATAATAGTCAAGCTGATTCTACCTTCCTATTGCTTTAGCAGAAAAGGATGTGAATCTTAAACACATTTGTTATAGGCCATTAGATCATGGAATCCATTCAGGTTCTTTCTTTATATACGTCTTTTGACATGAAAAAAAAATGAGAAGACAAAATTCTGAGCGGTAAAGAGTTAGAAAGCAAGATATATGGACTTTTCTTCTTTTGAACTCTGGTTCAACTATTATAGCTCTGGTTTAACGATTATAATGGTGTTTTTTGCTGTTTACTTTTTTCTTCCAGGCTGACAAGCTTCTCTCCCCGGAATTCCAACCTCTTGTGGAGCACCTCATTACTTTTTTGCCAACAAATCGTCAGATTTTGTTATTTTCAGCAACATTTCCAGTAATTGTTAAGGCATTTAAGGAGAAATTCTTGCAAAAGGCTTATATAATTAATCTGATGGATGAATTGACACTCAAGGGAATAACCCAATATTATGCATTTGTGGAGGAAAGGCAGAAAGTTCATTGCCTGAATACGCTTTTCTCTAAGGTAGTTTCCTTGAATATCTTATGTGATAATTATATCCGAAACTTTGTGCAAGAAGCTGATTAATCTTACTTCTTCCTTGTAGCTTCAAATCAACCAGTCAATCATCTTTTGTAACTCAGTGAACCGTGTAGAATTGTTGGCTAAGAAAATCACAGAACTGGGATACTCTTGCTTCTACATTCATGCAAAGATGCTTCAATCACATCGTAATCGGGTCTTTCATGATTTCCGGAACGGTGCCTGTCGCAATCTTGTGTGTTCAGGTAATTCTGGTTAATGTACCAACTATGCATTTATATATATCATCCTTCATGTAGGACTCATAAGCTGTAATTCAGTTTCTCTCTCATATACACAGTCACATGCCTGCATGCGCGTGCACGTGTGTGTAGGCTTACACATGAACACAAGGGCTTGTTCACCAGTCTATATGGTCGTTCATGTGCATGCCACGCATTTTTACATTGTGGTAAAGTTTTCCATCCAGTGGCCTGAATAGGGGCACGTTGCTCAAAAGGGGGAAGGATGACCTATTCTCGAAACAGAAAGGAAACCTCTGCTTCGTGTAATCCATTACTGTTGTAATCATCCATCTGTTCACAGTGGCTAAGGAGCATGAGATGTAGAACACATGCATCAGAACCTTAGGTTACCTCAGACTTGCACGGTTTTCAGAAATAGTCATGCATGCGCCCCTGATGCTGGATACTACAAATAATGCACAAAACAAGGTTGACTGCAAGAATCAATGCCGAAGCTTAAGCACCATGTGTCAGTTGTTCTTGCATTCTTTTCTAGCTATCAAATCGTTAATCATTGTAACTGTCAACATTGTTTTCGACAGATTTGTTTACAAGGGGTATTGACATTCAAGCTGTTAATGTTGTTATCAATTTCGATTTCCCAAAGAACTCAGAGACTTACCTCCACAGGGTATGCTGCTACTATCGTTAGGTCTTGTAATGTTGGCAAATGTTTATTTTGGATTATGTTGTTTCCACAGGTTGGTCGTTCTGGAAGATTTGGCCACCTTGGATTGGCGGCAAATTTGATAACCTATGAGGACAGATTTAACCTGTAAGTTGGTAGGCTAGATTTTCATATGGTATTAAGTGATGTTTTGCCTGATATATGCTTTCGCTTTGAGAATCACAGATACAGAATCGAACAAGAACTTGGCACTGAAATCAAGCCAATTCCTCCACAAATAGATCAAGATATTTACTGTAGATGAAGCCTTGGCAAGATCATGAGGCATGCATCAGGAAACTAGGATGTTAGATCATGTGGTACTTTACTTAATTCAAAGACCGCATTTTATGCTCGAGTTCTTTAGTTTGTTTTGGAACTCCTAACCCTGGTTGACCAGATGAAATGTAGGTGCATTTTGATATATCTCACATGCTTTGTATAACCTTCATGGTTTTCTGCATCATTATACTGTTTGAACATGATAGATGGTAGTGACCGTTCGGCGTTGACGCTTCTGATAATGAAAGCTTACTCGCTTTTTGTTATTCACCATCTGGAGTTGAATATTCTCCAGGATATCCTATGATCCTATCTGAAGTTGGTGTTTCCAGAAGACGAAGAAAAAATTCAACCTGACACTTGGTAACGCCTTTAATTCCACATATTTGGCCTTTTAATTCTGCGCATCGGTTTCGCGGACTGTTGATAGTTGAGTTAAGGATGTGGGATGAGTTGAAAGTTGAAATGACCTCCCTTGGATGCTAGGGGATATCAGTTCTTTAGAGCAATGAACCTATTATAAACGAGCAGCAGCATTGTGTGGACCGATGGTCCTTGCGTCCGGTTCATGCGCTCACTAAGCTAACTAGGTTAGCTATCGTATGTATGACAAATTCCTTTTATGAGGAACACATACAAGATTCGCCACTATAAAAGGATAATGGTAACCCCACTTAGCAATACCGAGACAGAATTTGTAATATATATATATATTAGATTCTATTCACATTTATACATACTCATTAATTGCTTTATAGTATAAGTATAATACAAATATCTTTTGTATTATTTTAAAGTTTTTTACAAATTTTAAAATTACATTCACATCACTCAAAAGAAATGGATGAACGAGAGTGACAGGTGTTAGTATGGGTAAGATCTACTTTTCACATACCTATCTCTCTCTCTATATATATATATAGAGAGAGAGAGCATAGTGTTAAATGCATGGTCTTTCCATGGATGATTTTGTATAAATATTTTCAACATTTTGTAAATCAATAGTTGAAGTGATAAAACACTTTGTATTTAATGTGAATGATATATATATAAAAGTATAATGTTATTTTGTTGAATATAGTACATTAAATAAGAAGTATAAAATCTAATAATATTTTTAATTCAAATCTTTATCATTGATATAAAAAATCAAACAATAAAGATATTTATGCATTTAACATTATCCCTCATATATATATAACTCTGCCCATGTAAGAATTACCCTTGCATTGTCGGTCCCAAGCCCGGATAAAGGAGGAGGGTTGTGTTAGGCTTTCGACAGCCAGCATAAAACTTCATCGGATTTTTATAACATGGATTATAAAAATTATGAGCATTGCTTTGGGGTGTCCTCGCCTAGCGACGTGTTGCAGAGCCCGAATGCAGTAAGCAAGGGTCACTACATTTTTGCCCGAATGTAGTGAATCAATTGCAGAGGGTTCCCATATCATGGACGGGTGTGGGTAAAGAAGTTAATTCCGCAACATTGTCGCCCAAATGTAGTGAAAATTTTTCAGAGAGGATCTCCGCATTTTGATTATGGACGGATGCGGGGGATAAAGAAGCTAGTCCTAAATAATAAGATTCGTATTGGTTCTTGGAATATCAGAACATTATTCGGTAAGCTAATGGAGGTGGTAGATACTATCATTCGGAGAAAGATTCATATTCTATGTTTACAAGAGACAAAATGGGTTGGAGAAAAAGCAAAGGAGATAGAGGATACGAGTTTTAAATTATTGTACTCAGGTAAAGAAAAGGCTTGAAACGGAGTTTGTATTATCATAAATAAAGATTTAAAGGAGAGTGTAGTAGACATACAACGATATGATGACCGAATCATAACGTTGAAATTAGTATTAGGAGCAGAGGTTTTGAATATAGTTTGTGCTTATGCACCCCAAGTAGGACTAGAAGATAGTATAAAGACAGTTTTTTGGAAAGAGTTAGATAAGGTGTTTCAAAAGGTTCCATAAAGGGAGATGATTTGTTTAGGAGGAGACTTAAATGGACATGTCGGTAAAGAGGCATTAGGATATCAACGGATTCATGGAAACTTTGGTTTTGGGGATATAAATGAAGAAGGTAGGGAGATTTTAAATTTTGTTATTGCATTTGATCTCTTTATAGTCAATACAATCTTCAAAAAATGAGATGAACATTTAATTACTTATAAGAGTGGCTTATCACAAACACAAATTGATTACTTTATTTGTAGAAAAAAAGATAGAGCGTTTTATAAAGATTTTAAGGTAATTCTAGGAGAAAGCTTAACCACCCAATGGATTTACAAATAAAAAAGTGGACAAAGAAGAAAAGAGTGCATCGAGTTATTCGGACTAAATGGTGGAACCTCAAAAGCGAGAAAGAAGATATATTTAAACAGAAAGTCCTGCAAGGAGATGTTTGGGATTATGTTGGCACACCCTGTGATATGTAGAACAATATGGCTATACATATTAGGAAAGTTGCGAAAGATGTGTTAGGGGTATCTAAGGGAGGTGTACTGACACAAAAAGAAGCTTGGTGGTGGAGTGAAGTAGTACAAAATAAAATCAAGGCAAAGAGGGCATGTTACAAATTACATTATGCTAAGAAAACTAGTGAAACTTTAGAAGCTTATAAGAAAGCCAAAAAAGAAGCAAAAAAGACCGAATGTGAAACAAAATCTAAGATTTGGGAGGACTTATATAAAAAACTCAACTCAAAAAAGGGTGAAAGAGATTTTTTTAGGATAGCTAGGGCTAGAGATAAGAAAACTAAAGATCTTAATTATGTTAGATGCATATAAGACGAGGATGAAAAAATTCTAGTGGCAAATGATGATATAAGAAATAGATGAAAAAACTATTTTTATAATCTTTTTAATGAAAATAAAGATGTTAGTATTAGTTTAGGAGATTTAGCCAACTCAGAAAATATATAAACCACAATTTCTACCTACGTATTCAAAAAAATGAAGTCAAAGAAGCTCTTAAACATATGAAGGGTGGTAAATCGGTAGGATCAGATAATATTCCTATAGAAGTTTGGAAAATACTAGAAGAAATAGGAATCACTTGGCTCTCAAGACTATTTAATGAAATATGGAAAAACCAAAAGATGCCCGAGGAATGAAGAGCAAGTACACTTATACTCATATATAAGAACAAGGAAGACATTCAAAATTCTGTGAATTATCAAGGTATCAAGTTAATGAGTCATACTATGAAATTATGGGAAAGAATTATTGAACGTAGGTTAAGATAAGTATCAAGTACAAAAGAGAACCAATTTGGGTTCATGCCAGACAGATCTACTATTGAAGCGATTCACCTTTTGAGACGTCTTATGAAACATTTTAGAGCAAAAAAGAAAGACCTTAACATGATATTGGGAGGTTCTTTGGAGAACTTTGGAAAAAAGAGGTATCCCATTGACATATATTAACCTTATAAGAGACATGTATGATGTTGCAAAAACATGTGTGAGGACTCATGAAGGAACGACAGACTTCTTTGAAGTTAATATAAGGATCAACTTTAAGTCCATACTTATTTATAATGGTGATGGATGAGTTAACAAAACATGTTCAAGATGAAGTACCTTGGTGTATGTTATTTGCACATGACATTGTATTAGTGGAGGAGTCTAAGGAAAAAGTTAATAGAAAATTGGAACTATGGAGAGAAACATTAGAAAGCAAAGGCCTCCGACTTAGTAAAACAAAGATAGAATATATGGAATGTAAGTTTGATCACTTGGTTACTTCAGAGGACATAGAAACTAAAATAGGCACATATTGCATTCCTTAGAAGGAAAGTTTTAAATACCTAGGGTCAATTTTTTAGAGTGATGAAAGAATTGATGGAGATGTTACGCATAGAATTAATGCTGGTTGGTTAAAATGGAGAGGAGCATCAGGTATTCTTTGTGATAAGAAGATACCATTAAAATTAAAAGGTAAATATTATAGAGCAACAATTAGGCTTATCAATATGTACAATAGATGTCTTTGACAAATGAAGATGTTGAGATGAATGAGTGGTCATACAAGAAAAGACTGTATACATAATGAGGTTACTATAAACGAAGTAGGAGTGACACCAATAGATGATAAAATGAGAGAACATTGTTTAAGATGGTTTGGACATATAAAAAGAAGATCAAAAGAAAAACCTGTAAGAAGGTTAGAAAAACTAAATTTGGAAAGTATTAATAGAGGTAGAGGACGATCAAAAAGTGTTGGAAAGCAACAATAAAGAATGATCTAGCTTATTGTGAGTTAACTGCTAATATGGCTCAAGATAGAGATCTGTGGAAACAAAGAATCCATGTAGCCAACCCTGTCTAGTATGAGAAAAGGCTTAGTTGTTGTTGTTTATATATATATATATATATATATATATAGAGAGAGAGAGAGAGAGAGAGAGTTTCAGTTTAGTTTCTTTAAACAACTCGCGGGTGGATTACCGATCACAAGCAAGAGTTTGGCCAAGGCTGAGGTATTACAATAACCAGGCACGTAGGAACTTGGGTTTCTTTTGCCGCTTACCTATTGACACCTAGGTTTATGAGCTATTGGGCTTAAGTGTTGCCTGGCTGCGTGAAGCTGGTATTTGACGGCGTTCTTCAGCTACGCTAAATAGAAAATGTGAAACAGATTCACTCCGTCAAATCAGTGTCAACAGATCTCATGAGAAGCATTGCTTTCTGAGAATTCAATATCGCCTGAGTGATTATGGCAATAATTTCATTTTCATTTGTTTTGGTTTTAAATGTGATAAATAGTGAATCTTCCGCAATGAGCGTAAATAAGCTCAGCTAGCTTGGGAATAATTGCAGATACTTCAGCTAACAAAGTCGAGCACGTTCTCGATATCAAGAAGATCGTAAGATACCTAGTGGAATTTCCCACCTAATGATAGCCATTCACTTCTTTTTTTCCTTTCAATGTAACGGCCATACATAGTATGGGAAAAGGCTCGGTTTTGGTTTCATATCTGTCACGCATCAGCGACCTTCGTATATGTCAGCCCCAGTGGCTTTCAAGGTTGCAGTTTGCGCAAATCTCTACAAGCAGTTAGATAAACCAACATTAGCTTCTCAAGATAACAATAAACGCCTCATAGTCTCAGTGCACATGCACAAGTCTATGAATCACATATCAATTACAGTAGGCAAAATAACACTAGAATGTAATCCTCATGATTGAGGTTCAGATTTACAATTCTACTCCTGCATATGATACATCTTTTAACCAGAATGACTACGAAGATCCACGACAAAGGTATGCATAATAGCAAATTTCCAACTAACCGGGGGAAAGAAAATGGACTCGAGCTAGCACATATTCTTTTCCAACAATCCAAACTCCAGTCTGCGACCATTGCACGTCTTCCCAGTCAACAGCCTCCTCTAAAACCTACACAGTTAAAGAAACACAACAAAGGAAGATGAGCCCAAGGAATAGCAAACACAGTAGCAGCAAGAAGAAAATCAACTTATATACATATATAAAGATATACACACGCACACATTCTGTTCTATCTTCAGGATCACCACTACTGGCGACCATTAGCAAAACTAACTTCGAGAATTTATTTGGTGGCTGCCGTCCAATGTTTAGGAAGAGCAATCACCAAATTGTTTCTTTTGGTGCCAGACAAGTCAATAGGTATCCAAGCTAGAACATGAACTTAGAGCATGGATTCACGTCTGCCTCAAATGTGTCTTCCAACCAGACAAGGTCAAACAAAATAAGCAGCCACTATTTTGATAGTTAACTGGGGATCAATCTCTAATAGAAGGTTAATAATTGAAAGCAATCTACAGAAGCGTTTGCAAGCACAATCTTCACGAAAAGAAAGAATTTGCTTCATTTAATTTGAAGAGTGCAAAAGCAGTGAACATAATACTACCTCTAGGTATTCAACTTGCAACGGGATGCCAATGGTACGCATGACTTTCTGCGGAAGTGGCTGCTTGCAACGTGACCATCTGAAGACATCCACAAGCGTATCTCTTTCTCCACCATTAGAAGCACGAGTTGAATGGCGATCACCATTTTGAGCATGGGAGTGCAAATTCGGATGCTTCTCAGGAGAAACAGAAGCTTTGTCTTGTGCATTGAAAGGTGCAGTGAGGGTACTGTTGACATGTTTTTCCCCAATGTAGCAGAGCTCATACCTAACGGGTTAGCCCCGCCCATCAAAAGGCAAAGGTTAGTCCAATATGAATGGCACAGCTGATAATATAAGCAATCATCTTACCAATAATTGACAAACCATGAAAGTTCAGGCATCATATTGAAAGATTCATCACAGAGAGAGAGTTCTCATACAATATTCTAAAATGAAAAAAAGTACCCATCACAATAATACATCATTTTTATTTAGTTAATAGGCCATAGTAGAGCAGGTTCCTATCAATATGACAGAAGATGAAACCAGAAAGAACCACCATTATCAATTAGTAAATTAAAAAGCCATGCACGCATAGGGGATGCAGTATAAGAATGTTATGTCACAAATCTGTAACCTGTTTGAATGTGTTTCAACGTATAACACTTCTCCCTTTTTCAACCGAGCAGATGTGAAAAGTTGCTTTTTCAAACCCTTGTCTGCAACAATACCCAAGCTGTATTTAACCCTGTGTAATGTTTTAAAGCAATTGTAAGCAGAGACTCAGTAGTAAGCAAATTCCCAGGAACCTCTCTCTCTCACACACACACACATGCATGTGCATGCGTGCACATATGCACACAACACACATGAATGCAGACACATCAAAGGAACCTGAAAATTACCATGGTTCATTACATAGGTTGTACTGTATTGTAACTTCACGTACAAGTCTTTGAAGGCGGAACGCATTCTACAAATGGATATCAAACTGAAGTTTAGAACTTCAACGTCACTTGTAACTTATAAGCACCAACAAGATTATCCTCAGAATAAAAGAAAAAGAAAGTAAAAGAGTCTCCAGGGTAATGAGCACTGCAAGAAACATGTTGATACAACAAGTGTCTTTCACCCATAAAAGCTCTTAAATGTAAAAATTATCATTTCCTCATGTCCCTAGATGACACATTTCTTGTATGGAAACAAGCGGTGTCCATGGCACCTTTATTCCCAGAGATTCTGTTTGTTCATGTACACGTTCCAAACTTTCACAAGAGGGCATTTTCTTTTCTATGGTAACTAAGCACAAGATGACCTAACAAGAAATATATCTTTAGAATTGGCTGCATATTCGGAGACTTTAATCCCTAAGAGTAGACATCTCATATGCACAGATAACTAGCTGATTAACTAAAGATGAATTTCATACATAAGATGCATCAGTCCAACACATATACACTTGACACTGACAGGAACTTAATATGAGCACCAACGGGATAAAAGTTCTAAACAAGCACACAAGGAGATTGACTTTTCAAATTATTTTATTGCTATTGTAACAGAAAAAAATGCATTTTTTGAATATAAAACATACAATGCATATATTGGAATATCATAAATATTCAAATTCCAATCTCTCTCCCTACTTTCTTTTCTATCTTTTTTCTAAAATCAGCCACAACTTCTCACAATCTGTTTCCAGTAGTTCTCGGATCTGCAGCTCAGCAAACAAAATGACAACATAGAAAAAGCCTGCTTTCACAATGAGGAGGACCTCAAATGTCACCTCCAGAAATGAATGCTCGGCATAAACTAATGCAACCTCTACCACGAAGAAAAGGACCCTTGCACTAAACCCATCAAAACAAGTTTCTCCAGGAAGTGAAAATTACAGACAATCTCAATCCAATGTGACCAACGGTATCAATTATTTAAACTAACTTTCGGACTTGAAGGAAACACTGAATGGTTGTTGACAGAATTAAGAAGGCAAAAAGGCAGGTGTTCCTAAAGAATTCAGGTCCCTAGTAGGGAACTAATAGGAGTCATCCTCATACACTTTTCAGTTTCACATGAAGCAAGAACTTCTTTTCAATGCCTCACTGATTTGTTGGCACTTACATCCTTCTCCATTAGGAAATGACTCGGAATAAAAACTGAACTTCACAAAAACAGAACTACACACCTTTCCTTTGGAAATCAGAGAAGTATATTGCAAGACTCGAACCAAGGACAAACTATGAAATACATGTTAAGCAAATGGATGGCCAAAGGCCATTAATAGCAAACGTTCATGTGTATATTTATGTAAGTCAAACCCTAGCAGTTTTCCATAGCACCTAAGAATCACAGCGGTAGGCCCAGGTGCCTAGAAGTTTCATCATTTTCCATGGTGACTCATCACCAAAAATTAAGTTTCACTTTTCTCTATACAAGTTTGGCCAGTGATGATAGCATAAAACATGCTCATCAAAGACAAACTAAAACTTTGTACATGTTAATCACTAAAAGCAACTTCTCTTACACGACGCATATTCATGCACTAATTGTACGAGAGAACTTATTCAGTAATCAATATGTACTTTAGGAAAAATTAATGATAAAGGTATGTAACATTGTCATGTCTGTAAAATTCACATGCAACAAAGATGCATCCACAAAACCAAGGTGGAGGTAAAGAAGTCTATTAAAAGAATCATGAAAATGCAAGAGAACAGGGTGGTACTGATGCGGCAGATCTGGTAGTAATGGTGCGTTCAGTAGAAACTGGTGCTAAAGTTGGCTCTACAGCTGAAGTATGTGTAAGACAAGGCTCTAAATCAATGCTACCACCACCTTTCTGCAGGAAAAGAAACAAATAGATAATTGAGATGCCCCAGTTGATTGATTTAAGCAAGAAAACCATCTATCAAACAGTCATCAGTAAATTACATATAACAGAAAGTCTGCATCTGGAAATAGCGGCAGTAACCTTAAGATTTGACAAACAATGGAAAGCTTGATAATAGGAAAATGACCCAAAGGATTGACATGCTCAATATTCTAAATTGGAAATATGCCAATGACAGTTTGATCTGAGAACTATAATCACCTTCACAATGCAGCACCGTTCAACACGATAGCTACAACCAGTTGGAGCACCCCAAGCTCGTGAACGCACATTGTTTCTCAATGTGGATACATAACCTGAAATCAAACACAAACTCAGTGATTCCTTTGGCATACACGATTGAGGATATCTGCAATAGGTATTTGGTTGAGAATTAGTTATGCAGTCTATACCAACATTAAGGGATAAGCAGTTAAAATAGGCACAAGAATACTGGTTGCACCCATCTAATATTCTTACCATAATCAAGAGATCACATTACAAATATTTATTCAAAGTAGCACCATCTGAGGACTCACTAATAACCCACTAAGGATGCTAAGTTAAAGGCAAAACCAGGTTTTCCTATTTCTGCCTATTCTATTAGAATCCTAGGAAAACATCAGACAAAGAATTGCAAGTCTAGATATGCAAAGAAAAGAAGTTTGGTACATTCTAAAAAATCAAAAGCTGTTCCCCTAAAGGCAAAAATGTTTAGTGATTTCATTTGACATTAGTTCTGAAATAGCCCCAACATTAAGCTCAACATAGAAGATAGCAAATACAACAGATAAGTTATTAACTACTTATGCTTGTCCACTGAGACTTTTATACGTAACTAGTGACAACAACAAGGAATATACATACATACATATACATATATAAAGGAGAGAGAGAGAGACTGACAATCCTGTGGTGGAAGCACTCTGATATGTGCACGGAACTCCTGGATTGCTGATGGTGGAGAGGAAGCTGTTGGGCGGCAATATCCAGTATGCATCAGAACTAACAAAAACAAGCAAATCAAAAGTAGCATATTAGTATCCAGGTGGTACGTGTATGTTAATTAACAGATAAGCAAACAACTTGTTGGATAAATAGAGACAAACCAGCGACAAGATCAGAATCATCAGTATATACGTCTGTTCCCCATAACTGCCCTCCTCTAACCTGCATATATCAATCCCAGATTACATGATCAAAGAAGAAGGTGTGAGAAACAAGGTCAAATCGAAGGGAAGAAAAACGGAAATAGCATGGCATGTGAAGTATAAATAGATATGAACAAACTAACAAGAAATTCAGGAATCCATATACCTATAGATTTAAAAAATTGATGTTAACGTGAAACTTAAAACTAGTTCACTGCTAACACAGATTGGTCCACTCAATCAAACATGTGTCACTTTGATAACAAAAAAGAATTACTCCTGTACAGGAAAAAATCTAGTGGAATAGGTCAACTTCCGTACCTCATTAGGGGTTCACAATGGACTCTATCAAGGATTCATTTTTAACAGTATTGGACTGAGTGTTCTCTCTGATATGCCAACTCATAACTAAGTGGTAATAGAACGCGTCCAATATCCTCCACAAAGATAAGATGCAAAACATATTCATGGATTCACATGTGGGATGTACATGATGCCATTTGACTAAGCTTCTTAAGGATACAGGCATACACAGTTCATTTGATAAGCTTAGCTGATCACAATAAAATGCTCAGGGGAGCGTTCCAACTTCCATCAAAGACAAGCTCCAGGCTGATTGTGAAGATCTAAGTGGCAAAAGAAAGCATTATACAGATACTTCTAATAATTTTTTTGTGAACATACCTGACGATTTGTTGTAGTAACGCATTCAGACGGAATCCTGATTTCTAGAGTTGGACCATCACTATGAGTGCCTTCATCATTTCTCCCATTATGAGAGATTTCATTTTTGTCATTTTCAGATGCTTCAAAATCCTTCCACAACTTTACAAGCTCTTGCATGCATTCACCGACTTTATACACTACAGTCGACGATTCAGTTTTTCCTGAAACAGATTGAAATCAAATTCCAAATACATGTCTACAACGAATTGATTACTTGAGAAAACTTAAATGTCAATGAGCTCTATTTCATATCCTGGCAACCATTGAAAAAATGATAAATAGACCCTTTCAGAAGTAAAAACTGAAAAAAAATAACATAAAACAATTATTAACTTGTAAAGTCATGAACAAACGGCCATAGGGTGCACTCAACATCAGACGCCATTTTGCATGATGTGACCAAAAGCAAAGCAGCCAAATATGATGGATATGCAACAGCTATCGAAGCCACAGTGGGAAAAGTTAACATACATGAGCCAGTGCACATGCAGAAGAAAATATGCACTCACGGCCAACCAATAACACAATTTTCAAACTCGGTAATGTAATGAGTTCTTAACCATTTGTAAATGGATTTTATGAGAGATTGGTGTGTGCATGCAAGATGACAAGTTCCTCCAAATAAGTCAACCCATAATATCAATTACCAAATAGTGAGGCCTAAGGTCAACTACAGAGTTAACAAATTTGAAACTAATGACACTGCAAAGCATATTATGCACATCAAGAACTTCTTGTTCGCTTGTATATACAGATAGACCAACAAGTTGTGATGTGTTCAAACATAACTGCCAATCATACCCTTATGGGATGACATTTTCTTCATGGTTGCTCATTAAGAAAAATCAAACAATTCTATAACTCCAGACCAATCTTTTTGTTTTTGGATAGGCAGTTAGCGAGACCCCTATTGGATGCAAACCCCATGGTTAAAATCCCTGACGTGCTGCAGAGAGTCACCCGCTTAGCCAATCGGTATGCCATTAAGATTACATGTTTGCCACCAAGTTCACAGTAGTACTTTCTATAGTTCTAGCAGCACTTTATTTATGGGCTCTGACCAAACACATTTGACTGCTAGGTGCCATTGCCAAGCTCTTGAAAAAGTCAGAATGAATTGGTTCGAGACCTTCGAAGGTCATTGCTCAAATGGATATTCCTGAGGAAATATTAATAGTTCGAAATTAAACAAAATGAAATAAGGGAATCAAATCTGACAAATCTAAATACAAAAGGTAAACAGGGCAAAAAAGAGAACACTCCAAGTTTCGGCATATGTGCAGATGATTTTGATGAGACAGCTTTCAAACAGTATGATGCAAAAGACACAGCAGCATCGATCACCCAGGATGATGATGGTTAAGAGAGGCTTTTTGCTAACCTTGAGATCTGCAGATAAACACCCACACCAAGATAACAGCAGTGAGTATGTGAAACATAAAACAAACATTATTTACAGTGACTCAAACTGAAAAAGGAAAAAGAAAGGAATCACAAGGGAATCAAGGATCCCTTCATCAGAAAGTACTCAAAATGTATTTGAAATGCTGAAGCATGAAGAGTGTACAAAGTCATTATGCCATATCAACCTAAAACCCAATTCCTTATGGATATGCAAGAATCTAATGAATTTCAGAAAACTAAGACTTTTATGTAACTTTAAATCAATGCACATGAGAAGAATCATGTATTGTTTGCTTTCTGAACAAGCTCTGTCCCTTATGCATGACAGAAGAGAAAACAAATTCTATGAGTGTTGATAATTCCTCAGAGTACATTTTAGTGACCCACTTACCATATAGATTTACAGGATGACAACTGCACGGGTGTGAAAGATATTCCAAAACAACACCAGGGATTTGATAGCTTTCATTTTTAAGTCTGTCTCTCTATGTGGTTTTCAACAGCATAAGCAAAATATGCATAAATGCATGTGACAGATGATACCAGGATATGAAGCTTAAAAGGAAGACAAGTACCCGTCGTTATCTCTTGAACGAGACCGCATACGAGGTTCCCTGCTTGCTGATTGAAGATTTGCCCTCGGCCGAAGCATTCTCCTACGCTGTTGAACCCCATAGCTAAATCCTTCCCTCTCCCTTTCTGCAGTCGCATCCCCAGCAAATCCATCATCTTGTTCCTTCTCATGATGCTTGCCACACTTTTCCTGTCTATCTCCTTCAGTATCTTGATCTCTTTCCCTCTTTTTGTCTTTGGGATCCCTTTCACCAGCCTTCCAAGTATCAAACTCCTTTGTTCTCTTTGGTTCAGAAGCTACTTGTTCTTGTTCAGTCACCTTAACGATTCCATCCATGTGTTCCTTTTCAGTTTGCAAGCTCTCTTTATCAATATTATCCTGCAGTTCTCTCTTTATATGATCCTTCTCCTTGTCCTTTAGCCTTTCCTTATCTTTTCCAACATCCATGCCTTCCCTTTCTGGCCTCTCCACTTCTCGTTCCAGTCTTGTAGACTCCCTACGTTCATTGTTGCTACTGGCATGCTGTGGATCCTTCCGCCTTTCGCTTTTCTCCTTGTCACGCTCCACCCAGTCCCTCGGTTTCTCATCTTTCCTTTTACGCTCCTTATCCCTAAACTTCTCTTCACCCTTCCAATCAACCTTGTTCTCTCCCACAGCTTCTCGAGTTTCAAGATACTCCTTATCTTCATTAGTTATGTTAACTTTGGCAATTTCTTCTGATCCATGCAACATGCTCACTGAAACTCTCCAAGATTCATAAGTATCAAATGATGGTTCTGGATATCTTTTCCTGTGGTGATCTTTAGGGTCTTTCCAGCTTAAGTGTGTATTTCCACCCATGTATACATCCTTTCCCATTTTACTTTCATACTTAAAATTACCTACGAGCTCTCTCTCGGATTTGGGATCCTTGTCATCTCCTCTGCTTTCCAATCTTGAATCCTTTTCAGGTTTTAGCAATTGAGAATCCAACCTTGGTTCCCCGTATAGATCCCTGCCTTCTACCTTTGCTTCTCTAACTTCGGACTTGAAATCCCTGTTGTCCTTTAACTCCTTTCCATCCGGCTTCGCATCTGTACTGGTTAAATGCTCCACCACAGGGTCATTCGAGGCAGATACTCTATACATTGGAAGAACAGCAAATCGTTTATCAACTTCACGAGCTTCAGCCTGTGAGCCTTTTGCCAATCGCCCATCTATTCCAGGTTCAAACGGTGGATGATGTTCATTTAAAGACCGATTGGATTTCCCACCTACTGAAAATGCAGAAGCATCTTCAAGGGGCCGCTTCAGGGTAAATGTCCCATGGCTACCGTCATCATGTTGTCTTTTAGGAGGACCATTCATTGTCCCTGGACAGTATAATGCACCAACCAACGTAAGAAACTGAGCAGCTTAACCCTCAGAGGTAGTGGTATTTGAGAGTCATCTGCAAAGCAAATGTTTTGTTGCATCGAGGTTCAGTGATTCCCTCTTAAAAAAATAAGGGTAGGAAATGATGCACCAAAGCTCAGAAGCCATGTAGTGGTACTTAACTTCAGACTACATTAGGATATCAAATTTTGCAAACGTGAAGCTGGAATCATTTGCACATAGCACTCCATCAAAGAAAAAAAGTCGAAAAATCAAAATGAAACATACTTGATGGTGAGGCTGGACATGAGCAAAGGATATAGAATAGAATCCTAAAGTTTCCAATCTTGAGACAAACAAAATCTAAGATTGACTCCTACGGTAAATTTTCACTTAAAACCTCTTGCTTTACCATCTATCTCTCATAGACACCATATACTGGTATTAGATCTATACCAATTTTCTGACAGTGAAATCTCCTCCATGCATTTAAGCTTTATATTAGTATAAAAGTTTGAATTGGGGTAGAATTAATAGTACATACACACAAAATAGCACCATAGTGTCATGCCAAGAGTGTCGTAGGGGTTCCACATGAAAGAATGTGAAATGATCTTCTTAGCTATATATAATACAAACAGAACTTTTCTATGAGCAAAGGAGCTCTACATAGTTTGGTGGAGCATGCTGTCAAGCAAGAACAGACCAACGGAAAAGTGGAGATGAAACCCATGGTTGAAGGATGAACCCGGTATCTATTACACTAAATTCTTTCTGCTAGTGTTGGAATTATCACATCAGAATCATCAATAGTTGGCCAAATACAAGAGACAGGAGAACAAGGCTTAAGCAAACAGATCAGCAGACAACCCCCTCAAATGATACACCATTTATATCGGATTCTAGTGGAAAGATGATAACAAATGCGCCAAGCTAAATTTTTAAGTTTGACATTCGTTTTTAAGGTTAGGCGAATACTTCTTCACAAAATGAAGGAAGTAAGTGTAGTTTTCAACCGTAGCTCTCTTGCTTAGAATGTGGGAGAGACCAACAACAACAACAACTAAGCCTTTTCCCATCCTAGATGGGTTTGTTTCCACAGAGCCCTATCATGTGCCGCGTTAGCAGTTAACTCACAATAAGCTAGATCATTCTTTATTGTTTCTTTCCAACACTTTTGTTCTTTATTGTTTCTTTCCAACACTTTTGTGGTCGTCCTCTACCTCTTTTATTACTTTCTACCAAATTTATTACTTTCCAAATTTAGTTTTTCATACCTTCTTCTATGTTCTTCTTTTGATCTTCTTTCTATATGTCCGAACCATCTTAAACGATATTCTCTCATTTTATCCTCTATTGGGGAATGTAGGAGAGACCAAAAGAACTAAATCCCCAATCCGAAATGCTTTGGTGAAAATACTCCTAAGCTTATCGTGAGATCAACTTTCCAACGCAATAAGGAAAGTATGGTGATGATCATATTGAATATGACGCACAAACAAAGACGGGGCTTGACCTCTGACGGCGAGAAACATAATCATTCCCGTATTAAATCCATCGGATAGAGCAGATTTCACAAATTAGCAAAATTAAGCACTTGAAAGAAAATTGTTATGAAAACATAAATAGGTGCTCATTGATTAAAAAAAAGAGACAGAAAATTCGATCCTAAGCAAACCCAAAAAACTAACGAAAACACACATCCATGAAGAATCCCGAACCTGACTTAGCGGTCGGACAGAAACCGATCAAATGGACGGATTTTTCACAGAATATCATGAAGCTAGGTTTCAGTCTACCTATAAAAACCGGATGGTCTCCCCATCATTGAAGGGTCCTCGTCCATCACAGAGAGAGGGAGAGAGAAACCTACCGGAGAATGCCCCCGCCAGTGACCGTGCCGAGAAATATAGTCGTTCCACAAACAAGAGAGAGAGAGAGAGAGGCGCGGCTAACCAACTCGGCTGGGTTGTGACTTAAAACAACATTCTTCTCTTTAAATCCGGTGCGGTCGGGTTCTTTTTCTCAAACCGGATTATCTCGAATTTCACATTCTCGACCCGGATCCGGTAGCATCTTATTTACCAAACTATTAATCGAACCGAAATCGAAACCCGACCGTTGACATCCCTGCTTAGGCTACTTAGGTCTCCTCCAAGTGAACGAACTCATGTTGTGTTTTTGAGATAGTGTTCTAGAGAAGTTCCACAAATATATTAAATATATGAAAATGTTCTCTCTCTCTCTCTCTCTCTCTCTCTCTCTCTCTCTCTCTCTCTCTCTCTCTCTCAACTAAGGTTCTGAGGCAATTGGTACTGCTACTATGAAACTTTGACAAAGTTATTTATACAAAAAAGCAAAGAGCTTGGAAGCAGTTTATTTTTTGGTACAGTCTGCAGGTTGAAGCCAGATGCACACCCCAGCTATCAAACTCATGCATTCAACTTGTGAGTCTACCCCCCTAACAAGATGAGCTATTGCTCTTCATGCAATAGCTTGAAAGCAGTTGTATTTTTACAAATATAAACAAACAAATACATAGATATATACATACACATGCATATATATATATATAGAGATACATATAGATATACTGGGAGGGATGGGACTGTGCACGTGCCTCCCTTTTACTTCTTTCGGCCATAAGTGTAAATTTATAATATGCATGGTCACTTTTACTGGGAGGGATGGCACTGTGCATGTAAATTTACAAGGCTGTTAAAAATTTTAAAAGCATTATGTATCATATACATTCCTCCAAATAGTAAAGAGAAGGTACGATTGCAAGGTCACTTTGCATTATATATATATATATATATACACATATATATAGATATATCAATGAACATATATATAGATATATCAATGAGTTTCAATTGTATATATCTCGTCCTCAAGGCAAATGCAATTGCCATTTTACATATAATGCTAAGTAGATAAATGAAAATAGGTTCGGTTGTGATATTGGAAGAAAAAAGAGGGTAGGGATGAAGGAGCTTCCATCCACAACCAAATCTTAATCCAAAAGAGGATAGAGGAGTTACAATGGGCAGTAAAATGGAATTCCAGTTTCTCACCTTTTGCTGTTTTCAAAACGATGGGTAGCTGTGGTGACTTTACTACATACAACCCACCCAGGGATAAACGTAAGGACACCAGAGAATGCATCGGAATAGATTTTGTACTCTAAAGACATGCCTGTTTTGATGCCGAATTTCCCCTTTCCCCTAATCATGGGCGGGTCAAAATTGCAACTCATTCTACTGCCGTTCCGGGCATGTTTGAAGTCATATCCTCACAACTCGTGGAACGGTGAATATCATCCCCTTGCAGCCAAACTTCGCATATTGTGCAACAGGGTTTAAACCCTTCCCCTCGTCTTAGTTTTCATCCTGTTCTCTTTGGCTTACCCCAAGAGAAAAGGAAAATCTTCGCTGTAATGAGGATGAAAAAGAGCATTTGCAAATGAATCTAACTGGACCAAAGGTATCCATGAACTCTTATCAGCTCCACCTTAGAGCTCTCTCTTTTGGGAAGAGCTAATAAAGCCGGACTGCCCCCGGTTTGACATGAAAAATCATGTTGACGGTGTGGTCGAACTAAAGTACGGCTCCCTTATTAAAGGAAGAGGCCGGGATGAAGAAGGTGCCTGTCTTAATGCCTTGATACAATTGCTTCTTTTACAATGCCTCCTAAGATAAGTGACCTTAGCGATCAATATGTAGTTAAGACCTAATGTGTATGGATCTTGGAGGAATGGTCCATTTGCCAACAGCCAAAAACGCAAGTCCATGTACAACTAGCAACTGTTTCAATGCCGTAACATGAAAACTTCCCTCTTATAATTCAGTATAGCAATTAGCCGCAGCTGTTTTAGATAGAGGAGACAAGCTAAAGCTGTAGCAAAGCGTATGTGGTTCACGCTTCGCTAGAGACAAACACTGAGGTGCACAATGTCATGGGATACAAAAAGAACATTCTAGTGTGTGCAAAACCAAAATTGCCGTTGCCGTTGCTTTCTTGCAAAGGAATCAAAGCTACAAATCAACTCAAGTGTTCACAGGTCAGGCGGAGTTCCTCGAGAAGGATGGCATGGTGTGCCTTTTTGTGGGCAGAGAATGACGACTAAGCCAAATATTGCGAGCATCAGGAGCATAGGCAGCCGTTGGAGTAGGTTATACTAATGTATGTGGAAAGTGAGGGAGAACTCATCTGAGAAGTAAAAGCCATTCTCATCAACCATCTCGACTACTACGGTTCCTGTTCTAACAGGAACAGTAGGAAGTTTGATAATTTTTTAAACAGGCTTAACAAAAATCTTATTCTGGGTTATCCTTCTTCATCCTTGGTAATTCCCAGGAGCAACAAAGTTGTCTGCATCTTCCAAACGAAAGCCAAATCACTCAAATGAAACAAACTGTACACTAGCAAAAACAAATAAGAACTCACATTGACATTGTAAGGTCCACGTGAGCTCGATATATTTGTCCGCTATCTCCACCTCAACCCAGAAGTTGCTGCCTTCCTCCTCCCTCAAAGTTCTTGATGACGGCTTTGATGTAAACCCTGTGCCGATTTTCCTGACAAGCCGCATTATTATGTACAAGCCTAAAAGAGAAACAACTATAAGTACCAGCAAACCATTTTGAGACATTGATCCAACATACTTCTGCTCGACACTGCATAAATATCCACCTGCAAGACTCCCTGTTCGCTTACAGCAACTAACTGACGGGAGTCTAGAAGGACCATATGAATATATCTATGGAGGCACTGAAACATGTCTCTGACACATGCACACACACATGCTCATGTACACACATACACATAAGAACACATGCATAGGTGTCTTCCTTTTTGCTCCGAAACTGCTTTCCAGTCCGTTGGACTTTTTCTGTTTATAAATTTTTTTAGTTCACAAAATTCAAACTATTTCAGAAGAGGTGAAAAAAATTTATAAACATCATTGATAATCTCACCATCTTTTTCTTGAGATCTACTATTATTTTAGTATTTCAATATTTTACGCACCTTGATTACTTCTAATTCGATATATCCAGCAGAAAATTTTCAAAAAGGAGCCTTTTCTTCAATTTTCCTAAAGATAACCCATGATGACATTACATGAAAAATGAAATTGTCTTTCTTTCATGATTGCATAACCAGAAGTTGCAAAACCAATGTTATATGTATCGCACCGTATCGTTACGTATCATATTGTGGAGCTCCACAATACGATACACCATTATGTATGATACTGTATCACACGATACAGCCAATATCGCTCGTACCATACGATATGACAGATACAACTAGAAAAAAAGTCATTGACCGAATGGAAACCCACATTACAATGGGTTTCTAGCATCTATTGAAAGCTCTCAAGGTGCTCTTCATTGGCACCGAAGGTGTTCAATGCTCCCAAGGTGCTCTTCATTGGCACCCAAGGTGTTCAATGCTCCCAAGGTGCTACGACGTCCTAACAAGACTTCTAACCTGAGTTGTGGTATACTTTTTGAGTTTTTCAGAATTTTTTCCTTTATATTTATTGTTTTTTATGTTTTTCTTCTTTTGAATGATAATATATTAAATTATGAAGTGTGTGAATATGATTTTTATTGTACTAATGAAGTGGGAGACACTCTATTTGGGTGTTAAATGAAGATTGGAGATTTATGAAGTACTTTTATTTTTAAGTTTTTTATTAGATTGAAGTGTTCATTTGGGATGACATGAAGAGGTGTTAGAGACTCTCAATCTCGGTCCGATGATCCAACATGACAGTGGGTACACCAGTTGAGGAAAACATATTGAAGATAAAATATTTGTTTTGTGAGAAGGTGGTTAGTGGTGAAATTTCACGATTAAAACATCACCTAGTAAGGATTAGAAAAGAAGTTGCTCATTGCAAAAGTAGAGTTGGGAAATTTCCAAAAACCATTAAATGATAATGTCTATATATAATTGAAAACATACTTGAGAGAAGACAATAGAAGGATGATTTAGAGACGTTTGAGAAAGAGGATGATGTTGTTAGATTAAGTAATAGTATTCCTTCTGATTCTAATGGTAGGACAAAGGTTAGTAGTAGTAATTCTCAACTATCAACCAGGAGAAAGAGGGTTCTTGAAGATGTTGCAAGTAGAAGTGATAGAAAGAGTAGATGAAGAGCTTACTCTCATATACAGTCATTTTTCCTTCCTAAACACTATACATGGTGCTCAACATAGAATTAGTGCTACTATGACTCCATAGTAATTACATGAACAGACAGACCTTGCACTAGGTAGATGGTTTTATGAGATGCATTACATTTAATAGAATGCAAACAATTTTCATTTTCAAGCAATGGCAGCAGATGCAATTAATAACATTGGTCCAGGGTAAAAGATAATTTCTTATCAAAAGTTAAGAGGAAAACTATTAGATAAGACTCTTCTTAAAGTTCAGGAATATTGTTCCACTTTGAGAGAGTATGGAAGGATATATGATGTACTATAATAGCAAACAGATGGACAAATAGACGATAAAGAATTTTATTAAACTTTTTTGTTTATTGTGTTTTTAAGATCTCTAGACATGTCAAAGGAGAGGCATATTTTAGAGGTCTTAAGATAAGAATTTAATAAGGTGATATCCGAAGTTAGGCTAGAGAATATAGTCCAATTAATTATAGATAATACAACTAACTATAAAGCAGCTGGAAAGGAGTTAAGAGATACTTATGGGACTTTCTATTGAACACTATATGCAACCCATTATTTAGATCTCATCCTTGAGGATATTGGTGAGATATATGAGATAAAGGCAACACCTGATTGCCAAGATATCATCAAATTTATCTACAACCATGCTTTTCTATTATATATGATGAGAAGATATACAAATGGTATAGAGCTCCTTTGTATAGTTATAACTCGATTTGCAATTAATTTCTTATCGTACTGAGCATTATGAAACAAAAACATTTGCATAGTTACCTCAAAATAAGAGATAGAAAGTTAAATGACATTTTAGAGATAGTCTTTAGGAGTACATTTTAGAACTCCTTTGTTGTCTTTTATTAAAAGTTTTGAGATTGGTTGAAAGTGATGAAAAACCATCTATGAGTTGTCTTTATAAAGCCATGGATAGGGCAAAAGAAGCCATTAGAAGCAATTTCAATGGAAGAAAGAAGGATTATGTGCCCGTGTGAAATATTATAGATAACAAATGGAACAAACAATTGCATCAGCCTATTCATGCACCATCTTACTACCTAAACCCAATATTAAGGTATTCTACAAGCTTTAAAAGAGATGGTGAGGCAAACCGAGGTATCATTGATTATATAAACAAATTAGTCCCTGATAAGAGTAGGGAAGATGTTATACATCGAGAGATAGAGATCTACAATAATGCTCTTCACTTGGGCTTACTTGTAGCCATTCGCAACCACACTAATATGTGCTCAGGTAAACTATTTATCTTAATATTTAGGTTTCTTATTTACTTGATGATCTTGATTACAATGTGTAAATATATTTTTTCAATTATGAAAGTTGTATTTTTTTCTAAAGATGTCATGTTCTGTTTCAAAATATGTAATTCCTTTTTCAATTATTTAATGGTGAATGATGAATATGTACTAAATTTTTGTATTATATGAATTCTTTGCAATTATCATATTTTTTCTGTTTTTTTATTTGTTTTTAGATTTTTACCAGTTTTTTAGTATTAAATTACGATTAGAGGTGATATGATACATATCGTGGATCAAAACGATACACATCGAACAACACTGTGCAAAACTACATATGTGGAAATCCACAAGCTTTATAGCATCCAAGATGGGATAAATAATGTTATGTTGCTTTTAGTCAAAGTGCAACTGCAGATCCCATACTTCCACTCCATCAATTTATTTGATTACTTCTGTTATAACATCAAAAATCTTTCTTATCACTAGAGGATGAGACTCAGACAGAAGTATAGCTGAATAACTAAGGAAGCATGCATCGCCTGTCACAACTGTGTATATCAGTAAGGTGAAATGCATCTATTCAAAATCTATACAAATTAAAAACATTTAAGTAGAGCTAAAATGATAGGGCTCTGTGGTGATAGGGCTCTGTGGAAACAAAGAATCCATGTAGCCGACCCCGTCTAGTATGGGAAAAGGCTTAGTTGTTGTTGTTGTTGTAGAGCTAATATCACATCCATTGGTAGGTAGAGATGAAAATGAAACTCGGATTCAAGTATAACAAAATAACTAGGAAGCGTGCATTGCAAGTATCTATGTACCACAGCGTAAAACTGCATCTGTTAAAAAAATATATACAAACAAAAAGAATATTTAAATGCAGGTAGCACATCCAAAACAATATTCATCAGATCCATGTGGAGGGCACAAGATGTGGTGAGGAAATGGAGTTGTAAAGTAGAAAACGTTGTCATTCATGGTTGTAACCAAAAGGTCAAGGTCATCTCCACCATCTACAATCTCTGCAGGACCATACTGCAGCTGTGGTAGGCAAAGGAATTTTTTATATTCTTCCAGAAAAAGATGTTAAAAAAGTTCAATTTCAAAAACCACACCAAACAACCAACAATCATAATACACATGAGGTCTCGACGATATCAACCTCATCTGCACATCCAGTAGAACCATCAATCAGATAAAGATAGCTATGAAACGAAGTTGTTACAAGAGTGAACCCCTTCTGCTTTTCTCCGTGTTCACCGAGATAAGTAAAAGAAACTGATTCATAACTTTCCCATGAGTATGAAATGGAAATGTACGGACTTTACTTCCATCTTTTCCATTAAGAAACAGCTATTCCCTGACACTGTTGGAACCACAATGTCTGTACGTCCATCCACATCTCCTATGGTAGGTCCCTGGAGCTACTTTTATAATATTAGACCACAAAGAATAGAATAACCCAGGCAGATCAACAGCTAAGATGTCAAACATTAACAGAAAAGACACATCAAGAACTGGGAGCAGCCAGCACTTGGTTGAGAACGCATGGTCCTCTTCCCAACTAAACAAGCAGATTAAAAAAACACTACTAGGTCAAAGAGACGTGATGCAGAGAAAGTGTAACTCTGATCTGTAGATCAAATGAGATTCATCCATTTCCATTGATTGTGAACAAGGTGAAAATCAATAACAGCAAACAAAGGAGAAAGACCAGCAGAGCGGACAAAAACTTAGGAAAGAAAACCCAAAACACTAAGAGACGTTCAAGGTAAGTGAGATCAGTAGTCATGTCCCGTATGTCAATGGGAAAAAGACATTGTTATTTTCTTTTCCTTATTCCCTTGTGTGTTTTTTATGGCAAAGAAATGTAAAACCCTTATATAAAAGAAGAGAGAGGCAACGTCTCATCTGTAAAATAAAAAGTGCCACAGAATTATGCAGCAGTAGAAAGACAACTAGCTTAATGAGAAAATAGCAACAGTAATGTGTTGGGACTGCATGGAGATTAAGCTGAGCTTTGACTTGCTCTGAAGAGAGTGATATGTATTCTTGTTCAGTATTGGTGTGTATCATCGGATACAGTACATTAGATATGGCCGGTTCGAAACTGGCTTGGCTGTAGAACAGCCAGTAATTGAAACCGACCGAACGGCCTCGGAATTGTAACTGCAGTCGGGAACCTCTTAGTTCGATTACGGTTTCTATTTTTTGGAAACCGGTCCAAAACTTGCAGTTCTAAACCGCGCGTTAATAAATAACATATATAATATTTACCATTTATAATCACAAGTTGAGTGTTGGTTTAACGGTAAGACATCTCCTATTTTAAACTGTGGGTTAATAAATATCATATATAATATTTACATTTTATAATCACAAGTTGAGTGTTGGTTTAACTGCAAGATGGCCTCTATTGTTCGCCATGTCAAGAGTTCATCTCTCATGGGTTGTAAAGTGTTGTTTTTCATAAAAATAACTTTTTAAACTGGTTTTAAAATGGTTTCATATCCGAAGCTGGAACCGTCCTAAAATCGACCGTTCAAAAACCAAAACCGTTCATAAGACGGTTCGGTTCTTTTAGGTTCCAAGCAACCCAAAACTGAACATGTCTACTACGTGCTTTTAAATATTTATTATATAATAATGAAGTGCATAAAAAATTAGAACTACGCTGTAATGATATGGGATTGTACCCAGGTATCATAAGTTCTTTTATGTTAATGAAAAATATAATATATATGATAGTTACCATAGTGCCTCATGCCATTGATACTTTGTACACCCAAAATAGAGTAAATATGAAGAAGAAACTAGAAATATGAGCTATATATCTACACCAACATACAAATATTCATACTGCTGTAGGGATGATGTTAGTGGAGCATGATGGTACTTTCTTCCCAAAGAATGCAAAGGAGCACTTGTAAAGAGAAAGAAAATTAACTTGCCTATGGGTTGAGGCTTTTTAAAATGAACTTTCCATAATTCATCACTGTTTGCTGACCAAGCAGCAACATTTCCATCTGTATCCGTTGTTACAAGTTCAACTTTACCGCCGCCATTGATATTAACTGCTACCACTGTTCCTTGAATCTCGGCCATCTTTATAGGAAACTTCTCTGTGACCTTGCCTGATACAAGCACATGTTGACCTAAAAGTAAGACCTAACAAAGATAGACAGTTGATGATGTGGCAAGAAATGCTTCATGCATTAAATGTTAAACTGAACTTGCAAAGGTATCATCCTTACCAGCGAGAGCCCTATGAACCACAACTAGTAAGATGCAACTCATGTTTTGATCAAATAAGCCAGCATATGCTTACAAGCGGTTTGTGTATGCGTGTTTGGAGAGAGAGAGAGAGATTGTAGTAGATGATTTCAGTAAATGCATTCATAGGATTGTAGTAAATTATCTTCACCGGTAAATACACTGGTGAACACTTTCACAGAAGGCAAGCACCGTCCGGGTGGCTGTTTATTACCAAGTGTGATGCCAGAGCGATTAGAATTGTGGACAAGCAACATCATCAACTGTGGAACCCAAAACAAGAAACACTAACCCTAACCACTTCAACGTACAACAACAATCAACCTTTTCCAACACTATGTGGGAAACCCACCAATTTCCACAGACACATGAAATTGGATAGGAAAAAGAAAACAATTAACCACCAGCCAGCAATTAGCAAAGTCAAAATCTGAAGTTCTAAAGTCTGATAGGGGAAAAAAGTTAAACTGCAGTTCATAACCCAAAGCAAATTTGAGGCCTCTAGCTTAGCTACATTCCAATCTTTAGATAAGAGGTTCAATATCATAACTAGTTACGGGATTTCTGTGCCATCAGGACAATATCACTAGTTTGACATGTTGAAAACTGAACATCAGTTCAGTTGCAAGTTGTGTCTATCGAGTCAATGTATATTATTAATTAGTGTTTAGTGTTTGGGTCTCAATGGATCAGATCTGATCCATTGGGAATCGGGTCATTAAGTAGGGGCATAAACGTCTTTCAAGTTAGATTAGAGTTAAGTATAAAACAGGGCTTGTAATTAGGGTTGAAGTGAGTAAGTTTTAAATAGAATAGACGAGGGAGGCGGCAGCCACAAGAGGGCCGACCTGCACCTCTTTTTGATTCATTTCTTCATTAGATGGAATGTGGATATCGTACCACTATATTCAAGTATTTTTCAGCATGGTATCAGAGCGGAATTGAGAGTTTGTGGGAATCGGTGCTGATGAAAAACGTGCAGTTAGTGATTCAGCAGATGCCGTAGGAAGGAAGGAACAGTTGAGAGTCAAAAACAGGTATTTATATTGACGTTGTGTTGTGCATTTGAATCAAGACGTGAACAGACATTTGGTGGGCCTCAGGTGATGTGTGAAAGTTGTTTCTGATTACATTAAGACATATTTCCGTTTTCTGGCACACTTAAAGTTCTTCAGTTAATAGACTCATTTGCTGTGGGAAATGGATTAAGCAGATGCCGAAGATTAGTTTGTTGATTGTTACACATTAGGCAGATTTGACGTGTAACATTGGGGAAGCAATCAAGTAAAGCTAAGATTCAATCTTAATATTCATTTTGTGTATCTGCGTGGATCATCAATTGCAAATAACTTAATATTTGTTGGCTGATTAGGTTTTATTGGGGACTCATCAAACAGAGAATCGTAGATTACAATATCTAGGGACATCTTTTGATAGAGATCAGTTGTTCTCTTTATAATGGAAAGATCTAAATTAGGAGATGGAAATGAACACCTTCCCTCAGACAAAGTAGAGGGATTTCAAATCACAAACTTAAAGTTAGATGGGAAGAACTACCTTCAGTGGGCAGGTCAATAGAATTGGCTATCGGGGCGATAGGAGTATTTAACAGGTGACATACCTTAGCCCCTAGTTACTGATCCACTTTACTCACGATGGCGTAAGAAAAATGCATTAGTCAGTGCATAGCTGATTCAATCAATGACTCCTTCAATTGGCAGCACATTTATGTTCTTGGAAACTACTAAGGATATTTGGCTTGCAGGTCAGGATGCCTACGCACAGAGAAAGAATATTGCAAAGAAATATGATATCATTGAGAAAATCAGGAAGTACAGACAGGGAGGCAGATCAGTAAGTGAATATTATGTTGAACTTAGAGGTTTATGGGAAGAACTGCAGTTCTATTCAAAGACCAAGTGTTAGAGTTGCCTACAGGAACGCAGTGAAGAGTTTGAAGAAAGTAAAGTATTTGACCTTCTATGGGGTATTTCTTCATAGTACGAGGCAGTAAAAAATAATATACTTAGCAGAGAAGAACTTCCATCATTGAGTACAGTTTACTCCCTTTTACTCCGAAAAGAAGACAGAAAATTGTTAGAGAAAGAGACCAAGACTAGTTCTGAGAACACTGCTTTCGTAGGAATAAATAATTCCACTCCTCAATTTTCCCGTGGAAGAGGAGGTTATGGACGTGATAGAAGTAGACCTTTCCTTACTCCAAAAGAAAAGAATAAATTAAACTGCTCCCATTGTGGAAAGTCATGACATACTAAAAACACATGCTGGGAAATAGTGGGGAGACCCACTTATTTTCAAAATAGAACCAATAAGGCTTATTTCAGTAGTGATCAGAGTAGTGCAACGGAAACATAGAGGGCCCAACCGGGTGATAATCAACATACTGATAACAGTTCTACATCGTTAGCAGATATGAAAAAAGAAATTGAATTTCTCAAATCTCGGTTAGTTGATGCACATCCTCCATCCACTTCGTCTCACGATGATTCTCAAGCAACAATGGCGTATCCGTTTTCTTTTATGGCTGAGAGTAATATTAGTGTTTCTCATTCTCGAATTTGGGTTATTGATTCTGGTGCAACTGATCACATGGTTAGTAGAAGAGATTATTTTGATAATTATGAGGTAACTCATGATCATGTCAATATTAGACTGGCAGATGGTTCACATACTCCTATTGTGGGAAAAAGAAGTATTATTACTCCCTTTGGTATACTACATAATGTTCTTCATGTTCCTCATATTTCAGTTAATCTATTATCAGTCTTTGTCATGACTAAAGATCTAAACTGTCGTATAATTTTTGAATCTACTGGATGTCTCTTTCAGGATCAGAGGACGGGGAGAACCTTTGGACGTGGTAGCGTGAGAAGAGGCCTTTACTTATGAGAGGAACAGAGGGGCATACAGTTATCACAGAAAATAAAAAAGAAAATATATATCGATGACACCAGAGACTTGGACATTTACCTCTATCCAAGATTAGAATGTTATTACCAGAATTTAGTCATTGTAATGATTTTAATTTGAATTGTGAGACTTGTTAGAAAGCAAAACATCACCGTGTTTCTTTTCCGTTGAGTGATGAGAGATCTTTGACTCCTTTTGAAATTATTCATTCTGACATTTGGGGACCATGTTCAAAAGTTTCATTGCATGGGTACAAGTACTTTATTTCATTTATTGATGACTGCACTAGATTCACCATGATATATCTTATGAAGACCAAAGATGAGGTGAAAACTATTCTTCCCATATACTATCAATTTATACAAACTCAATTTCAACACACGATCAAAGTTTTCCGAAGTGATAATAGAGGTGAATTTATGTCTCAATCACTTCATTCATACTTTCTAGATCATGGGATTTTACATCAGACTTCATGTGTGTATTATCCTCAGCAAAACGGGGTTTCTGAAAGGAAGAACAAGCACATATTAGAGATAGCTAGAACCTTATTAATTGGTGGCAATGTTCCTAAGTGGGAAGAAGCATTCTTAACAATAATATTTCTTATAAACTGTATGCCTTGCAGAGTTCTTAATGGGGATACTCCTTTCCACCGATTACTTCCTTCACAAAAACAATTTCATATACTTCCCAGAGTATTTGGTTGTACTTATTTTGTTAATATTCATCAAGGCTTCAGGGATAAACTAGACGCAAGATCGATCAAATGTATCTTCTTAGGATATTCTTCTTCTCATAAAGGGTATCGATGTTATGATCCTCTCAAGAAGAAGGCTTATATTACTATGGATGTCACATTTCATGAAGATTCGCCATTCTATAACATGTCGGAAGTCCTTCCATCCGACATTCCTTCCCAGACAGTGATACCTCTTGTGCCGGTTGAGAATCAATCAGTGAATGATTTGGAAGAAGAGGAATTAGTATAACTTCTTGAAAAAAAGTGATAGGTATATACCAGAGGTGAAAGAGAAATTCGTTTTCCACAACAACGAATTACCCAGAATCCTCGTCATGAATCAGAATTACCTCCATGACAGATAGTATCCTCCAAGTCAGATAATGAATCGAGTGATTTACCCATTGCACTTCGGAAGGAAAAACGTAAGTAGCTAAGTATTTAATGGAAAATATAGTGTCATATACTAATTATCCCATAGACTATCAGGTGTTTGTGACGAATGCAGATAATAAGTATATTCCCAGAATATTTGAAGAGGCGCAATTACACCCAGGATGAAAGGCAGCTATGGAAGAAGAGATTGCAGCACTAGAACGAAATAAAACATGGGATCTAGTGGATCTACCTTCAGAGAGAAAGACAGTGGGTTGTAAATGGGTTTTCTCAGTGAAATATAAAGCCGATAGTAACATAGAGAGATATAAAGCAAGGTTAGTGGCAAAAGGATACAGCCAATTATATGGTATAGATTATACATAAACGTTCGCTCCTGTAGCGAAGATGAATACCATCCAAATTATTCTGAGCATAGCAATTAATAAAAGATGGGAATTATGGCAGTTAGACGTAAAAAATGCATTTCTTCAGGGAGACCTTGCAGAAAATATATATATGGATGTGCCACCTGGATACCACCACAGCAAACTGGGAAATAAGGTATGTAAACTGAGAAAATCAATTTATGGATTAAAACAATCCCTACAGGCCTGGTTTGAAAAATTCACTGAGGGTGTTAAGCATTTGGGATTCAAGCAGTGTGTCAGTGATCATACATTATTTATCAAGCATGGTCAGAAAATTATCATGCTATTAGTTTATGTTGATGATATAATTATTATTGGTGATAATAAGGAATGTATAATTGATCTGAAGAAAAGACTGAGCAACTTATTTGACCTAAAGGATTTGAGAAGGTTACATTATTTCTTAGGAATAGAGGTGATATACAAAAATGATCATTTATTTTTGAATCAAAGAAAATATATTCTGGATTTACTGAAAGAAACAAAAATGGAGAATTGTAGAGTATGTTCTACTCCTATGGAAGTTGAGAAGGAGGTCTCACATGATTTGTCAGATGCTTATGAGGATACTGGAAGATACCAAAAACTGGTTGGAATGCAGATTTATGTCACTATTACAAGGCCTGATATATGTTTTGCCGCTGGATATGTAAGCAGAAGGATGCATGCCCCTTCCAAACATCATATGAATATGGTGTTTCATATTATTAGGTACTTGAAGTCCACAATTACATATGGTTTACTATATGCTCACCATAGTACTCTTGATATAAAGATTTATTCAGATGCAGATTGGGCAGGTTAAAAAATGGATAGAAAATCAATTTCTTGATATGTAGTATGCTTAAGAGGTAACATTGTATCATGAAAGAGTAAAAAACAAACAGTTGTAGCCAGGTCAAGTGCTGAAGGAGAATATAGAGCGATTGCATCAGGAATGTGTGAAGGTTTATGGATTATTTCACTACTTACCGAGATAGGGTTGAAAATAACCACTCCAATCGACTTCTTCACTAACAGCAAAGCGGCTCTACAAATTGCAATGAATCCAGTCTTCCATGAAAGAACCAAGCATATTGAAGTAGACTGCCATTTTATCAGAAAAAAAATTTCACAAGGATTATTCAACCTTACTCATGTGACGTATGGAAACCCATTAGCAGATATTCTTACAAAGGTTGTTCCGGTTCATGGTTTTAGAAGAGCACTTATCAAGCTGGTCATTTCAAGTCTCCTTGACCCAACTTGAGGGGGCATGTTGGAAACTGAACATCAGTTCAGTTGCAAGTTGTGTCTATCGAGTCAATGTATATTATTAATTAGTGTTTAGTGTTTGGGTCCCAATGGATCAGATTTGATCCATTGGGAATCGGGTCATTAAGTAGGGGCATAAACGTCTTTCATGTTAGATTAGAGTTAAGTATAAAACAGGGCTTGTAATTAGGGTTGAAGTGAGTAAGTTTTAAATAAAATATATGAGGGAGGCGGCAGCCACAAGAGGGCCGACCTGCACCTCTTTCTGATTCCTTTCTTCATTAGATGGAATGTGGATATCGTACCACTATATTCAAGTGTTTTTCAGCATGACAATCAAAAGAAAAGAAAATCAAATGCAAGAAGTATATAATCTCTTACCTTTATGATCAATAACATAGAATAAATCTAATGAGGTTCAGACAAGAATGTCCAGATTTCATCACCATCCAAGTCCACAATAGACGAAGAAGAATATATATAGGCCCGGTAATTTCCAGTATCTGTACTCAAATCCAGCTCTGCAATCCAATCAGCTTTCTCTGTATCAAGATCAAGAACAACTGAAGCTGCTAGATCTTCCCAATATCTAGGTTGTGTAGCTCTGGTAAATGTTTCAGGTTGCTTACACACCAGCCAGACAATATTTTCATGAGCCGAAGAAGCATGCTAGGGTTGGAGGCCAAATTAACTCTATAACATGGTGCATGATGTATCACGTGATCCACATTCCACATTCCTGGTTGCTATAGTACATAAAGTTTTTGCTGATTGTAACTTTGTAACCTACAAATAGCTTTGCTTCCTTGAAGGTAAGAAATGCAAGTACTGGTTGAAAATCAATCTTTTGGCCTATATCTGCAGATAAATATATATCAAGGTGCAACATAAAAGCTGCAAAAGAAAACTGTAACAGGCAACATCAAACTTTCCTAGTGAGAGAGAAGAGCCTACTCATGATCCTGGAAGTATGACGCCACAATAACCATTCAGATGCTCCATCACCATCAATATCTGCTATTACCTGCAAAGCAGGAAAGAGTGGACAGTCAGAATAAAACCAGCATCCACAAGCACAATAAAAGAAGGGCCTTCTCTAGCCAAACAGGTTCCAACTCACTGGTGTGCACAGAGTATCGGAATTATCTCCACAGAGTTATCTTGTGGTTCAAATTTTCCCTCCATCAATTCCTCTGCACCCCACATAGAATCATCAGCATAATCATCATAGTCATAATTATATTCATCAGCCATCTCTTGATCATCCTTCTTCCAAATTTGATTGTTCTCTACAGTAAATTTGTTTTTTCATTCTTCCATCTCAGCATTGGATGTAGCGCCATGAACCTCAAAGTCCTTTGAAGCAGAGCCAACTCAAGGAGGAGGCCCCAGAGATTGTGTTCCACCATCTCCATTACTACTATTTAACCAACCATAGATACAGAACTGAAGCATGTTGAAGCAGTGAGAAAATAGTAGGGAAAAGGGGAGAATACCCATTACACCCACATCGATCTTGCAGTGACCTCCTTGGACAGAGCTGAACACCCATTTTGGATATGGGACTTGCAGATGCACCCTTACATTATGGAATAGACAGCCAAAATATAATTCAAACATAAATGATCAATTAAGATCTTGGGTCATGCCTTACGTGGCCAACATCTATCTGATGGCACTAATCAACAAAGTGATACTTCTAATATCTGCACTAAGGTAGTAAAATACCATGATTGGCCATCCTTTTGGATATCAAATTTGCTTCCTTTTGATACCCAGAAGCACACAGCCCATCCACAAGAGCTGTATATGTAATTTCATCCAATACAAGGCCTTTTTGTGCCATGTGATCACAGATCTTGAAAGCATCATCTACATTCCTTTCCTTACAAAAAGCATGAATAAGTGAATTGAAGGTACCTGTATCTGGCAGAATACCACGTTCATCCATTTCATCCAAAATCCTAATAGCTTGTCTGAGGTCACCAGATTCGCAGCAGCCACTAACCATCGCAGAATAGGTGGCCTTATTAGGAGCCAGGTGATTCACGTTCATTTTTTGAAGAATTTTGTTCACTTCCTCCATCTTTCCTTCTTTACAGAGCCAATATGCCAATGTGTTATAGGTAACAATGTCGGGAATAATTCCATTTTCATCCATTTCATGGAGAACCTTGAGAGCCTGTTGAAGGTCACCCGCTCTGCAGTATCCATGTATCATGACCGTATAAGTTATCTTATTAGGAGACACTCCATGAGAAATCATTTCCTTTAGCATGATTTTTGCTTCATCCACACGACCTAGCTTACAACAACCATCAATTACTATGGTATAACAAACAACATTAGGGACCAATCCTTCACCCTTCATATTGTCTAGATACATCTTTGCTGTCTCGATGTTGCCAATGCTGCACATACCATGAATCAGTGAAGCATAAGTAACATTAGTTGGTTTGATGCCTTTATCTTTCATCTCATCAAGCAGCCTAAGAGATTCCACCATATTCCCATTTTTGCAATGCCCATCAATAAGTGTATTATAAACCACATTGTTAGGACTCAATCCTGATTCAACCATCTGTTTGAATATCTCAGTTGCATTCTCAAGGTTTTTGAGTTTGCAATATCCACTTATAATGGTACTATACATCACCATATCAGGCATTAAACCAGCACAAATGACCTCCTTCCAAATACTCATAGCCTCCTCCATCTTACCCAAATCACAAAAGCCTTGCATAAGAGCGTTGTATGTGTAAATATCCAGCCTCACTCCCTGCCTAATCATGTCTTCTTTCAGCTTTAAAGCTTGATCAAGCTTTTTTTCCTTGCAACAACCCATAATCAAAGAATTGTATGTCAGAGTGTCGGGCACCAAGCCTTTCTCAAGCATCTCGTGGAAAACTGAGACTGCTCCTTTTAGGTTACCGCTCTTGCGAAGGCCGTGTACAAGTGCATTGCACGTTACAATATTGGCTCCGTATCCTCTCTCAAACAGTTTAGCCCACAAACTTAATGCCATCTGCGTCTTACCCCCTTTACATAACTTATCGATCATCGTGGTGCTCATAACATCAGTAGGCCTCACATTTCTGGATAGCATCTCTTCAAATAGCCCACATGCTGAATCCAATCTGGATTGATCTAGTAGACAATGAATCATACTACTGAAAGCACTGGAGTGAACATGGACCCCTCCCAATAACATCTGTTGTAACAGTTCTTCCAACTTGTCCATATCTCCCCTCTTACAGAGTCCCTGGAGAAGAGATCTGTAAGTAACTGCATTAGGTGAAACCCCCATGATCACCATTTGATCTCTCAGTTTCAGAGCCTCCACAACATTCCCCACCTTACAGAAACCATCGATCAAGTTATTGTAAACCACATCATTTGGAGTGATGCCCTTCACAACCATCTCATTCAAAACAGAATTCGCCTCATCAACTCTGTCTAATTTAACCATACCATTAATAAGTGTACCATATGTAACAATATTCGGTTTGATTCCTTTATCAATCATCCTCTGTTTCAATCGAAAAGCCTCATCCAGATTCCCACTCCGACAGAGACCATTGATCAAAGTGTTGTACGTAACAACGCTACCACAACACCCAGAATCCTCCATCCTACCAAACAATGCAACTGCTTCTTCAACCTTACCACATTTGCAGTAAGCATTAATCATGAGACTAAACGTATAAACATCGGGGGTAATGCACTCTGACACCGATTCGAAAAACACTCCGCATTTGTCGAATTCATTCGATTTGACAAGCAAGTTTAATAGGAAATTACAAGTTTTTACAGAAGGAAAGAGCCCGCGAGCGTGCAGCAACAGAAAAGCATCAAAAGCAATCCCGGCGTCCTTGAAAGATGTACAGCATACATGAATCAGCAAATCAAACGCAACCGAGCTAGATGACCCGCGGGCTGTGTCGACCAACGCACGGACGATTTCGAGATGCCGGTCACTTGGATTGGCGAAAGCAATCGAGAAGTTACAATCCATCAAATGAATCAAAACCAACCTCGCGGAAGACAGGACGTTGGCGCGAATGAGAACGTGAACGAGGACGCAGTAGGATCGAATTGTGAAGGGGAAATCGAGTGCCTTCGATGCCCAATCGAAGAACTTGAGCGAGGTGAGAGGATTCACCTCTGATTGGATGTTCGCAAAGATGCCATCAAATAACATGGGGCTCAAACAAGAGAGCATTTCGCGGCATTTAGAGGAGTCCAGAAATGGTTGGGAGAGGACCTGCTTCACCGTCTTCCTGATGACGTCGTCATCGTCATGGTGATGGTGATGGATGGAAGCGAAGGCGGTGCCAGCGAGCGGACGGATGAGATTGACGACAGCCCATTTGGTTTTCTGGGTGAAGAGGGAGAGAGGATGTCGAAAGGCCATGAGAGAAAGCAAGAGCTGGATTTCGGTTCGAGGGAGCAACCTTTCGACGGCAGAGAGGGAGAAGAAGAAAGCTTTGTCCAAATCGAACGATTGCTGGTCATAGGCTTCCAACGATACAGGAGAACGAGCGAGGGGGGTATCTCGCTCGCGCTGCCGGATGCCTCACTCGCGAGAACGAGAGGATTAGTAGAAACTGAGTGGCCTCTTCCGGCCACTGCTTCAGGGAATACTGACCCCTTGTGACATGGACACCTACATAAAGGACACGGGATATCCCGTGTCTCCTGTACACGTTATGGAAAATACGTACATGAACACGACCCAGGTAACGAATCGCTCGTTGGTAACTCGGTGGGAGTCGTCAAAATGAGCCTGGTGTGAGGGGCTGGGCCAGGATTTCTATCCCATATTTGGAGAAAGGCAAACGACTTAGCCCGTCTAGTTTCTGTGGTCGAGGTGGCCTGAGCAGGGCAGGATCGTAGGGCCAAACAAGAATATATATGATATAGGGAGAGATTAGTGAATCTTAAACATTCTCAATCATTCAATCTTAAAATCAACTATGGAAATCTTGAAGTAAAAAACAACTTATAGTAGATGCATTTATTGTACTTGATACCAATATACTTTTTTTATTTTTGAGATTTGAATTTAAATTATCATTCTCATCGATTGAATGGTTGAGATTTAAAAAGATGTTTAAGCATGAATTGATGTGTGTACAAACTATTCTCTCTCCATATATATATATATACAAATCTCAACTTTTTATGTTTTATGATAAATAGTTGAAATTTAAATCTAAAAGTAAAATATAAATGTATATTTTTTACATGTGCATTTTATTCACATAAATACTTTTGTTTTTTAAATTTCAAATTTCAACTGTCTATTGTTAAAGATGGATGATAGAGATTTGTTTTGATTTGCTAGTATCTAAGTATATTAATATATATTAGTTTTCTTATATATATGTATATATATATATATGTGTATATATATATATATGTGTATATATATATATATGTATATATATATATATGTGTGTGTGTATGTGTGTGATCCTCCAACAACTGACTATTGTTGTATATTTAGGGCCACTGACTATTATTAGAAGTTTTAGGGCCTCTTCACAGAGGCAACCCTTTTGCTTGTAACATTGTAAAGTTACCCCAACCAAGTTATAGCGTATAAGGGAGATACATAACTCTTATGCTATTCAATAAAGTGATCTTTTACACTCTTTATCTTTGTCCATTTGCGAACTCAAAAGAATTCTTATGAACTTAACATTCTTATTTACATGTTGCGCATGAACTTTAGTGAAGGTTATCTTACACCGGTTTCGGTTAAGCGTCGGTTACATGCCAAACCCTTTGACTGTGACAACTTTGGTATCCGAGCACGGTTCGGTTGGAAACTGAGACTTGCAATTGATGGATTGTTGACGTTGGGGGCATTGGCATGCCATCGGCTTCGGAAGTGCATGTTGATGTTTTACTACCGATTCAAGGGGATAGCCAGCGGAAGAAGGGAAAGAGCAACAAAAGCATGTCTAATGCAGACTTAGACGTTGTCGCGATTTTGGAGACCTGATTGTAGAAGCTTGAGGAGTGTGTCTCCTTAAGGCAGTCGTTAGCATCGGTTGCGATAGGTAATGACAGATTGAATGCGAAGTTGTTTAATGATAAGACATTCCTACGGATTGTGTAGATAGTCTTGAAATTACCTAAGACACTCTTTTGACTCATTTGATGGAGATCAAATGGAAGCAAAATTTTGGTGGAGGAGCCAAGACACTACGATTGAAGGTGAAGGGTCTGAAATCATATACTAGCACAAGGGATGAGAAAGTGGTTGAGAAACTTCTATGTCAATTGGATATGTATATTAAGTTTGAAAATATTGATTATGAGGAACAAAAGATTGAAACAGCCTAAACTTTTCTTGATGACGATGATTTCCTTTGGTGGCTTCAAAAGCTTGATGAGATTGAGAATGTTGATTGCAAGTTGGAAACATATGAAGCTTTTAAGGAGTTAAGAGATTATTTTCTACCCTTAACATTGAAGAGATAGCTAAAGAGAAACTCTCCAACTTAAGCAAACGAGTTCAATTCATGACTATATCAAAGACTACCAATCCTTGATGTTAAGTATCAAGACAATAACAACGAAAGATCAAATCTTTCACTTTTTAAAGAAGAACTTACAGCCTTAGCCAGAACAGGAGATTCGTCGTAGGAACCGCAAACATTGTCTGAAGCTATAATATTGTGGAATTGTTAATGAACAATCGTAGACTTGATGCAAATAAGCCCTTAAAGAAGAACTTTGATGAAAAGAAGGATTTTGAGAAAAAGAAAAAGGATCGAGACCGCCGAGATACTCTGGGTGATGCACTGGCAAAGAGGCCCGATGGTAAAGGAAAGCTAAAGAGTTTATACAAATAGGAGTGTTGGCTATGCAAAGGTCGACACAAATCTATTGAGTGCCCAAACAAAAACGAAACTGAATGTGTAAATGCAATACAACAACAAGATTTAGTTGAGTTATAGATGAGAGTTCTCCAATAGATGAATACTATGAATAATGCTAAGGTACCGATTCCAACAACACCTCTACGCAAAGGCTCAATGTACTTAGATGTTTTTGTTAACAGTACAACTGCGAAAGCAATGGTAGACATTAGGGTAACACACAACTTCATCATGCCAATAGAGGCAGACCGTTTGGGTATGAAGTGTGTTGAATAGGAGGATCTGATGAAGGTTATAAATTCGGTGCCCATGAAGATAGTGGGTGAGGCAGAGATAATGTCAATATGAATTGGGAGTTGGAAAGGTGTGACCAACTTCTTCATTTCCCCGATGAATGATTACTTTTTGATTTTGGGGCTAGTGTTCTTGCGAGAGTGTGATGCAGATATATGACCGAAGCAGAACTTTATAGATTTGCTTAAAAGAGACTCATCATATATGATCAAGGTAGAAACAATTACAATGGGGTCGAGAAAAGGCTCAACCAGTGTCATATTTGTGCTTAAACTTAAAACGAGTTTGAAAATGGGTGATGAGACCTACATCATGGCAATTCAGACCGAAAAGGAGCATGGGGCAACCCCAAAACTTGATTAAGTGCTAAGGGAGTTTGACGATGTGATGCTCAACAAACTCTCAAAGCAACTTTCACCTTGAAGAAAAGTTGATTATCAAATTGAATTGCAACTTTGAGCAAGACTGCTAGCCATGACACCTTACCGAGTGGCACCGGTGGAACTAAAATAACTAAGGAAACGATTGAAAAAAATATTGGTGGTCGGTATTATAAGACTCTTAAAAACATCCTTTGGCGTGCCCGTTCTCTTCAAGACCAAGCACGATGAATTAAAATGACTTTTTATGGACTATCATGCATGAACAAACTAACAGTGAAGAATAAGTATCCCCTTTGATTTCAGACTTATTTGACCAACTTGGACAACCATGGCTCTTCTCGAAGTTAGATCTATGTTCGGGGTACTGACAGGTGCAGATCGTAGAGGGAAATGAGAAGAAAACTACATGCGTAACTCATTACGGTGCTTATGAGTTCTCGGTGATGTCATTCTGACTAACAAATACTCCCACTACATTATCAACTTTGATGAATAAAATCTTTTATCCGTTCTTTGACCAATTTATCATCGTTTACCTTAATGATATAGTGGTGTATAGTGCTTTCATGGATCAACACATTCACCACCTGCTAAAAGTCTTTAGGCTATTGCAAGAGAATCATCTTTATGTCAAACGGGAAAGTATATATTTGGATAGACTGAAATTGACTTCCTAGGCCATGTGATTAGTAATAGGAAAATACGGATGGATGGGAAGAAAATCAAAGCTATTAACGACAAGCAACCTCCAACCAACTTGACGGGTTTGTGGTTCTCGGTGTGGCTAACTACTACTAATAGTTCATCAAGGGATACACCACTCTCACAGTCCCTTGACAGATATATTAAAGAAGGGCTAGACTTGGAAGTGGACGGAGTCATGCCAAAAAGCCATCAACAAGTTGAAGGAGGTGGTGATGAGAGAATCTTTGTTGGTGCTGACGAATCACAATCAACCGTTCGAAATATAAACAGATGCTTCAAACTTTACCATAGGCAGGATAGTTGATGCAGAATTAACATTCCATTGCCTTTGAGAGTCGGAAGCTCAAAGACGCTGAAAGACTATATTCAGTTCATGAGAAAGAGATGACAGGGGTGGTACACTATCTTCGGCTATAAAGATACTACCTCTTGGAGAGTCACTTTACGATGTGGCCAGACAATGTGATTGCGAGCTACTTTCATACCCAAAAGAAGTTGATGGCAAAACAAACACGTTGACAACAATTTTTGGTTGAATTTGATTTTACATTGTTTTACAAGTTGGGTAAGGCTAACCCAGTGGTAAGCACACTGAGTAGATGGGCAAAGTTAGTTGCTCTTTAGGTAGATGGTGAAGCTTTAACGATGAATATTCAAAGTGACTTAGTTGATCGTATTCGTGCTAGCTTTGAAGCAGATGAGATAGTGAAATAACTCTAAACGTTAGTCGATAAGGGTAAGACTAGATGATTTTAGGTTGAAGATGACTTACTGTTAATGAGAGGGGATATGCTATATGTGCCAAGAACAAAGAACCTAAGAAGAGACGTCCTGAAGGAGTGTCATGATTCACCTTAGTCTGGACACACGAGTATGGAACAAACACAAGCTTTGTTAGAGAGAGCCTATTATTGACTCAACATGGGAGACAATGTGGTTGCCTACATGCGGACTTACCTCATTTGCCAATAAGACAAGATTAAGAACCAAAAATCAATAGGACTCTTGGAACTATTACTGATTCCAAGCCGACCATGGGAGAGTGTATCCATAGACTTCATATTTAATTTGCCTAAGTCCAACAATTGTCATTCCATCTTAGTGGTAGTGGACATATTTTCAAATTATGGAGTATTTGTGGTAGCCCCACTGAAGTGCACGACTAAGCACACGACAAAACTCTTCGTCAAATATGTGGTGAAGTATTGGGGAGTCCTTTCCAATATAGTTAGTAATCGTGATACCCGATTCACAAGCAACTTCTGGCGAGAGGTCTTTCGATTGTTGGGACAAAGTTATTATTCTTAACAAGCTGTCACCCACAAACGTATGATCAAACGGAAAGAATCAATACCTTAATAGAATGCTACTTTTGGCGCTATGTCTGTGCCAACCAAAAGGATTGGATTGAGTGGATGGATCTTGACAAATTTCATACAACTTCCAAGTTAGTGAGTCTACCATTAAGATCCACTTTGAACTGGCCACAGGATAACAACCGCAAACTCCTCACTCATTGGCAGCAAAATACACAAGAAGAGTGCAGACGATGTACTCATTCATGATGGACATTTAAGAAAGGTGTGATGTTGCACACATGCTCCTTGTGAAGGCGGTTAAGCGGATGAAGAAACGGGCTGACATTAAATGTCACGCTGATGCGTTTAGTTTAGGGGATCACGTTCGCGTAAAACTCTATCCTAAACACTCAATATTTTCGTAGGTAATACGCGACGTTGATCCACAAGTATGACAGACCTATAAAATCATCAAACAGGTAGGACACTCGACATACAAGGTGGATATATCGGGTCATATTCGAACACACCCTGTCTTCCATGTGAGTAACCAAAAGGTTTACAATGCAGACACAGAAGATAGCGGCACAACAATCCAACATGAGCACTAACTTACTTGAGGACCTCGGGGAGTAAAGAGGTAGAGTTGATCCTGGACCATGTACCTGACACCATGGTTAGACGACAGACCCGTTATCTTATGAAATGAAAAGGACTTGATAGAGACCAAGCCACTTGAGAAAAAAAACATACTCTGAGGCAATTTCTTAAGACACTTGCATAGTACCACAAACACACTTAAACGTTATTGCGGACGTCAACGGCTTCGGTGGGGGAGAATATGACCCTCCAACCACCGTAAACTTGATTGAGGTATTTGCGGAGTACCACTGACACACTTAAACGTTGTTGCAGACGTCAACAACTTCGGTTGGGGAGAATGTGATCCTTCAACCACTGTAAACTTTATGGCTATATATATGGGCCCCTCGTGGGATCTCTGGCAACCACTCTTGGAAGTTTTGGGGTCTCTTCATGGAGACAACCCTTTTGCTTGTAACATTGTAAAGTTATTCCAACCAATTTCTAGTGTTTAAGGGAGACACGCAACTCCCATCGTATTCAATAAAGTTATCTTTTGGACTCTTTGTCTTTGCCCCTTTGCAAACTCTTACGAACTTAACGTTCTTACTTCCGCACTGCATACAAACTTAAGTAAAGGCCGACTTACACCGGTTTCGGTTAAGCAACGGTCACACGCTAAACCTTTGGCCGTGACACACACATATATATATATATATATATATATATATATATATATATATGTATATATATATATATATATATATGTATATATATATGGGATAGGTTTTACTTTAAACCCTACACTATCCTGCCTTACTTGTCGATCTTCTCTACCTCGTCTTGTCCCACAGAAGGGCGGATTTTCCTCCTTGAGAACCTGTCCCATGTAGGAGCAGGATAAGGTGGGAAGTGCCCTGACTGCCGATAAAATTCCAGACCATGAAAAATGTGGGGGCAGAACGACATTTTCCTGTCCCACCAGGTGTGCGCCTGCACGGATTAACAACTCCGTTGGCAGGGAGATTGTCACCACTGAGAATAAAACTCCGAGTCCGTTAGCGCAGCTCGCTAGGTGGTCAACTCACAAGCTGGAGGACATAAGTTTGATACCCGGGGCATGCGCCTGGCAACAGCCTCCCCTCGATGCTACCAAAAAGGGAGAAAGAAAAACTCACTTTTGTCCTGGTCTTGGTTTATCCGCGGAAAACACTTCTGAGAAGATTCAAGAATGCAAATCAGACAGAAACTAGACCCTAAATCCCTGTACTTATTCTTTATGTTGGGTGAGAGCTTATCGGGTCCAATAAGCAAACGGATCCAATATATGGTTCTCTGATTTTTCTGGACGTTAAGCATGTGGCTGAAGCCCAGACGTTTCATCAGCATTTTTCAAGTAGCTCTTCGGAGTGAACATGGCACCTAAATCCCAGTTGAAACTTCCAAAACGAAAGAGACATCGAATTGAATCTTCAACAGACATGCAGCATGGTGAGACACAAAATGATCCCATGCGGTGCAGTCCTTGCGTTAACAAAAAACCATAACTAACAGGAGTGGTCTTGACATGAATTGAGATCCAATACAAATTTCTATTTATCATTGTTAGATTGAACTTTTTTTTATTAAAGAGGGGGCTGGAGCTAACACACCCGTGCAAGCCCCAGGGAGTGAACCCACCACCACGTAGTTCGAGAGCCCAGCCAGATGAGCCAACGTTCTGCATGCAGCATCAGAATTGGTTTGTTTCATACTGCAAGAATCAAAGTTCAGAGCAACCACAAGGAGAACGAAAGCTGCAATTAAACTGGGTAGAGGTGCTGATGAGACGAATCCCTCCGAAGAGAGCTACAACTAAGAGGGGATAGGGCAGCAGACCGTTACATCAGTGGCAACAAGGCACAAGCCTAAAACGCTGTGGGGATTGATTCCGCACTTGCAACTTATCAACCCATTATCACCGCATAAATCGGCGCAAGCTCTCTGAGAGAGAGAGACATAAAAACCTCCAAAGTGAATAAAGCACAGGGCTTTAAGGAAGAAACGCCGACAGAATCATGCAGCAGCAACGCAACGGTTCGTAACTATGAATTCCACTTCTCACTGCCAAAGCAATAGAGATGGTTCCGCTCAAGACCCTTACCCGAGAATCCCTTCATTTCTGAGAAAGCATGGAACAGAGTCACCTGAATTAGACCGAGGACCAATCAAGCATAACAATCTAAGCTGTTGCCCGTATCAGAAAAGATGAACATAAGGGGGAAAAAAGAAAAACTTTCTTCTGTCTTCATGAAAGAAACTTTTCATGTAAGCAAAACCAAAAAGCTAATCACCTTTCCCAATAAACCTAGTGTGGATGGATCTTGGAGAAATGGTCCACTTGCCAATAACCAAAACCGCAAGTCCATGTACAACTATCAATCGTTTCAATGCCATAACATGAAAACTTCCCTCTCATAATTCAGTATAGTAGTTAGCCACAGCTGTTTTAGATCGAGGAGGCATGCCCCAAGCTTTTGCAGTCAATCCTAGTGAAATTGCAACATGTGGTTCATGCCTAGCTAGACGTACAAACTCTGAATTGCACACAATATCATGGGATACCAAAGAACATTCAGCTCTGCAAAACCAAAATTGCAGTCGCTTTCTTGCAGAACCAAAGCTGTCCATAGGTCAGTCGGTGTTCCTCGAGAAGGATGGCAACGGTGTGCCCTCTTGTGGACGGAGAATGACAAGTACAGCAAACATTCCGAGCATCGGGAGCACAAGCAGCCATTTCAGTAGCTTGTAGTAATGCATATGAAAAGTGAGGGAAAACTCATCTGAGAAGTAAAAACCATTTTTATCAACCATCTCGACTACTACAGTTCCTGTTGTCCTAACAGGAACAGTAGGAAGTTTGATCCTTTGTTTACCAGGCTTATCAAAAATCTTGTTCTGGGTTATCCTTCTCGAACCTTGGTAGTTCCCAGGAACCAACAAAGTTGTCTGCATTTTCCAATAGAAAACCAACTCACTCAGATGAAAAAATCTGCAGAATAGTGGAAGGGAATGTCAAAACTTACTGTGACATTGTAAGGTCCATGTGAGCTTGATGGCTGTCTATGGTTGTCAACTATCTCCACCTCAACCCAGAAGTTGCTGCCTTCCTCATCCCTGAAAGTTCTTGATGATGGCTGGATGTAAACTCCTTCCCGGTTATACCGAGAAGCTGCACTGTTCCTCCCCTGATTGGTGGATGTCCAAGCCTAAAAGCGAAAGAACTGTAAGTACCAGGTATCAACAAACTGATCCAAATACTTTTGCTTGACAAGGCATATATTCACCTGCAGGACTCCCTGTTTGCTTACAGGAACTAAGCAGTTGTGAGAAAGGACCATATCTATGTATCTAATGAGGCACTGAAACACATACCTCACACGGAGACACACATGAAAGAACACATGCAGAGGGTGTTTTCCTTCTTACCCTGAAATGGCTTTACAGTATGTTGGGTTTTTTCTCTTTATAAAGTTTTAATCCTCAAGAATCATGCAATTTGAGAAGTGGTGAAGATTTTCCATTTTTCCTTAACATCATTGATAATCTCACCATCTATTTTTGAGGATTACTATTTTAGTATTTCAACATTATGCACTTTTTTATTACTTCTAATTTGATATCCAGCAGAGATTTTCCAACAAAGAGCCTTTTCTTTGATTCTTGTAAAAAATAACCCTTGTTGATAATGAAATTGCATGAAACTCTCCTTTCATGATTGCATGGCCAGAAGCCACAACTTTACAGATGTGGAAATCTACAAGCTTTATAAATATCCAAGATGGGACAGATAATGTCATGTTGCTTTTAGTCAGAGTGCAATTACAGATTCCGTACTTCTATTCCATCAATTTATCTGATTTCTTCTGTTATGACATCCAAAATCTGTCTTACCAGGGATGAGACTCAGACTGAAGTATAGCTGAATAACAAAGGACGCATGCATTGCCAGTCACAACTGTGTAAATCAGTGAGTAAAGGTGCATATATAAAAAAATCTACATATATTAAAAATATTTACGTACAGTTTGTGTTAGGCTTCCGACAGCCAGCGTAAAACTTCGTCGGATTTCTACAACATGGATTACAAAAATTATGAGCATTGCTTTGGGGCGTCCCCGCCTAGCGACATGCTGCAGAGCCTGAATGCAGTAAGAAGTAAGCAAGGGCCACTACATTTTCGCCCGAATGTAGTGAATCAATTGCAGAGAGGGTTCCCACATCATGGACGGGTGTGGGTAAAGAAGTTAGTCCCGCTACATTGCCACCCGAATGTAGTGAAAATTTTTCAGAGAGGGTCTCCGCATTTTGATTATGGACGGATGCAGGGGTAAGGAAGCTAGTCCTAGATAATAAGATTCGTATTGGTTCTTGGAATATCGGAACATTATCCGGTAAGCTAATGGAGGTGGCAGATACTATGATTCGGAGAAAGATTCATATTCTATGTTTACAAGAGACAAAATGGGTTGGAGAAAAAGCAAAGGAGATAGAGGATACAAGTTTTAAATTATGGTACTCTGGTAAAGAAAAGAACCGAAACGTAGTTGGTATTATCATAAATAAAGATTTAAAGGAGAGTGTAGTAGACATACAACGATATGGTGACCGAATCATGACATTGAAATTAGTGTTAGGAGCAGAGGTTTTGAATATAGTTTGTGCTTACGCACCCCAAGTAGGACTAGAAGATAGTATAAAGACAGTTTTTTGGGAAGAGTTGGATAAGGTGTTTCAAAAGATTCCACAAAGGGAGATGATTTGTTTAGGAGGAGATTTAAATGGACATGTCGGTAAAGAGGCATTAGGATATCAAGGGATTCATGGAAACTTTGGTTATGGGGATATAAGCGAGGAAGGTAGGGAGATTTTAAATTTTGCTATGTCATTTGATCTCTTTATAGTCAATACAATCTTCAAAAAACGAGATGAACATTTAATTACTTATAAGAGTGGCTTATCACAAACACAAATTGATTACTTTATTTGTAGAAAAAAGATAGAGCGTGTTGTAAAGATTGTAAGGTAATTCCAGGAGAAAGCTTAACCACCCAACATCGACTTTTAGTTATGGATTTACAAATAAAAAAATGGACAAAGAAGAAAAGAGTGCATCGAGCTATTCGGACTAAATGGTGGAACCTCAAAAGCGAGAAAGAAGATATATTTAAACAGAAAGTCCTTCAAGGAGATGTTTGGAATTATGTTGGTACACCCAGTGATATGTGGAACAATATGGCTATACATATTAGGAAAGTGGCGAAAGATGTGTTAGGGGTATCTAAGGGAGGTGTCTTGGCACAAAAAGAAGCTTGGTGGTGGAGTGAAGTAGTACAAAATAAAATCAAGGCAAAGAGGGCATGTTACAAATTACATTATGCTAAGAAAACTAGTGAAACTTTAGAAGCTTATAAGAAAGCAAAGAAGGAAGCAAAAAAGGCCGTTAGTGAAGCAAAAGCTAAGATTTGGGAGGACTTATATAAAAAACTCAACTCAAAAGAGGGTGAAAGAGATATTTTTAGGATAGCTAGGGCTAGAGATAAGAAAACTAAAGATCTTAATTATGTTAAGACGAAGATGAAAAAATTCTAGTGGCAAATGATGATATAAGAAATAGATGGAAAAACTATTTTTATAATCTTTTTAATGAAAATAAAGATGTTAGTATTAGTTTAGGAGATTTAGCCAAGTCAGAAAAGTATATAAACCATAATTTCTACCGACGTATTCAAAAGAATGAAGTCAAAGAGGCTCTTAAACATACGAAGAGTGGTAAATCGGTAGGACCAGATAATATTCTATAGAAGTTTGGAAAATACTAGGAGAAATAGGAATCACTTGGCTCACAAGACTATTTAATGAAATATGGAAAAACCAAAAGATAGAGCGTGTTGTAACGATTGTAAGGTAATTCCAGGAGAAAGCTTAACCACCCAACATCGACTTTTAGTTATGGATTTACAAATAAAAAAAATGGACAAAGAAGAAAAGAGTGCATCGAGCTATTCGGACTAAATGGTGGAACCTCAAAAGTGAGAAAGAAGATATATTTAAACAAAAAGTCCTTCAAGGAGATGTTTGGAATTATGTTGGCACACCCTCTGATATGTGGAACAATATGGCTATACATATTAGGAAAGTGACGAAAGATGTGTTAGGGGTATCTAAGGGAGGTGTACCGGCACAAAAAGAAGCTTGGTGGTGGAGTGAAGTAGTACAAAACAAAATCAAGGCAAAGAGGGCATGCTACAAATTACATTATGCTAAGAAAACTAGTGAAACTTTAGAAGCTTATAAGAAAGCAAAGAATGAAGCAAAAAAGGCCGTTAGTGAAGCAAAAGCTAAGATTTGGGAGGACTTATATAAAAAACTCAACTCAAAAGAGGGTGAAAGAGATATTTTTAGGATAGCTAGGGCTAGAGATAAGAAAACTAAAGATCTTAATTATGTTAGATGCATAAAAGACGAGGATGAAAAAATTCTAGTGGCAAATGATGATATAAGAAATAGATGGAAAAACTATTTTTATAATCTTTTTAATGAAAATAAAAATGTTAGTATTAATTTAGGAGATTTAGCCAAGTCAGAAAAGTATATAAACCACAATTTCTACCGACGTATTCAAAAGAATGAAGTCAAAGAGGCTCTTAAACATATGAAGGGTGGTAAATCGGTAGGACCAGATAATATTCCTATAGAAGTTTGGAAAATACTAGGAGAAATAGGAATCACTTGGCTCACAAGACTATTTAATGAAATATGGAAAAACCAAAAGATGCCCGAGGAATGGAGAGCAAGTACACTTATACCCGTATATAAGAACAAGGGAGACATTCAAAATTGTGCGAATTATCGAGGTATCAAGTTAATGAGTCATACTATGAAATTATGGGAAAGAATTATTGAACGTAGGTTAAGACAAGTATCAAGTACAACAGAGAACCAATTTGGATTTATGCCAGGTAGATCTACTATTGAAGCGATTCACCTTTTGAGACGTCTTATGGAACATTTTAGAGCAAAAAGGAAAGACCTTCACATGATATTTATTGATCTAGAAAAAGCTTATGATAGGGTACCGAGGGAGGTTCTTTGGAGAACTTTGGAAAAAAGAGGTATCCCATTGACATATATTAACTTTATAAGAGACATGTATGATGGTGCAAAAACATGTGTGAGGACTCATGAAGGAACGACAGACTTCTTTGAAGTTAATATTGGGTTACATCAAGGATCAACTTTAAGTCCATACTTATTTATAATGGTGATGGATGAATTAACAAAACATATTCAAGATGAAGTACCTTGGTGTATGTTATTTGCAGATGACATTGTATTAGTGGAGGAGTCTAAGGAAAAAGTTAATAGAAAATTGGAACTATGGAGAGAAACATTAGAAAACAAAGGCCTCCGACTTAGTAGAACAAAGACAGAATATATGGAATGTAAGTTTGATCATTTGGCTACTTCAGAGGACATAGAAATTAAAATTGGCACACATTGCATTCCCCAAAAGGAAAGTTTTAAATACCTAGGGTCAATTTTTCAAAGTGATGGAAGAATTGATGGAGATGTTACACATAGAATTAATGCTGGTTGGTTAAAATGGAGAGGAGCATCAGGTATTCTTTGTGATAAGAAGATACCATTAAAATTAAAAGGTAAATATTATAGAGCAGCAGTTAGGCCTGCCATGTTTTATGGTTCTGAGTGTTGGGCAGTTAATCATCAACATGTACAAAAGATGTCTGTGACAGAAATGAAGATGTTGAGATGGATGAGTGGTCATACAAGAAAAGACCGTATACATAATGAGGTTATTAGAAACAAATTAGGAGTGGCACCAATAGAGGATAAAATGAGAACATCGTTTAAGATGGTTTGGACATATAGAAAGAAGATCAAAAGAAGAACCTGTAAGAAGGTTAGAAAACCTAAATTTGGAAAGTATTAAAAGAGGTAGAGGACGACCACAAAAGTGTTGGAAAGAAACAATAAAGAATGATCTAGCTTATTGGGAGTTAACTGCTAACATGGCACACGATAGAGATCTGTGGAAACAAAGAATCCATGTAGCCGACCCCGTCTAGTATGGGAAAAGGCTTAGTTGTTGTTGTTGTTGTTGTTGTATGGAAAAACCAAAAGATGCCCGAGGAATGGAGAGCAAGTACACTTATACCCGTATATAAGAACAAGGGAGACATTCAAAATTGTGCGAATTATCGAGGTATCAAGTTAATGAGTCATACTATGAAATTATGGGAAAGAATTATCGAACGTAGGTTAAGACAAGTATCAAGTACAACAGAGAACCAATTTGGATTTATGCCTGGTAGATCTACTATTGAAGCGATTCACCTTTTGAGACGTCTTAAGGAACAATTTAGAGCAAAAAAGAAAGACCTTCACATGATATTTATTGATCTAGAAAAAGCTTATGATAGGGTACCGAGGGAGGTTCTTTGGAGAACTTTGGAAAAAAGAGGTATCCCATTGACATATATTAACCTTGTAAGAGACATGTATGATGGTGCAAAAACATGTGTGAGGACTCATGAAGGAACGACAGACTTCTTTGAAGTTAATATTGGGTTACATCAAGGATCAACTTTAAGTCCATACTTATTTATAATGGTGATGGATGAGTTAACAAAACATATTCAAGATGAAGTACCTTGGTGTATGTTATTTGCAGATGACATTGTATTAGTGGAGGAGTCTAAGGAAAAAGTTAATAGAAAATTGGAACTATGGAGAGAAACATTAGAAAACAAAGGCCTCCGACTTAGTAGAACAAAGACAGAATATATGGAATGTAAGTTTGATCATTTGGCTACTTCAGAGGACATAGAAATTAAAATTGGCACACATTGCATTCCCCAAAAGGAAAGTTTTAAATACCTAGGATCAATTTTTCAAAGTGATGGAAGAATTGATGGAGATGTTACACATAGAATTAATGCTGGTTGGTTAAAATGGAGAGGAGCATCAGGTATTCTTTGTGATAAGAAGATACCATTAAAATTAAAAGGTAAATATTATAGAGCAGCAATTAGGCCTGCCATGTTTTATGGTTCTGAGTGTTGGGCAGTTAATCATCAACATGTACAAAAGATGTCTGTGACAGAAATGAAGATGTTGAGATGGATGAGTGGTCATACAAGAAAAGACCGTATACATAATGAGGTTATTAGAAACAAATTAGGAGTGGCACCAATAGAGGATAAAATGAGAGAACATCGTTTAAGATGGTTTGGACATATAGAAAGAAGATCAAAAGAAGAACCTGTAAGAAGGTTAGAAAAACTAAATTTGGAAAGTATTAAAAGAGGTAGAGGACGACCACAAAAGTGTTGGAAAGAAACAATAAAGAATGATCTAGCTTATTGGGAGTTAACTGCTAACATGGCACACGATAGGGATCTGTGGAAACAAAGAATCCATGTAGCCGACCCCGTCTAGTATGGGAAAAGGCTTAGTTGTTGTTGTTGTTGTTGTACAGTTTGTGTATCCAAAACAGTACTTATCCCACCCATGCTGTGGGTTGAGATGAAAATGAAACTCAGATTGACTACAACTGAATAACTAAGGAAGCATGCATTGCCAGTTATAACTATGTATGTTACAGAATGAAACTGCATATAATAAAAAAGTATACATCAAAAACTAAGCCTTTTCCTGCACTAGATGGGGTCGGCTACATCATCAAAAGTCTATACAAATAAAAGTATTGAAGTCCAGCTAGTATATTCAAAACTGTAATTCATCAGATCCATGTGCACAGCACAAGGTCACAGCATCACCAAAATGACGACTGAATCCTCAGGTTACTGGAGACAAACATTTATGTGCTATACCTTCAAAGGGTGGTGAGGGGATGGAGTTGAAAAGCAGAAAACGTTGCCATTCATGGTAGTAACCACAAGGTCAAGGTCGTCACCACCATCTACATTCTCTGCCAGAACCATACTGTATCTGTAATAGACAAAGGAATGTTTGATGTTCTTCCAGAAAAAGATACTGAAAAAGTTCAACTGCTCATAGTAAACAACCAAAGATCATATTACATACGAGGTCTCGCCAATATCAACAACATCTGCGCAGCCAGTAAAACCATCAACGAGATACAGATAGCCATCAAATGAAGTCGTTACAAGAGTGAGCCCCTTCTGCTGTTCTCCACGTTTACTGAGATCAAGTAAAAGAACCTGACTCATAATTCTCCCATGAGTACGAAATGGGAATGGGCGGACTTTAGTGCCATCCCTTCCATCAAGAACATAGATATTCCCTGATACTGTTGGAACCACAATGTCTGTATGTCCATCCCCATTCACATCTCCTATGGTAGGTCCCTGGAGCCACTCTTATATTAGACCACAAAGAACAGTAGAATCTCTGGCAGGTCAAAAGCTAAGGTATTAAACTCTACAGACAAGACACATCAAGAACTGGAAGCAGCCAGCATTTAGTTGAGAATCCATGGTCCTCTTCACAACTAAACAAGCAGATTAAAGAAACTCTTAGGTCGAAGAGAGTGATGCAGAGAAAGTGTAATAAATCAATTGAGGTTCATCCATTTCCATTTATTCTGTTGAACAAGGTGAAAATCACTGATAGCAAATAAAGGAGAAAGATGCAGCAGAATTGATAAAATCATAGGGAAGAAAACCTAAACCAATAAGAGACATGTTAGACGAATGAAGACGGAAGTAGTAAAGGAATCCAATATGTCAATGGGAAAAAGACATCGTTGTCTTTTTTCCTCTTATTTCCTTCTGTGTTCTTGATGACAAGGAAATGTAAAAGCATTAATACAAAAGAAAGAGGAAGGAAACAACAATATCTCCTCTGTAAAATAAAAGAGGCACAGAATTATGCAGCAGTGGAAGGAAAGACAAGTAGCTCAATGAGAAATAGCAACACTAATGTATTGGGGCTGCTTAGAGCTCATGCTGACCTTTGACCAGCACTCAAGAGAATGTAATGTGCATCAACAGATACATAGTATATCATGAAACATTTAGGATAAGACAATGAAGTGTAATGCAAATGGAAATTATATCATAAGATATGGGAATTGTACCTGTATCATAAGTTCTTTTATGTCACTGAAAAATATATGATAGGTATTGTAGTGTCTCAGCCCTCAGGCCCTTGAGGTACAGGTTCTAGATTGATACAGGCAACACACCAAAAACAAAGAAAATATGAAGAAACTGGAAAGATGAGCTATATGTCTACACTGGAACACAAATAACCATAGATTCCATACTACTATAGGGATGATGTTAGTGGAGTATGATGGTATTTTCTTCCCAAACAATGCAAGAGAGCATTTGTAAAGAGAAAGAAAGTTAACTTGCCTGTGGAATGAGGCTTTTCAAATGAACTTCCCATAATTCATCACCTTTTGCTGACCAAGCAGCAACGTTTCCATGTGTATCTGTTGTTACAAGTTCAACTTTACCATCATCATTGATATCAGCTGCTACTACTGCTCCTTGAATCTCAGCCATCTTTAGAGGAAACTTCTCTCTGACTTTGCCTGATACAAGCACATGTTCCTAAGTTTCCACCTAAAGTTTATGATGTAATTAAACAAAAATACACAGTTGCTGATGTGACAGGCAACAAAACAGAAATACTTCATGCATTAAATATTCAACCCTACTTGCAAAGGCATCGTTTTGAATACTGCAAGCCCTATAAACCACAACTCATAAGTTGTAACTTATGTTTCTATAAAGTAAGCCAACAAAATGCTTACAGACCATTTGAGAGAGAGAAGGAGAGACAGAAAGGGAGATTGTAGTAGATGATTTTCACCAGTAAATGCTTTCACAGGATTGTAGTAGATTATTTTCACCCGCAAATGCTTTCACGGAAGGTAAGAACTGTCAGGGTGACCGTTTATTACCAAACTCTGACACCATAGCAAAAGCAATTAGAAATAGGATAGTTGACTGGTAACTTCATCAACTATGGGACCCAAAAGAAGAAAGACTAACCAAATCCACTTCAACACTGACGTAAAATTGAAGAGGGAAAAGAAAACACCAACCAACAATTAGCAAAAACAAAATCTGAAGAACTAAAATATGTGATAGTGGAAAAAATATGAAGTTCAATTAACACTGATCAAATTTCACGCCTTTAACTTAACCACATTCCAATCTTAGATAAGAGTTTCAATATCTCAAGAGATCATAGGATTTTGGTTCCATCAGTGCAATATCACTAGTTTGACAATCAAAAGGAAACCAAATGAAATGCATGAAGCATGCAATCTTTTACCTTTATGATCAATAACATAAAACAAACCATACGAGGTTCCAACAAGAATGTCCAGCTTTCCGTCACCATCCAAGTCCACAACAGATGGAGAGGAATATATGTAGGCTCGGTAATTTCCAGTATCTGTACTCAAATCCAGCTCTGTAGTCCACTTAACTTTTTTTGTATCAAGATCGAAAACAACAACTGAAGCCGCTACATATTTCCCAATATCTAGGTTGCCTAGCTCTGATAAATGTTCCTGGTTGCTATAGTACCTGCACACTTGCCAGACAACATATTTATGAGGAAACAAAGAAGCATACTAGAGTTGGAGGCCAAATTCTATAAGGTGAGGTGAGGTGCAACATGTGTCGTTATCCACATTCCACAGCCTACACATGAAGGAAACATCATCCGTGCAAGTACATAAAGATTTTTCTGATTGTAAATTTGTAAATGATTAGTGGCTTTGCTTCCTCAATGGTGAGAGATGCAAGTACTGGTCGAAAATCAAACATTTGGCCTATATTTGCATATAAACATATCAAGGTGCAAAAAAATTCTGCAAAAGAAAAACTATCACAAGCAACATTGAACTTTTCTAGTGATAGAGGAGAGCATACTCATGATCGAAGAAGTGTGACACAGCAACAACCATTTCAGAAACTCCATCACGATCAATATCTGCTATCACCTGCAAACCAGGAAAGAGTAGATGGTCAGAAATAATACAACTGGCCTCTATAAGCTCAATAAAGGAAGGGGCTTTCTCTAGCCAAACAGGTTGAACTCACTGGTGTGCAAAGAATATGGGAATCTATCTCCACAGAATCATCTTGCTGTTCATGTTTTTCCTCTGTCCATTCCTCTGAACCCCACATGGAATCATCAGCATAATCATTGTAGTCATAATCGTATTCATCAGCCATCTCTTGTTGATCATCTTCCCGAAATAAATCAAAGGATGAATCTGCTTCTTCTTCCAAAATTGCATTGTTCTCTACAGTGAATTTGTTTTTTTCATCCTTGGTATCAGCATTAGATGTTGCACTATGAACCTCAGAGTCTTTTGAAGCAGCATCCTCAAGAAGGCGCCTCAGGGATTGTGTTACACCATCTCCCTTACTACTATTTCCAGAAGAAGTGTTTATGTTCACATGATCCATTTTTGGCAATTCAATTTGATCCTTGGATTTAGTACCATTGTCCTTTCTTTCATTCATTGCAGAACTGTTGAGAGAAGCATGGTCATCTGGTGTTGAAATTAATGAGGATGCATTGAATTTGGATGGATTTGTATTTGCTGCAAAGAAGTTTAATTGAGAATGTGGTTCACTACAAAATTTATGATTATAATAAATTTAGATTTGTATGTTAGTCCAGAGAAGCTAAAAACATGACAACCACCTGCAAGCACATTAACATAGAGCCTGGAGAAGATAACAACATATATATATATATATATATATATATATATATATATATATATATATATATGTATGTATGTATATATGTAAATAAGTTTATGTATTAAAAATAATGAAGTAACACAGCCCATATTTGACCATCACTAAGTTGCAAGCAGAAGCAATTCGACCATGGAATGGGTATTCTCATCCATATCAAACAGTTCACTACTTTAGCTGACAGATAAGCTCGGTAACAACACAAGGTTTCTACTACATGGGTTCTATTTCAACATGCTGCTAAAATGTTCTATCTCTGTCATCAGGACAGTAAGCTGAAACATGACATGGACAATCTAGCACCTTTTGTAAATACAGAAGAGTTCAAAGAAACACAATATTCTGCTTTTAGGCTCTATAGTCTATACAGTTCCCTCTACAAGCACTATGCTGCTCAACCATTATTCTCCACCATTTTGCATCAAAATATCCATCCAAGACAATGAAATACAAGATCCTTTTTTATTAACAAGTCAATTTTACTTCATTGACCTGTAGATTAAGGACCACGGATAACTGTAGATCGACAGAAAAGCAGAGGGAAAGACAAAGGCGTTCCTTTCATACCAGCAGCTTGTTTGACATCAGGATCACCAACATCTGGAGGAAAATTATCACCATGGTTTGGATCTAGGCCGACATACCAATTTTTACGCACTTTTCTTCGAGGAACAACCAATTTCTCAGTCATCAGGTAGCCTGAAACCCTGGAAAACAAGATGAACATGTTAGACAATCAAGGTAGCCATGCAGTTTACCGAAGCATACATTATCAAGAACATATACCTGAAGAAAAGAATTTCACCATTGTACGTAGCTAAAGCTATCTCCCTTACACCATCTTTGTCAATATCAAACAGAAGGGGACTGGAATGGACATATGATTGGTGGAAGGCAGGAAACCCTGAAAGAGTGATGGTGTGAATCAAAGTAGTTTCATTAACATCAAATTTGTATACATGCACAGACTCATATGCATTTACATACATGCACACCCACCACCGACACATACCCACAGGCACAGACATGCAAGCACGCAAACAAAAAACACAAGCATGCTCCCCCCACCCACCTCAAACACACACTGGGTGGGGGTGTTGTAGGCAAAGCCTGTGTACTTCCGTTTAGTTCAAAGTCATGAAAAATGTACTCAGATCCCCATCAGAGATCAAATGTCTGACCACAACCAACCTGCTTTCACCCCTAGAGAAACCAATCCATGACAGCAATGAGCTTTTTCTTTTCACGATGACCATTACTTTTCAATTAGCATATTGTAGATCAATTGAGAAAGAAAAGAGTGTGTGTGAGTGAGAGAGAGAGAGAGACCTGGAACCTTCTCTCCATCTGAGCCTTCTAGTACCTCTAGGTAGTGGACAAAAGATGGCACGACAACTTCTAATCTGCCATCACTGAGATATACAGAAAACAAACACATAACAGTTTTCAACAAAGGAAGAATGTGTTCCATATGAATAACATCACATGGGTATTGCAACAAGCAGAATATGAAAGAGAGATTACTTATTGATATCGGCGATTAATGGAGTCGCGTATATACTAGAGCTAACCTCCGCCTGCCATCTTAATTCAACATGGCGAGGACATTGAGAGTTCAACAAAGAATCCTCATCCCTGTAAATGAAAATCAGTAGTCAAACTTTCTACAGTGAACTAGGATTCCCACCTGGAGCCAAAATAACAATGCAGAACAGTCCGGATAACGAGACTTCATTGTCGACGAAAGCAAGTCAGCTGCTGCATACTTCACAAAATTACACTCACGAATAGCCAGTGCTAAACGTGTCCTTCAAAACACATCCATAAAAAGCAAAGGATTCTCGATTCAACTGTGAATAAAAGTGTGCATCCGAAATCTAATAATTGATGAGAAACTTGCGAAATCTCTGCGTGTGTATGCGCATCAAATAGAGAGAGAGATCTTCGTGTTAGGGGACGTGCTTATTGTTTACAATATTTTCCTCAATGTGATTCGCAGAGATCTTATCTATATAAGACGATAGCAGGAGTTCATTTACCTGACCGAAGACAACTATCCAAGAGAATGGATTTTTACTAGAGTATCCCAACACAAAACCAATAGAATTCAAACCACTTTGGTAAAATCTAGAATCCTCAGCCAGACTGGGACGATTCACGAGAATTCAACCGCAAAAGACACCAAAACCCTAGTCAGCAACAAAAGAACGCACCGAAACCCCAAGAAACAACGAATCGATACGTGCAATAACGACATCTCCTCACAAATTTGATCTATAGCTGATTATTAACAAAAACAAGATATAAAGGATGCAAAAATTTACATGTTAGGGTAGCTGAGTGCATCGTCGCTTGCCTCACGCTCCCGGAATTTGTTCTTCGACGAATCTTCCGGAGAAGCTTCGGCGATAAATGTCGACGGAGCGATCAGGATAAACAAGCAAAGGAGAAATGACCTGGTCAACCCCATCGGAACCCTTGATCTACAACACCATACGGCTGCGATTCCGGAGAAAGAAGCCGACCAGGAGACCAATCGGAAAAATGACGACTGAAGGCATAAACCAAAACTCAAGAGAAGGTTGAGGCCACCCTCTAAATTTACCGTGCGCTGCGTTTGGTTGCGGTGAAGGAATCCGTCTCTTTCTCATCGGAAAACGATTCCATGGACAATTCTTTCCGCATCTGATTGGTTGGGGCATGACCGAGTAGCGATGTGAAAGGGTCGTAGAGTCCAAGATCCGATCCGATTTCAAGTCCAATTATCGCAAATTTGATTTGTTAAACTAAAAAACAATGTCCTCTTACTGCTTGGGCTGGACATGGATTTTGCATGATCGTACTGAAAGTTCGATTCAGCACAAGTCTGAGTGCAATGACTTGATGCACCAAACAGTAGCTCTGCACACTGGTAACTCCTCTAGATTACAAGCTAGGGCTATCAACAACAACCGCTAAGCCTTTTCCAATACTAGACGGGGTAAGGTACATGGATTATTTGTTTCCACAAAACCCTATCACGTGTCATGTTAGTAGTTAACTCACACTAAACTAGATCATTCTTTATTGTTTCTTTCCAACATTTTTGTGGTCGTCCTCTACCTCTTTTAATACTTTCAAAATCTAGTTTTTCTTACCTTCTTAGAAGTTCTTCTTTCTATATGTCCAAACCACCTTAAACGATATTCTCTCATTTTATCCTCTATTGGTGCCACACATAATTTATTTCTAATAACCTCATTATGTAAATGGTCTTTTCTTGTATGACCACTCATCCATCTCAACATCTTCATTTTTAGAGGTGTACGACATTTTTTTTCTTACCCTTATTTATCATTTCTGCAACTCTTGGGGCTTTGTGAGCCATGGACGTGATGTTGACTTTCAATTCTTGAACCTAGATGGAGAAAGTTTTCCAAAAAACTATCAAGTGGAGCTGTACGACATCTTTTTTCTCACCCTTATTTATCATTTCTGCAACTCTTGGGGGCTTTGTGAGCCATGGACGTGATGTTGAGTTTCAATTCTTGAACCTAGATGGAGAAAGTTTTCCATATGGACACTTACACAGATGCAGAATGTCGGGATGAATAAAATTCAGATATAAGATCTTTCGGGGATCGTGGGTTGCATTATATCTAAACAGAACCTCGCGATGAGGTTTCAACGATCTTGATACTATAGCAACATAGAATGGATAATATATATGAAATTGACTCTATCCAATTCATGGTATCGGATCGGATTGTGAGGTCCTCTACCCAAATGGATTTCAGTCAGTTGACATCCCTCTAAGCATGGGAGTGGGCCTTTTTTTCATAGTTACATGAGCATGATCATATTATAAAGGACTGGATTTGTAGCGAGGTTGTTGACAAAAAAAAGTTGTAGCATCTACAAAAAGATAAAACTGGAGAGACGTAATGAAGGTGATATGAGTACGTACAAAAACTTCGTTTTGTTTGGTTTGGTCATGATCACACTAATTTAAACCCATAAATATATCCATGTGAGCTTTCTTGGTATAGTTAATCCAAGAATAATTTGATATTTTACCTTGTAAAACATGCTATCATTGAACACATTCTTTGTAAACACCACAATAAAACGTTATTAAACAAGTATGGTGCGGATCTGAACCGTATCAGTAGTATGTCCTGCTACTCGTGTCAGAGAGGATGCGCTACCAAATATTGATGCGTCATGAGACCTGTATTGTGTTGCGTTATGACCAAAAGCACTGTAATAGAAGTGCAGTTTCCTTTTTAACTTTGTAGACGAGAATTGAAGAATCTACCGAGTGAACAAGTGTTGTCAAATAATACATCGGTGCTTAAAAAATTTACAGGGCACATTTGCTTCACCGTTGTAATTGGAATCATGCGGGATCGAAGTCCGAGCATGAACGTCCACGCCCATCGATTTGATGCTTAGAAGCACTACCAGTTGACTGCACTGAGATCAATAATATTTGAAAAGAAACGCACGTTAAGCACTAAATGCCGATTAAAAAGTCTATGAACTTTGTTATGCATGTGGCTAGAAAATTAACCGGTACAACTGTGTCTTCACGGGCTTCTTCCATGAAACATGGGCAAGAGCTTACAGGAAGTTTCTCTGGAATGACCCCGAGGAAAACCTGGACGTGAGCCCCTGCGCCATGCTCTTGGGGTCCAGCTCTACTTTCTGCCGTCCAGCAGCCAAATCAGTTTCGCGACTCCATGGCTTCCATGGATGCTGACCAACCCAATCCTCTTTAACAGCCTCTTTCTTCTGCTTTTTCCGGGAACCACTAGCTGCATCTTCTTGATGTTTCTGCAACAATGATTTCGACCGTTTAGAACTGGCATAAGCATCAACCAACTCTGCATCAGAGCTAGAATGCTTCTTCCCTGGTGCTGTTTCACCATCACCAAGTGTGGCAGTTGTGTTGTATGTCACTGAATTTCTGCACAGAATATTGGTAATTAAAAGGAAGAAACAGGCAGTGTGACCAGCAGGGGACATATTCACAGGCGACATGAGATAGCCGCCTCATTGAAATCCAGAAAAATCTGAAAGATCATGTGGAACGCCTTACTAATTTCACCCAGCTGAACTTCACCTCATAAGAAAAGGGAAAAGAAATTATAGGTCTGCAACCGTGTGTCACTAAGGTTTGAAGAGAACAAACCTCATTTTTGCTTTTCGGGACATTTCATCAGGAGTGTCTGTCCAAATGCTAGTATCGCCACGGCCTTCTTTCGTGCTTTTACTGAATGATTTTACTGAATGCATACTTAGACCAGCCTGAGGAAGAGCTTTAATATGAGATCAGGAGATTACAAGGCAGTCTCAGAGTAGTAAGTGGAAAACATCCTTACTGTCCTCTCAGGTGGCAACTTTGTCATCCACTCATCTCGTCCAGGTGGTAGATTTGTGCCATTTAGAAACTCATCATCTCCAGGTAAAGACTCACCTGCATGGCAATGGAATCAGAAAAACTAAGGCCTACTACTTTCACATGCATTCATACTATACATCAAGGAAGAGAATTCTTTTGCCTATTCTTGGAAAATTTTTCCCAAGGAGTGAGAATCATGCGAGTCTCAAAGTGCAAATCATATTACTCAAGTATGCCTAGCAAACAAAAGCACCATGGGATATTTCTTCTTATGCCATCAGAAGTCCGACTCTGCAGATTGCCTTTGACACTTGACAGATGGATGAAAAGTAAATGGAAATTGTTAGACGACAAGTGGAAGATACCAAAGAAAGAAGAACCCTTACAGTTACAACTACTTAGGAGTTTCCATACTACGCATCTCTGCAAAAATACACCCAAGAAGATGCATGGTTTGGGAAGTGGATATATTTCATGGGTAGCTAATATAATATGAGTAGGACAGGAATGAGCCAAACATAGCCTAACTATGACTGGTTCAGTTCATTTACCAGCCTAAATGTATGCCCATCCACTTCATAATATTTTCTTGTTTTCCTATAACAAATATAGCCGACCCCATCTAGTATGGGAAAAGGCTTAGTTGTTGTTGTTGTTTCCTATAACAAATATACAAGAATATTACATGCACTCAGTTAAATGAGCCTATGTAGGACACCGCTTGTTCATACTCAGTTCATTTAGCTTTAACAAGCTACTCATGTTTAGCTCATTAATTATAACGAGCATTAATCAAACTAATGATGTTATTATTAGTTAATTAAATGTAGGCAGCTTGCCTTTGAGCCAGCAGTTTCAGCCTACATTCATGGAGTCTAATTATGAGTGTTTCAGTTCATTACCAGCCCAAAGTATATGCCCATCCAGTCGCTTTTGTTAAGTGTGATCTTCGAATTTCACCAACACATTCTAGAATGCCTCTACTGTCTGTACCATCTAGCATAGCACCAGTTCCACTAACGATGTTCTGCAAAAAGCCCATTATTCCATTACCATTTCTTTGTATGATATGTCTAGTTCTTTCTTTATTGTTTGTAGGAGGTTGTAGAAAAGTTTTAGGTAACACTTGACTGGTTTAGTTTCTTGCTTCTCAATCTTTTCTCTATATAGAAAAGAACAAAAAGAATAGGCCAACCTCGTATTTTTCGCCATTGTGCAGCTTCCCTTTGAGCTTGCAATTCAGCCTACATTTACAGCAAGATTGAAAAGCAAATCCAAGGTCAATGCATGCAAAGCAAGACGTGGACTGATTCTTAGTGACGTTAAACATAAAAAGGCTAAAAAAGGGTAAATACAAGAGCGAGAGTAACCTAATTCACCTTAAACTCCTCAAACTCTTCCTTCTGTAAGATTTTCTCATCAATAGCTCTTCGCTGCAAAAATAGGGGAGAGGGAAAGTGTCAACAAACATATTGCAGAACAAAGTAATAACCAGGAAGCCCTAGACTTTCTTTTTCTGATAGCAGACATAGGTATGGTTTCGAACACTATAATGATTTAAGTGTCATGCAAAAAGTAAGTGAACAGTTTGCTTGAAGGTTTCAAAATAAAAGTTGCATGAGGGTCGAGGTGTCCTTGAAGTCTGCATGTGTAATACTATAATATGCCTATACAAACAAACAACAACTAAGCCTTTTCCCATACTAGACGGGGTCGGCTACATGGATTCTTTGTTTCCACAGATCCCTATCGTGTGCCATGTTAGCAGTTAACTCACAATAAGCTAGATCATTCTTTATTGTTTCTTTCCAACACTTTTGTGGTCGTCCTCTACCTCTTTTAATACTTTCCAAATTTAGTTTTTCTGACCTTCTTAGAGGTTCTTCTTTCGATATTCTTTCTATATGTCCAAACCATCTTAAATGATATTCTCTCATTTTATCCTCTATTGGTGCCACTCCTAATTTGTTTCTAATAACCTCATTATGTATACGGTCTTTTCTTGTATGACCACTCATCCGTCTCAACATCTTCATTTCTGTCACAGACATCTTTTGTACATGTTGATGATTAACTGCCCAACACTCAGAACCATAAAACATGGCAGGCCTAATTGTTGCTCTATAATATTTACCTTTTAACTTTAATGGTATCTTCTTATCACAAAGAATACCTGATGTTCCTCTCCATTTTAACCAACCATCATTAATTTTATGCGTAACATCTCCATCAATTCTTCCATCACTCTGAAAAAGTGACTCTAGGTATTTAAAACTTTCCTTTTGAGGGATGCAATGTGTGCCAATTTTAATTTCTATGTCCTCTGAGGTAACCAAATGATCAAACTTACATTCCATATATTTTGTCTTTGTTCTACTAAGTCGAAGGCCTTTGCTTTCTAATGTTTCTCTCCATAATTCTAATTTTCTATTAACTTTTTCCTTAGACTCCTCCACTAATACAATGTCATTTGCAAATAACATACACCAAGGTACTTCATCTTGAATATGTTTTGTTAACTCATCCATCACCATTATAAATAAGTATGGACTTAAAGTTGATCCTTATATTAACTTCAAAGAAGTCTGTCGTTCCTTCATGAGTCCTCACACATGTTTTTGCAACATCATACATGTCTCTTATAAGGTTAATATATGTCAATGGGATACCTCTTTTTTCCAAAGTTCTCCAAAGAACCTCCCTTGATACCCTATCATAAGCTTTTTCTAGATCAATAAATATCATGTTAAGGTCTTTCTTTTTAGCTCTAAAATGTTCCATAAGACGTCTCAAAAGGTGAATCGCTTCAATAGTAGATCTGCCTAGCATAAATCCAAATTGGTTCTCTGTTGTACTTGATACTTGTCTTAACCTACGTTCGATAATTCTTTCCCATAATTTCATAGTATGGCTCATTAACTTGATACCTCGATAATTCGCACAATTTTGAATGTCTCCCTTGTTCTTATATATGGGTATAAGTATACTTGCTCTCCATTCCTCGGGCATCTTTTGGTTTTTCCATATTTCATTAAATAGTCTTGTGAGCCAAGTGATTCCTATTTCTCCTAGTATTTTCCAAACTTCTATAGGAATATTATCTGGTCCTACCGATTTACCACCCTTCATATGTTTAAGAGCCTCTTTGACTTCATTCTTTTGAATATGTCGGTAGAAATTGTGGTTTATATACTTTTCTGATTTGGCTAACTCTCCTAACCTAATACTAACATCTTTATTTTCATTAAAAAGATTATAAAAATAGTTTTTCCATCTATTTCTTATATCATCATTTGCCACTATATTTTTTTCATCCTCGTCTTTGATGCATCTAACATAATTAAGATCTTTAGTTTTCTTATCTCTAGCCCTAGCTATCCTAAAAATATCTATTTCACCCTCTTTTGAGTTGAGTTTTTTATATAAGTCCTCCCAAATTTTAGCTTTTGCTTCACTCACGGCCTTTTTCGCTTCCTTCTTTGCTTTCTTATAAGCCTCTAAAGTTTCATTAGTTTTCTTAGTATAATGTAATTTGTAACATGCCCTCTTTGCCTTGATTTTATTTTGTACTACTTCACTCCACCACCAAGCTTCTTTTTGTGCCGGTACACCTCCCTTAAATACCCCTAACACATCTTTCGCCACTTTCCTAATATGTATAGCCATATTGTTCCACGTATCACAGAGTGTACCAACATAATTCCAAACATCTCCTTGAAGGACTTTCTGTTTAAATATAACTTCTTTCTCTCTTTTGAGGTTCCACCATTTAGTCTGAATAGCTCGATGCACTCTTTTCTTTTTTGTCCAACTTTTTATTTGTAAATCCATAACTAAAAGTCGATGTTGGGTGATTAAGCTTTCTCCTGAAATTACCTTGCAATCTTTACAACATGCTCTATCTTTTTTTCTACAAATAAAGTAATCAATTTGTGTTTGTGATAATCCACTCTTATAAGTAATTAAATGTTCATCTCGTTTTATGAAGATTGTATTGACTATAAAGAGATCAAATGCCATAGCAAAATTTAAAATCTCCCTACCTTCCTCATTTATATCCCCAAAACCAAAGTTTCCATGAATCCCTTGATATCCTAATGCCTCTTTACCAACATGTCCATTTAAGTCTCCTCCTAAACAAATCATCTCCCTTTGTGGAATCTTTTGAATCACCTTATCTAACTCTTCCCAAAAAGTTGTCTTTATACTATCTTCTAGTCCTACTTGACTATATTCAAAACCTCTGCTCCTAACATTAATTTCAACGTCATGATTCGGTCACCATATCGTTGTATGTCTACTACACTATCCTTTACATCTTTATTTATGATAATACCAACTCTGTTTCGAGCCTTTTCTTTACCTGAGTACCATAATTTAAAACTTGTATCCTCTATCTCCTTTGCTTTTTCTCCAACCCATTTTGTCTCTTGTAAACATAGAATATGAATCTTTCTCCGAATCATAGTATCTGCCACCTCCATTAGCTTACCGGATAATGTTCCGATATTCCAAGAACCAATACGAATCTTATTATCTAGGACTAGCTTCCTTACCCCCTGCATCCGTCCATAATCAAAATGCGAAGACCCTCTCTGAAAATTTTTCACTACATTCGGGCGGCAATGTAGCGGGACTAACTTCTTTACCCACACCCGTCCATGATGTGGGAACCCTCTGTGTAATTGATTCACTACATTTGTTATAAAAATACGACGAGGTTTTACGCCAGCTGTCGAAAGCCTAACACTAAAATGAAAATTTGATAGACTTCAAATAAGAACTGGCATACCACTAAAACGGAAGTTCCCAGCAAAGAATACTTAACTCTTCATTAACAAAAATACGGTTTATCAAAGCAAATATAACAAAAATTCGGGTATACCATGTAACTAAGTGGCACAACTCTTTCACACTTAGTGAAGGTACTCTTACAGGCTACATCGAATGTTTTAAACCCCAAAACCTCTCTTTCTGTTCTCATACCTAGCACGCACAGCATTTCAGATCTCACGAGTATTCACTGAGAAAGTCCCTTATAACGTGAATTGATTAATATTGAACACGTTTTCTAAAAATCCTGAACCGGCAACAGGTTGACATTAGCTAAGTGAATAAGATCAAACACTGCACATTTGTCTGGGTGCAGTTGGATTCTGGGCATAGAAAAACAAGTAATCAGAAGATTCCTAACTATATGAATCCAACTTTCTGTCTTATAATCTTGAATAGATTAAATTTGTCTCTAATGACAATTATGAAATTGGCGGGTCCAAAGAGACAACGTGTGAACATGGAAGAACCTCACAATCATTCAGCATAATTAGTGCCCAAAGAGTTTCATTGTGATAGCTTGTTTTACAACAGAAGTACAAATCCTGACATTTTTAGAGTAGGTAACATAATAAATGCCTTGAGAAGTAGCTAGATATCTGTGTTCAGAATGGTTAAACACCCTGCCGCTCTATTTGGGAACTAGCCATGGGAGAAGTGAAGGAATTTTGAGAATGGCAGCTATAAATACCTCGACTTCCACCTATGCAGTAGCCACCAGACCCAGCTTACAAAAGGGTGATCATCAAACCCCCTTTCTGAAAATATAAAAATCTCCTTTATGTTATTTTTATAAACACAACCAACACCAAGGTAGTCTGTCCAAAATTTTAACAAATGCAGAAACTCTTCCATCTGCTAGTTCCCAAACAGAGCTTGCATATCAGGGAGCTGAAAACGTCATTAGCACTTCCAATTGAAATTCAACACCCAAGACAACCTAGTTTAGTAAGAAGAACAGCCACAGTTTAGATACATAGCATCTCCAGCTTGAAAATAAAACAAGTGATACCCATAATACATCTTTTCATCTATACCTTTGACAAACGCCTCCAGTTAGTACTGGTCAAGATAAACGGGATGCCAAAGAAAAAAAGCTAACCCTGATTAGGCCACACCTCAAACAATCCAACATACTTGAAAATAAAGTGGTTTCATTTCTTAAGGTCTGAAATGATCTACCAGAGGTAAGGGTGTTTCCACTTCACAACAAAAATATAATATCCCAAGTGAAAGAAACCAGCATACGAAATTGGGAACGCTATTTGAGAAATGCTATATTCATTTTATGCAGGGTACGACCATAACAAGACAATGAGATCTTGGAGTTAAGCACAAACTAGGGAACAATGCATGTGTGACACACACGCACACATTTCAAATTTTACTCTTTTTCTCTCTCATCCTGTTCTGATGCTAAAATGCACCTTTACATCCAAATCTTAGATAACATGTATTCAACATTTCAAACAACATGGGTGCCTATGTTAGAAACACAGAGGAATCTATAGTCTGAAGAAATTATCTAAATCACCTTCTCTGGATCTTGTAGTTCTTTGAATGCTTGGTTTAATAGCACAAATGCTTGGTGAGCTTGAGGATGAGAACATTTATCTGGATGCACCAAAAGAGAGAGCTTCCAATACCTAAATTGTATGAGACAAATAATCTGCTGTTAGATGAGCATTACCAAAATCAATAAGCATTGAGAACCAGCAGTATTTCTAGAGACCCAACCAAAACAAGAAAACCTTCGTGGATTTTAGATAATCACCAACTTCTGCCATTATGCCAACTTCCCCAACGGCTTAGTTAGACATCTATTTTCTGAACCTTTTGGGAGACAACGCTGTGCTTGGAACTATGATGAGGTGGTTATACATGCATGCATACAAAGTTTCTCAAATTCAGGCTCTAGCGATGTCTCTAAAGTTCTACACTCACAACATCGACATTTACAAAAAGGTAGATTGGTTCACCATCTCCAAGGACAAGAGACACCAAACTCTAACATACTTTGAGGGGTTCCAGTCTTTGATTGAGCATGAAGGTAAGCACTTATAAGAATCCTTGTGTGAAGTTGGGACTCTGAGCTACAACCTGCAACATAAACTAAGGCTAGCCTTTTTATTCACCATGCCCAATGTGAAAACAAATACTGGCACATGATCAAGTTGAAATACTCATTTTTTTCTGCCAACAATATGCAGCATTACCCACAGCAACCAGCCTAAAACTCCGACCACTCAACTTAAAACAACAAGTCAACAAAGAGGCTTTCCTTCTACTAACCCAAAAGCAAGTACCAAGTATTTGATACAACGACAGAAGAGTCAAACCACACACAGTTGTTACAAGCAATTCCAACCCCAAAGGAAGCTCACGCTTGATCCCACCTGAACTCTCAAGTCACTCAACCCACCCTGGAGCACAAACGATCTTAATTTAAACTTAAAGAGTTGGGCCCCTTGTTTGAATTCAAACAGGGCCCCTCTAGATTTGCCACCATCTACCCCGTCACCAACAACCTACTGATTCTCGTCAAACAGTCACCTAAACTATGAAAAAAATCTCCTCTACACCATAAAGTAATCTTGAAATGGTAGGACTAACAAATCCTGCAAGCCAAGCTGACACAAAAAATCATTCATATATGAACTGGTCCATAAATTCTTGATGGATATAGAATTGTATTAGTTGCGTAATGTTAAGTTTCATCAGCCATTTTAGATAAACTCACTCCTAAGAAGTCATACACAGAGACACAATTTGGGAAAAAAGTAAAACTACTATAGTTAATCAACTGGAGAAACCAGTGTGGCAAATAGCCCCAAGAAGATAGAAGATACTTTCTCTTCAATAGGCAAAATAACGGAGATATTACATTTATATCGCATATAGCACAATAATATTTTTATTATATCAAGCTTTGTGAACAATACCGTATCTATAAAGCCACTGATTTACCTTTTCTTGATAGCCTTAGATGTTGTGTTCCTGTTCAAACCAAGCACCTCATATGGGTTGTCAGCAGACACAGTGGAAATGCGCGAAACCTGAACAAATTGTATAATCACATGATTGGTTAGATGTTAGGGTGCAACAGTTGGCATTTCCATCACATTAGACAGATCAATGCTTATAAGTTATAACTCTAACATGCATGAGCAACTCATCGTTCTGTATGCAAGCACACATTTTTCAAATATGCGTGTAATGGCATATATTTCATATGCATGTTGTGCATGTATCCATGTGTCCAGACAAGTGTTGTTCGATGTTAATCGTATTGTGTATCATTTTGGTCTACAATACGATATGTATTGTACCGTATCATATCGTTATGTATCGTAATTTAATACTAAAAATTGATAAAAATCCAAAATAATCAGAAAAAATAGGAAAAAATCTGATAATTGTAAATAATTCATATAATACAAAAGATAAATACATATTCTTCATTCACCATTCAATAATCGAAAAAGAATTACATATTTTGAAGCATAATCCTTAAAAAAAATACAACTTTCATAATTAAAAAAAAAACATTTACACATTATAATTAGGATCATCAAGTAAATAATCTTCATCTTCTCCTTGTTGAAGATCCTCACCACCTTCTGCTTCAAAATCAAAATATTCATCTCCTTGATGATGTTTATGTTGCACTCCTTCCAAATTAATCCATGTAATGTTTTCTTCGGTTAGGAGTGCATTTGCTTCATTATCTTCCATAATCCACTCCTCTAATATATCAAAATTATCTAAACTTATTGGATCAAATTAGTTTTCTTTCCTATTTAACTTTTTTAATTGTATGCAAGAAAAAAAGATACGTAATTAGTAAATAATATTAATAATTGAAGTCAAATAAAATATTGAATTGAATATATAAGTAGTAACTAATACAAGATTACCTCTGTTGGATTCACATGTTACAACGGATGAAAACTAAGTCGTTGAGCCGCTTATGTTCCAACATGTGTTTTTTTAGTGTGGATGTGTTCAAAGGCACTTTAATTCCTTTCACAACCCGTTGCACTACATGTTTGGCTCATAACTCTTACTGCAAAATCTCTAAGATTTGGACGATCACTTCAACCTATTCCACCAAACATATGATAGAAAAATACAAACAAGAGAGACTTAATCCTTTAACAAATTAAATATTAAGATAAACAGTTTACCTGAGTGCATATTAGTGCGGTTGCAAATTACTACAAGTAAGCCCATTAAGTGAAAAGCATTATCGTAGATCTCCATCTCTCGATGTACAACATATGCTTTACTCTCATGAGGGATTAATTTGTTTATACAATCAATGATACCTCGGTTTACTTTTTCATCCATTTTAATGCTTGTTGAGTACCTAAATGTTGTGTTTAAGTAATAAGTTGTTGCATAAATAGGCTGATGCAATTATTTGTTCATTTGACAGGGTCACATAATCCCTTTTTTTTTCATTAAAATTACTTCTAATGATTTCTTTTGCCCTATCTATCCCTTCATAAAGATAGCCCACAGATGGTTTCTCCTCGCTAAGAGCCAATCTCAAAACTTTCACTAAAGGACATGTAATCCTCCATAGTCTAACACGGGCATTCCAAAATGTTATCCTGCAGACTGTCTATGAAATCTCATTTAACTTTTTGTTTCTTCTATTTTGAGGCAATTCTACAAATTGTTGCCACTCAATTTGAGAAGAACATTCTCTTTAAGGCTTGCTTTTGCTTCACAATGCTCTGTATAGATAAGAAATTAGTTGCAAACCGAGTTGCAGTTGTACGAAGGAGTTCTATATCATTTGTATATCTCCTCACCGTACATAATACAAAAGCATTCTTGTAGGTAAATTTGGTGATATCTTAACAACACTCAGTTGCTACCTTTATCTCATACATCTCACGAATATCCTCAAGGATGAGATCTAAACAATGGGTTACACATGGTATCCAAATATAGTCTCATAAATTTCTACCGCGCTCGACATGCAGTTAGCTCAAAACATCTTCCGTATGTGGCCGAGCGAAGCGCACCTGTGTGAAGCAGCCTAGCATCACATTAACTAGGGGTGAAGAAAAGTGAGTTCTCCGGATCGATATATCATACGAAGTAATGGAGATATGAATGGTCTAGATCAGGTTGGTTGTTCGCAGGGGACCCAACCAGATGAACGGGAGCGGATTTCAAAACGACGATCTTTTAGTCTGAAGTCAGGCTAGGAGAATGAGCAGAGCGGTAGGTAGCTTAAGCCATAGAACAGGAAGAGGAGTTTGAGTAGGTAGTAGGGCACGACGAGATATATGGCTGTGACCACTATAGGGTAATGAAGAACGGAGAATGAAGTGAGAGCCACCTGACGTAGTAGCTTGCTCCGCAGTAGGACAGGCGAAACATGGGTAGGCTCGCGTAGCAGAGGAGTCAAAACTAACTCATTCCCAAATATTTTATAGTTAGTTACATTACCTGTAATGAATTGGACTACATTCTCTAACCCATTACAGGATCTATAAAATATTTTATATTTTATCTACCTTATCTCCCTCGTGCTTGTGCTAAGGGAGAGTGGAACTGGCCTTGATTAGCAAGGTTTGACCGTTGAATTATCCCATTTACCTTTGTTGTTAATGAGTGGGAGTTCTTCCTCGAACTCCATCCCTTCGAGTCTGTTAGAAAACCCTACAGTCCGAAAAGCTGCAACAGAAACCAGTCCTATTGACCCACCAGGAGTTGCTTACATCTGCCCAGCAACCCTCACAACTACTGGAATTGCCCTTACTACTCTTGCAAAACAAGGGAATTCAATTGTGCAGTTATTAACCCAAGTCCTTGATCAGCAAGCAAAACTCGCTTCTGATATTGCTGAACTCAAAGCTGATAACCGAGTTACTCAGAAAAAGGAGGACGATTTGTCAGACTCCTTGATTGACGAACTTACCAAAAAATTCAAGGATCTGTCACTCGGTAAACCAGTTGAAAAGAAGGGGAAATTCAAAGTCTTCAAAGATCCATACGAAATTCTGAAGGACGAAATTTCAAAGATCAAGCACTGATGGATCCAAGACCCTCAGTTTCCTCATCAACTATCCAAAATTCTGGCGCAAGTACCTCAGTCACCGAAGTAGAAGATCAAATCCGTGATTACCGCACCGGCCAACGCCGACGGTATAACATGCAGAGGCGTGTTAATCAAATACTCAGGCGCCAACCTTACAGGGAAATGCTGGAAACTCATGTCCAGCCTGATCAACAATTACAACGATCCTTGAGAGATCGTGCAACCATGGTCCCAGCTGAAATCTTGTATAACGCAAGATCAGATTCCAACCAACATCAAGTATATCAGCACCTGTCAGAAGAAGCCATCTCATGTTTAGATGGGCAACAGGTGGACCGACCCTTTATCCAACCAGAGAGCTACCAGGACCTGCAGCGCAGCGGTTTCCGATTTATTCATATCGGACTGGCTCAGGTGCGACTTCAAATCCTACATCACAGAGATGAGGGCACACGAGCCCTAATCGTCTTCAGAGACACCCGATGGCAAAATGACCAAGCCATTTTCGCCACCATGGAAGTGGACCTTGCACAAGGTCACCAGATTACGTTCATAGTCCCGGATACGATCATGACCCTCCGAGATTTTTATCAAAATTTTCAGATCTCGATTCAAACTCGAGGTTATCAACAATGGAGAAACGGAGAGGCGAACTTAATTGTTACGCGTGGGTTGATCGGCCGACTGTCCAACACACCAAATATGGCATTCGCCTATCAAATCGGACAAGTCACGGACTATCTGGCAAGTAGAGGAGTCACTGCACTCCCAGGTCGAAGACTCACCAACCAAGGTCTGCAAGGCCTGGACTGGATCATCTCGGACTCGACCATACCACAACCAGTACAGCCACGGGGAGTTGAAACCCGTAACCTAATTGATGGACGAGTATCACTGCGGTTCTCAAACTATGAGCTGTCGGCAGAACCAACAGCCGAAGAAGAAGAAATGAACCACACCTTAGCAGTACTCTTTATAGAAGAAGAAGAAGAGGAAGAAGATGATTTCCTCTCCTATCAACATCTATCAACTTAGAACAGCAATGGTCCTATCGTGGACAATGGACCAATATTTGATGAATCACCAGACGAAGAATCCTTCGTCAACCCTTTTGCCACTGAAGAAAAAACTTTTGCTCTTGAGGAACAAGATGATGATCTTGAATATCCAGTCTTCAAAGACTTACACAAAAGGCTTGCCGCCTCGTCATCAACATCACCCTCAGCTATCACTTCGGCATACAACCCAGCAAATCGGGATACTCAGATGAGTGCCCCTGGCTACGCTCCAGCGACCGGAGAGACACCTCCGATCAGGCCCAATTTTGACGGAGCATCAAGTAGCCATACTAAATTCAAGAGAGCAGTGAATGATGAAATGTGGAATCTCCCCTCTGCAAAACAGTCACAGGGAGCAATTTTTGTAATTCCACAACAAATCGGTTTATTCCATGACGTCTTCTCGCGATGGGAATCAATCACCAGAAATCTCGTAGCAGAAAAAGGCTTCACAGATGCACGAGATAAAGCGGATTTCATTGAAAACCTTCTGGGTGAAATTGAAAAATTAATCTGGATTCAATGGCGCATGAAATACCAAACGGAATATGAGCATTTGATCTCTACCGCCGACGGCAGAGAAGGGACCAACAACATTTTGGCCCAAATGCGATTAGTATTCTCCTTGGAAGATCCATCCCAAGGGACAACTGGAATCCAGGACCAAGCTTACAGAGACTTGGAGAGGTTATCATGCAACAACCTGAAATACATAGTCCAGTACATGAACGACTACCTTCGGTTAGCTGCAAAAACCGGCAGAGTGTGGATCTCGGAGGAAATCTCTGAAAAATTCTGGATGAAGATGCCAGGAGACCTTGGCAATCGAATCAAGCAGGGGTTTGATGAAAAATACCCCACGGTAAAAATCGGTTTGGTACCCAGGATTCTATACGCGTACCAATACTTGGAACAAGAGTGCAAGGACGCAGCATTCAAGCGATCCTTGAAAAATTTGTCTTTCTGTTCCCAAATTCCAATTCCAAGATATTATGGACATCAAGGTGAACGGAAAAAGTATGGATTGAGGCGCTCAACAACCTACAAAGCAAAGCCTCATCAATCACACGCACGCGTCGAAAAGAAGAAACATTTGCTGAGAAACAAGAAATGCAAATGTTATTTGTGCGGTGAAGAAGGGCATTTCGCAAGAGAATGCCCCAATGAAAAGAGAAATGTGAAGCGAATGGCTATTTTTGAAGGCCTAGAAATTCCAGAGGATTTTGAAATCATCTCTGTCAGCGAAGGAGAAGCCGACAGTGATGCCATCTTCTCCATTTCGGAAAATGAAGAAATGGATGAATCTTTGGAACACCAAATACAGACCCTCAGCCTTCAAATGTTGCAGATAAAGCGACTCGGGGAAGATAAGGTAGATAGTTACAGACCAAGCATCCTTCTCCCCCTGGAACAAATGCAATGTCAACATACTTGGCTCTACAACCAAGTCTTAGACAACATTATCTGCTGCTGCTGCAAACGACCAACGATGAAACGAGCACGAATCAATTGCTCCACCTGCAACGTCGTTGCTTGCGGCCTCTGCGGCCCTCATTACTTCAACAAACAGGTCCCTGTTGAACCTGTTCAACAAACAGCCCTTGATCCGGCCAAATTCCGAAATATTATTCGTGCACAGGCCGAGTATATACAGTGGTGTGAAGCCGAAATTACAAGGCTTCAACTCGCTTTAGACTACCTACAGAACCAGGCACTTGAGCGTGATCTCCAACATGACCTCGATCAGCTCAAACCACCTAAACAGAAGGGTATCGTCATTCAGGAAGATGATGAACTCTACGCCCTCCAAGATGCAGAGCTCACCTGCCCAGCGTCAGGTGGGGGGGGAAAAGTCATCAGAAATCGCCTATGCAATCTTATTGTGACTTTTGACATCCCAGGCGTTTCCCAATTTACGGCCCGAGCAATTCTTGATACCGGTGCAACAACTTGTTGCATTGATGAAAAATCAATTCCGGCCACTGCTCTGGAAGACAATACCTTTACAGTTCAGTTCACTGGCGTTAATTCAAAACAGAACGCCAACAAGAAGCTTAAGTATGGGAAAATGCTAATCGGAGAAAACCAATTCCGGATCCCATACACATACGCATTCCCCATGCAGCTAGGCGGTGAAATACAGATGATCATTGGCTGCAATTTCATTAGGGCAATGCAGGGAGGCTTAAGGATTGAAGGTGACACGATTACCTTCTACAAAAACGTCACGGTGATACAGGCACAACAAAGTGCCACTATTTCAGCATTCGTACAAGACCTGGACGATCTAGAACATATTCAACTCCAGGAAGCTGTTCATTACACCGCCGGACCAACACCGGAAAACTTCCAAAAGAAGTTCTCCACCATTTTTGATAAATTAAGAGAATCAGGCTTTATTGGGGAAGATCCCATCAAGCATTGGGAAAAGAACAAGGTAACCTGCAAGATTATACTGAAGAACCCCAATTTCATTATCGAGGATAAGCCTTTGAAGCAAGTAACGCCGCAAATGAAGGAGTCATTTGCAAAGCATGTCAACGCGTTACTACAACTGGGAGTCATCCGACCTTCAAATAGCCAGCACCGGACAACGGCAATTATCGTCTACTCCGGCACAACTCAAGATCCGAAAACTGGCGAGGTCAAAAAGGGAAAAGAAAGGATGGTCTTTAATTATCGCAGATTAAATGATAACACAGAAAATGACCAGTATTCCCTTCCCGGTATAAATTCAATCCTGAAGAAAGTTTCCGGAAGCAAAATCTACTCCAAATTTGACCTGAAGAGCGGCTTCCACCAGGTTATGATGGAACCTGAGTCTATACCCTTGACAGCATTCTGGGTACCTCAGGGACTTTATGAATGGTTAGTAATGCCATTCGGACTAAAGAATGCACCAGCCGTCTTCCAGCGGAAGATGGACAATTGCTTTAAAGGAACAGAGGATTTCATTGCCGTCTACATAGACGACATCCTCGTCTTCTCACAGTCTGAAGATGCGCATGCAAAGCATCTCAGAGTTTTATTAGACAGATGCCAGCAAAATGGTCTCATCCTTAGCCCTACGAAGATGACAATTGGGCAGAAGACCATTGAATTCCTAGGAGCCATAATCGGCAATAGAGAAATTCAGCTCCAGCCGAACATTATTAAGAAGGTGTTGGACAAAACAGAAGCTGAAATCAACACCAAAACAGGATTAAGATCATGGCTAGGAATCCTGAACTATGCACGGCATTTCATTCCCAATTTGGGCAGGCTATTAGCACCTCTCTACAGCAAAACGAGCCCAACGGGAGAAAGACGAATGAACGAGCAAGATTGGAAGCTCGTCAGACAAATCAAGGAGCAAGTTCAGCAATTATCCCCACTCTCAATACCACCGCCTCAGTGTTTTATTGTTCTAGAGACGGATGGTTGTATGGATGGATGGGGCGGGGTTTGTAAATGGAAACCCATGAAAAACGACCCCAGAGCTATGGAGAAACCTTGCGCATATGCCAGTGGGAAATTTGACCCACCGAAATCCTCCATAGACGCTGAAATCTTTGCCGTGATGAACAGTTTGGAGAGCCTGAAACTCTACTACTTAGAACAGAAAGAGTTGCTCATCCGAACAGACTGTCAAGCCATCATAAGCTTCTTCAATAAGTCCAATGTTAACAAGCCATCCAGAATCAGATGGATAGCCTTCGTGGACTTCATCACAGGATTAGGGATCACCGTCCATTTTGAACACATTGACGGCAAGGACGTCTTAGCAGACGCCCTATCCAGAATGATCACCATTGTGATCAATGAAGAAGAAATTTCTGAGGAGCATTGTTTATTGATTAACGATTTCATCAATTTTACGAAGGAATGGAAGGCCAAAGCCACCCACTCTGTCAGAATGATCAGCAAGGTCCAAGACACTTGCAGGCAACTAATCCTATCGTTATCAAATTCAGGGACACAGTCATCCAGCGTCACCCCGAAACGGCGCGCCAATGGAACCAGCAGGTCCATCACAGAGGAGTCCGACTTGACGAGTTCCGTGCCTTGGGCACGTATCTCGACTTTCTAGAACATAAGGTCTACAATCAGGTCCAGCGTAGCCTTGAAATCCTACAACAAATGTCGCAGATCAAGATTCAAGCGGCTCAAGTTCTTGGAACCAGCGATAACCACTGGACGGACCTGAAAACAATCCTACAGGAATAGTCCCAGCAGCTCACAGAAATCAAAACAGCTGTCACCAGGTTGGAACAAGACAACGCAACTATCTGACAAGGAAGCGTGTGGACCCCTCATCAGACACAGCATCTTCTGCTTTTTGCGTGGACCCCCCCACTAGGAGTAAAGCACCAACAGCATCCTGTGCTTTCGGTGCAGCCAGCTTTAACTTTTCAGCTTTTACTTTTGCATTATTGCACGGAGGAATCTGATTCCTTCCGCACTTAGCTACTTTGTAGTACCCCACAATAATTGTACTCCACTATCCTGTACTGCCCCAATTATTGCACTCCACAATCCTGTATTAACCGAGCCTATATAAGGAGGCTCAAACTTCATGTACAACATATCGACAGAAATCAAAGGAGAAAAATCAGAGCATTTGCACTCCAGTTCTCTTCTCTCTCTCTGCTCCGTTTATTTCCAATTTTCCAATTTTCCGATAAGCCCCGTCGCCTACTTGTCTTATCTTTATCTGTCTTACCTCGTTATCTTGTGAGCTGGTAGAGGCACCGCCCTCTGCTCAGATCCTGTCATTTGTCTTCCGCCTATCTGTGTTAAAAATCTTATATAGTATCGTCGTAAAACCTTATGGTATCAGAGCTTGGTTCAGTCGAGTATTAAATGTTAGATCTGTGTTTTTTCTGTCAACCGGAAAAGCTTAAACTGAGTAAGCTTCACTTATTACGCTACCCAAATTAGGACTTCCAGTGGGAACCAGCCAGGCAAAGTGTGCCGTTAACCTGTAGTACCAAGAAGTGCTGTCCAACGTTTGGTCTGCGTCTCTGGTGAGACATTTCAGCCAAGCCTTTCTGCAAGCAGGAAGAGCCCGGTCTCACACCAAAGCTCAACCGATCCCAAGCCTCGTGCTTGTGCTAAGGGAGAGTGGAACTGGCCTTGATTAGCAAGGTTTGACCGCTGAATTATCCCATTTACCTTTGTTGTTAATGAGTGGGAGTTCTTCCTCGAACTCCATCCCTTCGAGTCTGTTAGAAAACCCTGCAGTCTGGAAAGCTGCAACAGAAACCAGTCCTATTGACCCACCAGGAGTTGCTTACATCTCCCCAGCAACCCTCACAACTACTGGAATTGCCCTTACTGCTCCTGCAAAACAAGGGAATTCAATTGTGCAGTTATTAACCCAAGTCCTTGATCAGCAAGCAAAACTCGCTTCTGATATTGCTGAACTCAAAGCTGATAACCGAGTTACTCAGAAAAAGGAGGACGATTTGTCAGACTCCTTGATTGACGAACTTACCAAAAAAATTCAAGGATCTGTCACTCGGTAAACCAGTTGAAAAGAAGGGGAAATTCAAAGTCTTCAAAGATCCATACGAAATTCTGAAGGACGAAATTTCAAAGGTTTTACGACGATACTATATAAGATTTTTAACACAGATAGGCGGAAGACAAATGACAAGATCTGAGCAGAGGGCGGTGCCTCTACTAGCTCACAAGATAACGAGGTAAGACAGATAAAGATAAGACAAGTAGGCGACGGGGCTTACCGGAAAATTGGAAAATTGGAAATAAACGGAGCAGAGAGAGAAGAGAACTGGAGTGCAAATGCTCTGATTTTTCTCCTTTGATTTCTGTCGATATGTTGTACATGAAGTCTGAGCCTCCTTATATAGGCTCGGTTAATATAGGATTGTGGAGTATAATAATTGGGGCAGTACAGGATAGTGGAGTACAATTATTGTGGGGTAGTACAAAGTAGCTAAGTGCGGAAGGAATCAGATTCCTCCGTGCAATAATGCAAAAGTAAAAGCTGAAAAGTAAAAGCTGGCTGCACCGAAAGCACAGGATGCTGTTGGTGCTTTATTCCTAGTGGGGGGGTCCACGCAAAAAGCAGAAGATGCTGTGTCTGATGAGGGGTCCACACGCTTCCTTGTCAGATAGTTGCGTTGTCTTGTTCCAACCTGGTGACAGCTGTTTTGATTTCTGTGAGCTGCTGGGACTGTTCCTGTAGGATTGTTTTTAGGTCCGTCCAGTGATTATCGTTGGTTCCAAGAACTTGAGCCGCTTGAATCTTGATCTGCGACATTTGTTGTAGGATTTCAAGGCTACGCTGGACCTGATTGTAGACCTTATGTTCTAGAAAGTCGAGATACGTGCCCAAGGCACGGAACTCGTCAAGTCGGACTCCTCTGTGATGGACCTGCTGGTTCCATTGGCGCGCCGTTTCGGGGTGACGCTGGATGATTGTGTCCCTGAATTTGATAACGATAGGATTAGTTGCCTGCAAGTGTCTTGGACCTTGCTGATCATTCTGACAGAGTGGGTGGCTTTGGCCTTCCATTCCTTCGTAAAATTGATGAAATCGTTAATCAATAAACAATGCTCCTCAGAAATTTCTTCTTCATTGATCACAATGGTGATCATTCTGGATAGGGCGTCTGCTAAGACGTTGTCCTTACCGTCAATGTGTTCAAAATGGACGGTGATCCCTAATCTTCTGATGAAGTCCACGAAGGCTATCCATCTGATTCTGGATGGCTTGTTAACATTGGACTTATTGAAGAAGCTTATGATGGCTTGACAGTCTGTTCGGATGAACAACTCTTTCTGTTCTAAGTAGTAGAGTTTCAGGCTCTCCAAACTGTTCATCACGGCAAAGATTTCAGCGTCTATGGAGGATTTCGGTGGGTCAAATTTCCCACTGGCATATGCGCAAGGTTTCTCCATAGCTCTGGGGTCGTTTTTCATGGGTTTCCATTTACAAACCCCGCCCCATCCATCCATACAACCATCTGTCTCTAGAACAATAAAACACTGAGGCGGTGGTATTGAGAGTGGGGGTAATTGCTGAACTTGCTCCTTGATTTGTCTGACGAGCTTCCAATCTTGCTCGTTCATTCGTCTTTCTCCCGTTGGGCTCGTTTTGCTGTAGAGAGGTGCTAATAGCCTGCCCAAATTGGGAATGAAATGCCGTGCATAGTTCAGGATTCCTAGCCATGATCTTAATCCTGTTTTGGTGTTGATTTCAGCTTCTGTTTTGTCCAATACCTTCTTAATAATGTTCGGCTGGAGCTGAATTTCTCCATTGCCGATTATGGCTCCTAGGAATTCAATAGTCTTCTGCCCAATTGTCATCTTCGTAGGGCTAAGGATGAGACCATTTTGCTGGCATCTGTCTAATAAAACTCTGAGATGCTTTGCATGCGCATCTTCAGACTGTGAGAAGACGAGGATGTCGTCTATGTAGACGGCAATGAAATCCTCTGTTCCTTTAAAGCAATTGTCCATCTTCCGCTGGAAGACGGCTGGTGCATTCTTTAGTCCGAATGGCATTACTAACCATTCATAAAGTCCCTGAGGTACCCAGAATGTTGTCAAGGGTATAGACTCAGGTTCCATCATAACCTGGTGGAAGCCGCTCTTCAGGTCAAATTTGGAGTAGATTTTGCTTCCGGAAACTTTCTTCAGGATTGAATTTATACCGGGAAGGGAATACTGGTCATTTTCTGTGTTATCATTTAATCTGCGATAATTAAAGACCATCCTTTCTTTTCCCTTTTTGACCTCGCCAGTTTTCGGATCTTGAGTTGTGCCGGAGTAGACGATAATTGCCGTTGTCCGGTGCTGGCTATTTGAAGGTCGGATGACTCCCAGTTGTAGTAACGCGTTGACATGCTTTGCAAATGACTCCTTCATTTGCGGCGTTACTTGCTTCAAAGGCTTATCCTCGATAATGAAATTGGGGTTCTTCAGTATAATCTTGCAGGTTACCTTGTTCTTTTCCCAATGCTTGATGGGATCTTCCCCAATAAAGCCTGATTCTCTTAATTTATCAAAAATGGTGGAGAACTTCTTTTGGAAGTTTTCCGGTGTTGGTCCGGCGGTGTAATGAACAGCTTCCTGGAGTTGAATATGTTCTAGATCGTCCAGGTCTTGTACGAATGCTGAAATAGTGGCACTTTGTTGTGCCTGTATCACCGTGACGTTTTTGTAGAAGGTAATCGTGTCACCTTCAATCCTTAAGCCTCCCTGCATTGCCCTAATGAAATTGCAGCCAATGATCATCTGTATTTCACCGCCTAGCTGCATGGGGAATGCGTATGTGTATGGGATCCGGAATTGGTTTTCTCCGATTAGCATTTTCCCATACTTAAGCTTCTTGTTGGCGTTCTGTTTTGAATTAACGCCAGTGAACTGAACTGTAAAGGTATTGTCTTCCAGAGCAGCGGCCGGAATTGATTTTTCATCAATGCAACAAGTTGTTGCACCGGTATCAAGAATTGCTCGGGCCGTAAATTGGGAAACGCCTGGGATGTCAAAAGTCACAATAAGATTGCATAGGCGATTTCTGATGACTTTTCCCCCACCACCTGACGCTGGGCAGGTGAGCTCTGCATCTTGGAGGGCGTAGAGTTCATCATCTTCCTGAATGACGATACCCTTCTGTTTAGGTGGTTTGAGCTGATCGAGGTCATGTTGGAGATCACGCTCAAGTGCCTGGTTCTGTAGGTAGTCTAAAGCGAGTTGAAGCCTTGTAATTTCGGCTTCACACCACTGTATATACTCGGCCTGTGCACGAATAATATTTCGGAATTTGGCCGGATCAAGGGCTGTTTGTTGAACAGGTTCAACAGGGACCTGTTTGTTGAAGTAATGAGGGCCGCAGAGGCCGCAAGCAACGACGTTGCAGGTGGAGCAATTGATTCGTGCTCGTTTCATCGTTGGTCGTTTGCAGCAGCAGCAGATAATGTTGTCTAAGACTTGGTTGTAGAGCCAAGTATGTTGACATTGCATTTGTTCCAGGGGGAGAAGGATGCTTGGTCTGTAACTATCTACCTTATCTTCCTCGAGTCGCTTTATCTGCAACATGTGAAGGCTGAGGGTCTGTATTTGGTGTTCCAAAGATTCATCCATTTCTTCATTTTCCGAAATGGAGAAGATGGCATCACTGTCGGCTTCTCCTTCGCTGACAGAGATGATTTCAAAATCCTCTGGAATTTCTAGGCCTTCAAAAATAGCCATTCGCTTCACATTTCTCTTTTCATTGGGGCATTCTCTTGCGAAATGCCCTTCTTCACCACACAAATAACATTTGCATTTCTTGTTTCTCAGCAAATGTTTCTTCTTTTCGACGCGTGCGTGTGATTGATGAGGCTTTCCTTTGTAGGTTGTCGAGCGCCTCAATCCATACTTTTTCCGTTCACCTTGACGTCCATAATATCTTGGAATTGGAATTTGGGAACAGAAAGACAAATTTTTCAAGGATCGCTTGAATGCTGCGTCCTTGCACTCTTGTTCCAAGTATTGGTACGCGTATAGAATCCTGGGTACCAAACCGATTTTTACCGTGGGGTATTTTTCATCAAACCCCTGCTTGATTCGATTGCCAAGGTCTCCTGGCATCTCCATCCAGAATTTTTCGGAGATTTCCTCCGAGATCCACACTCTACCGGTTTTTGCAGCTAACCGGAGGTAGTCGTTCATGTACTGGACTATGTATTTCAGGTTGTTGCATGATAACCTCTCCAAGTCTCTGTAAGCTTGGTCCTGGATTCCAGTTGTCCCTTGGGATGGATCTTCCAAGGAGAATACTAATCGCATTTGGGCCAAAATGTTGTTGGTCCCTTCTCTACCGTCGGCGGTAGAGATCAAATGCTCATATTCCGTTTGGTATTTCATGCGCCATTGAATCCAGATTAATTTTTCAATTTCACCCAGAAGGTTTTCAATGAAATCCGCTTTATCTCGTGCATCTGTGAAGCCTTTTTCTGCTACGAGATTTCTGGTGATTGATTCCCATCGCAAGAAGACTTCATGGAATAAACCGATTTGTTGTGGAATTACAAAAATTGCTCCCTGTGACTGTTTTGCAGAGGGGAGATTCCACATTTCATCATTCACTGCTCTCTTGAATTTAGTATGGCTACTTGATGCTCCATCAAAATTGGGCCTGATCGGAGGTGTCTGTCCGGTCGCTGGAGGGTAGCCAGGGGCACTCATCTGAGTATCCCGATTTGCTGGGTTGTATGCCGAAGTGATAGCTGACGGTGATGTTGATGACGAGGCGGCAAGCCTTTTGTGTAAGTCTTTGAAGACTGGATATTCAAGATCATCATCTTGTTCCTCAAGAGCAAAAGTTTTTTCTTCAGTGGCAAAAGGGTTGACGAAGGATTCTTCGTCTGGTGATTCATCAAATATTGGTCCATTGTCCACGATAGGACCATTGCTGTTCCAAGTTGATAGATGTTGATAGTAGAGGAAATCATCTTCTTCCTCTTCTTCTTCTTCTATAAAGAGTACTGCTAAGGTGTGGTTCATTTCTTCTTCTTCGGCTGTTGGTTCTGCCGACAGCTCATAGTTTGAGAACCGCAGTGATACTCGTCCATCAATTAGGTTACGGGTTTCAACTCCCCGTGGCTGTACTGGTTGTGGTATGGTCGAGTCCGAGATGATCCAGTCCAAGCCTTGCAGACCTTGGCTGGTGAGTCTTCGACCTGGGAGTGCAGTGACTCCTCTGGTGTGTTGGACAGTCGGCCGATCAACCCACGCGTAACAATTAAGTTCTCCTCTCCGTTTCTCCATTGTTGATAACCTCGAGTTTGAATCGAGATCTGAAAATTTTGATAAAAATCTCGGAGGGTCATGATCGTATCCGGGACTATGAACGTAATCTGGTGACCTTGTGCAAGGTCCACTTCCATGGTGGCGAAAATGGCTTGGTCATTTTGCCATCGGGTGTCTCTGAAGACGATTAGGGCTTGTGTGCCCTCATCTCTGCGATGTAGGATTTGAAGTCGCACCTGAGCCAGTCCGATATGAATAAATCGGAAACCGCTACGCTGCAGGTCCTGGTAGCTCTCTGGTTGGATAAAGGGTCGGTCCACCTGTTGCCCATCTAAACATGAGATGGCTTCTTCTGACAGGTGCTGATATACTTGATGTTGGTTGGAATCTGATCTTGCGTTATTCAAGATTTCAGCTGGGACCATGGTTGCACGATCTCTCAAGGATCGTTGTAATTGTTGATCAGGCTGGACATGAGTTTCCAGCATTTCCCTGTAAGGTTAGCGCCTGAGTATTTGATTAACACTCCTCTGCATGTTATACCGTCGGCGTTGGTCGGTGCGGTAATCACGAATTTGATCTTCTACTTCGGTGACTGAGGTACTTGTGCCAGAATTTTGGATAGTTGATGAGGAAACTGAGGGTCTTGGATCCATCAGTGCTTGATCTTTGAAATTTCGTCCTTCAGAATTTCGTATGGATCTTTGAAGACTTTGAATTTCCCCTTCTTTTCAACTGGTTTACCGAGTGACAGATCCTTGAATTTTTTGGTAAGTTCGTCAATCAAGGAGTCTGACAAATCGTCCTCCTTTTTCTGAGTAACTCGGTTATCAGCTTTGAGTTCAGCAATATCAGAAGCGAGTTTTGCTTGCTGATCAAGGACTTGGGTTAATAACTGCACAATTGAATTCCCTTGTTTTGCAAGAGCAGTAAGGGCAATTCCAGTAGTTGTGAGGGTTGCTGGGGAGATGTAAGCAACTCCTGGTGGGTCAATAGGACTGGTTTCTGTTGCAGCTTTTCGGACTGGAGGGTTTTCTAACAGACTCGAAGGGATGGAGTTCGAGGAAGAACTCCCACTCATTAACAACAAAGGTAAATGGGATAATTCAGCGGTCAAACCTTGCTAATCAAGGCCAGTTCCACTCTCCCTTAGCACAAGCACGAGGCTTGGGATCGGTTGAGCTTTGGTGTGAGACCGGGCTCTTCCTGCTTGCAGAAAGGCTGAAATGTCTCACCAGAGACGCAGACCAAACGTTGGACAGCACTTCTTGGTACTACAGGTTAACGGCACACTTTGCCTGGCTGGTTCCCACTGGAAGTCCTAATTTGGGTAGCGTAACAAGTGAAGCTTACTCAGTTTAAGCTTTTCCAGTTGACAGAAAAAACACAGATCTAACATTTAATACTCGACTGAACCAAGCTCTGATACCATAAGGTTTTACGACAATACTATATAAGATTTTTAACACAGATAGGCGGAAGACAAATGACAGGATCTGAGCAGAGGGTGGTGCCTCTACCAGCTCACAAGATAACGAGGTAAGACAGATAAAGATAAGACAAGTAGGCGACGGGGCTTACCGGAAAATTGGAAAATTGGAAATAAACGGAGCAGAGAGAGAGAAGAGAACTGGAGTGCAAATGCTCTGATTTTTCTCCTTTGATTTCTGTCGATATGTTGTACATGAAGTCTGAGCCTCCTTATATACGCTCCGTGATGAACAATTTGGAGAGCCTGAAACTCTACTACTTAGAACAGAAAGAGTTGCTCATCCAAACAGACTGTGAAGCCATCATAAGCTTCTTCAATAAGTCCAATGTTAACAAGCCATCCAGAATCAGATGGATAGCCTTCGTGGACTTCATCACAGGATTAGGGATCACCGTCCATTTTGAACACATTGACGGCAAGGACAACGTCTTAGCAGACGCCCTATCCAGAATGATCACCATTGTGATCAATGAAGAAGAAATTTCTGAGGAGCATTGTTTATTGATTAACGATTTCATCAATTTTACGCAGGAATGGAAGGCCAAAGCCACCCACTCTACCAGAATGATCAGCAAGGTCCAGGACACTTGCAGGCAACTAATCCTATCGTTATCAAATTCAGGGACACAATCATCCAGCGTCACCCCGAAACGGCGCGCTAATGGAACCAGCAGGTCCATCACAGAGGAGTCCGACTTGACGAGTTCTGTGCCTTGGGCACGTATCTCGACTTTCTAGAACATAAGGTCTACAATCAGGTCCAGCGTAGCCTTGAAATCCTACAACAAATGTCGTAGATCAAGATTCAAGCGGCTCAAGTTCTTGGAACCAGCGATAACCACTGGACGGACCTGAAAACAATCCTACAGGAACAGTCCCAGCAGCTCACAGAAATCAAAACAGCTGTCACCAGGTTGGAACAAGACAACACAACTATCTGACAAGGAAGCGTGTGGACCCCTCATCAGACACAGCATCTTCTGCTTTTTGCGTGGACCCCCCCCACTAGGAATAAAGCACCAACAGCATCCTGTGCTTTCGGTGCAGCCAGCTTTTACTTTTCAGCTTTTACTTTTGCATTATTGCACGGAGGAATCTGATTCCTTCCGCACTTAGCTACTTTGTACTACCCCACAATAATTGTACTCCACTATCGTGTACTGCCCCAATTATTGTACTCCACAATCCTGTATTAACCGAGCCTATATAAGGAGGCTCAGACTTCATGTACAACATATCGACAGAAATAGGACAAGCGAAACATGGGCAGGCTCGCGTAGCAGAGGAGTCAAAACTAACTCATTCCCAAATATTTTATAGTTAGTTACATTACCTGTAATGAATTGGACTACATCGGATATCACCTTATCAAACTCTTGCCTTAGGACCTCTACAATATCTCTCCTCCGACATTTTTAGAGATCTCAAAAACATAAATCATTTAGGATAATAGAAAGGAAAGTTTATCAAAGTCCTTCCTCACCTATCTGTTTATCCGTCTGGCATGATAGTACATCCTGTCTCCTTCCATGACTCTCTCAAAGTCAAACAATATTCTTGCACTTCAAGGATAGTCTTATTTAATAGTTTTCTTCTTAACTTTTGATTAGAAGGCATCTTATATCCTTAACCAATGTTAGTAATTGCATCTATTATTGCTTGAAAAATGATCATGCAATTGCTTTGAAGCCATAGCAGCACGAATTCTAGGTTGAGCACCATGTGTAGTGCGAGGAAGCTCTTCCTCTACTCATTCCTCTTCTACCACTTTCACTTGCAACATCTTCAACAACCCTCTTTCCCCTAGTTGATGGTCGAAAACTACTAATACCAACCTCTGTCCTACCATCAGAAGGAATACTATCACTCAATCTAACAACATGATCATCATCTTCCTCAAACATCTCTAAATCATCCTCATGCTGTCTCCTCTCATGTATGTTCTCAATTATATATATTTAGACATTACCATTTAATGGCTTCTGGCAATTTTCTAACTTTATCTGTGCAAGAAGCAACTTTTTTTCTAGTCCCTCTTAGGTGATGTTTCAATCGTAAAATTTCACTACTAATCACTTTTTCACAAAACAAGCATTTTATCTTCAATCTATTTCTCTCAATTGTTGTACCCCACTGCCATGCCAAATCATCTGACTAAGATTAAGAGTCCCTAACACCCCTTCCTGCCATCTCAATTAACCACTTCAATCCAATAAAAACCAAAAAATAAAAGCACTTCATAGATCCCCAATCTTCACATAACACTCAAATAGTGTCTCCCACTTCACGAATACAATAAAAAGCATATCCATGCACTTAATAACTTTATATTTTATCATTAAAAAGAATACAAATAACACCAAAAACACCAAATACAAAAAAATTCGAAAAACTCAAAAGTATACCTATAACCCGGGTTGAAAACCTAGCACGGACATCATAGAACAATTTTTTTAGAGCCTTAAACACTAAAGAGGGGGATTCACCGGAGACACACTTGGGAGCCTTTGGGAGTGTTTAACAGAAGACGAAAACCCGCAAAAAAGCGTGTTTCTGCTCGGCGAGGGACTCTGGCCATATCATGCGATACGACATTGCACGATACAACCCGATACTTTCCAGTATGTAATACATACAAGTGTATCGTATCGTGGAGCCGTATCGCACCATATAATACACATAACACTGGTCCGGACAATGCATCTGCCTTGTTGCCAAATCATAAGAGGTTGTCAATACAGCTAGTGAAATGTGTCCCAGGCACCTCCTTTTCCATGTATGTCTTCTATACTCCAAAATCTGCATGTTGTTCTTTTAGCAGCCTGACTCCCAGTAAGACATCCATGCATGTGGCTGTTCTTTCTTTTTTATTTGGTATATGTTCCATTTCACAGAAAGAGTTGAGTAAGACATTGAAGACTCAATTACGAGAGGCAAAAGGAATCTCCTCAAAAGTATCTGGCAGTTAGGCCACCTCACTAATGATGGGAAGTGAGTTTCAAATAACAAACTAACTATCGTCAGCACATAATCTTTATGCACTTCAACTAAAACTGACAACTTCTTTTCGGACAGGTTGAACATGTGTATCATTCCATGTCATCAAATTTCCAGTTCTTCCACTAAATTATTTTTCCTATAGATATAGACTATAGTTCTGGTTGTAGTCAACTTAAGGTCTTGTCAAACGGTTAATGTTCATGTGCATGTCCATAGGTTGAGTCAGTTTGACTTGGCAGAATACATGGATTTGCATTTACACTGTGCAACAGTTCTTATCCCATTTCAACACAGAGGTTCTTCAGGGATCTTACTTTCTCCATTTTCAATACTTCCGTCACTTGCTTTTCCAAAATCATTTGGAAAAATTTACTTGCTCTAAAAAGTTCCTTCCTTGCAAATACAGAGGAAGTTTTCTACTAACTTTTACAAAAGGAGGAAAAGTTATTGAAAGAATCATTGGTCCTACATCCATCTGACTGCAAAGGAAGATAAACCATGGCATTTTCTCCTTTACATAATATAGGGGAAACGATTGATTTGCCATGTAATTGTGGTAATATACCCATTCGCTGTAACATGGCAACATGGTCGTCTTGTGCATTTGCAAATGTCCTCATTGTGGCATTTGAGCACTAAAAGAAAAGTTGAACTGAGAAAAATAATAGTTGTAATCATATTCCAACTTAGAAAAAGGAACAATAGATCCATTCCTACAACTAGGTTAAGAAACCTCACACACTACACCATTATGAATGTAACTGTAAAAGGAATTGCCATCCTAAAAGAAGCCTAACAATAATAGTCTAACAGATGCATACGTGAAAATTTCTCGTCATATGAAGAAATGAGACAATGATTGGAAAAAAGACTCAGTGATTGGTAAAAAAGATTCAACCGCTGTAATGGAAGGCTTTGTATGCTAATACATGAGAATGGAAGGCCATTCAAGCAGTCTACCTCATCAAAGCGCTTGGCAAAGTTGGCTCATGCATACATGAAGATTTTGCATCTTATGCAAAATACGAGTGAACAAAACTAGTACAGCTACTGAATGAGCACGAAAGGCCTTTCAATACCACCTCATCAAAACGCTCTGCTTCGTTGGCTGATTCTGCTTCAGCAACAATTGTGGGTGGAGGAGGACCGATAAGTATGTCATCATCATCATCAAACAAATCACTGTCAAAAGAGAACCGCAGAAAATTTATATAAGCAACTAAAAGACATGCACAACAGCACATGGCCCATGCATTAAAGTAATGAGCCAAACATACTCAGAGTCCTTAGTAACTAAGACTAGCACAACAGCATATAGAAACACTTCTCTAGAAAGAAGTACCTCATCATGGAACAAGACTGGCTCTGTGTGGTAGCTGACTTGAGTTCCTCAGCTGAGGGCATCTGGGGACCAATTCTTCTGCAAGAGTGGTGAATGACAACTAAACATCTCAATAAGATACTTCATGGAAATGAGAAAAGGATAGTAATTTAAAAACATAAAGTGATGTAGGCAAAACATGAATATTTATTTTATCAAACACCAAAGAAATATGCAAACGGCACCTTCCATGATATCTAGAAATGAACTACAATTACCTATTCAATGGTTGAGGCTGGGTCTGTGTCCCTGCTGAAGCTAATTCCTCAGTTGAAGGCATATGGGGGCCAATTACTCTGCAACAGAAGAATGCAGATAAGACATTTGAGATAAAAATAGGAAAAGCGAAAAGTAGAGAAGAATATGTAAGATAAAAAAATGGTTGCCTACACATGAAAGCACTTAACCCCACACTGTAGCAACATCAAATAGTGTAAGTAAAATACAGAAAGGTCGCAAACCCATTCCCTTGAAGCAAGGTGTAAGTGAACACAAAAGGTTGCAAGATTTCTTATTAAAGTACTTATAGGAAAAGCAGAAATTCAATCTTAATTATTTTTTCAATAACTACAACATATAAGAAATTCTTACACAGAAACTTTAAAACTTGTGTGCCCTTATCAGCCAGCCTTAATTCTTCTGCACTAATAATATTGAGTTGATTCTTCCTCACTAAGAACACACTGAATAGTCCTCAAATATATACATATCAACTTATGCAAATTCCAAGGCAAATATTCTACAAAGAGAAGTTGAACTTCCAACACCTGAAATATCGGTCAATTGACATGCAGGATGTACATGTTCTGCAAGTAAAGTGCATGGCAAGGACAATGATATTTAAATGTGCTATTACATGAATTCTCACCTTTTTGCAGAGCCTGGTTTTGGATATGTCGCTTCTATCTCTGGCTGATTATCGTTCTCAGGTTTACACATAGGATCAGCCAAAATTGACTGAATTGACTGTGCCGTATATGGAACTTCTGAAGTGACTTGAGGTTCTTCAGGCCCTTGTATTGAGTCAAATAAATGCCCCAAAATCTCCAGAGTGGGACAAGCTTTTGAAGACAAGAAGAACGTCCCATTTTTATGTTTCTTTAGATTTAGAGATTGAAATAGTTTCTCAAGAAGTTTCAAAAGGTAGCTATTTGACAGACCACCAAGATCCACAGCCTGTCCCTCATCAATCATTTGCAGCATCTGAAGTGATATAACACGTACGGAATTAACTAAAATTACTCAGAAATGAAATAGCATAGATGACGATTATTATCACATAACGTGAAGGACAAATCATGACTATGCACCCACAAGAAGCCAACAACAACATGCCTGCAATGATCAAAATTCTCAATGTACACCAAGAAGAAGGAAAAACAAGGATCCAAGAAGTTTAAAAGCATGTTCTTGCAATACAGCTAAAAGACTTCTCAAACTTGCAGCTAATCGGGACAAGAGGGGACTTGATCATGGTTTACATGCTAGCAAAAGGTTAGGTGAAGAATAATATGGCCAAAAAACACATTTGCCTAATACCAACCTCAGTTTATAGTGCTAAGACAAGGAACAAACCAGGATATTCTTTACCACTTAAAAATACAACAGCTCACAATGATTTAGTTGAAATGGCACGGAATAAATATAAGCATTTACGTTGACAGAAGTCCTCAAGGTGTCACAAACCAAGTGTTGAACTAGATAACCTGGAAGGGAAGTGGGGGAATTGGTGGTCAGGGCAGTCAATAACTGAATCTGCAACATGGTCTTTTGATGAACTAGGACTTGCTTTTTTACATTCTTTCAGAATTAGCTAGTCCAGATCAGACACAGGAAGTCACAACCCTAACCTGACACACATTAAGCAGTGAATTCCATTGTTAGGGGTCCCATGTTGAATAACTTCATAAGTTCATATACAAATGAAACTATCAAAAGATCGTAAAAATCATACAGTAATTTTATTGTTTCCATCAGTACAGTAACATTTGGAAGTTACATGAGCTACTTGATGCTTTAGAACACGAACAACACTACCTTAGGCACATTTATTTCATTTTATTGGTAGAGCATACACAACTAAGATTTTGAGCGGGCTTGTTTTTAAGGCTTATGTTCTCTTTCAAGAAACATGACAAATATAGAAAATAAATCCCTTGAAATAGAACATTAACGTGCCTAAGGTGTTGGCTATCTGCTCTATTGAGTATCATACTTCTTGCTGCGATCTGCAGAACCTAAACTAATGCTCATTGGAATGTGTGGGTTCAGGTCACATAGCTCATCCCTTCAATTGTTGAATTCAGGAGATGCTACCAAAGACACTTATATCTTTGTTGAGCAGATTGGCTAAGCAGAAACAGAAGGAGCTTAATCCCGTGAGTAGATTCGAAGAGATTGCCAATCCCAGAAAGATTTTGGGTACTCGCAGGCCAAGAAGCTGGTTTGAAGCTAATTTCTTCTTTGTATTCATCGTGACGTCTACAGTTGGTTGATCTTGACACTCCTTAAATGGACTTCTTATCCATTTATTATTTGTTCCACAATTCGTTTTGCAATATAAAAATCTTTGTTATTAAATATAGGACAGTAGTAGAAGTACTTCTTCATTCAAGCTATCACAGTGTCATATATAAAGCTAGAAGCCCGAAAAATAAATATACATGTAAAACTATACAAATAACGGAACTATTTTTGATACATGAAGATAGATGATGCCACTGAAAACCCTATTCATGAGGTGACCAAATTCGCATGTGAGGAACTCACTTATGTTTCTCATTACTGGCATGATTCAGTGTCCAGATACAAAACAAGATCATCTCCCCCCTAAGCATGTTTACATATGTATTAGACGATAGTTTCAGTGGTATTTGCAGAACATCGATAAATTTCGTCAGCACTCGACAGATTGATGATGCAATGCTCCATCTGCAGCTCTAATATGAAACCCTAAAGGAAGGGAGTTTATGTTCAAAAGAAGTCTGCGCGCATACTTAGGTAAACAGAAGAATACACATTAGGAAGTGCATGACATGTATTAGGGGAGTCCTTACCTGTTTCAGGTCATTATTGACGTCCGGAAACTTTTTGAGGATGTAGCGAACAATCTTTTCTGATTTTTCCGATTCCGAGCGCGAAGGTAAACTCCTGTCTTCATTGTCCTTTCTGTCGCTTCTTCTACTTTTCCTTTTGGAAGCGTCGGAATCATCGTCTTCCTTCCGACGACGCTTATCCCCTCGCCCGCGTTTGCTCTTGTATCGTTTCCGTGATCTTCCTTCCCTGCTATCATCACTATCCTCGCTTGACGACGAACTGTCTCTCGATAGAGAGTTTTTCCTTCTCCTTCCACGAGCCATTGAATAGTCTTCTAACACAGCAGGCACTATTTACTATCACTAGTTCCACCGATTCTCCTCTGCAGACAGTAAGGATGCTTATAATTGAAATACGAGCAAATCTTCCTGTATTTCAAGCATTATGGTTTGATAATTTAACCATAGCAGAAAACGCAGTTTCTATGAGGAACAGAAGCGAAGCCGGCGGTTCATCATGTAGAATTTCCTTCATGACTAGAGGTATGGGGTTATGTTGAAATTAATATAGAGATTTACCGTACAGAGAAAGAAATTACCAATAGATCGAAGCAGAAAATGGAGCCAACGCCGCTTCGGTGAATCGGAGGTTTGAGGAGAAAGGAAACGTAATCCTTTAACAGAAAGGGCTGCGAATTTAACGAAGTTCACGGTAAATTCTTCATGAACACGATGAAGAGGTCGTGGCTCGCGTTGGAAGATACAAATCTTTAACTCGCCACAAATTATTCGCCGCCTTCTTCCCCCTGAATTCGATCTAGAACGGCATACTCACGGGAAGAGAGAGAGGGAAAGCAGAGTGCCCCGGCACCCAAAATTCCGCCGAACCCGACACTAATGGATCTGGACCAGTTGGGATACTAAATACCGTCGGAACCGACTGATACTTTCTTGTTTTCGTGAAGGTTAGACGGGCCGGTTGAACCGGGACAAGAACCCGCCGAAATCGATACCGCTTAATCGAACCGTGTCACAGGGAGAGTATCAACACCCGATTCTAATGACCCATTACCGAGCGCACGGGTAAGAGCGAGCTACGTACAAATATTCCCCGGAGTTCTATTTATTGTCTTTCGTTTGGCATCCCCTCTAGCGTCCAGCTACTCATCACGTTGGAGATTGAGAAGGGAGAAGCCGTAAGATACATATAGTGAGAGAGAGGTGTGCATGTAGGTGCAGCCTTCGCTTCCTCTTCATCCCCCGGTGTCTGTGAGGCTTTGAAGACCGATGGCAGCATAAGTTGAGTAGCTTGTCAGTTCCATATGTTTTTGCACTCTGGGGAGGGATCTGTAATGCATGCTACGCCTCGTGCTGGAGAGGTTGTAATCGGATGTACTACTAGTGTATTTATTTCACATATACATAAATGCATACATATATATATATATATAGTGTAAAATATTTAATTTAATGTTCTAATTCACGAAATGTATGTACATATATATATATATATATATATATATATATATATATATATATATATATGTATCACTAGTTTAAAATGTCTAATTTCATGTTTCAAATCATGAAAATTATACATATATCTGTATATATAGGAAAACTTGTATTTGTTAGTACACTTAAGTTCTAGAAAATTCAAAAAAATATTGATGATTGAAATTTAAAATTTATAAAGTAAAAGTATTCATGTGGATAAAGTGTACATTTAAAAAATATTTTTTATTTTTTAGATTTAAACGTCGTCAACCTACCATTATGAAGAATAGACGGTTGAGATTTATTTGAATAATGTCTTGAACTTAAGGATTTGAATAAAGAACTTGTAACCTTCTGTTAGTCTTGTTGTGAGAGAGATGAGATGAAATACTTGGAGACAAATTATGTTGATGGCAACCATAATAAATTATTTGGAATTCAAAATAGAAAATTGAGGTAACGATGGAGGAAAGGCAAAAGCTAGTTTTTCTTGAGTAGTCATATCAGCCATTGATACGTCGATGAGCATTTACTGATGTGTTATATCTCATGGCATAATCCCAATCAAAGAGGGCCCGGCTGCTGTTGATGAAGAGTCGGTGGCAGACGGTTTCTTGCAGCAACGGAAGCGGAAATGGAGTTTGCTATTTCTCGAGGTTTCTTCACAGCGGTTTACTCCAAGGAAACCTGTTGTTTCTTTCTTTTTCACTTCTCATTATTTGTTCTGTATTGCACCACTCTATTTATAGAGTAGTGACTGTTCATGGTCTCCTGGCTTCCACGTTAGGTTTCCCTCTTCTGAGTAGATGAATTCGGACGGTTACCGTGAAATCCGGTAACCGTGCGGCGGTTACACACGGCTCTTATCTGGTAACCCTATCTCTGGTAACAGACTAGATGGCCAGTCCAGTCGTTACCAGATAAGGTTGCCGAGAATGGCCATCCTATCTGTAACATCTCCCACTTGGTCATTCGAGCCAAGTGTATCGATATACTGATTTTCCTCCCACTTTTCTAGGGTTTTACCTAGTAATATCATTTCCTGATTACTATTGCAATCAGTACCTATTGTGTGGTTATTTCCCTCTATAACAATTTATCTGTTGTATGGTTGTTTACCTATACAATACTATTCATCCATTGTATGGTTATTTCCCTACACAACAATCAAACATACCTCAAACCCATGTTTGTAACATGCTTTGAGAAAAGTTCCTTTGTTATGCCTTTTGTCAAGGAGTCTGCCAACATATCTTTTATTGGCATGTATGAGGTGGATATTTCCTTTCTCATCACCATATCATGAACATAGTGGTATTTTACCATTATATGCTTGCTTTTTGGGCAATAAGCTCCACTCTTGATAAGAGTAATTGCTGTGTAGTTATCACAGTAAATGATAACTGACTCATCGGTTATTTCCAACTTCAAACTTCGTATGAAGCGGCTTATTCAGATAGCATTCATTGCAGCCATTTAGCAAGCTACATACTCAGCTTCTAGTGTATGCAATGCTACACAGCCCTGTTTCTTATATGCCCAAGAAACAACAACACCTCTAAATAAGAATATTTGTCCCGAGGTTGACTTGCTGTCATCTTTGCTCCCAACAAAGTCAGCGTCTAAGTATCCTATCACTTTTAGTTCATCTGCTTGAAAACATAGTTTCAAGTATTTTGTTCCTTTCAACTATCTTAAAATCCTTTTACAGCTACCTAATGCTGCAAACCAGGATTACTTTGATATCTACTTACAAGACTAAAAGCAAAGCTGATATCAGGTCTTGTACACAACATATCATACATTAAGCTACCAACAACTTGTGCATAAGGAACATTAGGCTTATCGTCTCCTTCACCGGGACAATCAACCTTACTCAATTTGACCCCTTTTACAACAGGTGTATCTGCAGACTTGCATTCACTTATTTTAAACTTCTTGAGAATATAGTCAATATCTCTCTCCTGACTCAGGTATAAGAATCTAGATTCTCTGTCTCGAGAGATCTTTATTCTCAGGATATAGGATGCTTCCCCCATATCCTTCATTTTGAACTTGGAGTTCAACCATGACTTGGTTTTGACAATCATCTCGTTGTCATTTTCAGTCAACAATATGTCATCTATATATAATGATAAGATGACAAAGTGGCTCCCACTGTTCCAAACATATACACAGTGATCAAGTTTATTAGCCACAAACCTAAGTTCTATAATGATACTTTGAAAAGTCAAATACCATTGGCGAGGTGACTGTTTTAGGTCATATAGGGATTTTTTTCAGCCTATATACTTTATCTTCTTGGCCTTCAACCACAAATCCTTCGGGCTGCTGCATGTATATGATTTCTTCTAAATCTCCGTTTAGAAAAGTTGTCTTTACATCTAACTGATGTAAATCTAAATCATAGTATACAAATATTGCTAGGATTATACATATGGATACAAATTTCGTAACTAAGGAATATGTCTTAACATAATCTATCCCCTTTTTTTACGAAAAACCCTTTACAACCAACATCGCTTTAAACTTGTCGATTGTACCATCGACCTTGTATTTCTTTTTCAGAACCTATTTACAGCCTACGACTTTCCTTCCTTTTGGCAAATCAGTCAATTCCCATACTTGGTTTTTCTCAATGGATTCAATTTTCTCATCCATGGCTTTCTCCCAGTGTGTCGCTTCTAATGAGTTCATGGCTTGTTGATAAGTCAAGTTATCAGTCAACTTATTTAAATCTACTGAATTACACACTTCTTCTGTAAGATAAGTGTGATAATCCTTTAAGTAGGACGAAGTGTCTCTTGGCCTTTTATATCCACTTAAGGTATCGGTAGATTCAAGAAGATCTTCAATGGGCTCAAAAGATGATTGGTCTAAGTCTACTAGATCATCAACACATTTCTCATTGTTTTCCAATATGTCATTCTTACTATCTTCTAAGAATTCAACATCTCTGCTTTCAATGAGCCCATGATCCTTATGATAAAACCGATATCTTTTTAAACCTTTAGGATATCCAATGAATATATATCTCAATGACCTACTGTCTAGCTTATCTCTAGACTGATCAAGGATCTTTATATGTGCAACAGATCCCCACCTCCAGAGATGACCTAGGTTGGGTTTTCTTTCAAACCACATCTCATATGGTGTAGTGAATACAATTTTACATGGTACTCTATTGGGTATGTAAACTGCTGTACTTACTCCTTCTCCCCAACATACCCTTCGAAGAGAGACATCAATCAACATTGACCTTGATATATTGAGCAAGGTTCTATTGCATTTTCAGCTATACCATTTTGTTGAGGTGTCCTGGGCATTGTATTCTGTTTTGCAATACCAAAGTCTTTGTAAAATTCCAAAAATTCTACCGAGGTATACTCACCACCTCTGTCTGATCTTAGGACTTTGATCGAATGCCCTAATTGGTTTTCAACTTCTTGTTTATATTCTTTAAAAGCATCAAGTACCTCAGATTTATGTGCCAAAAGATATAGATACATATATCTAGAGTAATCATCGATAAATATTATAAAATAATCCTTTCCTCGATGTGACTTTACTCTAAAAGGTCCACATAAATTTGTGTGAATAACTTTCATCAGGGTTGTTTCCCTTGTTGTTTTCTTGGAAAAAACTTTTCTTATCATTTTTCCTTGTATAAAAGCTTCATACTTGTTGAAATTATTTTCCTCAAATCCAGGTAATAAGTCAAAGTTGGATAATTTCTTCAACTTTTCTAGACTTATATGTCCTAGGTGTTTATGCCACATATTTACATCAACAGTAAAGGCACTCTCAATATAAGCAGAAGATGTACCAATTTTATTATCAAAAACCTTAAACAGTCATTATTCTACATCGAATTTCTCAGAGAATAATATTCTCCCATGCTTTCCCACAGTCAACTTGTTAGGAATAAACCTAACCTCAAAACCTTTCTTTACCAAGGCAGGGATCAAGACAAGATTGCGCCTTATAGATGTCATAATTAACACATCAGTCAATACAATTGGTTTGCCTTGTACAAATATCCTAAAGGACCCAATACCCAGAACATTTGAGAAAGTATTATTTTCCATATAGACTCGATGTTCCCAAAGTTTATATTCTTTCCGATCCATTGCCCCTTCCTTGGTCTTCGAGATGTGCCATGTAACTCCTGAGTCTATCCACCAACCTGTCACCGGGCGGTCCAAGTACAAGCATTATGAAATCACACAGATTATGTTCTGTTTCTCCGATTGTCCACATTGTTTTCTTGTTGCGGCAGTCTCTTTTGTAGTATCCCATCTTTTCGCAGTTGAAACACTTAACTCGAGAAGCGGTTTCCTATGATTTCTTAAAATTTTGATCATCTTTCTTGTTATTCTTGTCAAACTTTTTTTTTAGTTTTTTCTTTTGGTTGGTTTTGGAACTAGACGCTATCTCATCCTATACTACTAACAACTTTTCTTTCTTATTTTTAAGCATGTGTTCTTGCTCTATTGCTAGTTTTAGGGGCTTTTCGTAATTGAAATACTTGACTCGAGAAGCGATTTCTGATGATTTCTTAAAATTTTGATCGCTTTTCTTATTATTCTTACCAAACTTCTTTTTTAGTTTTTTCTTCTGGTTGGTTTTGGAGCTAGAAGCTATCTCATCCTGTACCACTAACAACTTTTTTTTCTTATTTTTAAGTATATTTTCTTGCTCTATTGCTAGTTTTAGGGGCAAGTCTGAAAGGTTAATCTCAGGCCCTAATCTTAGGACAGTTGTGACTATGTTTTATGACGGGGGTAGACTATTTAGTATGGTTGATATCTGCATCAATTCCAGAATTACTGATTTTGCTACAGCTAAGTCTCTAGCCATTACTAGCATGTGATTTACATGCTCTACTACATTATCTCCTTCTTTCATTCTGAAGGAGTTATACTGTTGTAGTAACAACAGCACATGCAATTTTGCAGTCGTATTATACTTAGCTATTATTTAGTCAAACAACTCCTTAGCGGTCTCGTATTCTTCGAAGACCCTAATCAAGTCATTCTCCATGTAGGATAACATGATTATTCTTGTTATAATATCATCCTTTAGAAATATTTTATACATTTTTACTTGTTGCTCATTTGCGTCTGGGGGTGGCAGACACATGATTTCCTTTAATACATACTCAACACCTTCAAGTGTTAGAGCCAGTGGGATTTTTCTCTTTCAAGTTTAGAAGTTCAGACCATTCAACTTCTCAGTTTTTGCCAACTCAGACACACATATCCTATAACTCATTTTTATGTGTTTGACAATAGTAACAATTAAACGGTTTAAAAAAGAAATAAATACAAAACAAAGAGTACACATAGCAGGAATCATGTCATAATGATGCATAACATCATACAAGTAGATCAACGATAATTTCATAAGCTCTTTGGGACAAATTCGAACTTTTCTCGAAGAGTTTCTGTCTTTGTACCCCTTAAATAATACCAGTGGCAAATCCATAATTTTATCTATTTGTCCCCTTTTTGTAATTTTGTAAAAGCTTGAGGACAAACTCGTAAAATTAATTTTTGGTATTTCTGTAAAATTTGTGACTGATCAAGGTTAAAATTGTAATTTTAGCTCTCAAGTCGAATTTGTAATTTTTCAAAAGTACAGGGATAATTCTGTCTTTTGACAGAATGACAGAACTAAAATTATCTAAACCAAGAAGGGCATAAATGTAAAGTGATAGCGCGATATTTCGTAATTTTCACAAACCGCCAGAGGGTAACAATTTTTTTTCCATAGCAAGAGAAAAATAGTCTTTTTACCGGAAAAATATCTAGACAATTCTGTAATTTTGTGCAGTGGCAGAATTGTAAATAAGTAAAATCGGCCGGGGCAGAACGAACTTTTTAGTCCGCTGCCCGAAGAGGTTTCCAAAACCGTGGGCGGTTTCGGAAACCGTCGGTTTCAGCCTGTTTTTTTTTTTAATTCACTATTTAATGAGGAGAGAGAGTGTACACGAAACAGGGGAGAGAGAGAGGGAGGAAGGGAGATCAGAGAGGGAGCTCCGATTGCCGACAGTCGATGCTTTGGCCAGACTTATTCTGCGTTGGCCCTTTCCGGCCTGTTTCGACTTTTGATCTCGGTTCAGGTAGGCCATCGCCTTGCTTCAACTGAGTGGCCTGGCCTTCACCTTGCTTTGTTCTGAGTTTTGGCCGTCGGCTTGATTCGGCTTCTACGATGGCTGGCTCTTTCCGGCCTGTTTCGATTTTGGTTTCGGTTCAGGTAGGCCGTCGCCTTGCTTCGGTTTATGGCCTGGCCTTTACCTTGCTCTGGCCTTAGATCTGGCTACCATTGCCGTCTTGCCTCAGATCTGGCCACTACCGTCACACTGGCCTCAGATCTGGCCACCGCTGTCGCCTTGCTGCCGGCTTCTCTCTTTCTCTTCTCTGCCCCTTTTTTGTCTTGTTCTCCCTATATTTTTTTTTGCTTACCTTCTCCTCCAGTTTCTCTGATTTTCTACTCCTCTTTTTTTGTTTGTAGGGTTTGTTAGGCCCTGATACCAATGATGGCACGATCCTAGTCAAAGAGGGCCCGGTTGCTGTTGATGAAGAGCTGGTGGCATACTGTCTCTTGCAGCAACAGAAGCAGAAACGGAGGTTGCTCTTTCTCAAGGTTTCCTCACAGCGGTTTACTCCAAGGAGTTTCTTTCTTTTTCACTTCTCATTATTTGTTATGTATTGCACTACTTTATAGAGCAGTGGCTGCTCACGGTCTCGTGGCTTACACGCTGGGTTTCCCTCTTCTGAACAGCCCGAATCCAGACGGTCCGGTAACCGTTCAGCGGTTACACACGGCCCTATCCGGTAACCCTATCTCTGGTAACGGACTGGATGACCAGTCCAGCTGATACCAGATAAGGTTACGGAGAATGACCATCCTATGTGGAACAATACCCTGTTGAAGGGTCGTTAATTAATTGTCGCTCCAGAGCGGGTATTGTTTTATGCTTATTTTTCAGCATCTGTTTCGTTTATCTTCTCCTGGTGATTGGATCAGTTTCCTTATCTTCAACAATCTTGTTTTACGGGGAGTTCCTTTGTCCATTACTCAGAAGATTTGCAAATTCCATCTTCCCAATATCACCTGGTGGTGCTGGCAGGATGAGAAACCTGTGATGCCATTATCATAAAGTTCATCAGATCTGGAGACTTGCAAGATTATGATTCCGGAAGCTTTGTCTTTTCTGCAACAAGACGAGAGATGTGTGAGAAAGAGTGGGTACCGTAAAGCGCTTTCATCAAGGCTTGATGAAGATGCGAAGCGAACCTTACAACCCCTTTTGCAAACTCTTTTCAGATGAATGCGTTGTTGACTTCTTCTAGGGCCTATGATTATGTGGAATGTGTTGATATATATTCTCGTGTCTACCGAAATAGCTGCTCGGCATGGGAAATCTGGTTTTGGTTCAAGACACAGAGTTTTGAACAATGCTATGGATTCCACTACAGGATTCAAATGTCAGTCCTGCTCCAACTTGCTCAAAAAGCGAAATCCAGAATCATGTTCAGGTGCTTTTGAGGCCTAGAGGCATGAAACTCCTTTGTCAGTCAATTAGTTCTGGCATTTCATTTGACGAGTTTCCAGAGGGTAGCCAAAAAAGTAGCACCTTAAATTATTTTGATTATCATGATCATTTTGTTTGAGGAAATCTAGTCATGATTACTTCAATTATAATTTTAATTGTTGGAAACCAGATACTGTTACATTCAGTCGTTCCGGCAAACTACTTAGGACTTGGTGCATGCAGGTCTTGCGCTGAACAACATACACCAAAACGAGAATCTGAGGTCAAACTTGCATGAGATCCATAATTTTCTAAAATCAAGTTTTGCGAAAGGGAAGTATCCTCTGGGTGGTAACCCAGTTGTGTGGGGAAATTGACTAAGGAATATTAGCTTATTCGACATGTATGACACTTAAGTTTGTTCGATAGTAAGGGTGGGTGAGATTCTTGAGTTACCTAAGTGTGCTGGCATATACCAACTCTCTCTCTGTATATACACACACATATATACACATATACACAATATACGCATATATGTGTGTATATATATGACCTGATATCTTAGCCTCCCCAAATATGGGTATGAAATTCAATAGAGATTTGCAATCAAACTTCCCATGCTATAACCTGATATCTTAGTCTCCCCAAATATAGGTATGAAATTCCATAGAGATTTGCAATCAAATTTCCCATGTTATATATATATATATATATATATATATATATATATATATATATATATATATATAACCTGATATCTTGGTCTCCCCAAATATAGGTATGAAATTCCATAGAGATTTGCAATCAAACCTCCTATGTTATATATATATATATATATGTGTGTGTGTGTGTGTGTGTGTGACCTAATATCTTAGCCACTTCAACCATATTGGTTATCTAGCGAACACTATCTATACATATACACATATATATGCATATGTATAGATATATATACACACACACACATATATATGACCTGATATCTTAGTCTCCCCAAATATGGGTATGAAATTCAATAGAGATGTGCAATCAAACTTCCCATGTTATATATATATGGGGCGGGGGGGGGGCTAATATCTTAGCCACTTCAACCATATCGGTTATCTAGCAAACACTATCTATTTATACATAGTGTATACTCATGCTTCACTTTTATTTTCTAGGCATGAGGTGTAATATAGTTGTTTTTTCATTTTATCTTTTGAGAACACGCTTTTAAAATTTTAAATTATACACATATCTTGAAAAGCAAAATGAAGGCATGCCGTCACAGGTATACAAACAAGTTAATCTATTTATATATCCTATACTCGTGAAAGTTGTAAACAAATGTTAATGAAATATAGTTCCATTTATATTTCTTGGCTAATGGGTTTTGGTTCGGTAAAACATTAGAATCAAAGCCGGTCCTGTTGGCAACCCCGTTACTAGCCAAGGGCAGCAATCCATGTGAACAAAGAATCCAAGAATGGCCTTTGGGTATATTGAAAGACCACGGTGTCTAAGAGAGAGAGAAGGTTCTCCAGTTTGATGTGAAATTCTTTTAATCCACATTTCCATGGGTGTCTCTGTATGAGAGTAGAAAGTAGAAACAAAACAAGTACATGCAATAAGTTGCCTCTAGGAGGAAAAAGAAAATATGGGATTTACTGACGGTTTTACGCGCCAGTGATAATCTGAATACTGACGTACGAATAAGAACGTCAGCAAAGATATGTTTGCCTCTAGAAGGAAAAAGAAAATATGGGATTTACTGACGGTTCTAATCGCCAGTGATAATCTGAATACTGACGTATGAATAAGAACGTCAGCAAAGATATGTTTACACGACGGACAGAACGCGAATTTTCCTTTCACTGACGGCGTTTCCGTCACTGTAAATCGACTTTACTGAGGGTCTTGTCCGTCCGTATTTTGGACATTCGAGTTCAAAGGGGACCCTGTTTCTATAACCAAGAATTTCGCAGCGATTCTGCTGCTCTTTCTCTCTCTCTCTCTCTCTCTCTATATATATATATTAAACTTGACAAAATCTACATGATTTTCAAGTCCTATGACAGCAACAGATTTTCATACAAAATTAAACTTGAGCATTTCATTTTGTCCCCTTCCTATCTCTTGTAGTCTCCTTAATCAGCTATTTATGATCAACATCCAAACCATGGTTGGGTGTTCCTCCTCCACACACAGACAAAGAGTCCACAGGCAGTTACATTTGTACAATCTTCATCATCATGACGTTGTTGTTACAACTGCAAAACATAACATTCTGTCATTTTATTTAATGAAATCTCTTAATACAAAACATAGACTGACAGTTGATTAGAAACAAAGAATGCGTCATTTACAAGTTAGGCAACCGTCCCAAAGGTGCTAAATGACATCACCTAATAGAAAACATAGATCAAAATTGATTAGAAACAAAAGAACGCCTCATCTATAAGTTAGCCGATCAACCCAAAGGTGCCCATAACACAACTAGTCGTTTGGTTCTGTTGAACTGAAAATGCGTGTATGTTTATCATCTTTGAGTGTTAAATTCACAGACAGCTAACTTTACCAACATGGAAAGCAGACCGTCCATTTAGTTCCTGTCGCGCAATAAACTCGAGGATGGTATTCTTGGTATTAAAGATTTGTGGAACTAAAACACACCAGAACCCTGCCAAAGCCAATGCATGCTCCTTTACCTACTAGCAAATGGATCATCAAAAGAACCAGTAAACGACATTCGTCAACCAAGATGGCGTAATAAGTGAACTTCCCCTGAGATACACATGCTCTGCCAAATGCCACACTCTCATATTTAACTGAAGCTTCTGGCCAAGCAAAAGGACTTGATTATAGGGCTCCTAAGCTTAAGATTCCCCTGTTGTGATGCTCTTTCACTTCACGTCAATGTGGAGAAGGCGAGTAACTAGGGCATCTCTTTACATGACAAAAGGCTTTGCACAAATGAGGGGTTACAGGTAAGGCAAGGAACCAGCACAAGTAGCCGAATAATTACAAGTCATTGTATAAAAGTGAATGTGTCCATGCACACAAGCATGCCTACTTATAGAACAAAGAAAAAAAAGGTGTTTCCTTGTATCAAGGAAAGCAGTTTACAGGGGAATGGTCAGGATTTAAACCCTTTGTGAAACCATTCTAACATTTACCTCTTTTCGACACAACCACTAGTGGATTGCGCTACATCAAACTCTTGAAAAAAGACCTATTTTAAATTAGGCAAAGCACAACCTAAGGTCTAAGGTTCAAAATGTAGCAATGAGTTAGGCAAGTTTGGCCTCAGACTACTGCACTTATTGCAGCTGAAAGACAGTATGTGGAAAAGGCATTCTTAACTTTTACATGAATGTCATTCCTGCTAAGAAATGCAAAACCTGGATTATTTATCAAAATATGCGTTGGGACAGCATGGAAGACTGTGATAGAATTGAAAGGCACTATCACGGTATCACCCTGGAAATCACATCCAAAATCTCATGCAATGAAATTAGTTAGATATGATTTAGCTCATCTACTGCAAACTATGCAAGGTTGGATTAAACAAAACTTCTTCCATGGTAGCTTCTGCACGTTCCTGTCAGCATTGAAGAAGTACATTTTTTTTTGTGTGGGTTATTAAAACCGAATATCTGTATGAGTACAACAGTTTTCAACATCTAGATTTGTACTACCAAACTTGTACAAAAAGAGATGGAATAACTTACATCCCCTTCATCAAGTTCAACAAATGCTCTTAGCCTCCTTGCAGAATTGACTGATTTTGGACATGTCGCTTCTATCTCTGGCTGATCATCGGTCTCAGGTTTACACGTAGGATCAGCCAAACTTCACTGAATTGACTGTGCCGTATATGGAACTTCTGAAGCAACTTGAGGTTTTTCTAGCCCTTGTATTGAGTCAAATAGATGCCCAGAAATTTCCAGAGTGGGACAATCTTTTCAAGACAAGAAGAACGTCCCATTTTTATGTTTCTTTAGACTTAGAGATTGAAACAAACTTGACTGAACTGACTGTGCCGTATATGGAACTTTTGAAGCAACTTGAGGTTCTTCCGACCTTTGTATTGAGTCAAATAAATGCCCCAAAATCTCCAGTGGGACAAACTTTTCAAGACAAGAAGAACGTCCCATTTTTATGTTTCTTTAGATTTAGAGATTGCAATAGTTTTTCAAGAAGTTTCAAAAGGTAGCTATTTGAGAGACCACCAAGATCCACAGCCTGCCCCTCATCAATCATTTGCAGCATCTGAAGTGATATAACACAGATGGAATTAGCTAAAATTACTCAGAAGTGAAATAGAATGAAGGACGAATCGTAACTATGCACCCATAAGAACAGGACAACAACATGCCTGCAACGATCAAAATTCTCAATGAACAGCAAGAAGAAGAAAAGACAAGGATCCAAGAAGTTCAAAAGCATGTTCTTGCAACACAGCTGAAAGACTTCTCAAATTTGCATCTAGCCGGGACAAGAGGGGACTTGATCATGGTTTACATGCTAGCAAAAGGTTAGGCGAAGAATAATATGACCAAAAACACATTTGCATAATACCAGCCTCAGCTCATAGGGCTAAGACAAGAGACAAACCTGGATATGCTTTACCACTTAAGAATACAACAGCTCACAATGATTTAGTTGAAATGGAACACAATAAATATAAGCATTTACGTTGACAGAAGTCCTCAAGGTATCACCAACCAAGTGTTGGAGTAGATAACCTGGAAGAGAAGTGGGGGAATTGGTGGTCAGGGGCAGTCAATAACTGGATGTGCAACATGGTCTTGCTTTTATACATTCTTTCAGAATTAGCTAGTCCAGATCAGACACAGGAAGTCCTTTAGAATACAACAACTCACAATGATTTAGTTGAAATGGCACAGAATAAAGAGTTCTATACGCATTTGTATTGACAGAATTCCTCAAGGTATCTCCAACCAAGTGTTGAACTAGATAACCTGGAAGAGAAGTGGGGGAATTGGTGGACAGGGGCAGCCAATAACTGAATCTGCAACATGGTCTTTTGACGCACGAGGATTTGCTTTTTATACATTCTTTCAGAATTAGAAGCCACAACCCTACATTAAGCAGTGAATTCCATTGTTGGGGGTCCCATGTTGAATAACTTCATATACGAGTGAAACTATCAAAAGATCGTAAAAATCATAAAGTAATTTTATTGTTTCGATGAGTACAGTAACATTTGGAAGTTACATGAGCTACTCGATGCTTTAGAACACAAACAACACTACCTTAGGCACGTTTATTTCATTTTACTGGCAGAACATACAGAACTAAGATTTTGAGCGACCTTGTTTTTAAGGCTTATGTTTTCTTTCAAGAAACATGGCAAATATAGATAATAAATCCCTTGAAATAGAACATTAACGTGCCTAGGGTGTTGGCCATCTGCTCTATTGAGTATCATACTTCTTGCTGTGATCTGCAGCACCTAAACTAATGCTCATTGGAATGTGTGGGTTCAGGTCGCATAGCTCATCCCTTCAATTGTTGAATTCAGGAGATGCTACCAAAAATAGGTCCACCATCGATGCCGAAGCCTATTCAATCTCCTTGGTAAGTGCTTTGCTTACGAGCAGAGCCTAAGTAATTGCGGGAGTTTTGAGAGAGCCCTTAATTGTTTACAATATTAATATTTGTGACTGCTTCGAGTTTGTAATCGTAAGAAACGAGGTGGGTTTGAACCTTTTTATACCCAGTGGTGGGGGAAACCATGGATTTCTTTTTTTCTCTTGATTACATAGGAACGCCGGAGCTAGGTAGGCACGCCCCGGGAGTCAAACTTGCATCATGACACGAATCGAAAGCCCTGCCAGGTTAGCTAATTAATATTCAGAGTGCACAAAATCATGGATTTTGATCTTAGCTACACTCACTGTTCACTGTCTGAGACTGATAACTGATCCACCAAAATTCGGACGCCTCTTTTGAAAAGTAAACTTGCGCCAAGACAATTTGTGCTGTGTGCGAACTGTTAATGGTGTTTTGTTTTCATTAGTTTGAGTCCTCTGAACCCTCTAAACGCTGAGGTTTGTGCTCGCCAGTTTCTTCTTCGCCAGAAGAGCTCGACACTGATAGCTTCTCTATCACTGCAGGAACGGAGCCACAGAAGCATTATGAATCCAAGATAGGGCCACGAGCCGTCCTTATATGACAAGGTCTTCAAGCAATAGCTCCGCCATTCTGATAGATATTCTTTTGGTTTTTAACAGAGTTTTTGTTTTCTTTTGTTACAATGGGAGGTTGCAGACAGGTATGCACATCTCGGAGGGGTGTAACTGAACACCATCTGACTTGTGGAGTCGAGAGCCCTGCCAGGAGGGTTAACGCCCTGAGTCAGAGATTAAATTTCTTTTGATGCTTTGGAGCACATTCTCAGAAAGACGAAAGGAGGCCCACCAACCTTTTTGACAGTCCGTCGAATGAAAAAGCCGGTGCATCTTCATTACCGAAATTCCTTCTAGCATGCACTCCGAGCACTTCCATTTATAGCTTCTCATCTTCCTCCCTTACAGAAGTGAAAATATTCGCCATGACCAGAAATAGATCACATAAGTGACAAAAGATTGACCCTTGTGGTAAAATAACGCAAGACCCTGGGTCCTTATTGATTCCCCACTTCAGTAAATGCTGATGCCGCTACCATTAGCATCTCAATTACTAAAGAAAAGAAAGAGGAGAATAAACAAGAGGTTGTCAGGCCGCATTGATCAGCTCTCCCTTAATGGTAGTCTTGCGTTTTCTGCCCAAGTGAATACACAGATGGTTTATGTAGAGAAACAGAGCCCTCCCAAAATCAATTTTCATGTGCCCACTGGTGAATTTCGCACAAGGACGAACACCCTCATAAGCTCTCTCCCAAAGGTATCTGGTTAAACCCAGTTGGGGGAACCACTAATGACAACAGCTAATATTATTCAAACAACTTCCATTCTTCTGATTTCTCAGTTCTAACAACCTTAGGATAAAGATACTGCTTTTCCTGAAAAGTGTACCATGATACCATCGATGCCATTCCTGAAGTTGCAAGCCATAAACTGTGAACCTAAAACCTTCAAATGCAGCAAAGAAAATTCAAGCAGTGCAAATGCGTGTTGGAACAATTTGAGCTGAGTGCTGTATAATGTGTTTGCAACTAATCTACAACCCTACATATTGGTTTTAAACACTCCTCTAACAGTGGGCCATGTCAAGCATATTGAAGTTGAATCTGAAAAGAAATCTTGGATTATAATCATCCCGACCAAAATTTGTTATCCATACTTGATAAAACTTGCTTCTAACAGTTCTAACAAACATTAACATTGATATATGAACCCAGAAGTTCCAAATTATTGGCACTATGTAGCTAAACGGAAATTTAAGTGGAAAATAAAGGAAGTATTGCCTTAAACCAACAGTAAACTGGAGAAAAATGTGCCCTAAGAAATATTAGCACTAAAAATTAGAACACCATTCAGGATTTCTGTCCAGAAAATCTAATAAGGTGAACTCACATTAGCAGAATCTCATTAAAAATAAGGCCCTGACAGCCACTCAATAAATAGCCAGGTACAAGAATTTCAAGGGATTAAGCTGGATAATCATCACCACTTGCAACGTATTGATGTTATTACCACGTCGAATCTGACATCATTGGTAGCCCTTTCAGAGTCAATCGCAGTAAAGTTTCTCACAGATCAGTTCATAGCTTGCCTCTGGAGATGCCTCGCAGCTGAAAGCTTCAAATGACTTTGAGATATTTCATACTGAGGCCTATCGCTCTATAAGAGTAATGTTGCAATATGGGCATCTACACATGCTTTACAATATGTACGAAATACATTCAAGTTCCATACTAAATTTGATGAAGATTACTGAGCACCATCATCTAAAAATAAAGCCCGACACAGAATTTCATAGCTTGCCTCTGGAGATGCCTCGCAGCTGAAAGCTTCAAATGACTTAGAGATATTTCATACTGAGGCCTATCGCTAGATAAGAGTAATGTTGCAATATGGGCATCTACACATGCTTTACAATATATACGAGATACATTCAAGTTCCATAGTAAATTTGATGAAGATTACTGAGCACCATCATCTAAAAATAAAGCCCGACACAAAATTCTATGGCATAGCATATGAAAGTCCATCATCTACATGGGCACCGCTTCCTCATTTTCTTCAACCATCTCAAAAGCTAAACGTAGCCAGCATTTTGCAATGAGACAACACTAGGAACTGGATATGAGAAAAAAGTCCTTAATTCACCAACATGGTTTCATTCATGTGAGAACTATGTACAAGATAAATGACTAGCTGAAAGATAAATGAATAAAGAATTTAAAACAATTCACGTCAGTCAGAATTTGAAGTACCGATTCCAACATAGTATCATGAGTCCTTATAAACCCGTTGTAATAACACATCTCTGTTTTTTACTAATTTGAATATTATTAGAATGAAATCTTCTTCAACACTCTGAACACTAGATATTTCCTCCGCAACCCATTCAGCGAGAGATCCTAACTTTCATGTTCGTAAATTCACAAAGTTTGTGACTTTGTAACAAGTGTTTTCCCTGATACGGTTTTATGATTTCTTAAGACTTAGCTTTTTTTAGATACTTATGAAGCTTACTTGCTTAGCAACATCATCCACTGGCATTTTCCCAGTCACGCAGGATGGCACTGCTAAGAGTTAATGTTTATTTTCTGGACCCCACAGCAGGTCAACAACTGTAGACACAAAGCAACAATAGGAATCTATGCCTAGAGACTTGTGGCCTTTTTGTATTTGGGAGGGGTCAATAATGCACTTCGGTTGTGCCTATCTACGTACTATCTCTAAAATTAGTGTCACAAAGGGTTGCAATTGTCATCAGCCTCAATCTCACAGCTACTATCATGGGGGATAACCTGAAATGGTCTTCTTACTCATTTCTAAAGGCGCTCACAGTTAGGTGGGCAGGGGTGCCAAGCTACGGGGAACTATAGGTGGGGAAACAGGGATCTGGTCTTACCTCAAATAAGACCTCACCGAGTTCTGCAGTTTCTAGTGAAGCAGTTCACAGGCGTAACCTATAGTGCCATGATCACCCAGTTGCTTAGTGTTGGGGTGCTCACGTCCATCCGGCCAAGTATTTCCACAGGTGAGGCAATAATATGCTTCTACTAATTCATTGCATCGTTTTGACTAATACTTTCATGTGAATATTGATCCTTCGAGCAACAGTGATACTGTGATCCAATTCAAGTGAAAACACACCGACAGCAAACTTATGCTCATGAAAAGAAATTGGCATCCAAGACCTGAAATTGCTTTGAGGTCTTGTTGGAATACACAAACGTGGACACTAATGAGCACATATAAGGAAAAGTATTTTCCTGAGTACCTATTCTGTGCAACATCTAATTATTAATTGGACTTGACTGTAGAAGGCACACTGCAATGACAATCTGAAAGTTGAAATAACATTCACAAAAGTAGATCCTGGAAATAGGAGTGAGATAAAGATTGGGATTTATAATCCACAACAAACACTAGACTCTGCAGACCACAGCATATAATCTGAAAACATCAAAGTTACAATAATCCTGAATGTTACGATGAACAAGAACATATTACAGATTTCCTGACGAAACAATTGACGCCATACATGAAGCAAGACCACCCACAAAACCATTCAATACTATTTAGGTTTAGTGATACACCATCTAGAAGAAACAAATCTTACTGGAACCCAATTAGCACTTCAGAAGATTACACACGAAAATGCCCATGAAAACAGCAGACGCCCATTTGAAATTTAGACCAAAACCTGCCAAAGGCAGATAACAGAACCAAGTTCGGAGGATTTTCAGAAGAAGATGCATAGACCAATTCTTAATACGACCATTATGTAATTATCCGAATCAGCGGAAAACAGGCTTCTTGCCAAGTCTCTTCATCTCTTTATCCATCTGGCCCGTAAGCATTAACACAAACATCTTCATATCACACAGCAATGACCAAACAGGGTGGCCATAGGTGGCTGGGATGTTCCCCTGGATGAAGAAGTGGCTATACCAAGCGAGGCCATAACCAGAGAGAGGGGCAAAAAAGACAAGCCACCACTTGAAAAAGATTGAAGAGACCAGGAACAAGAGCGCGCTGAGGGTGCCGACAAAATGCCAACGCTTCGTTGAGGGCTTTGAGTGTTCTTTCAAGTAGAAGAGCCAGAATTCATTAAGACTCTTGAAATGCATCGCTGGTGCAGAAATCTGAAAATGGAAATTTTTTCCCCTCTTTCTCCTATTGGGGTTTCCTTGTTGAGTTGAAATCTGATGGCAAGAAGCAAGAGTAAACGTTGTTGGTGAGAGCTCATGGTTTTGTTTGGTCACAGGATAGAGGCCAACTTCAAAAACAGGCCAGAGAAAGAGACCGAAAAAGACCAGCTTTACTGTTTGCGCGTGATTCATAAACGCAGTAAGTGGAAAAAATTAGTTGAGAAGATTGACGTTGAATTACGAGGGCTGCTATACGTTAAGTCACATTTCAAGATTCCTACCTTTTTTTCCTGTTGTAAGAAAAATACTCCTACTTTTCCCCGAAAGCAACAGGGTTAAGGCATACCACTAAGTCTCACTCTCCTACTCCTTCCAGTGAAGAGCCGCTTTCGATAATTATTCTGCAAAGATCCCTCATACCATCTCTGGTCTAGTTACCCCAAGCTTGGGCTTGCCGAGAGTTGCACATACTGATGTTCCGCATGAAGCTTTTTAGCCATCGACCACAATGATCTTGAATGAGTACACCCAACGTGTGGCAGATCTATGGTAAGGTGGGGGCGGCTACCCCACGTCCAGAAATCTAATGAAAAAGTTAGAATGAACGTTTGAATCACTATGGACTCATCACAAATATTTGAATAGGTAGGTCATCCTATCCTTAAAAAAAACTATAGATCTACCAGTGACAACTTATCACTTATATTATATCTCCAAAGGAGACAACTCATAGGTGGAGAGAATCCTTTTCGAATATGAGAATGGTTTCCAACTATGTTTCAATTGTTCTATGTTGGATTTAATGTGCATTAATGATATTTAATTCATGTAGTTATCCCAAATGATCAATAGATGCATAATTGATACTATGAAAGTCTTAAAGTATAAAAAGTCACATGTGATGACCAAGAAAAAATAAAGTTAGTCCCATATTGAAGAATGTGACAAACACACATGTCATTTTATATAGTTGGTATCTTATGAACCTTAGTTCAAAGAACTTGTGGAGGACATGTTAGACCACACATGCGTGCACACACGCATGGCAAACCTGAGTTGACATGAGTTTGGAAATTGTCTTTGGTCTATTTTTTTGTAGAAAAAAACTTTTGATCTAAAGATGAAGGGTCTTTTAGGATAGGGATAAGGGAGAACAATTCTGGATAAGACGGAGCATAAATGATTGTGGACCTAAATAGTCGCGGCGATTGTATCAGATTTGAGATACGTGATCTATCAAGTGCACTATAAATAGGGGATTAGATCTACTAATCCAGCAGATTGTCTTTATGCACCCTCTCTACTCTCTTGATTCCCTACATTTCCTCTGTGCGTGATAGTTTCCATAACCTCTCCAACTATAGGCGATTAAGGCGTTTTATGAGGTTGGCTCAAAGTCAGATACGTGCTCTTCGAGTTGTGTGTGTATTTTATCCTGAGACAAAGACATAGGTACCCGTACGTACTCATAGTAGGACACTGATTTCTCTAAGGTAAGTCCGCAAGGTCAACTCACACAAATAAGTTTTTGATTTTGCTTCTACTTTTGTTTTCTATATGGCTTGATTATGACATTTTGGATCTACGTCCATTGTTTATGATTGGGACATGTTTACATTTATTGTATATTGGTTTATTATACAAACATGTCTATGGTTTTTACCAACAATCTTAGAGAAATTACCTTTTACTATAGTAAACATGTCTATGACTCTTACCCTCCGACCTAAAGTTGACTTGACTTTGATGTTGGAAAAGTTTGTCGGTCCACATTTTAAATACTGGCAACAACATATGAAAATTTGGTTAACCATATTAGGGTTACATCTATATATTGAGTAACATTGTCTCTTACCCGATGATATTGACCCTAAAAGCTCAGATAGAATCATTGAGTAGAAGGAGAAAAACACCCTGTATCACTGTTGTATTTTATCGACGTTATTGAATATTTTATTCGATATATAATTCTTCTCTTTTTACGACAACGAAAGATATATGGGTTACCATTGGTCATAAATACAACACTGAAGACCTCGATTTTGAAAAGTATTTAATGACTAAGTTTCTTAAGTATCAAATAGTAGTGTGCAAATCTATGATCGAACTGGCTCACGAGTTTTAGTTTTTATACCATGGTCTAAAGGAAGTCGAAATGAAACTTCCTAACAAGTTTATTGTTATGTCTATTATTGAGAAATTTCTTAAGTCTTGGCACAATATCTAATGGTAGATATAGCAATAGAGGAAGAGTATATAAGTGAGAAACCTGTTATGCCAGTAGACAGTACCCTAGGGTTAACCTAATGGTCGAAAATAAACAATCTAGTGATCCTAAGAGAAAACAGGCAAAGCATAAACCAAAGGTCAAGATAAAAAAAAAACTATGAACAAACCATGCTGGTTTTATGGTCATGTTGGACATTGGGAGAGAAATTGTCCTTCAAAGAAAGTAAAAAAATCTACGGTCACTGAAACAGTTATCGTCAATATAGTGGTAACTACTTTATCTATTAGTAACGAGTATTTATCCCTTAAACCCCATCTCTTTTTTATTTATAAGCCACAATATTGGATTGTAGACACTAGGTTAATGTATATGTCTGTGCTAACTAGTCTTTATTGTGTCTTATCAAGCTGTTTGTGAGCAAATAATGGCCTTAGGGATTATTCGACTGCTAAAGTCAAGGGTGAAGGATGTGTGAACTTAAAGTTTCTTTCGTAAAAGATACTAACTATTGAGGGAGTTAGACACATACCAATGATTCGCCAGAATATCTTTAGTGGTCCTAGTTTAGTTAGAGAGGGATTAAGGTTAAATTGTAAATATAATAAAGTCATCATTATACGACTTAATACAAGGTATTTCTTTGGTAAATGCTACTTGTGTGATGTAGAGGATCTAATTAAATTCATGTAAAACCAATTATTGATTTTTATATGAATTTTAATGATAACAAAGCCTCTACTTCTATTTCATCTTCTTCTTTTGTATGCAATGTTGAATTATATGATATATGACATACTAGGTTGGGTTACGTAAACTTTGATTCTATGAAAAGAATGATGAACTTAAATCTTAACCTTAAGACTGTCATAGATAGAAAACACAAATGTTATATATGTATGCAAGCTAAATAACCTAGTAAATCTTTCCATATGATTAAAAGAAAATTCGAGGTTTTGGATTTGATACACATTGATATTTGTGAATTCAATTGAATGACTACAAGGGATAACAAAAGATATTTATCATATTTATTGATGATTATAGTAAATACTTTTATATTTACTTACTTAAAAGTAAAAGTGAAGCTTTAGAAAAGTTTCAAATATTTATAAATGAAGTACAAACTCAAACAAGAAAAGTACTTAAACGATTAAGGTCTTATAAGGGAAGAGAGTATACTTCAAATATTTTCCAAGTATACTGTAAAAACAACAATATTGTTATTATTCCATAAAAGTACTCATCCTTTAATACAAGAAAAAGAAATCAAGATCTAAAATAATGAATGTTATATTTCTAGGTTACGTGGATACAAGCTATGTGTATAGATTCTTGATCATTAGATATGATGTTTCTGGCATGGACGTCAACACAATTGTCAAGCTTTGTATTGCTATATTATTTGATAATGTGTTTTCCATAAAAACTGAAGTTTTTCAATGTGTATCTTCTAAATATTTTGATCCTACTATTGGTTTTATTCCCAATCATGTGGAAAGAATGACAAAAGTAGGGGTGACCTTGATTATGCTGTTTCTAGATCAGATGACTCTGAGGAAATAATTGAACCAAGGAGAACTAAACGAATAGGACATTAAAAGACTTTGAAAGTGACTTTGTTATTTTTAATATCGAGGATGATTATGTCACCTTTCAACAGACTATGACCTCACTAGAGGTTAAGTTTTGGAAGGAAGTCGTTAACGGTGAAATTCAATCAATTTTTTCCAATGATACTTGAGAATTGGTGAATTTATCTCTTGGTTGTTGTAATGTGGGTTATAAGTGGATCTTTAAGAATAAACTGAATGCAGACGAAATAATTAATAAGTATAAAGTCATATTAGTTGCCAAGGGATATACACAAAAGAATAAATCATTTTGATACCTATTCTCCAATTTCCCGAATGACCACCATCCGAGTGCTTATAGCACTAACATCTATATATGATCTCACAATCCATCAGATGGATATAAAGACTATTTTCCTTCGTAGTGATCTCCATGAGAAAATTTATATAGATCAATCAAAGAGATTTATAGCTTGTGGGAATGAGTCGATGGTGTGTAAGCTTATTAAATCATTGTATGGTTTGAAATAAGCTCCTAAATAATGACATAACAAGTTTGATTGTGTGATATCATCTTTTGACTTCATTTCTAATGATTATGATAAGTGTGTCTATTGCAAGTCAGTAAATAATGTTTTCATCATTTTTTGCCTATACGTAGATGATATATTGTTGTTTTGTTTCGACATGAGAATAGTAAATGACACTAAGTTATTCTTATGTAGTAAGTTTAAGATGAAGGACATGAGTGTGATTGATGTGATTTTAGGCCTTAAAATTATAAGGCCTACTGATTGTATAGTAATCTCCTAGTCTCACTATGTTGAGAAAGTTTTAAAAAGATTTCAATATATAAACTATAGACATGTTTAGACCCTATATGATTCAAGACTTTGTATAACAATTAAAGTGATATTTCTATGTCTCAACTAAGATATTCTCAGATTATTAGTAGTTTGATATATCTAACCAACTGCACACAATTAGATATTGTATTTACTATGTGTAAGTTGAGTAGATACACCAGTTGTCTAGAAAGAACCTATTGGGGAAGCTCTAGACAGAGTACTTCGCTATGTAAATGAAACGATTTTCCTTCGACTACATTATGGTAAACATCCTTCGATACTTCAAGGATTTAGTGATGCTAATTGAATAACAAAGAAATATAGGAGTAATGGGGTCACCAGATATGTGTTTTTTGTGGGTGATGGCGTTGTCACTTGAAAATTCAAGAAATAGACTATTTGACTCATTCTACTTTTAAGGTAGAATTATGTGCTTTGGATGTGATTGGATAGGACTTATGTCCAGTTTACTTATGGTAAAAAAGTAGCTTCTTGCAATTTCAATGCAATGTCGTAACATTATTATAATTGCTAAGATCAGTAGTTTTAAGTACAACAAAAAACAACGAATACAATTCAAGTTAGACTAAAGTCTGTAAGATCTCTTGTGTCTAATGGGATCATGACTGTAAATTTTGTTGGATATAAAGGTAACACAGTTGATCCTTTAACTAAGGTTATATCAGTAGTCTTAGTTAAGAAATTTAGGTTGGAAATGAGATTGAAACCCATGATTTATTAAGAAACAATAGCAACCCAACCTACTGTTAGTAACAAGTTGTTAGATGAATATGATGATACTTTATATTATGAGATATTTTTAATATTTGTATGTTTGTCCTCTCTAAACTTAGAGTGTCATGGCTATAAGTTTACAAAGAGATTATTCTCTTAATAGGATCGAGTCCTAAGACAGAATGCTAGCACTACATTCTTAAAGATATCCAACTAAGTGATTGACATTCTGAGGCCGCAAAAGGTAAATTAGGTTGTTCCTTTAAGTCAATCATGATAAAGGATATTGATGTATGACCATTAATATATCATCCCTATAAATCATGTTATAGCCTTTTATTATGTTGTTACCAATAGACACCTTTATACCCAAAGTTGAGGTTCAAGACATATATTTACCTAGTTTATGTAAGTGTAATATTGGATAACTAAGGTAACGGCTCAAACCAAAAAGTATCATTATTGAAAACATAATATGATCATTGAGTTAGGAGGACACTTTATACTTAAGAACTTTATGGAGATTTTTGGATTTAATATGCATTAATGACATTTAATTCATGTTGGTAACCTCGAATGATCAATAGATACATAATTAATATATGTGAAGTCACAAAGTGTAAAAAGTCACATGTGAGGGACTTGTGCATGTGATGACCAAGAGGAGACAAAGTTTAGTTCCATATTGAAGAATGTGACAAACTCACATGTCTTTTTATATAGTTGGTATATCATAAACCTTAGTTTAAAGAGCTTGAGAAGGACATGATAGACCACACACGTGCACATATGCGCGTAAGGCTTGGGTTTGAGAATTGTCTTTGGTCTATCTTTCTGTACAGAAAACTTTTGATCTAATGGTTAAGAGTCTTTCATGATCACAAATAGGGATAAGGGACAACAATTTCAAATAAGACGGAGAATGAACGGTTACAAACTTGAATAGTCATAACGATTGGATCAGATCCAGGATTCATGATCCATCACACACACTACAAATAAGGGATTAGGGCTATTAATCCCACAGACTATATTTCAGTACTCTCTCTACTCTCTTAGTTCCTTGCATTTCCTTTGTGCATGACAATTTGCAAAATCGTGCTTTATCCAACCATAAGTGATTGAGGGGTTGTTCGAGGGCGGCTCAAAGCCAGGTGCGTGCTCTTCGAGTTGTGTGTGCATTTTATCTTGAGAGGAAGGCGTATATACCCATACGTACTAATAGCGGGACACTGATTTCTCTAAGGAAAGTCTGCAAGGGCGACTCACACTAATAAGTTTATGATTTTGCTTCTTTTTTTGTTTTCTGTATAACTCTATTATGACTTATTTTGGATCTACGCCTGTTGTTTATGATTGGGGCATGTTTATATTTATTGCATATTGGTTTATTATGCATATATGTCTACGGTTTTTACCAACATTCCACTCTTAATATGGGTCAGCTTTGATTTGAGTTGTCGGTTCAATTTGAAATGGAATGTCGTAAGAAAACTTAATCAACAATGAAAACAACCAAGTCTTTTGGGTCAGTAATATAAATTCTTTGTTTTTTTTATAGAGTTTGATCTTGTACCATGCCAACAAAATTCATTCACTTGTAACAAAAGTTAAGCTTCGTCCAAATATCTAATACTAAATATAAATCCAAGCGTATGGCCATCTACAATCTATTCGGTAAAGCTGGCTAAGTTGAGAATGGGAAAATTATCTTGAAGGATCCCTCGGGTCCCCACGGGTTCCTATGCTTGTATACTTTTATAATACAAACTTCTTGGGGTCTATCACATCCACACATCTCAACTTATTTCTTATTCCTCTCTATTTATTAACCACGGAAAAGCAAATCACTCTAGTCTTTCTCTGTCTCTCCGTCTCCATTGGATAACTCACTTTCTAAATTTCTTGAATTGAAGTCAGTTTCCGTTGGAGAATACACTTGAAATTTCTTGAATTGAAGTCTCATCCATTGGTCTTGATTACTTACCGTATGCAATGATACTATTCATTTAAATTTAATTATCTATCAAACAAATTGAATGATTGAGATTTGAAAAACATATCTTATTGAAATCCTTAAAAAAAAAAAGCTTGTCCGAGAAAGAGAAATGGTCACCATGAGGTTAGGATGGGGACAAAACCGTGTGAGCACTTCTACAGGGTCTCGAGCTATGGCTGTGTGTAGAACACAAATACTAACACGAGCAGAAAAATTGATGATGTGCCGTTACAACTTATTTCGTGTTATCGAACTTGGGTAGACACAAATAAACATAAAGAAATATGTCACCAAAGAAAACATGAAAAGAATAGGGTGGTCAACTTGAAAACAATTCTGAAAACAATTGAGGAAATTAGAATGCCGTTTTTAAAAGAAAAATGGCATATAATTTTCAAAGGAAATTCAAAACACAATGTAATTTTTAAATACTATATAAATACCCTAAGAAGTGGGAGATCCACTCCTAGCATGAGCAATGACGAACCTATTGATGGAGATGAGGCAGCACCTCACTCAGGTTCGAAACTTTTAAAATATTTTATGAGCCACCTTACTTAGACCTAGATGAACTTGGCCCCACCCGAGGAAAAACTTTACGTCCCCACTGGGTATGAGATACCCTCAAAAGCCAGGACACTTCTGTTATCTATTAGAGCTCGAACGCGAAGAGTTCCCCACAAGCAAACCCATGGCTGGCCTTGCGTGTACAATTAATGACTGTAAGGTTTACCTGCAAATAGACAAGGCCGGTTTCGAACTAGTCTCGCAGTTCCAGTTGAAACCAAACGGGATCAGGAACCGGTTGTAACCTGACGCCTGGCCCTGCTTGCCCGTTAAAAAACAAACAAACAAGAAACTTAATAGTTGATGAGAAGGTTGGGATGCATGTATTTTGATCATTGTTTACTTTCTTTTGGTAGGAAAGTGGGATGATGCCAATGTTAATATTTTCATATTGTTTGGGACATGATAATGATATTTGAAGTTTCACCAAGAAGGTATGAAAAATTAAACTGTAAAAATATTGAAATAAAAAAACACAAAAATGTTGAAAAAAATAATAAAAAATGATCTAACTTATATTGAGTTAACTATTAGCACGACATCGAGTTATGTGAAAACAAAGAATTCATGTATGTAACAAACCCATTTAGTATCAACAAAAGCTTAGTTGTTGTAGACTTGTAGTTGCTGCTTGGCAATAAGCTAATATCTTATTACAGAATTCACAAAAGCTTTGTACAAGATGTAAATAAGAGAAATACAAAGGTTACCAATCCACATTTGATGTATACGCAGAGGTTAAAATGCCGGAAGCAACTCAATACATAAACCACACATTCTTTATAATGTTTAGTTTTTGTTCCTGTGAAAATCAATCAATCAAAATCCAATAACGACTTCCCACCAGTGGTGTAAGGCTTCTTATGTGAAGGAATATGTGTGTGTGAGGGGGGGGGGGGGGAGGGAGGCCTGGCTTGCCCCGATTTCTATGTACAGTGGCTAGTTGGTTTGCGTCTGCTAAAGTCTGTCGTAGGCGTAGTAGGAGCAGCCGATGAAGCGTAAATAAACCGAGGGGACTGGCTTTCCCTGTAGGTTTTCCTAATGCTCCACAGTATCTCTGCGCACTCCGCCATTATCGGCCTTAGCTCTCTTCTCACAGCCATCACGCATTTGGAAGCCAACTCCAAAACCTTCTCAACTGCCACAATTGAAGCTGTGTTCTTCATTAGCCTGGGATCCATGACTGAGAATGCTTCACCATCTCGAAGCTTTTTCATTGCCTAAAGAACCCAAACAGCAATTTACTGAGCTACCAAAATCATTCTTTTAAACAAATTTTCCACAAATGACAAGTACCGAGGTATATAGATTTGTCGCATAAAACATCTACAATGAGATATTGGAGCACATGCGTTTAATTAGGATGAATGTTGTGAGAATTAGATTTCGAATCAAATAGTTCTTTTTAAAAATGATTCAGAGTTTTAGACCAAACCAAAATCGAACCAAATCTCATTGAACTGAATCTTCAATTTAAAAGAAAACATTTCAATTAAAACAATAAAATATATTCAGAAATCAATTTGAACTGATGAAAATGCAAATTCGATAAAATAGGATGTTGCCTTTGTTTCCCAGTTCAATTATACTATGACCCAATATCGATCTCATTGGCGACTAAGAACCTGCTTAGCCAGACCCCACTTAGCGTGGGAGAAAGCTCTGTTTCTGTTTTGGTTTTTTGATACAAAATGGCCAACACGAGCTGATTCAAATGGATCTATAATAAAAACTCACTTGATTTAGACTCCTGTCTATGTGTGTGTGTGTGTGTGAGAGAGAGAGAGAGAGAGAGAGAGAGAGAACTAACCCATCTTATGGTTAGCCTTTCTTTTCTCTCTCTTTCGATGGGGCGTCTTCCGGTCATTAGTTCAATGAGTAGAACACCAAAAGAAAAGACGTCGCTCTTCTCTGTCAACTGGTAGGTCTTCACGTACTCTGGATCCATGTAGCCTGCCGTACCTTTGATTTGTGTCGAGATATGGGTCTTCTCCGGGTCATTTGAAGTAAACCGAGCAAACCCAAAATCTGTCACTTTTGCACGCAGGTTTTCAGTTAACAGAATGTTGGATGGCTTTATATCTCGGTGAATGATAGGGTGATCTGCAATAAGTGAAACTAGAACCAATGAGAGACATAGAGAGAGAGAGAGATTGATAAAACTTAATCCATAAATATACTCAAAATGGTTCCAAAACCTTGGAATCAACGATTCATATTAATGGAAGTTCACGTTGTAAGCGCCACAAAAAGTTCCAAAGGCCACCCATCTAACAGAGGATAAGGCTTGTTACTCGGGTTAATTCTGCGTCATTTAAGTAATATTTAACTCTAAAAAAGCAAGATCCTGTTTATTGTTTTTTTGCCTTTTAAAATGTTCTATCTAATTTCTCACTCACCTAATTTCATCAAGAGCTTGTTTTTAAACAAATTCTAAAGAATTCACTCCCACTGCGTTGTGCCAACATGAACATTTTGTGCATGCAGGAGGGAGAATCGAAACTTTCTGAATTTGAGTTAGAAGCAGTGACAGATCTACATTGAGGCGAGGTGAGACATTCGTCTCCTCGAAATACGAAAAACCAATGAAAGATTTACAGGACACCGTTAAATCCGTAGCTATTATATATAATTAACCTCGCCTTAAATGATCGAAATTGGGATCCTTCAAAAGAATTTCTTGATCCGCCACTGGTTAGAAGCTAAGTATCTGTGATACTCTACCCCACAAACGACTCCAATCACCAAAGGTACCCAAGTAGAATTTTATGTCGTTATCTATTCGATTGACAAGCTATAAGCTATAGGAAAACGCTTACCAGATACATGCGCTGGTTATTGAACTCACGACATTCAACTAAAAGGTTCCTCGAGTGATACCCCTGGCCGTGAAAGTCATGGCTCATTGTGCTACGAATGTGTTGACCTGAGGAATCTTCATCTAAATTTTCATGGTGAGTATTAGGAGTGCAAGTGATCTGAGCTGCTCGCAAGCTACTGTAGATCAACTCTTGATACAATGGTGAGCTGTCTGAGCTTGTGCGCAACATTCTCGCAAGCCTACTCAAGCTTTATATACACTCGTACAAAGAATCTATCTATAGTGATTGGATCTTACTGGCCCCAATGGTATTTCGAGAGCATGAGTCTAATAATATTATGTTTCATCCTTTTCTCAAAACCCTTAAAAAAATTTAAATCACATGAAAAATATGTCAAAAGTGAGCAGTATCCAGTTTTCCTACATGCCCAATTTATATATTCCTAAATTAAGAAACGAGCCTAAGAGCCAAGCTCGAGTTACTCTTAACATAGCTTGACCAGAACTTGAGCCTGGAGATGGGAGCTCGATCAACCTCGAGCAGGAAGTGCGCATTTCTTAAACGGAGTGTAGTCGAGCTTGCCTTTACTTGCATTCAACTAAGTTCAATTGGAGCCCTGTAAGTGATGAATGAACCAATAGAAAGGTTGGTGAGAACATGTGAAGAAATCACGTTCCATTTTAACCTTATATTCATATAAAATCGTCTGAAAAATCCTACAAACGTTTTGACGAACTTTGAAGCATGAAAATTTAATATTTTGAAACGATAAGACCTACATAATTCCATATTAGATGAATAAAAATGCCTTGAACAATCCCAGAAATTCTTAATACAACAATGACGAATGAAGTAGCTTGAGAGTTTGAAATAGTAGGACCTGAATACATGTGAAGGTAGGAGAGTGCATGAGCCACATCAATGGCAATGTCTAGACGAGCAGCAAGTTCAAGCCCCTGCCCACGTGTGCCTGGTATACATATAAGCAATTTATTATTCAAAAAACAAAAGGCAGGATGCTCTGGGCACTAAAATGGGCACCAATTCTGGCACTGGCTCCTTTGTCAACAAATGCTCCATCCTCTTTTAATGGGAGCATCCTGATAATTTGACGATTTAGTAAGTAAGAGTATAATGTGATAAATGTACCATCTAAGTGTTCCCGCAAGTTCCCGTTCGCGACATACTCGACGATCACGATCCATTCTGTTGGGCTCTCGAGGTACCCAAAAAACCTAACCAGGTTTAGATGCTCCACGCTTGATAGAGCCTTGATTTCACTTGTGAACTCTGTAGACAAATGTGAATCTTGCCGACTCTGCAACAAATGCTTAATCCCATGTCACCTTTGTAAATGAAGAAACAAAGTTTGAACATGAATTTGAATCCGACTAGTTTGGATTTGGTAATGTAAACCATTAATTGGATATCAGATTCCGGCTTTGAATTCTTATATAGTGGAGAGATATAACCACAACCAAGTGGTCTCTGAATCAGATCACAGTGTAACGTGTCCGGTTATCGGACTCTGAATGTCTTTATCTAATATCCAAACTGTGATAGGTTTGGTAAATCTTATGGTATCTGAATCCAAACTGTTTATATCTTTGTGCCTGGTTCAGTCGGTTACCTTCTTGCCGCGCTTAACAGCAACTACTGTCCCATCCTTGAGGACCCCCTTGTAGACTACACCGAACCCTCCTTGACCGATTTGGTTCTTGTAAGAGAAGTTGCCCGTCGCGGCAGCGATCTCCGAATACGAGAACCTCGATTTTCCGGCATCACTGGAGTCCTCTTGCTTGCAGATACTGACTTGCCAATTGGCACTGCCGTCTTTGCTTCCTCTTGACACTGTTTGACAACGCCATGCCATTAAAGTTTGAATAAGTGGCACAAAAATGAGACAACATTGGAGGCATTTTCCAACTTTGGCAAGGAAATTAATGTAGTGGGTAATATCGAAACACGAGGTGAAATGGCAACAGAAGCCCATTCTGGTGCTTGCCCAGATCTACTTTCTCTTGAAGTTTTATACTGGAGAGCGCTTCTGTAGCTACAAAATCATCAACTATATCTCAAAAGGAAAGATTAAAAGTCATGATAAGGTTTCGCTCTCAATTTCCACAGAAATCTTTACAAAGTTTTCAGGCATTTGAACGGTATGAATTGATTCTAGAACCTCATTTTGATAAGAATCTGACACATCATTGCAGTTTTAAAGGTTAACAAATGAACAAATCACATCCTCGGATGCATAAGGTCGCAGCTTTTACCATATTTCGACGATCCAAATTCCGGTTTCCAAGACATGGGCTCACCGTATTCATATATAGTTGGCACTTGTGATTCACATGGAAGTAGCATGCATGGAAGAGCCGATTTTCTTAATGGATGCATCTATCTAATTCTCGCGTCCCCAATTGGAGTATCCATCGTGTGTCTTCGTAACATGGTCATGGATGCAAATTAATGATCAGAGCATTATATTTTTATATGTACACCAGCTAACGAGATACGGTATTCCTGCATTTTAAGAGAGAGAGAGAGAGAGAGAGAGAGAGAGAGAGAGAGAGAGAGAGAGAGAGAATCAATTCGCAGCTGTACACTTGAGTGCATTAGATGCTGACTGCCTCATGGCCAATTCGGCATCCAATAGAGGACTCATACCTTAAATTGCACACGACAGGGTTTGAGCATAACTTCACTAAAGTCTCATTTCATTTAACATATTATTCTACCCTTTTACATCTATCTATATATGTATATGTGCGTATAATATAAATATTAAGAGACTGAAACATATATACAAGTATACACACAGAAATATATCTAAATAAATCTCAAACCATAAAATTTTTAAAGATTAATAGTTAATATTTGAATTCAAAAAGTAAAGTATGGTTATTTTAAATTAATTGAAATTTCAAAAATATAAGTATACTTTTTGTCTTTAAAATTTTAGTATGAATCGTCTTTCGAATTGAATAGTTGATATTTGTTTGTTTGTGTCTAATGTTACTACACACACACACACACACACACACACACATATATATATATATATATATATATATATATATATATATATATATATATATATATATATATATATATATATATATATATATATATATATGAGAGAGAGAGAGAGGGGCTTAAATTACTTACATGAGATATCGTCGACTCTCTGGTGGTTGTTGTACCGCATGCCGGGATAACCAAGCCGAGGAGGATGATGACGGACTTTGCGGAAGCGAGGGAAGAAGAAAGCCATGAACGACCGCGCAACGAGCTTCATGGATCCCGACGACTGAAGCTTTTTGCTGTCGGTGTAGCTCGATCCCTCAGCGAAGTTATATTCTCTGTCGGAAGTGGCGTCACGAGACGATCCCGGGTCGGTGAAACTCAAAGGAGTTGGTCCCCATCCGCTCCCTCCCCGCGATGACAGAGCCCTCCTCGATGAAGAGTACGCCATTGGGAGGAAATTTCTCGCCGTACGTCGGAATTCAAGGCTCTTCTCAGGCAGGTCTCTGTATGAACGATCGAACATCCATTTTTTTATTCAGTCAGAGTATAAAATAAGAGATGGTAGGAAGAACGTCTCAATACCCAATGAACGTCATGCTAACACAAAACTTAACACGAACATTACACGGAGACCCTGAACTTTAACAGAAACATACTCAAATTTCCTTCAAACTAAGGCACATTAAATAATTACTATAAATCTTCGTGTCTACCTCAACGAACGGCCGATAGAGAGTTTCAATCGATTGGAATAATAAATTAAAACAAGTCGAGGAAGTCAATTGCTTAATTAAACTGAACATTGAGTTGAGAAAGAGCATTAAATTTTTATCCAAATTCCATGAACGACCTTCAGTTGGTCCCACGATGTGCTTCTAAGACGGACCCAGTCTTCTTACCTTGTAAATTTGTAGGCATGGTTGTAGCCTTGCAGAGAGGGTTCTCAGTAGTGAATCAATTGCAGAGAGGGTTCCCACATCATGGTCGGGTGTGGGTAAATAAGTTAGTCCCGCTACATTGCCGCCCGAATGTAGTGAAAAAATTTCAAAGGTCTCCGCATTTTGATTATGGACGGATGCGGGGGGTGAGGAAGCTAGTCCTAGATAATAAGATTCGTATTGGTTCTTGGAATATCGGAACATTATCCGGTAAGCTAATGGAGGTGGTAGATACTATGATTCGGAGAAAGATTCATATTCTATGTCTACTACAAGAGACAAAATGGGTTGGAGAAAAAGCAAAGGAGATAGAGGATACAGGTTTTAAATTATGGTACTCAGGTAAAGAAAAGGCTCGAAACAGAGTTGGTATTATCATAAATAAAGATTTAAAGGAGAGTATAGTAGACATACAACGATATGGTGACCGAATCATGATATTGAAATTAGTGTTAGGAGCAAAGGTTTTGAATATAGTTTGTGCTTACGCACCCCAAGTAGAACTAGAAGATAGTATAAAGACAGTTTTTTTGGGAAGAGTTAGATAAGGTATTTCAAAAGATTCTACAAAGGGAGATGATTTGTTTAAGAGGAGATTTAAATGGACATGTTGGTAAAGAGGCATTAGGATATCAAGGAATTCATGAAAACTTTAGTTTTGGGGATATAAACGAGGAAGGTAGGGAGATTTTAAATTTTGCTATGACATTTGATCTCTTTATAGTCAATATAATCTTTAAAAAACGAGATGAACATTTAATTACTTATAAGAGTGGCTTATCACAAACACAAATTGATTACTTTATTTGTAGAAAAAAAGATAGAGCATGTTGTAAAGATTGTAAGGTAATTCCAAGAGAAAGCTTAACCACCCAACATCGACTTTTAGTTATGGATTTACAAATAAAAAAATGGTCAAAGAAGAAAAGAGTGCATCGAGTTATTCAGACTAAATGGTGGAACCTCAAAAGCGAGAAAGAAGATATATTTAAACAGAAAGTCCTTCAAGGAGATGTTTAGAATTATGTTAGCACACCCTGTGATATGTGGAATAATATGGCTATACATATTAGGACACACCCTGTGATATGTGGAAAAATATGGCTATACATATTAGAAAAGTGACGAAAGATATATTAGGGGTATTTAAGGGAGGTGTACCGGCACAAAAAGAAGCTTGGTGGTGGAGTGAAGTAATACAAAATAAAATCAAGGCAAAGAGAGCATGTTACAAATTACATTATTCTAAGAAAACTAGTGAAACTTTAGAAGCTTATAAGAAAGCAAAGAAGGAAGCAAAAAAGGCCGTTAGTGAAGCAAAAATTAAGATTTTGGAGGACTTATATAAAAAACTCAACTCAAAAGAGGGTAAAAGAGATATTTTTAGGATAGCTAGGGCTAGCGATAAGAAAACTAAAGATCTTAATTATGTTAGATGCATAAAAGACGAGGATGAAAAATTTCTAGTGCCAATTGATGATATAAGAAATAGATGAAAAAACTATTTTTATAATCTTTTTAATGAAAATAAAGATGTTAGTATTAGTTTAGGAGATTTAGCCAAGTCCGAAAAGTATATAAACTATAATTTCTACCGACGTATTCAAAAGAATGAAGTCAAAGAGGCTCTTAAACATATAAAGAGTGGTAAATCGGTAGGATGAGATAATATTCTTATAGAAGTTTGGAAAATACTAAGAGAAATAGGAATCACTTGGCTCACAAGACTATTTAATGAAATATGGAAAAACCAAAAGATGCCCGAGGAATGGAGAGCAAGTACACTTATACCCATATATAAGAACAAGAGAGACATTCAAAATTGTGTGAATTATGAGAAAGAATTATCGAATGTAGGTTAAGACAAGTATCAAGTACAACAGAGAACCAATTTGGATTCATGCCAGGCAGATCTACTATTTAAGCGATTCACTTTTTGAGACGTCTTATGGAACATTTTAGAGCAAAAGAGAAAGACCTTCACATGATATTTATTGATCTAGAAAAAGCTTATGATAGGGTACCGAGGGAGGTTCTTTAGAGAACTTTGGAAAAAAGAGGTATCCCATTGACATATATTAACCTTATAAGAGACATGTATGATGGTGCAAAAACATGTGTGAGGACTCATGAAGGAAGGACAGACTTCTTTGAAGTTAATATTGGGTTACATCAAGGATCAACTTTAAGTCCATACTTATTTATAATGGTGATGGATGAGTTAACAAAACATATTCAGGATGAAGTACCTTGGTGTATGTTATTTGAGGATGACATTGTATTAGTGGAGGAGTCTAAGGAAAAAGTTAATAGAAAATTGGAATTATGGAGAGAAACATTAGAAAGCAAAGGCCTTCGACTTAGTAGAACAAAGACAGAATATATGGAATGTAAGTTTGATCATTTGGTTACTTGAGAGGACATAGAAATTAAAATTGGCACACATTGCGTTCCCCAAAAGGAAAGTTTTAAATACCTAGGGTCAATTTTTCAGAGTGATGGATGAATTGATGGAGATGTTACGCATAAAATTAATGCTGGTTGGTTAAAATGGAGAGGGGCATCAGGTATTCTTTGTGATAAGAAGATACCATTAAAATTAAAAGGTAAATATTATAGAGTAGCAATTAAGCCTGCCATGTTTTATGGTTATGAGTGTTGGGCAGTTAATCATGAACATGTACAAAAGAGGTCTATGACAGAAATGAAGATGTTGAGATGGATGAGTGGTCATATAAGAAAAGACCGTATACATAATGAGGTTATTAGAAACAAATTAGGAGTGACACCAATAGAGGATAAAATGAGAGAACATCGTTTAAGATGGTTTGGACATATAGAAGAAGATCAAAAGAAGAACCTATAAAAAGGTTAGAAAAAACTAAATTTGGAAAGTATTAAAAGAGGTAGAGGACGACCACAAAAGTGTTGGAAAGAAACAATAAAGAATGATCTAGCTTATTGGGAGTTAACTGCTAACATGGCACAGGCTGTGGAAACAAAGAATCCATGTAGCCCACCCCATCTAGTATGGGAAAAGGCTTAGTTGTTGTTGTTGGTTGTAGCGTTGCAGTTTAGTTGTGGTATGGGTCGTGTTCGTGTCCTCTCGTGATCCCATATATAAGAAATAGGTCAAACTAAACGCAAGCCATTTCTTTCATCATAATACGTAGTGAGGACACAATCACAGCCATAGCAGGTATTTTTATCGCCCTAAATTTCATATTTTGGGACGTGTAATCGCTGCTCGATTTCGCATTCATGTCAAAACAGATGAGTTCATCATTGACCCGGTTTCTCCGTGTTACTTACCGTCGTCGGACACATGGAGCTTTGAAGTTGTGTTCGTGTCAGGTTCTTGTGGTCTGAAGTAGATCTCATGATGTCGAAACCCAAGAACTTCAGGACTCTATTTCACAGAAATTACTGTTTCCTTTTTCTTTTGATACAATGGGGTTGGCTGAAGCCAGTTGCGTGCTCCGGGTATCGAACTCATGACCTTCAGCTTGTGAGTTGACCCGGCCCGCTCATTGTGGGAAATCACTGAATTCATAATTGGGCAATTAGAAGGTTTAGGCTCATAAACGAAAGAGAAATGACTGAACTTAAGTTTACCCACCAAAGATGGTAGAATTTATAATTGAGCCCTGCGTCACGGTTTTGCCTCGAAAATATATGCTTCTTCAATTATGTATACGTAGCTGGCTTGGTGGTTTGAAGCGGAATTGAACCAGGTCGAAGATCGACTGTAACTGGAGCCAACCAACCAGACCCGTCAAAGATCAACTGGAACTGAACCAGGTCGACCCTGATTGTAAGACAAACCATGATTAATACAATTCACATGGTTAGATTGTGTGGGGATAAGTGCGTTCAGATAACCATCCAGTGCTGTTAATTGATTGGATATATTGACATCTGATCCAACTCCAAGTCTGATTAGTCAGATTTGGTACCAAAAGCGTATGGGAATATTCGAGTTATTCGGACTCGATCCTGTTCACGTATCTGATTTAGTCAGGTTTCATGTCCACACCGTATCTGGCCACCAACTGGATTTGGACTTGGATTCAGTTATTTTGGTTCGTATGATGGATAAATGACGGCAAATTTGAAGGCTATTTTGAGAATTTAATTAGAAAATCTTTAGAACTAACTGAAATAGGCTCCGACACTCTTAAGGCTACTCTCTCATTCATGATTTTTCTCCAGTTATGTGCGACCATGCAAGTATCACATAACAAAATCAGAAGGAAAAGTGGGATTTTATTAGATTATATTTACAAAACTTGAACTGGTTTACCTGAAAAGCTAGAATATGCTACCAATATACAATGTGAATCTCGAGAACTCAACGTCTTACAAATCATGAAACATACACACAACATATATAACATTGCGACCTTTTTTTCCCTTTGTCATGGATGTGTATCACAAGATCAAGCAAAATGCTTGGTATGGTTTCGATAATTATGGATGTACATAACTCGGATAATGTGTCATTGGCTTTTACAAGGGCACAATCTATATAGCTAAATCAAAGGGTTGGTAATTCCATGTGAAGGCATGTTTGGGTATCAGATAAAACGTGGCGAAGTTCGCGAACTGGGTCACGTTTTATATGATGCCGAATGCAATGTTGCACAGAGAAGATTTAGAAGACTCGCTCTGCAGTTGCGAAGAGGTTCCAAAATATCGCAGTCGCAAAATAAAGGGCGGCTGTCACGGTCAAAAACGCCTGGAAGGAACCCAGCCACTGAACAAAATAGCCGGTCCCTATGGTGCTCGCGATCGCTGCAAGTGTTCCTAATGAATTTGTGATCCCTGCCAAATTGTATACCTTCAAGTATCATGGCTTGCTAGTATACGACAAAGTTCTTTAAAAAAAAAATATTTGAAAATACTGATGCGGTAATTAGGTTAGTCATAGAAAATTGAGATGATTGGGCTTACCATGGAGAAAACCTGCATATTGTGGGGCGATGTCCTGACAAAAAGAAACCCAATTTCAGAGCTTGAATAGATCTGAACCGTTATATTTTGATCTTGATGACGCACAAACTATTTGAAAGTTGAGATTTTCAGCACCAGAGCTTGTAATTATTTTCTAGATTATAGAATTACTTGTTTAATTTATTCTCATAAATATGTTTTATAATTTACTTATAAATAATAAATATATGAATGTATATTGTATATTCTAATATAATATACCATATAGAAATTAGGATATACCATGTATGTTCATATATTTATTATTTATAACTAAATTATAAAGCATTTTTTATTGAATTTATGTGAATATATTGAAGAAGTAATCGTAAACCAATGTCTTCAAGTCGTGGTAAGAGTGCCCTGTAGAACTCTATGAAAGAACGGTGAGGAAGCATTACTTGCATGTTGAGGAGGAAGCCAGCTTGGCTGAATGAGCTGAGGCTGAGAGCTATTGTCAAGAGAATTGCAGCTGTGGTTGGCGTCTTTGCGTACTTCAAGCAGAGAAGCGACGTCCCTGGCCCTATAAATCCGATTGACTGCAACCAAACAAAGAACACCACCACCATGTGTCACCTACCGTGATTCTAATTCCACACACACACGAGAGAGAGAGAGAGAGAGAGAGAGAGAGAGAGAGAGAGAGACGCACACACATTACCTGCATGATCTTCCGCACAGAAGTAACTGAGTATCGAGAGCTGATCAAGAAGTCCGAGATGGAGCCGGCAATGTAACCCGAAACAGCCATCATTCCCCAAGGAATTGCACTGAACCATGCTGCCTGCTTGAGGTTAATGTCAAAGACCTACATTTTCACTCGAAAACAAAGATATATAACGTCATCATGTAGAAGCAGCATTTGTATACTTTTTGACCCTACGCCATTTACTAAATAAGGGAAATATAGCTTATGGACTAGCCTTCAATCTAAATGCGCTGCATATATGTGCTTAATTGCACTTAGCTGAAACAATCCAATAATCTTTTAGACATTAATATCGTTGTTGCACTTACAGTTTTGAAGTAGACTGGCATCCACGACAAGAGCACGAAATACCCCTGCAAATTAAAGCCAAATGATCATTTTTTTGTTTGTGAACACAGCATAATTCCAAAACAATTAAATGAGTAAATAGAAAATATTAGCTTCTAAACCAACTCCCACATAAATTAGATCAAAGCAACTGCTTAAACAAGCTAAAAGAGAATAAAATCCACAAGACTTCATAAACTCATAATTTTGAGATAATTTATCCCGTAACCTTTAGTTTTGGCAGGCCTCAAGGGTGGGAATTCGGCCTAATGGAAAGGGCTTTTGTCACTAAATGGACAGTAAGGGTTTGATTCTCATGGTGCTACTCCCAGCGCAAGCTGATGCAGAGCGTAGGCCCTGGGAGCAAGCGTCCTAACCGCGGAGTTTTATGCTGAGTTGTTCCAATCCCTTGAAAGGCTTTGAATGAAAGAATAATTATATTAATCGAGTTGAGCTGTGGTTAGCAACTGGGTTTAGAATGAAGAAAGCACCTTAGGCAACATTAATCACATTTACGTGAGACCTATAACACAGAGTCCGATGAGAGTAGCTTAAAGAGAATGGTTTCTGTTGATCTAGATCCGATCCATATTCAGTGAGACATAGGGAAAAAGAAGACCAGGGTTTGCTTGGAACCTAAGATGATCAACATGTTAGTCTAACTGGATCCAAACCTTTTTACATCTCTAATCTTTACGATTACACTTTTCAACACTATCACTATTAATTAATGTCGTTAATGGGGTTGGTGTGGTTGGTCACTAAGACAAATTTAGGCACACAAACCATGTATCACATAATCAAAATATCTCTCACCAATTCACAAGGAGCCACGGCTCTCGGTTTCGACTCTAAAGAACCTTCAAGTTGAAGATCAAGAGTTCGATACCATAGGGCGTGCCGGCAGGTGTCTGCCTAACCCAACTTGCCCCATCAAAACAGACATCTTACCAATTTGCACCAAAACTGATCTCCTTTAGTAAAATATATGGCTTGGTTGTTGAACTTACCCAATTGTTAGTGACATTAGCAAAAACTAATGCCCAAGTAGGCAACTTGGAGAACAAGTGCCCAAGATTGGGGACCTCTCTGTTCTTTGTTGCCCCGGATCTCTTCCCAGCAAGAATCAGCCTGAGCTCTGATGCGCTGATCAAGTCACTGTCCTGTGGATCGTTGGTGACGCCTGGAACCCAGAAAGACAGCCAGAGGAAGCCAAATGACGCAAGAAGCGCAAACGGTCCGGTGATTCCGAGTGCCGCCATCAGTGGTGGAGCGACCAGCAAGCCTATCACGTTTCCTAGATGAAACCCAGCCATTGAAATGCCAACTGCACTAGCACGTTCACTGCTTGGAAACCATCTGGATTATTCATTATTTGTTAGCTAGTTTAAGATCAATTCAACTAATTATACACATACATGCGCACACATATACCCACCCACCCACACATACATACATAAATGTTTGTATTTATACATATTTGGATATATGGTTGCACGAATAAGTATGTGCTTGTTCGTGCGTGTGTGCGCATTATATAGATACATGTGTGTGTTGAGAGAGAGAGAGAGAGAGAGAGAGAGAGAGAGAGAGAGAGAGAGAGAGAGAGAGAGAGAGAGAGAGAGAGAGAGAGAGAGAGAGAGAGAGAGAGAGAGAGAGAGGCCTCACCCCGATAGCAACGTATTCATGCAGGGCATAGCGACGCCTTCTGCAAGCCCGAAGATGGCGCGGACGATAAGAAGCGCGGCAGTGGAGTGTTGTGACGCCAATGGGGTGAGGAAAGACGCCAGCGACCAGAGAGCCGCTCCCCAAGCCATCACCCTCTTCCCTCCATAGCGATCGGCCATGATCCCACCAGCTATCGACGACAGCAAATACCCCCACAAAAACGACGACTGCACCCAATCAAACAATATCCTCTTCAAAAGAAAGTACATAAATTTTGAGATGTCACATGAAATTGAAGTTAGATCGAGATGGATTTATGTCAATACGTAGGCGAGTAAAAGGGACGCAGAAGGGTCCATATTTTGATTGGGCTGATAATTGGTTGGTCGAGCTCGGTGAGGTTTAGTTGTTTTTCAAGTGTACATAGAAATTACTCTTCCTTTTTTCTTTGAGGTCTAAACCACCGGTGTTCGGGAGCCAACAAGGACCACCTGTTTTGCTGCAAATTAGGCAAGACAGAATTCAAGAATTTTGAGTTGTGGGTCCAATATCATTTCAAAGGATATTGCGGTAGGCCCTCTATGCCATGAAAGCTTTAGAGTCTGTTTGAATGCACGGAAGTGGCTTGGACATTGAGCGCACTGCCGTCATGCATGACTCGAACAGTTAAGCACATGAAAACAACACATTAATCTTATGGCTAAGAATCTATTTACAGAAAAACGATCAAGTTAACGAAGACCCCGAGGTTTACAGCCATGGGGATCTACGGCTGACCTGAACAATGCCGACGAAAGCGGTGGTCCAGCCGTACCGGAGAGAGAGGGGGACGACAGCGACCGACATGACGACCCTGTTTGCATTGCAGAGCATCATCACGAAAGCCACGAGCGCCACCACCTTCGCCCTCTCCGGCAAGACGACGCCGGCGACTCGCGTTTCGGCCTCGCCCACAGCTCTCACACCTCTCCTCCTTATCTTCTGATCCTGATCGCCTGCGAAGACCGACATATTGGCCTCTGGTCCCTCGTGGGACACGTCGAGCCCGACTTTCGCCCATGACTCTTGCAATAGGACGAGGGACGAGTCCGGCAACTCGACCCTCGCGCACTTGGTTCGGAGACGAGAAAGAGGAGCATTTCTAGTCTTCAAGGCAATCGAATTCGAACGGCGAACATGGACAGAATGCAAGGAATAACGAGATGACGAAACGGAAGGCAAGATAGTCGATTCAAGCGGTCTTGCGGCCATTGTTGGAGGTTACAGGAAGTGACGAGTGGGTAATGACAGAGGGAGATTTTCTTATATGGATGTTGTTCCAATCGCACCAAATATATGAGAATGGCATCAAACGGACCGGTCTATCCTTCGGATACACATTTAGATATGAGAGAGAGAGAGAGAGAGAGAGAGAGAGAGAGAGAGAGAGAGAGAGAGAGACCCTACTTAAGCGCCATTGGAGAAGCACAGGAAACGCGGCGTTCAGAAAATCGACAGATTCTGCAAAGTAGCGTGCCGAAATTATAGAAACCACCCTCCCCACTTTGGAGTAATTACAAATTACTTGCTCCTGTAGTTATTCTTTTAAGAGAGCCGCGACAAAACCATCTTTGTGCTTTGCAGTCCGACGGCACCAAAATGCCCTTCCCTTTTGAAATATGCACAAAGCAAAACAATCTGGATTCCCTCGCTATATATTCTTTTATAATTTTATGAAGATAGTGGATTAAATTAATTAATTGCAAAGCATCTTTAGTTTTCTTTTTTGTATTCTTTAAGCACTGCAGAGTCAGCATAAACCCTAATTATTCTTACTAAACCTTGGCATCACATCAACAAGGTAACCTCGTGTTCATTAATTACTATAAATCCAACACTAAACTATGGGCGCCAGTTCATATTCCATGTGATTATATTTAAATGACCCGGAAACGAGCATTGCAAGGAGATAAGTGAAGTTGGTGAGCCATATGGTGGCAATTTCTGGACTTGGACGTGCAACTTGACTTACTGTGGTTGGTGTGATCGATTTTATTCTTTTATTCATTCTCCCACATTTGTCCGTGGTGAGTAACATATGTCGCGGATTTACATTGAGGTGCGCCATTCCATCTGAAAAACAAATGGAAACTTTACAAGACGCAATTGAATTTCTGGCTATTATACATACTTTGCCCACCTTAAATCGTTGCATAGGCTGTTCGCTCTACCTCACGAAAACTTCGAGATCCACTACTGAGTTTGATTCTCAGGTGGTGTATGTATGTTACACTTCAGTCTCAACAACAACTAAGCCTTTTTTTTTTATAGTAAATGGGGTCGGCTACATGAATTCTTTGTTTCATAAAACTCTCATAATTCGTAGAATTCATGGTAAATAAGTCTGATAGTTTTATGCTGACTGTCAAAAACCTAACGCAACCCTCCTCTTTTATTCAAAATTGGAACCAACCATGCCAGGGTAATCTTTGTTAGGCTTTATCCTCGAAATAAAAAAGAAAAATTGCTGAACTTTGTATTGTGGCCAACAGATTTAATAATGGAAACGTACTTCTTAATAAATTTTCAATTTTTTTTTTGTGGGGAAGGCAGATGCCCCACCTCCGTTCAACGTAGATCCAACACTGTTCGACCCCTTGGTGAGACGGACCAGATGGTCCTGGTTCTTTGTGATAATCACCACGTAATTAATTAGTGAAACGAGGACCAATATTAAAGAAAAAGTCTAAGGACAATTGGAACACATTTTAGTCATTTTGCGAACTAAACATGTGGGAGGATCAAATTGCATGAAAAGAAAGCAGGTTAATAGAAAATGCGTCCAAATAATGCTTATCGTGTATTTCACTAAATTTCAACAGGCTGCAGGGGAAAGAAACAAAAAGGGCTTTCCCTTTCTTTTACCTACCACCACGGAGGTTGGTGGTGACTGGTGAGTTTGAGAAGGATTTCTAACATGTTCATTTTATATATATATATATATATATATATATATAAGAAAACCAGATTCTATGTCTATTTACTATTGTTCGATAGCATAAATACAATTAAATTTTTTAAAGGTTTTTGATAAAAATGAAATAAAATATTTATTTTTATATTTTCGAAAAACAACTATGGAAAATGAGTAAACAACATCAGACAATCACTCTCTCCCTTTATTTATATATATACATATTTAAGAGAGAGAGAAAGTTATCAGACAAAAAATTATAGTGACACAAAAAAGGTCTATTTTGACATGTTATCGGTTCAAAGTTGGTGGGTATGGTTAGTACTGGTCAAGCGGGTAGGGCCCAGCCAGTTAAGAGGTTTACGGAACTTAGCACGTTGTTTGGCTCTCCAACAGTGGTAGGTCAAAAGTTCGATGCTCCATCATGCATCAAGTACAGGTCGGCCTGGCCGAGTTTTCTTACCTAATCCATAAGAAAAGAAAGTGCGAGCTTGTTAGTGTTGATTAAGAGAACTTTTAGAGTATGTTGTATTATTTTCGGACAAGAATGTGGAATTTAGCTGACCCCTACCAGATGCACACCTGCACCTGGGTATTGAACTCCTGACCTCTTGTCCCAAAGGCGAGTCACCTTATTACCGACCGGAGCTCGAACTCTCGAGGATCAGTGGATCTAAAGGGTTTTACCTTTGGAAGCCCGAGGCTTGGTCTGAATTCAGAAGCAGGATTTTCTAAACTTTTTTTCAAAAAAGAGAGAAAGAAAAGTTACAGTCAGTCTGGTCGAAGGACAACAGTAAACCGAGGAGGGTGAGACACGCGATGCATTAGATTTGGTTTTTTGTTCTGGAGTTGTTGAATTCAAGTCTTGGGCTTGTCCGGATCCAGTCCAGAATTACGTGGCCGTGGCCCACCCGCCGTCCCCACTTCACCACTGCGTGTTGCTGCATCTCATCCTTATCTTCACCTCGCAAAGCAACAACCAAAAATGCGCTCACGTGAGAGAGAGAGATGGGACCCGGTTCAGATCCAGGAATCTCTAAGCGAGGGATTTAATTTGGGTAAAAGAATTTTTTTTCTTAATTGTAATGAAATTTAAATTTGTAGATCATGATCGAAGCTTACTTTCATGTGGAGGTTCTGAGTACTGTACATTGTTGGGATTACCAGTCAAGCACGAATCTTTTTTATCTCGCTTTTTGGTCATTGATATTATGGTTCTCTATTTTTGGGGCTTGATCATGATAGATAAATTTGTCAAAAGAAGATGGTTTAAGATGGCTTGAATACGGTGAAAGATGATCAGAAAGAAGTTTCGGTAAGAAATTATGAAAAACTAAATTATAAAATATAAAAAAGACTACAAAAATAATAATAGAAAATGATACAGTTTATGTTGAATTAACTTTTAACATAACTCATGATAGAGTTTTATAGAGTTAACTGTTAACATAACACATTATATAAAGTTTTATAGAGTTAACTGTTAACATAACACATGATAGAGTTTTATGGAGTTCTATGAAAACAAAAAAGTGAGTAGGTAATCCCATCTAGTATGAAAAAATAGTGTTGGCGCTTGTAGAAAATAATATTTCATCGTAAAGGGAATTTGTCGTCATATCTAAGAGGAGGAACTTCTCAATAGAATGCGGAATGACGCCGGTACATGCAGATGAGAAGAAATGGTGGACTAGTTTATGGCAGCTAAAATTGCCCCCTGAAGTGAAAATCTTCATTTGGTGAATTTGAGAAAATGCTTCGCGACTACTTACCAACTGAGAAGCAAAGGGATGCAGATTGAATTAAGATGTTGCCTCTATAACACTTTTGATGAATCCCTTTCATTCGCTGCCTGCTTTAGAACATTCAAAGAATCTCTCAAGTATGTTCACTGTAGATCTTACAATCTTCTTTACTTAGTGTGAGTGACGACCAAGATAGCTTCGAGTTCAGTTTTTTATTTACATTTTAAATCTTGTTATCTCTTTTGGAGTTACATGTGGGAATGATGCCAAGATAGTTTATAATGGCAATCAAGAAACTGTGTAGCTGACGACCCTCAGTAGGGGAAACAGACTTACTTTTTGTAATTTTTAAGTATCTTTTCATAGCGAGTTCTTCCCAAAAGAAGTTTTTGTCGAGTTTTGCCAGAATCATGCTGAGATGGATGATAAATGCCATGTGACTGCCTTTCCAATAACATCTTGCTTCTAATCTCTTTGCAGTAATCTGTCTTTGTAGAGTCGGGAAGATCGGACTCAGGTGGGCCAATGCGAAAGCACTCGTAAGAGAATCACTTGTCTCATACATGATCATGAAAAATCCAAAACTTTGTGCTTGGTGTTGGATAAAACATATCACAATGAAAACAACACGTGAAGAAAGCTGATCTTTAGACATGCAGCTGCAGCTATTTCAGCAAAGTTACAAATAACAAAGCCAGTTTCTTCGTCATCTGTTTTGAGATTGTGCATTTCTTGAACCCAATGTCAGGAGCTGATGCCATTATCTTCGTTCTCTCATTAGACTCTCTCATGGCGCCCCTATCGTATCACATGCCCCTGGCCTTTATTTACACTTAAACCACCAACTGCTTCCCGATTCAGGCTCGGCAAAATGACAGAGCTGAGCTCCCTATTGGCATATGACAGAGACTTGGAAGCTGTACTATGAACTCGGAACGAGTATGAAGAAATTAACGATACTTTCTCATCCATGTGTAGCTTTCTGGTTACTATAAAGCATTATTGCATAAGTATCTCACCAAAAGTACTTTCTACTAATTAAAATATCTAGAGCAATATGCAAGTTTATAAGACGTGCATCTTCATGTTTAAGCCCATAATAAGGCTTAAGAAATGACTATGACAGGTAGTAACTCTATACTGAAAGTCTTTAATTAGATATAATACAATTTTAATTACCAAAAGAACTGTTGCCAATGAAAAACTTGTGATTAGACACACCAGATTAACGTACAATCATGCGCCACAATGTAGGTTTCCCAACCTTTTAGGAGCGTGATTGTGGTATTCTCAGTTAATCGTGTAAATCGACTTTCGGAAAAGCTTTTTGTTCCTAATATCGACCATTCACCATGGTAGCGAATGGGGGATATCACGCAGACCATGGTAGCCTAGGCCTCCACCATGGAAACGGTGGAAGCCTTGGTTCTCTGTGATGGAATTCATGGTATGCAAACCTTGTTGAGGAACCACATCAGAGGACTTTCATGTAGAGTTTACAGTAACTTTATAATTTCCTCGGATCTCGAGAAAGAATAGCTTCTTGCCTAGTATAAACATTTTATATGTATTGTTGTCATCTGTTTACTGAAATAAGTTTGAATAGAATCACTTCTAACATATGTTTTTTTGTAACATGAACTTTTATTGCTCGGAAAGTGCATACCCATGAACAGCACCATACCCAGTCCAACCAGATACCTACCTCATATAAAACACTAGTTCCATTGTTCAGTTTCCACAAGAACGTCAGGAAAAACCGAAAGAATTAAGAAACCTTATTCTCAAAGTGGACCAGCAAGCATGCTTACACGGAACACACCATCTTCTGCAAAATTTGCTCCTAACTAATGCATAAACCTAGCCCCATCAAATCAAGGAACTTCTTGATAACAAACTAGGTTAGCTAATAATACACCTAAACGTAATTGACAACTACAGAGTTCCTAGTGCATGTCTTGAATTGCAGGACAGCGGCAGATAGACGGAACTCTGGTATCTAAAATATCAACCAATAATGCATGAAATCAGAGAGAGGACCCTAGAATCATGTGCTGAGGTACCAACAAATGTTACAGATAACAGTGGTTGGAACTCGCTTGATATCAGGTAATTCAGTCACCCAGTTAGGCAATATCAGGATGTCGTCATAACTTGTAGGTGTTTAGCGCAAACACAGTGTGCCTTTTGAGGAAAAAGTCGGATTCTTTCTCAAGTTCCAAAGTATGTGCATTTTCAAGTGTGAAGGAATCACAGGAAACACTTTCCCTGCCTGGAACTTTAAACTCACAAGTTCTAGATGCAATTCAAAAACCATAAACCCAAGCAGAAGGGACCTTAATCTATATCAACAGACAGACCTTAAATCAAAGGTTGCAGATGATCAACGGGCTACAATGTAACAGGATTCACCATTTTTAACCTTCAAACATTGTTGGCAGTCTTGGGACCCAGTTGCAGAAAGGAAGATATCTCATTAATCAACAAATGATAAAAGAGAAATACAAAGAAATAGTTAAAAAGACTTGTACAGCCTGTAAGTGATTTGGGGAAGAAAGTTGCCAATGTCTCATCCTATGAACCAAACCAAGTGCTAAAATCAGTTACCCATGAGGGTGGAAGATATCCCATGCAATGGGCAAAAGATTCTTAATTTCTCATAAAAGATTATGTATCCTATACAATAGAACTCCAAGAAGCAAATGAAAATTTGCCAGTACAGCTAATATAGGTTTCTAACAACTAGAAATGCAAGTTTGCGCTCAATGACCTCTAGACAATGCCCAAATACATTAAAATACAAAGGAACAGTTAAAAAGATTTGTACAGCCTGCAAGTGATTTGGGGAAGAAAATTGCCAATGTCTCATCCTATGAACCAAACCAAGTGCTAAAATCAGTTGCCCATGAGGGTGGAAGATATCCCATGCAATGGGCAAAAGATTCTTATTTTCTCATAAAAGATTATGTATCCTATACAATAGAACTCCAAGAAGCAAATGAAAGTTTGCCAGTACAGCTAATATAGAACTTTGAAATTTGACATAGGAAAACCAAAATCAATCTTCCCTCGTACTAAATGGGTCGGCTACAAGGTTTCATAGTCATCATTGTGCTCTATCTTATGTCACATTAACGTTCAATACAGAAAAGTGATACTGTGTTTTGTCGTCTCCAACACTTTGAGGATTTCATTTGCCTCTTTTGAACTGTTCACCAACTAATTCCTCACAGCTTGTGTTGACTGCCCAAATGCCGAAACCACCTTGACAAATCTCTCTGTTGATGCCAGATCAACTTGTTTATAAAATGAGATATCGATGATTAAATTCCTGACATTAATCCTGTACAATATATTGGTTTAAACATTTACAGTGGTATCTTCTGCAATAGAAACATTCTCTCAATTTTAGCCACGTTCCATATTAACATAGTAGACCTTCCCATTTACACCCGACTGCTTGTTAGCTATACAAGTGACATCTCTATGAATGATAGTCTTTGCAATTGTGAAAATTTGTACTAAAAAATGAAGCCTGGATGATATCATTTTCATGTTCCAAAATTCACAAACAATGAAACGACACTAACAGTATAGGAATATGATCCTCAAGATGCACAGACAGCCCAATCAGGAACCAGCTTCATTTCATTGTGCGCATAAAAGAACCAGCATCTTCATGCAAAGAAGGATTAAACAAAACCATGCTTCACATTCATCGTGAGTAATAAGAAATGGAAGGAGTAACTGTTGAGTCTGTGGATCGAACTTGAAATCACAGTTGATATACTTCATTGTTGCCCACATAATGTATTTTTTTTTCATGGGTTAGTAAGTCCTTCCTGTGATAAGTTGTATTGAATTTTCAACGTAGTCATTAAAGTGTAAAACAATGTATAGGTTTTGGTTTATGAGAGCATACATGATGGGGCTTTGGAAGTTTGATCTTTGGTTCCTTTTAAAAGGTTGAGAACGAGAGGTAAGAGTTTGAGGGTTTTAGGCCGTTTAATCTCCATGAGAGAAGGATTCGGCACTTGTTTAGCATCTTTGAGTATATATTAGTCGAGTTTGGAGCTTGCAAGGTCGACCCCAGTTGTATATGTGTCTCTAAAGTGACGATGAGCAGAAGGTACCCATGGAGTAGACATTTGTGTTTGTTTGATATCATATTTGAAGTGCTTTGTTGTAGATAATTCTATGCTTTCGTTGCAAAACAATCATGGAATGTAATGACAAGGAAAAGAGGAAACAGCATAGCTAAAACAGGTTCCACAATTTTGATCGTTTAGAACTCACCGTTATCGATCAAGGAGAAACCAAATTATCAACCTTAGCGACGAAAGAAACCGCATAAATACAAGCGTAGTCACCAACTCGAATCCCACAACAAATACATACATACATCATAATTCACAACGACGTCGACGACCGATACTTTACCTTCTGACATCCCTTCCAAGGAGCAATTTTTAATAGTCGCCACGATAATCGGGAAGCCTCTCCCTGACAGACATATCCTTCTCTGCCCTCTCCGCAGCCTTCTCCTCCTCGTACTTGATTCCTTCTAGAGAAAGCCCACTGAGAGAACCGGTGACCGCTCCGACGGGCACCCCGGTCCCGAACCCCACCTTCGTCCCCTTCCCCTTTCGGTAATCCGCAGTATACAACGAAGAAGACGCCGGAGAGGAATCAAAAGGCGCTGAGGGGCCGCAGAGATACCCGGAACGGTTGTAATAGTCGAGCGCTACGGCCTGTGGGGGCGGTGGTGGAGGAGGGAAAGGGCTAGGATGCGTATATAAACCAGGGTAGTAACTGGGTGGTCTAGGATACGAAGGGTCGACGTACTGATAGGAAGAATAGCCGCGGAAATCCCTCGATTGGGACGGAAGAGGGAAATAAGAAGACGGGGCTGACACCGGAGGGAGGGAACGCTGTTTTACGGCGATCTTCATCTTGATTTTGCCGTGTGGGCGGCCAGAGGGGCGGCGGAGCTCGAGCGACAATAGGCCGGGGGAGTCGTGGCCGGCCGCGGTGTCGGAGAGGGAAAGGCGGGCGGAGCCGACGAGGGCTTTGGAGAGAGGGGAGGAAGGGTCGGAGAAGTGGAGGACGTCGATGGTGAGGAACGAACGGTCGAGATTCGTGAAGGGAAGGGCGAGGGAGAAGCGCTCGTTCCATACGGGCTTGGTGCCTCCGGAGGGATCGACGGCGGTGGGTAACTTGTGGTCGGGATCGATCCAGGCGACGGCGTAAGCGACAAGGTCGCCGTGGCGCCAATTGACGTTTTTGAGATGCTTACAGGAGACGATCGTCAGGTCGACGTCCAGAAGCTTCGCCGGCGACGGCGAAGGGGACGGGCATGGGATTTCTCTGAAAGTCGTGGCCATCGCGGTGAGGAAGGCGTTGAAGAAGGGACGGAAGACTACAAACTCAACAAAGGGAAATCGGCGTCAAGTATGCTGCAAAAGCCCGAGGGAGGAGGGAAGAATGGAAAGTCGAGACTTTGTTCTATGTATTTTTAACGTAAAAAATGATGCAATACGAAAACTTTTGTGAATCAAAGTATCAGAAAGCCGTCGCTAAGATAAAGATATACAAACTTTGTACGAGTAATGAATGTGAGCAAGTCTCTTGTGGATTTTCGCGTGTTACCGAGACAATGTAATACCTCAAAGTCACGTTAAATGACAATGTTATCGTGATAAAATAACCTAAAGTCTTCGCCTACAGTTAACGCCATTCTCACTAAGAAAGTGGGCCTCTTGTCCCAATCCTTTCGAGTTGTTTATAAGGCCGTCTCTCTTCTTGACGATTAACGTCCGGCCCACTTACGTTGTTTATAAAGCCGTGTTACTCCTTGACGAACGACGTCCCATCCATTTGAGTTGTTTATAAGGCCGTGTCACTTCTTGACGATTGACGTGCAGAGCGTCAGCTCTGTGTGTGTGTGTCTGCAGTCTAACGCCTCAGGAACATGGCTTAGTTGACCTCCAACGTGAAGTTAACTGGGATTTCCTTTCTTTCTCTGTGCTTTTCTGTAAGCACTGCCGGGTTACGTAGAACACTGGGTTGTGAAACCAACCGAAAGAGTAAAGGGACTCGTCACATAAGGTCTCGAACGAAGAACAAGAAAGCAAGAGTGAAATTTACTCACAAAAGGAGAGAGAGAGAGCAGCATGTAAAATATAACATATGCCCACAATCAGCTCTCTAAAGGGATACACATAAAACTTCTCTCAAGCCTACAACTACAAAAACAAAAACAAAAACAACTAAGCTTTTCCCATACAGACGGGGTCGGCTACATGGATTCTTTGTTTCCACATAGCCCTATCATGTGCCATGTTAGCAGTTAATTCACAATAAGCTAGATCATTCTTTATTGTTTCTTTTCAACACTTTTGTGGTCGTCTTCTACCTCTTTTAATACTTTCGAAATTTAGTTTTTCATGCCTTCTTATAAATTCTTTTTTTTATATTCTTTCTATATGTCCAAACCATCTTAAACAATATTCTCTCATTTTATCCTATATTGGTGTCACTCCTAATTTGTTTATAATAACCTCATTATGTATAAGTCTTTTCTTTTATGACAACTCATCCATCTCAACATGTTCATTTCTGTCACACACATCTTGTGTACATGTTGATGATTAACTGCCCAACATTCATAACCATAAAACATGGCAAGTCTAATTGCTGCTCTATAATATTTACCTTTTAACTTTAATGGTATCTTCTTATCACAAAAAATACCTCATGCTTCTCTCCATTTTAACCAACCACCATTAATTATATGCATAACATCTCTATCAATTATTCCATCACTCTGAAAAATTGACCCTAAGTATTTAAAACTTTCTTCTTGGCAAGTTGGGGGTAAGGTTGATATAGATGAATGCTCTATATTGGAACTTATGATCTTCAAATAAAACAGTTGCTTCCTAGCACTAAAAATATTTCGTAATGAAGTTATGTTGATTAATTAGACGAAGACATGTTGCAATGCAACTAATGATTGTTACTGTTTTATGATCTAGACGCTGATCAATCTAGTCTTGTAAAGCGCTCTTCTTTTATGTAGTGAAAGCGTGTTGGAAATATTTAAACTAAGGGTTTGAGTCCAAGCAAATCTATCTCAAGGAACGTCTCTTGACACGACCCACTATGCACTATTCAAGGAGGGGAAATGCGGTTTGTATTTTAGCTGACAGCTTATTGTAGCTTTTATGTAAACTTCAAGGTTAAAACCGTGGGTTTATTTATCTTTATACTTCCTTTCTGTAAAGTGGATGACACTGGGCTTAGAAGCTAGCCAATAATTTAAACTTCAGAATATTCCAAACCCACCTCACCTTAATATAGATCCATCCACGATTATACCCATCCATGACTGGTTTATTGCATGGATGGACCCCATATTTGAGAATGAACTGATGGTGGACTGACCAACATGATGGGTGGCATGTTTACGCGCCACATATTTTTTAGTGTAACAAGAAGATCCGCCCTCCAAAACATACTTCCAACCTTCAAAACATAATTCCGAACGAGATTTTCCGGGTAGTACTGATTAAAAGTAATCTTGTGCGAAGAAATCCAGCGGCACTCAGAATAACCAGAAAACTTTTCTTAGATTCTTAATAAAGACCGTGACACAAGAAGATCGTACATAGAAATACATCACCTACCAAAAGATGGCCTCAATTTGTCAAAAGACATCTCCAATCTGGACACAGAAAAAGACATGAAAGGGCAACTTAACAGATTGGTCTTCATATTACACAAGCTGAAGGCCATCTACTGTAGTCAACCATAAAGGCCATTGAAGTTTATCTCATCCATGTAACTCCCAAGTTCCACATAAAAGTCACCAATCCCAACCCGCTGACTAACTTGATTCATCAGGATTACCTTCTGCTTCATCCCCTGTTGTGGAATTCGCACACATGTATCAGGTTAAGAGCCACATCAGCTTAAAGAAGATATTAACTATTTCTGAGCAAGAAGATAAATATAATTATATCAGAAAAGATTATGTATTGAGACGGATAAACTTTATGCTAGTTTCCCACTATCAGCATCCTTCCTGATTTCTTCCCTATATGGATCAAGAACCATCAGTCACAAGATTTATCATTAAGTTGGCACTTCACATTGTGGATGTTCAGAAGTAGAAACCTTTGCTAGAACTAAAAGTTTAAGCTACCACAAGCTAAATCTAAGAAATCAAGAAAATTTACTTTAAAAATACAAAAAACTGGAAACCAAAGAATAATAATTTATCAATAATTGATTCTTACAGCTTCCATACGTTTATGGATGAGGCATCAAAACTTCTAAAGTAGAACCTCTAAAGCTCCCTAATAAAGAAAACATTTGAAACTAAATATGATCATGGATCCTGCATATGATTCATTATCAAAATATAGAGCAAATGATGCAAAGTAAAAACATCAAAGGAAAATTGAAGAAGATGGATCCTGTAAACTAAGATCTGTTCCCGAGAGTACAAAGATCAATAGGTGGAGTTCAGCATAATAGATGGTTGGTAATTATGCAAGGCAGCAGTCAACAAGTAGTTAAATGCAATGGCATCAACAGAAGAATACTTCATGGACTACAAAGCATTGAGCACATCTAACACTAGAATTCCATGCCCTTTGATTGACAATGAGAATATATGGCATATAATCCGGCCTTCAGAATACACTAACAAACCGAATTAATTAGGAGATATCAGTAACATCATGCCAAGCAAAATACGCTGATTCAAGATAGGTTGCAATCTATATTGCAGTTATCTCATAGTAAATACTACATCACAGAAGAGCAAAACATCTTATAAGATATGCCTTCTTAACTACAAAGGATTGAAAATCTGAAGAATATTAACTCCAAAGATCTGGAAGGAAAATTGAAAGGAAAACAAGAAGGAAAAATATGGCGAAATAGATAGAGAACATCTATTGCTTATCATAGCATAGAAATTCTTCAAAGCTGCACAAATACATTATATATCGATCATGGAGCATGTAAAAATGATAAGATGCAAAGGAACATGATTCATAGTTGGATAGTCCTACTTTTTATATACCACAACTAGTTTGCAGGTTTCCATGAATCAACTACTGCTTCTGAGGTCAAGGACATAGGGTTCTTATGTACATACAAATAAACAATAATGAATTGGGCCTTCTCATGTAAACAGTAATAAACAATCTTTAATTAAAATCTAAGCCCACAGTATCAACGTGATAAGGAGTTCGTAATCATATTATCCAAGCATTCCAAAAATGAAACAAAATGCTTAACGAAGGTAAAGGCATTCTTTGATAAAAAAACTCAACATTCAACCAAGAACTCAATATTTGCAAGTTATCACAACCTACAGTTCCCATTCTCCGCTCAAGAATAAAGGAAACAAAAAGGAAAAGGGAGAAAGGATTCTCTTAACATTGAAGACTCCAGACAAAGCGTAAGATCGTAGATCTATCTAATAGTCTTTGAAACTATTTATGAATAAAATGTGAAGTCTTCTCAGATGAGAACCCATCGACACTATATTCCCCAGAAAACTCTCTTTCCAAATATTGAACAGCAATTCAATTCCTCAAGATCAGCAAGCACTTTATCAGGATGAAACCAAAAGAGCAGCTCCAAAGGAATAACCCACATCCTATGTGTAATAACTCAAATTTCCGAATACCCTAATGAAAGTTCTGCAAAAGAATACCAACAAGCAGCACATAGCAGTAGAAAACAATGACGTCTGAAAAATGAATCAGATGAAGGACCGGAAACAATAATCAGCTTCGGATTTGAAGCTGTCCTGAAAAATAAGCAGAGAATACCAGCAACCAAGACAAAAAGTGGCAGCATAAATCACATCGCGAGAAAACTAACCCGCTTCTTCTTCTTCTTCGTCCTCCTCTTCTTCTACACTAGAAGAAACTCCATACATGTTATTCAGATATTCAACGGCCGACTTCGTAAAGATGAGCTTCTCCGAATTGAGTACGTCGAAGAGATTCAAAGTCCTGGGAGTAAGTAACTTCACCGTCCCGATATTCCTGCTTGACAACCTCACGTTATCCGACACTTCGGTGCAGAAGATCAACGAACTCAAACTGGGATCGACGCCCCAACGGTTCAAGGCAGCAATGAACTCCTTCGTCCTCGGCCGCTCAAACTCGTCGGAGAAATCCTCGACCACGATGGTGTTTGCGGCCGCGCTGACGATTGCGGTAGATAGCGCAAGCCTCTTCTCCTTCTTGTTCATCTTGATGCTCCAATCTCGCGGCTTTGGTCCGAAGATTACGCCTCCGCCCCGACGGAGGGGCGTCCTCTGCGAACCCCTCCGCGCCCGGCCCGTCTTCTTCTGCTGATACGGCTTCTTCCCTCCTCCCCGAACCTCCCCTCTCGTTAGGGTGGAAGCGGTGCCCCTCCGCTGGTTCTGCTGGTCGGTGATGATGCCGCGGTGGACCACCGCCCGGGCGGTTTCCTGCGGGGCGGATTTGAGGTCGAGAGTCGTTTCTCCGACCTTGTTTCCGGCAAATGTGAGGATGGGGAGGGTCGCCAGCTGCGCTCTAACGGGTTTTGGGTGGATTGTGTTGTGTTTCAGAAGTTGAGGCTTAAGGGTGGAGATCTGGAGATTTAGGGAGATGGGGAGTTTCAGGGATTGTGAAGAGGGCGAGTTGTGGAAGATGGATGATGAGAAGAAGGAAATGGAAGAAGCAGTTGACGCCATTGCTTGCCTCCACAGAATATGCACTGTGTGTGTGTGTGAGAGAGAGAGAGAGGCCCGGTGGATTATGTTATCCGTTTCCAATGTCGAGCATTCTAACGGGCTCTCGGAGTAAACCATTCGTCACAGGGACACGTCAGGATGACATGATATAGGTTCTTTCCTGTGTTAATAGGCAGAACGACACGACACGTCACTTTTACAATTTGAACCGACTCTAGATGTTTCAGAATTGACTTGGTTTCCGAGTTCAGTTGGATTTGAGTCAATAGTCTTCAACTCCGTAAACAAGTTTCAACTTAGTGCTTGACATAAATGAAACCACACAAAAAACCAGCTAATCCAACCAAGATCCAGTAGACTTGTAATTTTAGGAGTAAGGGCGTAAGCAGGTCGATTTGAATAATGGATTTACAGTGGTAGACTTGAAGAAAATTTTAGGATGAGGGCGATAGCACAGTGTTTTATCTTGGTTCCTATATGTTATAGCTCATGATAAGATTTGCCATGAGTTGGTTTTGTCATGGACTGCTTATTATATCCCACGATTGAAGCCTTGAAATTTGTTTATAGTGGTCGTCAGCTATACTTCATTTATTATTTTCTAAACTTTGGAAGAGGTCGAAGCCTCGCCTCACCTCACCATAATGTAGATCTGCCATTGGGTTTGTCCAACTTACAGTATCGAAGCAAATGGATTTGGACACGAGTAAAACCAAATCTCAAATTCAACACACCATAATCGGATTTGGATAGTGTATACCCAATCAACCAATATTCAAATACAATTATTAATAGGATGGCAACTCATTAACAACGAATTGCAAATCAAACTAATGACATGCACTAATCAGTACAAAAAATCATTAACGGCATGCACGGACTAAACCTACTTGATTGACTTCAATAAAAGTGGAGCAAGCCTGCCAGAGATTCATTCTTCGATAATTGCAAGCAAATTTTTGGACTGCTTTTAGTATACATACATGATATTAGTCCTCCGCAAGGCCAAGTTCGGTCTTGAAATCAATTGCTTAAATACTATATCCAGACTGAAACGTCAAGCACCAATAACATTCTTGGGATTTAGAACTCTAATTCTTTTGGGCTATAACCCGTCCTTACGTTATGCAGTCACGCAAGTTTTCTTTCCTCGAACCAATATAGTAATCAAACCTAATATTCACCTCACTGGCACATACGATTGGAGCCGTATGAGATTCAACACATCTTAATTGTTCTAGCTTTTACCTTATCAATGACACCACTGTTGCCTGTCATGAGTAGCCGAACAACCTTTACAAGCTCTTCCTTGACCATAAACAGTATTGCGGCAGCCAGCACACTTTGTATTATCTTAGTGTTCATTCCCTTGTAGAAGCCACCCAATCCTTCATGCTGAATCATTTTCCCAATAGCATCAATAGTACCTACGGTCCAACCCAAACACCAAAAGAAATACAATGAGAGATTTGAACAAAATTACAGGTAGCAGCAGTTGGAGCCAAACCAGGACCCAGGAATGGATCATGACTGCATTGATATAAACCAACTCGTTACGACTCAACACTAGACAGAAGAAAATTCACAACGGGAAATCATGACACACTCCACCAGGCATTTATAACCAAAATGAACATATGCAGTGACCTTGGTCGGTCCGTCATGGAAGCCTGACTCAGAAAACACTTTGACCTTAAACTTGTGTTGACACCAATCATTATGTTGTTTTTTAAGTCATAAGTTGTTCCTTAGGTTACCTTTGTACTGATGCATCTTGTCACCACCAGCCACTTGCTTCACTTGAAGCCTTGACTGCAAATTCAACAACAGATTGAGAAGCATATTCAGCATATGAATGAAAGCAGACAATGGACCATAAGTAGCAAGATTGAAACATTGATTGATAAGCTCACTACCCTCGTTTGGCTATGGTATTTTATGACAGCTGGACATATTCATGTAAAGGTAATGCTCATACATTCTTAGATAATCCCAATCTTTGGTTACCTCGAACTAATACATTTCTTTCGGTGGGCATCTATATTTAGAGCCAAACTGTATCATCAGAGGAAACTGTTTTGATAAATTTATGGGTTACTAGAAGACAAAGGAAAGCGGAGGAAGGTTAAAATGGCTAGACAGTTTACAGTGCACATATTAATCGTCAATGAAGTGCCAGAATAACTAGACAATCACAACCATAATAACCTAAAGAAACAACCAGCAATGGGCAACCAAATTTTCGCCATGAAAGGATACTGTGCATTCTATGATAGCAGATAGATTTAAAATGTCCCTAAGAAGGAAGACATTCCATTTACAAGCAAATTGAAACTGAAACATGAACGAAAAGCTCGAAAATCATCTTAAAATGCAGAGGCAGCAAGAAGGCCATTTACCTTCACAACAAGAAGGGGATAAGTGATCACAGTGGCACCCAGTTTTGCAATTGCACCGAGAAGAAAAATCTAAACAGAGAAAATTAAGGAATTCAAGAGTAATCACTTTCAACTTTGTGAAATAATAGGATGGTTATTCCACTATTTTTGCACCTCCAATGCAGCGACTTCATTGTCTCCTTTCTTATTCAATGCACGTTTTCTCTTTAGCTGCTTCAACATGGTCTCATACAGCATGAACTGTAAGGAAGGATTGCTCACCTACAAATAACAGAATTTTGAGTCATCACCTGCTACAATTAACAGCAGATTCTGATTTCACCAACCATGATTAGCGTTGGAACTAGACCCTTCCAGAAACCAAAAAATCCCGCTTCATCATACACCTCCTGGACCTGTAAAATGAAAACACAAAGTGCATAGTAACGAGACTGAGAATGACAGTGGGCAGAACAGAAAATGGACCCAAATCATGCAGCTGCACAGTTCCTTTTGCACTTACGTAAGTGAAATTATTACCGAGTACAGTACCCAGGTATCAAAAGGATAAGGGTAACTTTGAATAGCAGAAAAAAGAGGGGGAATTCTCAATCTCTGGATAGTGTAACAGCGGATTTTTTTGGTTTGGTGAGTTTAAGAATTTTATGGAGAACTTGCTCTAAAAACCAGGGGAATTCACCATTCAAGAGGTGGGAACTCACATTGTCAACTTTGAAGGGGTGGGCTCCCCCCCCACGTTGTGTGGTGGTTGAAGTTTTTTTTCCTTCCATCTGCATTACAATTTGTTTAAACACGACTCAGTGAGGGTATACTGTGTGATTGATGATATGATTTTCTTTGCATTGCAGATTGCTTGAGACTGACTCAACAAGGGTTTATTACATGCCACTTGAATCAGACATCCCCCTATTTTGGTGGGAGAACAGAGGGGGCATTCCTTCTGGGTACTTTTAAAAGTTCTATTTCAGCGATTAATTATCTCCTCATAATCATTACAAAAGTGGTTAGTTTTAGATGAAACGTACATGTAATGCATTATTCCTTTGCTATGTATTAATAGGGTTCTTGTTAAACAATTTCTGCAATAACTGAAACTTGGATACCATCATTAATTTAAGGATAATTTCTCATGAGTATCCTAAGGTATGAGTAATTTGCACGTAAGTATCCTCAGATTTAGAAATCAACACTCCAGTACCCTGAGGTTTTGGTAATTCATCAATCTGGTCCAAAAACAGAAACGCTGTTAGTCCATCCAACATGGACAACGGAAGAATGTGCCTTAGGCATGAAAATAGCATATGACATGGCAATTCATCAGTTTAGTCCAAAAACGAACATTACACCATGAATTCTTGTAGGAATTTTGAAGTCACCTCACTATGTCAAGGTTCCTACCATCAGATCAACATATTTTTGTGATAAATTTTATAAAGCAAATGTTCTAAAATAAACTTACTGACCATACTTATTCGACTACAAAATTAGTCCCATACCTATTGGTTAGAGGAAATCATCATACCAGATAAACCAAAGCTCACTTATTTAAGACATTGATTAATAGTGAAAACATAATTAACATAAAGCAGCATAAAATTATTAATGACAATTTAAAAAGATCAATCTTTGTTAATGTACCTACATTAAAGCAATTAATTAGACTAAGTAAATTAAAAGATATTAACGATAATTTAATACTTAAATTAATAATTAGTTAAATATTTAATTAAAGTTATTAACATAAATTAATAATTCATATTTAAATTGAATTTGATAATGTAAAATGATAGTTAATTAAAATAATTAATGTAATCAAATTAACGGTTATGAACTCAAATCAATATTTCTAGTTAATAATTAACCAATGTTGAAATAAATTTATCAATGTGAATCAGTAATTAATATTTAAGACTAAGGTTATTAGTGTAAAATTAATAAGCAATCAAAACAATTTAAAATAAGATAACCTTTGCTGTCAATTAAGTAAGTAATTAACTAACACAAGACGATGGAAGGCATCTCTGATCCACCGATTCACCACTGAAAGGCTTTGGCTTTCTTCTTCTACCCGACCGAGATAGTATATGAAAGCATCCGGGGATGAATGCACGGGAAGGAATTGATCAGCATCAAGGGATGGGAGGGTGGTTGAAGGGCCAAGCTCGATTAGATAGACTTTCATAGTAGTATGGTCTTTCTCGAATGCCATTAGAACATAGATCAGGAATGAGATTGAGCCGCAACCTTCTGTGTTAGTGGGCTCCTTATTTATTACCACTACCTTGAGTAGGGTCGGTAAGGGTTGGTTTGAGTGCTTGTTTTATGCATAGTTGACAATCTATTGCGCATTTATAGGTCATCCTATACCTCACACTATGAGACATGCTAAAGTAGCAGCATCCAATCTTAGCTTCATTTCTGAATATGTTAGGTAGAAAGGGTCATAAGGAGGGCCACCTACAGCCAGTATTTGCTCACACAGGAGTAGGGATCCATCAACTTACTCATATAGGTTGTCGATTAGCATCATGACACCTCTTATTACAATTTTGTAACACAAAATGGTCATTCTTAGGCTGTAAAACATTACATGAGAAAAAAAAGAAACGGTAACGTTACAGAAATACATAATGACTTGTAACATAAAGTCCAAACATGAAAAACCACGAAGATGAAGCCGTTTATGAATACTATAGAATGAATACAGTAAAAAATACTGAAAAAATATGAAATCTTCCCAGCATAACCCATCTGAGAAAAACTATGTACAATCACCCTCTCCTTCCAACCTTCTTTCTCTGCAGATCTTTCCGAGCCCGATCATTTTCCACTCCAAACTCCGGCAATCAAAAAGGTGATGAACTTAAGCACGGCCGAGATCATATCAACATTGGTATCAGAATCAGGTTGTCGGGAAAATGTACTCACTGTAGACAATTAAAATAAATGGAGAAAAAGGAAAACCTTGCTAGATGCTCTTTTTGACAGAAAAAGAATAAAACAAAGGAAAGAACAGAGGCTATGCTCGACCAGAAGGTAGAGAAAAGAAAAACAAATAAAAACAAAAGCGACGCTCGATCGAAAAGGCAAAGCAAAAGTAGAAAGAAATAGGTGAAGCTCAACCGAAAGGCAAAGCAAAAACAAAAGATAGAGGCAAGCGGTGGGAGAGGGCGGAGTGATAAGTTCGGCCAGAAGGAAAGCGACGAAGCGGAGAGGCAGGATCATCCAGAAGGCAAGCAACGAGGTAAAACGACAGACTCAACTGAAAGGTGGAGTGACGAAGATGAGGCAAAGCGGCGAAGAGGCACTGCCCAACCCCTTCTTCTTCTTCTTCTCCCTTTCTCTCTCTTCCCCCTCGTTATAACCCTCTCCCTGTCACTGTGTTCTTCCCTCTCTCCCTCACTCTCTTCACGAATCATCCATTGCCCACGATTTTCTAAAACCATGGGCAGCCAAAACCACCCGGTTTCTAGAAAACCGTTAGCGTTTTTCCATAAACCCAATTTTTTATTTTACAAAACTACTAGGGGTGAAATTATGAAAATACCCAGATATTTTTTTAGTAAAATATAATTTTTTCTAACAGCAAAAAGACAAAACTATCCTTTGAACAATTTTTAAAAATTATGAAATATCAAATTGAAAAAGTACAATGTACCCCTATATGGTTAAAAATTCACAGTTTTGCCATTGTGTGAAAAGACAATATTGCCCCTATCTTTTTAAGATAATTAAAAAATTAGTTGAGAGGTATAATTATGAATCTAACCTTGATCGACTGTGAATTTTACAGGAAAAATAGGTGTCTTTTTACTATTTTGCCCTAAGTCTTTCTGAAATATTTCAAAACAGGACATAAGTGTAAAATTTTTGGTTTTCCCCTGAGGTTTTTGAAAAATTAGAGGGGCATGAAATAAAGGAAAAAAATTATAGTTTCGTCTCTTAGTTGGTTCTGAAATAGAACAATCAAGTTAAGAGTTTTTTCAATTGATATCTAAGTATCAACTGAAAATACTTATAGGTACTTAGAACATATTTTTCTACTGTTGAAGCGATTCACCTTTTGAGACATCTTATGGAACATTTTAGAACAAAAAGAAAGACCTTCACATGATATTTATTGGTCTAGAAAAAGCTTATGATAGGGTAACGAGGGAGGTTCTTTGGAGAACTTTGGTAAAAGGAGGTATCCCATTGACAAACATTAACCTTATTAGAGACACGTATGATGTACAAAAACATGTGTAAGGACTCACGAAGGAATGACAGACTTCTTTGAAGTTAATATTGGGTTACATCAAGGATCAACTTTAAGTCTATATTTATTTATAATGGTGATTGATGAGTTAACAAAACATATTCAAGATGAAGTAATATATGAAATGTAAGTTTGATCATTTGGTTACCTTAGAGGACATAGAAATTAAAATTGGCACACATTGCATCCCCCAAAAGTCAAATTTTAAATACCTAGGGTCAAATTTTCAGAGTGATGGAAGAATTGATGGAGATGTTACGCATAGAATTAATGCTAGTTGGTTAAAATGGAGAGGTGCATCAGGTATTCTTTGTGATAAGAAGATACCATTAAAGTTAAAAGGTAAATATTATAGAGCAACAATTAGGTCTGCCATGTTTTATGGTTCTGAGTGTTGGGCATTTAATCATCAACATATACAAAAGATGTCTGTGACAGAAATGAAGATGTTGAGATGGATGAGTGGTCATACAAGAAAAGACCGTATACATAATGAAGTTATTAGAAACAAATTAGGAGTGACACCAATGGACGATAAAATGAGAGAATATCGTTTAAGATGGTTTGGACATATAGAAAGAAGATCAAAAGAAGAACCTCGAAGAAGGTATGAAAAACTAAATTTGGAAAGTATTAAAAGAGCTAGAGGACGACCACAAAAGTGTTGGAAAGAAACAATAAAGAATGATCTAGCTTATTGTGAGTTAACTGCTAACATGGCACACGATAGGGATCTATGGCTCCAGTCTACTAATACACATGGTTGGTTGTTTCTTTTTTTAAACCGTCCTATTTTTATTTTTGCAACACAAATTAAAACGAACTCTAGAATTTATGTATCGGAGTTGACAAAAAAAAACTGAATGAACTAAATTTAAGTGTGGAAAAGATGTATCCCTTTAGCACTTATACTAAGGTATAAACTATGTATTCCAACTACAACAGAAGAAGAAAAGGAAGCATACAAAACGTTTCTTAGAAACAATACCGTAGCCAAAACTATAATGCTAACATATACGAAGGATACCTAATTAGGGTATTTGAAGAATATGAGACTGTAAAAGAGCTATTTGATTCAATAACAGCTAAATACAATACTACAACAAAACTAAAAGTTCACTTATTACTACAAAAATATAACTCCTGCAAAATGAAAGAAAGAGATAATGTAGTAGAACATCTAAACCAAATGTTGGTAATGGCAAGATACTTAGTTGTAACAATGTCGGTCATCTCCGATACTATATAAATATCAACTATCCTAAATAGTCTCCTCCTTTAATGAATATAGTCGCCACGACCTTGATATTAGGAGGTGAAACAAACCTTTCTGAGTTATCCCTCAAACTAACAATTGAAAAAGAGCACAAGAATAAAAAATGATAAGTTACTAGTAGCTCAAGAAGAGATTGAAATAAGCTCTACACCAAACTAGAAAAAGAATAAACCAAACAAAAGGTCTGACAAGAATAATAAGAAAGGCGGTCAAACTTTTAAGAAATAATAGGAAACCGCTTCTTGAGTAAAGTGCTTTAACTATGAAAAGATGTGATACTATAAGAGAGATTATTGCAACAAGAAGACTGACAGTAGAAACACCCAACAATGCAGTTAATCGGAGAAGAAAGACATAATCTGCGTGGCTTCAGAATGCCTCTACACGGATCGTCCAATATATGGTCGGTGGATTGACTCCGGATCAACAAGACATATCTCAAAGAGCAAAGAAGGGGCTATCGACCTAAAAGAATATAAATCAGGAGAATATAGGGTGTATATGAGAAATAACATCTTCTTAGATGTCCTTGGTGTGGGGTCCTTTAGGATTTATGTACAAGGCACTAAGATCGTTCTAACTAATGTACTAATTGTGCCTACTATAAGACGCAATTAGTTCTTGGAATATCGAAACATTGTTCGGTAAGCTAATGAAGCTGGTAGATACTATGATTCAGAGAAAGATTCATATTCTATATTTAAAAGAGACAAAATGGGTTGGAGAAAAAGCAAAGGAGATTGAGGATACATGGAAAAGGCTCAAAACGGAATTGGTATTATCATAAATAAATATTTAAAGGATAGTGTACTAGATATACAACGATATGATGACTGAATCGTGACATTGAAATTAGTGTTAGAACCAAAGGTTTTGAATATAGTTTGTGCTTATGCACCCCAAGTAAGACTAGAAGATAGTATAAAGACGGCTTTTTGGGAAGAGGTAGATAAGGTGATTTAAAGAATTTCACAAAGGGAGATGATTTGTTTAGGAGACTTAAATAGACACGTCAGTAAATAGGCATTAGGATATCAAGGTATTTATGGAAACTTTGGTTTTGGGGATATAAATGAGGAAGGGAGATTTTAAATAGACATCTCTTTATAGTCAATACAATTTTAAAAAATCGAGATGAACATTTAATTACTTATAAGAGTGGCTTATCACAAACACAAATTGTTTATTTTATTTGTAGAAAAAAAGATAGAGCATCTTCGTAAAGATTACAAGGTAATTCCAGGAGAAAGCTTAACCACCCAACATCGACTTTTAGTTATGGATTTACAAGTAAAAAAATGAACAAAGAAAAAAAGAGTGCATGGAGCTATTCAGACTAAACGGTGGAACCTCAAAAGCGAGAAAGAAGGTATATTTAAACAGAAAGTCCTTCAAGGAGATGCTTGGAATTATGTTGGTACACCTTGTGATATGTGGAACAATATGATTATACATATTAGGAAAGTGGCGAAAGATGTGTTAGGTGAATCTAATTGAGGTGTACCGGCACAAAAAGAAACTTGGTGATGGAGTGAAGTAGTGCAAAATAAAATCAAGGCAAAAATAGCATGTTAAAAGTTACATTATGGTAAGAAAACTAGTGAAACTTCATAGGCTTATAAGAAAGCAAAGAAGGAAGCGAAAAAGGCCGTTAGTGAAGCAAACGCTAAAATTTGGGAGGATTTATATAAAAAAACTCAACTCAAAAGATGGTGAAAGAGATGTTTTTAGGATAGTTAGGGCTAGAGATGGAGCCTTCTTAAAGATTACCTTCTTGACTGGCTAGGGTGAAAGTGATGGAACCTTCTTGACTGGCAAACTTGGTGTTGAAGAAAAGAAAAGCGGGATGAAGAAGGTCCTGAGGCACACAAAGGGGTTTAATTAAATCACCACAAACCCAACTCCTCAACCGTCCCTCAGACCATTCTGCACGCAACTATATTGAAGTGTTCAGTTCTCTGACTAGTTCATCACTAAATAGATGTCAGTAATTTGTACTGTCTCTATTCCTGAACTGGCAAAACTTGGTTCATTTGCATAAAGCAGAGACAGCTAAGCTAAACGATGAAGCAATAGCAGCACATACCGCACTACTTGTTCCAAAAGGAGGACGTTCAACTGCAGGAATCTGGATTGCCTGACTCAGAATCTTTTCGGAAGTTCCAGCCTGGTTTTTGTTCAATACTTTTCTATGCGTCTGCAATAAAAGTTAAGCGTCAATATTTGCCAACAGATATGCTTTAGGTATAGGATTGAGTAATTGAAACTCAACATTGTAAAATTGAAAACAAAAAACTAACTCAACTTGGCATGTAGAGGGAAAAAAACTTAAAATTTAATCCCACCTGCATGCGTGTGACCACAACCCATATTGGGTTTGTTAGAAGCACATTCACACACCTGCATAAAGGGAAAAAAGCTTGTCATATCCAAACAATCATTCTCAGTAACTAATCTGTCAGGTTTTTCTCAGGAGAGACTTTCAAAACCTTATGTTTCTAACTTTCTTGTCATTAGCTTAAAAATATTAACTATACAGAAAAATAAAAATATAATAGTCTTTAATGATTTTTTTCTCACGAAATGGATCAAGTATCTGAAATATGGATTATAAAGTAAAAATATGAAAAAAGAATGAAAACGGGATTAGCAATGATAAATAAATGTAACAAAAAATACCACAATGACATGCGGCATCATTGCAAAACTTTTAAAAGTTTAAAACTTATGATATTTGAAGAAATCATGAAATTTTCCCAATATTGCAGCAACCTTTAGACTGCCTATATGATCGTGATCTTTTCAAAATACCAGCAATATCAGCAACCATAATTTTAAGAGTCACGAATGGTGAAATTTTATGGAGAATATGAGGAGACTTGCCCTGATAATGCTGCAACAACGAGAGAGGAGAACATCCCCACAGTTCCATCACCAGACCCTTTATTAAAACGAGCAAGGGCTGCTTCTTCTGCTCTGGTCCTAAATATTTGATAAAAATAATAATAAACACCCTGTGCAGAGAGAAATAATCAGACATGTTTTGAAAAGCCAAAAAGAAAGATGTTGGTTGTACATAAAGTAGGATGAATAATTCAAAGGCACTCAGAGCCCCAGATGACATCATCCAAAATCTTATCATTCCTCCATGTTTATTTTTTACTTAAGAACAAAAATTACTACAACCACCTAGCCCAAGTATGAAGCACAAATTGCAATCTGCATCACATTAAACTTACCACTTGGAGCCATAAGCCAGAAAGAACAAATCCATTCTCAAAAATAAGAAATTTATAGCTTCATTGAAGTAGTATTCACACTCCAAAGTTTGTCAAAACTAGTTGAAAAATCAGCGCCCACCTCCATCAGCAACAGCATTACCCTATAAAGCTCATCCTCTAAGTCAAATGAAATTCAAATGCCATAAATCCATGATAAAAGGTCATACATTCTTTATGCCTTCTGTAGACTACCTAATGCAACCTTCCTTCCTTCCTTCAAGTTGGTAGAACAGAGACAACATATACGGGATGGAATTTTGATATCTTAAGTGAAACATATGATGCAGTAGTTCATGTATACACACAGCATCCTATAGAAAGACAACTTGACTTGGGCTGTGTTTCAAAAAAGATGGGAGAATTGCTAGAAATTTCACACTTACAATAAGTGCAAGTTGGCAAAGATGATAATATGCATCATGTGGTTATGTAATAAGAGATACCACTAGGTTGAAAGATAAATATTATCCATGTGTAAGACCAATATGGTACCAAGTGTTAGGCTGCAGGTGTTTTGTACAACAAAGAAAGGAAGGTTTCAAGGTAAATGTGTGGCCACAGAAGGAAACCCAGAACCTTAACGAGGTACTTAGAGAAAGCATAAAGAGTTGGGTAGAAACAATAGAAGATAAAAACGAGAGAGACACTTAAGATAGTTCAAACATTTGGAGAGTCAGCCACATGGAGCTCCATTGACAACGTGTGAAGAAGTGGATAGCTAACACTTTTGAAAAGAAGAAGAGGAAGGCTTCTAAACTGTTGGAAGAAAACAATAAACATGGGTTTTCTTTTTTGGAGTTTAAGAATGGTTGCTAAGAATCCATGTAGTTGATGTCACTTCCAGTAAGAAAAACGCTCATCTTTCACAGAAATCTAGGAACTCAAAAATGATATAGGAAGCCACACTCTCATTCAGGAAAGTCGAGAATCAAGCTTACATAACCAAAATAGTGGAACCTTATGTCTCTTGGTGCACCAAAAACTGGCTCTATGAACGTGCTGATAGGTGCGAGTGGAAGACTTGGCCTACAAGTTCATTTTATGCTCTAAACTAAAATGTCAAGCATGGTGGCCAAAATTTTCATGCAGCAAACTCTTCCTTTTGTTATAGTGAACATAAACTCAGGGAACTGTGATGAACTTGGCATATCAAAATACAAGAAAATCATGGAGGAGAGTTCTAAACCAAGTCCAAGCTGCATCCAAGCACAGTAAACGTGCAAAGCAAGAAATACCTGTGATGCTGCAGTACCAACTAACGAAGGCATGAGGCCACCATACAACCGTCCCCATCCTTCATGTTTGACAACCTGGAGATATTTTATGGGTTAAATGAAGGCAATAACATGTGATGTTATCCCCCAAGCTTCGAGAGAAAAGTCTTCCCTTGAATATTACGATAAAAGAGAAGTCAATATAAACCTGACACATATGCCCTATGGTTCCAAGATTCCTCTTTGCGAGCCTCTTGGATGTGATTAATAACTCTTCTCCACAAGCATCTTTAGGGCGTCTCTCTGTTTGTTGCCGTGTATTGACCTGAAAAGCAAAAACAGAAGCAACTTGTTTGCGTAAGGCCACTTTATGCCAAATGTTGAGGAAAAATCAACTTTGAAGAACAAAATCTATCAGGATCAAAATAAACATTCATCTTCGTTGCAAACATCAACAAGCCCTGCCCTCTCTAAAACTATCCACCAGCAAATCATCCCCGAAAACACTTCTTTCTCTCTCATCCTTATTAATGACCCACCCTTTCCGCTTCCTTCAGCGTTCAACTAAGATCATACCCCTCCCTCATGCTAGCTCACGCCAAGTTCTCCTGTGGAGCATGAATTCACCACACAGTGAACATCAAGAAACTTCCTGGCCTGCTCCTTAAGAGCCTTTCGTTTCACTGCTTTCCTGCCACAATATAAATCCCTTGCCGGTGGGAGTTCCATCGTCATACTGAGAAACGCAGCCTGCACAAGAACGTAAACCTTCTCCACCTGATCATCGTCTCTAATACACCGGGGTACCATCACCTTAACACAATCTACAACCGCTATTTCTCTGACTCATCAACAACACAACGACACCTACGAAACCATACCATCCTCGAATACGCAAATCATGAGGTATAATGAAATCATATGAATCAAGCAGTTTTCCACGGCAAAGACTCCGCCACAAAAAGCCGCATCAACAAGCGATCAATATCATAACCATAATAACTTTTCTCGGCACTAAACAACAAATTCACGAAGCCTGCTTCTCATGCCCCATAGCCACGAAAAGGAATTTCTTTTCCTTCCGATTTGAATGCATATCAACGCGGACGAAAAGAGATTGAAAAGCAAAAGTATCCTTAAGAAAAATATGACGACTATAAAAGGAAGAAGAAGAGGAGGAGGAGGAGGAGATCTCACAGTTTGAAGAGGGTAGGTGATCAGCTGAGCGATGATGCCTCCGCCGGCACCTGCCAGGCCGTTGATCAACGCCTCCGACATCTCGCCGTTTCCACCAAAAGAAGGGAAAGAAGGAACAAATAAACAGGGAACCTAAATTCCCATGAGAAGATAATATTTCTGACAGAGGAAATAAAGGGGCGGACGAACCAAGAGACCGACGGGGGAGATCGATCTCCGGATCTCCGAGAATAAAGGGTTGAGGGGATGAACGGAAATGCTGAATGGTTACGGATGCAAGTCGATGAGGGTAAAAAGGGAGTCGCAGGAGTGACGTAGGGGAGGAGGAGAGGGAAAGAGAAGTGGCGGGACGGGCGGACGTAAAAGAGGAATGCTGCGCCGGAGGAGACGGAGATCGGACGGGAAAACGATCGTTTTTCAAAACTGGACGCAACTACCCTTATCATTCGCCGAATATCCGGTTTCGACACTGTTTGGGAGTTGCTATGAATTCCGTCCGTCAATCCCGGTTACCACAGATTTGGACCCGAAATTTTGGACCATGTAAGACCGTTAGTTGTGCACTTGGTGGTCTCGATAGGGTAGACATGGCCCGATTGGAACCGGCCCTGCTGTTTCAATTGGAACCAGTTAAGCCGGACCGAAACTGGGAACCACTTGCTTCGGTTCTGGTTTTACCTCCATAAAACGAGAACCAAAACCCCGTTTCAAAATGTTGGTTTCATTTCATCAATTTTCTTTTTAAATTTCAAACGTTTTAATGATTTCCCAGGTTTCATGCGGCTTAGGACTCAAACTGAAACCAAAACCAGCATAGTCCTAGTTTGGTTCCGATCTTTGTTTCCAAGAAAACTAGAACCGCCGATGCCAAGTACCGGAACCACTGGTATCGGGCCATGTCTATGATATGGCTGGTCAATGAGCAGAACGAACCAAATAGCTCTCGTTTGTTGCTCGGCTTGTTTCCTATTGAAACGAGCTGAACTAATTACCCAAACGACTTTTGTTCAGACATATTCACGACCAGCTTACCACCCTTTTGCAAGCCAAGTTGAAAGGACGAGTTCCTTAGATACCTTAAACAAAATGGTCGTCTTTTGTTGAAAGTTAAAGGGAAAGGATCAATTATTTATCTTCAACACCATAGTACCTTGGTTCGGTTTTCAGTAAAACTCTTTAAAATGACATTTAACGAACTTTCACCAGCCGAACTGAGTTAAATCATGTAGTAGATTTGGGTTTTCAGGTCGACTTTCCGGTCAGAAGCAAAATTTCATTGCTGATCAGGTTTGGAAGTGTATTCTTTTATTGGGTGCTCAATTGAGTAAGTAGGTTCGGGTCAATGGTAGGTAGTCCTTACCATTGACATCTTTACCCTTTCAGGAAACTACCATGCTAAAGGCGAATCGGTCATTGGTTGCTAAGAATGTGACTGATAGTAACCTCATTAATGCCTTCTCTAACAAGATTGAATAAGCCAAAATATCAAATAAATTTTCGAATATTTTTCAAGAATACCCTTATTAAATAAAATTTCAATTAGCTCGATTTCGTGTTAGCTTCTTCTAACCGGTATGATTATATACAAGTTATTATGATGGATCGTACGCAGCCGCAGTCGGGTAGCTCGCGCGATACATGACGCTAAACCATGTGAAAAACGTCCTTGCTTTGCAACTCCAAATGAGAAAGGCTACACGTCTCTTAGTCATCGTCGACTTGCTTCTGCGAAGAGCGTAGGACACCGTATCTTTCTGATGCCCAGCAAAAGAGAGAGAGAGAGAGTTTGTTTCATGAAGAACACCATCAAATGACAAATACCCGTTAACAAGTACCCCTTGAACTGGTTCGATAGTTTAGTGATGACCAACCCGTGGGACAATGTGCAAGGATCCTACTTAAGAGATTAGAGATACTGAAGAAAAAAAGATTGAAATGTTCGATCTCATGGTACATCAGCCATTGGCCGGAGAATGGATTTCATATATGGGAGGAAGCACCGTCATTTGTTACATCTACATTGCAGTCCGATAGGCTTCAGGCTGGCTCATGGATTGAAAGCTAATACCTCAGGCTCCGTCCCTTATTTATAACACAAAAAAGGTAACCCCAATCTTGTTCCTTAAATATAAAACGGGTTGATGTTTGTACACTCGAAAACCGTTTACCATTTTAATGCAAAATGAATCACATAATCTACGAAAATCAGGGCAAGTCTGGAAGGATACACTTAGTTAAATGACCTCATCTTTTGAAGTATTGGTCACTTACAGCAGATGACAAACAAGATGTTTCAATAACGAGACGAAGGGCTTATAAATCAAGGAGCCAATCCGCTAATGAAGCATATAAACTTTTAATCAAATAACTAGAAAGAAGAAGAGCTCATGGAAGACAGCAAGCCGATGAAACAAACAACAAGTAAGCCTTTTCCCGTACTAGACGGGGTGGGCTACATGGATTCTTTGTTTCCACATAGCCTTATCATGTTCCATGTTAGCAGTTAACTCACAATAAGCTAGATCATTCTTTATTGTTTCTTTCCAACACTTTTGTGGTCGTCCTCTACCTCTTTTAATACTTTCAAAATCTAGTTTTTCATACCTTCTTTCAGGTTCTTCTTTTAATTTTCTTTCTATATGTTCAAGCCACCTTAAATGATATTTTCTCATTTTATCCTCTATTGGTGTCACATAATTTATTTCTAATAACCTCATTATGTATACAGTCTTTTCTTGTATGACCACTCATCCATCTCAACATCTTCATTTTTGTAAAAAACATGTTTATGATTAACTACCCAACACTCAGAACCATAAAACATGGCAGGTCTAATTGTTGCTCTATAATATTTACCTTTTAACTTTAATGGTATCTTCTTATCACAAAGAATACTTGATGCTCCTCTCAATTTTAACCAACCAGCATTAATTTTATGCGTAACATCTCCATCAATTCTTCCATCACTCTGAAAAATTGACCCTAGGTATTTAAAACTTTCCTTTTGAGGATGCAATGTGTGATAAATTTTAATTTAGATTTCCTCTGAAGTAACCAAATGATCAAACTTACATTGCATATATTCTGTCTTTGTTCTACTAAGTCGAAAGCCTTTACTTTCTAATGTTTCTCTCCATAGTTCTAATTTTCTATTAACTTTTTCCTTAGATTCCTCGACTAACACAATGTCATATGCAAATAACATACACTAAGGTACTTCATCTTGAATATGTTTTGTTAACTCATCAATCACCATTATAAATAAGTATGGACTTAAAGTTTATCCTTGATGTAACCCAATATTAACTTCAAAGAAGTTTGTCATTCCTTCATGAGTCCTAACACATTTTTTTGCACCATCGTACATGTCTCTTATAAGGTTTATGTATGTCAATGGAATACTTTTTTTTTCAAGGTTCTCCAAAGAACCTCCCTCGATACCCTATCGTAAGCTTTTTCTACATCAATAAATATCATGTGAAGGTCTTTCTTTTTTACTCTAAAATGTTCCATAAGACGTCTCAAAAGGTGAATCGGTTCATCAATAGATCTGCTTGACATAAATCCAAATTGGTTCTCTGTTATACTCGATACTTGTCTTAATCTACATTCGATAATTTTTCCCACAATTTCATAGTATGACTCGTTAACTTGATACCCCGATAATTCACATAATTCTGAATGTTTCCCTTGTTCTTATATATGGGTATAAGTGTACTCTCTCTCCATTCCTTGGGCATCTTTTGGTTTCTCCAAATTTCATTAAATAGTCTAGTGAGCCAAGTGATTCCTGTTTCTCTTAGGATTTTCCAAACTTCTATAGGAACATTGTTTGGTCCTACCGCTTTACCACCCTTTATATGTTTAAGAAACTCTTTGACTTCATTCTTTTGAATACGTCGATAGAAATTGTGGTTTATATACTTTTCTGATTTGGCTAACTCTCCTAATCTAATACTAACATCTTTATTTTCATTAAAAAGCTTATAAAAATATTTTTTCCATCTATTTCTTATATCATCATTTACCACTAGAATTTTTCATCCTCATCTTTGATGCATCTAACATAATTAAGATCTTTACTTTTCTTATCTCTAGCCCTAACTATCCTAAAAACATCTCTTTCACCATCTTTTGAGTTGAGTTTTTTATATAAATCCTCCGAAATTTTAGCGTTTGCTTCACTAACGGCCTTTTTCGCTTCCTTCTTTGCTTTCTTATAAGCCTATGAAGTTTCACTAGTTTTCTTACCATAATGTAACTTTTAACATGCTATTTTTGCCTTGATTTTATTTTGCACTACTTCACTCCACCACCAAGCTTCTTTTTGTGCCAGTACACCTCCCTTAGATTCACCTAACACCTCTTTCGTCACTTTTCTAATATGTATAGCCATATTGTTCCACATATCACAAGGTGTACCAATATAATTCCATGCATCTCCTTGAAGGACTTTCTTTTTAAATATATCTTCTTTCTCGCTTTTGAGGTTCCACCATTTAGTTTGAATAACTCGATGCACTATTTTCTTCTTTGTCCATTTTTTTATTTGTAAATCCATAACTAAAAGTCGATGTTGGGTGGTTAAGTTTTCTCCTAGAATTACCTTGCAATCTTTACAACACGCTCTATCTTTTTTTTCTATAAATAAAGTAATCAATTTGTGTTTGTCATAAGCCACTCTTATAAGTAATTAAATGTCCATCTCGTTTTCTGAAGATTGTATTGACTATAAAGAGATCAAATGCCATAGCAAAATTTAAAATCTCCCTACCTTCCTCATTTATATCCCCAAAACCAAAGTTTTCATGAATACCTTGATACCCTAATGCCTCTTTACCGACATGTTCATTTAAGCCACTATTTTCTTCTTTATGGATTTTTTTATTTGTAAATCCATAACTAAAAGTCGATGTTGGGTGGTTAAGTTTTCTCCTAGAATTACCTTGTAATCTTTACAACACGCTCTATCTTTTTTTTTCTATAAATAAAGTAATCAATTTGTGTTTGTCATAAGTCACTCTTATAAGTAATTAAATGTCCATCTCGTTTTTTGAAGATTGTATTGACTATAAAGAGATTAAATGCCATAGCAAAATTTAAAATCTCCCTACCTTCCTCATTTATATCCCCAAAACCAAAGTTTTCATGAATACCTTGATACCCTAATGCCTCTTTACCGACATGTTCATTTAAGTCTCCTCCTAAACAAATCATCTCCCTTTATGAAATTCTTTGAATTACCTTTATCTAACTCTTCCCAAAAAGCCGTCTTTATACTATCTTCTAGTCCTATTTGGGGTGCGTAAGCACAAACTATATTCAAAACCTATGCTCCTAACACTAATTTCAACGTCATGATTCGATCACCATATCATACTATGTCTACTACAATATCCTTTAAATCTTTATTTATGATAATACAAATTCTGTTTCGAGCCTTTTCCTTACCTTAATACCATAATTTAAAACATGTATCCTCAATCTTCTTTGTTTTTTCTCCAACCCACTTTGTCTCTTGTAAACATAGAATATGAATCTTTCTCCGAATCATAGTATCTACCACCTCCATTAACTTACCGGACAATGTTTTGATATTCCAAAAACCAATACGAATCTTGTTATCTAGGACTAGCTTCCTTGCCCCCCGCATCCATCTATATTGAAAATGTGAAATCTCTCTCTGTAATTTATTCACTACATTCAGCCGCAATGAAGCGAGGCTAATTTCTTTACCTACACCCGTGCATGATATGAGAACTCTCTCTACAATTGATTCATTACATCCGGACGAAAATGTAGTGGCCCTTGCTTACTTATCACTGTATTCGGGCTCTGCATCACGTCGTTAGGCGGGGACGCCCTAAAGCAAAGCAATGCTCTTTGTCAATACCCCCAAATTCTTTGTCAATGCACCATACTTGAAGAGAGTTGCAGTAGTGGCGAATGGGAATCATGTGTAGATTAATTGAAACTCATAATACTGTTGAGGAAATTTCTTATGAAGGCAATGATCAGTGGCTGTCCCGGGAAGATGATGGCCCAAAATCAGATTCACGCATGTGCCAGACTCCTCAATGCATTAGGGAGTAAGAAAATAAGAAACAACACACAAATTTCAAGAAGTTTTGTGTCATTTTAGATGAGAAAAAAAAGTCCTTTTCTCATATGCAAATTGCAAACTTTGCAGATTTTTGAATGTTCACCAAATGCAAAAGTATCAGGTAAACCACATGTCCCCACCATGCCATTCTACAAAACTTACAAGGGCCATCATTTTTTACAAACTTATCTTAATTGATCCATAAGGAGTACAGAGTTTGACTTTACCCTTTGTTTCATATGACTACCAAAATATTGTAGGATCTTCATTTTAAACTATTGCACAGGATCTGGTTCTGAACCGAAACAATCAGGCAAGTCACTAGTTATTGAACAAAGAAACCATGAATAGTCATGCGACACACAACTATTTGCACCATAAATGAGGGAGTTGGACATCTATTAGTGCAATAAATGTATCAGTAGTTCAGGGCATATTATTCGATAGAAGGGTGTACTACCACAATTTGGAGTAATGGTGTATCATATGATTTAGGTCTTGTTATGAATTATGCTTTGACAGTTTTATGAAAAGAAATTTTCAGCATCAATGCCATTTGTAAGCCCTTAAAGGAGAAGAGGGGTCTTTTTGACAACCTTCGATCTCCCAAATACGCTCAATCTACTCATTCTCTCAAGAGATCCTCTAACAAAGTGGAATTCCCATATGAAATTACACTCGAGTGGAACCACTAACTCATCCCAAGTGTATGCTTTTCCATTGAACTTCTAGTTGTGTCTGTATACTACAAATCAAAACCATAATAGCACGGACCAACCAATTTCCAGGACCAGTTTTCTATGTCTATACCAAAGTCGGAGCCCACTAAGGTAATAGCCCACCTATTTCTAGGAATCCATACAATAAAGCTGAGGGCTACAAGGTTGTGGTACCTTAACAGTCTGGAGATTTTGCAGAGTCCAGAGGACATTTCTGATAATTTTGTGGGTCATAAAGTACATTTTAAAAGTAGGACTCTCAGCAAGGAGGAATAATGGAAATGGATTGTCCAAAATTTTCACTATTTTGAAATCCTAAAATGCAGATGTTACAAATTTATGTTTTGTGATTCTTCGACTCCGAAAGAGTATTTTGATTTTCATGAGATCATCGTAGACACTGAACATAACATTTGTCCACGTTGTTATTATAGGATATAAGGATAAGATACCCCATCACCACACTTATCATTTATCAATTTCAGGCTCTACTACGAACAAAGAAGTGACATATTTGACATTAAATATTTTCATGTATCATATATGAAATAGATTAAATAAACAATTTAACCTCACAAGCTTGTAGTTAGGAATATGAATTAGGTTTCTTATGATTGAATGACTAAATCTACTAAAGTAGATTTGAATACTCAAATTTCATTCCAGTTGATTAGTTGTTACAATGGTTTATAAACATTTTATCTTTTACCATTTTTACTGATTCAATTCTCGAGCTTTAGAAATGACAGGCTGCATCAGACTTCGTTGGATCTGGTGTTATGTTTCCATCGGATAAGCACTATATATCTAGAAGTTCTTCCAATATGGTTCAAACATGATCTTTAAAACGTTGAGACAGACGGTGCTATAACCCCGAGCAGGGAAATGGAGATTTTTTGGTCTGCGTATCTTTACCCCCTGTTCCTATGTTTCACGGCCAATTCCAAAATCAACAAAACTTTGATATTAAGAATTCTTCATGTCTGGTTTTTACAACATTGAGATAGACACGCTCTAAACTCAGGAATGAGAAGTGCTGATCCACCAAATCGTTCACAAGAACACAATTTTGGACAAATGCTTATCCACCAAATCATTCACAAGAACATTATTTGGAATGCAAGTTCGGTAACTTTTTCTTGGCAATATAGATACTTTCATCATACTTCAGAATTTTAAAATAAATATAATTTACAGCATGCACCCATCTAAAAAGATATAATACGAAATGCAGGAACTGTACACAGATCAATGATATATCTCCTAGATAGTAGTCCTACTAGAAAGATGAAGATGCAAAATCTTATGTGCAGGAAACAAATCACAACGAAATGAATCACGCTCTACTTCAAACTAAGAAGCCCGAGGCCTAAAGGATACCAGAGTATGAAACTACATTCCACATAATATCATGAAAGGCTTCCACTTGTTCGAGATTCACAGCCGACGACAACAGCAGCAAAAATAAGAAAGGTGCACTCTCATTTCATTTGATAATACCATATTACAACATAAGATCACCATTGATACTAAGCAATTATCGAACTACGACCCTAAGTTGATGAAGTCTCGACCAAGATGTAAATCAAGTTCCATAAAAGGGGATGCGAAGAAAGAGAAAAGATTAGGACAAGCACCATCTAATGCAAATAAATACCACATATCCACATTTACGCGGCCACTTACAGGGAAAGTCCTAAACCGCAGAGATCATCCCCGTCTTCCTAGCGTAGGCAAAGATTCCCCCAGCCTGAATAACCGGCCCGGCATCCCCAATCGGTTTCAATCTGTACTCCTCTCCGGTGGTGAGATTCACAAGCAAATTCTCTTCGAGGTCGACCGTGACAACGTCTCCGGTCCGGCATTGTTCGCGGAGGCGAGACTCGGACTCGACGGGGTAGATCTCTCCGGTGGCTACGCAGTTGCGGAAAAAGATGCGGGCGTAGGACTCGGCGACCACTGCCTTGACTCCGGAGGCGCCTAGGGCGACCGGGGCGTGCTCGCGGGAAGAGCCGCAGCCGAAATTGGCGCCGCCTATGACGATTGGGTAATCGGTAGTGGATTTGCCAGGGGAAACGAAGCGGGGATAAGGAGAAGGGAGGCCAATGAGGGCGAGGGACCCGAGTTTATGGTACTCGTCGGGCTTGGAAGGGACGAGGGTCAGGTGCTCGGCGGGGATGATCTGATCTGTGTCGACGTTATCGCCCACGACGTAGCAGGGGCCGTGGAAAAGGGTAGCCGGCTCCTTCTCGGAAGCGTCGGTGGAGGAGGAGGCGGTGGCTTGGGGTAGAGAGAAGTGGTGGTGGTGAGAGCGGCGGAAAGAGAGGGATTTTGCCGGAGAGGAGTGATAGGAGGAGAAGGTGGGAAGAAGACTTTTAGAGAGCAGGAATGCGGGGGCCGGTGGCGAAGAGGCATCGTATCGATGGCGAGGGAGGATCGTAGTGCCGGCGGCGGCGGTGGAGATGGCCATCGAGAGAGAGGGGGAGCTAGGGCCGGCAGCGATCAGATGAGGCAGTGATTCTGTGAAAAGTTTTAAGGGGTCACAACGCGGCAGCAAAATCTCCCGAGAAACTCGCACTTGTAAAAGATCCCACGAAGCAATAGTTCAATTGGCTAGGTGGCGTATTGTGACCCAACTACCGTAAGCCTGACCATGACTGTATAACCGGACCCCCTCGCGGGACAACCCGGCAGTTTTCGTTAGAAGTTTTTGGGACCTCCGCTTGGAGACAACCTTTTTGACTTGTAACGTTTGTATAGACACCCCCAACTGAAGTGTAGCGTGTACTGGGGTGACACGCAGCCTTTCCTTTTTCAATACAAGCTCTTTTGTGCACTTACTTCTGCCTTCTTGCATTCTTGTGAACTGCGAACTGCGAACTTGCGATCATGCGAACCGTCTTGACTTCCGCGTTGCTTCCGAACTGAGAGTAGGCTGGCTTAACTTGCGTTAGTTGAGCACCGGTCACGCGCCACGAACCTTTCGGGCGTGACAACTTTGGTATCAGAGCACGGTTCGGCTGGAAGTTGGGACACCGAGTGCTAACGTTGAGGGCGTTAGCATGGCAGCGGCATCAAAGGTGCACTGTGATGGGCTTCTGTTGGCTCAAGGAGAGAGCCGACGAGAAAAAGGAAAAGGTAAGAAGAGCACGTCTAACGCTGAAATAGACGTTGTCTCGAGCCTAGAGTACAGGCTGTACAGACTGGAGGAGGAGTGTGCCTCCTTAAGGGAGTCATTGGCGCGAGCTGCGGCTGGCAATGACATTTTGAATTCTGAGATTTTGACGGTGAGACATCCCTTCGGGATCGTGTAGATAGTCTCGAGACCGTGCAACAATCTTTTGCGGCTCGTTTGACGGAGGTCGAACGGAAGCAGAGTTTTGGTGGGGGAGTGAGGAACCCCGGACTAAAGGTGAAGGGTCTGAAGCCATACAGTGGCGCAAGGGATGGGAAGGAGATTGAGAACTTCCTTTGTCATTTGGATATGTACATTAAGGCTGGTAATCTAGACGATGAAGAACAGAAGATGGCCACGGCCTCAACTTTTCTAGAAGACGACGCGTTCTTATGGTGGCGTCGAAAGCTTGAAGAGATTGAGAATGGAGAATGCGAGTTGGACACGTACGAAGCGTTTAAGAAAGAGCTGAGGGATCACTTTCTACCTCGAAACGTTGAGGAGGTAGTTAAGCGGAAGCTCTCCAACTTGAAGCAGACAGGCTCAATCCGTGACTACATAAAAGAATATCAGTCCTTGATGCTTAGTATCAAGACGATGACAATGGAAGATCGCGTCTTTCACTTCCTAAATAACTTGCAATCTTGGGCAGAACAGGAAATTCGCCGTGGGAACCCGCGGACCCTATCTGAAGCTATCACGGCGGTAGAACGGCTAGTAGACAGTCGCAGGACTGAGGTGAATAAACCCTTCCAAAGGAATTTTGAGGGAAAGAAGGGTGGAGATAGTCGGGGTGAGGCACCGGCAAAGGGGCCCGATGGCAGGCCGAAGCCAAAGGGTCCACCATACAAACTGGCATGCTGGCTCTGCGGAGGCCCGCACAGATCGGCGGAATGCCCGAACAGGAACAACCCTGGGCGCGTGAATGCAATAGAACAAGAAGAAGAGGGAGAACCTGATGAACCGCGGATGGGAGCCCTCCAACAGATGAGCGCTATGAAGAAGGCCAAGGCACCGACTCCAATGGCACCTCCCCGAAAAGGATTAATGTACTTGGACGTTATTGTCAAGGGTATAGTCGCAAGGGCTATGATCGATACGGGGGCAACTCACAACTTCATTACGCCAACAGAAGTGAATCGCTTAGGGGTGAAGTGTGTGAAACGGGAGGGTCTGATGAAGGCCGTGAATTCCCACGAGGGTGGTGGGCGAGGCACTGAGGGTGCCAATCCGAATTGGAAGTTGGAAGGGTGTGACCAACTTCTCCGTTTCCCCGATGGATGATTATCAGATAGTCTTGGGGCTAGAGTTTTTGCGGGAGTGCGATGCAGAGATACGACCAAGGCGCGACTATGTAGCTTTGCTGGAAGGTGACTCGCCTTATGTGGCTAAGGTTCAAACGAAAACGAAGGAGTCTGGACAAAGCTCAAACCGATTGATATCTGCACTTCAACTGAAGACAGGTTTGAGGCGAGGTGAAGAGACGTACCTCGTAGCGATTCGGGATGAAGAAGAGGAGAACGGGGCGCCCCGCCTGGGGGCACCCCCAGAGCTGGATGGAGTGTTGAGGGAGTTTGACGACGTGATGCCGGCGAAACTCCCAAGGCAGCTCCCACCTCGAAGAGAGATAGATCATCAGATTGAGCTACAGCCTGGAGCTAAACCACCGGCTATGGCGCTCTACCGCATGGCACCGGTGGAACTGAAGGAGTTAAGGGGGAAACTGGACGAGATGTTAGCGGTCGGGATCATAAGACCTTCAAAAGCACCCTTTGGCGCACCCATACTCTTCCAAACCAAGTCTGATGGGTCAAAACGGCTTTGCGTGGACTATCGCGCCCTGAATAAGATTACTGTGAAGAACAAGTACCCCCTCCCTTTGATCGCGGACTTGTTTGACCAGCTTGGACAGGCACGCGTCTTCTCGAAGCTAGACCTTCGTTCAGGGTATTGGCAGGTGCGGATCGCTGAAGGAGACGAGGAGAAAACAACGTGTGTAACTCGTTATGGTGCGTATGAGTTCTTGGTGATGCCGTTTGGACTGACGAATGCTCCAGCAACATTCTCGACACTGATGAACAAAATTTTCTACCCATTCCTGGATCAATTTGTGGTCGTCTACCTTGATGATATAGTGGTGTACAGCACTTCCATGGATCAGCACGTTCACCACCTACGGACAGTGTTTAAACTACTACAAGAGAATCACCTCTACGTCAAAAGAGAAAAGTGCCTATTCGGACAGAGTGAGATCGACTTTCTGGGCCATGTGATTGGCCACGGGGAGATGCGGATGGACGGAAGGAAGATCAAAGCGATCAATGAATGGCAACCTCCAACCAACCTGACAGGCTTGCGCTCCTTTCTTGGTTTGGCTAACTACTACCGGCGTTTCATCAAGGGATACGCCGCATTTGCGGCCCCCTTGACAGACAGGTTGAAGAAGGGTCAGACGTGGAAATGGACGGAGTCTTGCCAGGAAGCCTTCGACCAGTTGAAGGAGGCGGTGATGAAGGAACCAGTGTTGGTGCTGCCAGATCACAACCAACCGTTCGAGGTGCAAACAGATGCTTCCGACTTTGCTCTGGGTGGAGTGCTCATGCAGAATGGACACCCCATTGCCTTTGAGAGTCGAAAGCTAAAGGACGCAGAAAGGCGATATTCAGTCCACGAAAAAGAGATGACGGCAGTGGTACATTGCCTGCACTTATGGAGGCACTATCTTCTGGGGGAGCACTTCACAGTGTGGACAGACAACGTAGCGGTGAGTTATTTCCAGACTCAAAAGAAGTTATCCGCTAAGCAGGCCCGATGGCAGCAGTTTTTGGCCGAATTTGATTTCACGCTGCTCTACAAAACGGGCAAGACAAACTCAGTGGCGGACGCACTGAGTAGAAGGGTAGAGTTGGCAGCTCTAGATGGAGACGGCGAAACTTCGAGTGTGCAGGTTCAGAGTGACTTGGTGGAGCAGATTCGCGAGGGCTTAGAAGCAGATGGGATGGCCAAGCAGCTCAAGACGTTAGTCCAGGACGGCAAGACTAGACGATTTTGGGTTGAAGATGGTTTGCTGCTGACTAAAGGAAACAGACTCTATATGCCAAGGACAGGGAACTTTAGAAGGGACGTCTTGAAGGAGTGTCACGATGCACCTTGGGCAGGACATCCGGGGATGGACAGGACGAAAGCGTTGTTGGAGAGATCTTACTACTGGCCGAACATGGTGGACGATGTGGCGACGTACGTGCAGACGTGTCTCATTTGCCAACAGGACAAGGTGGATAACCAGAAACCGGCAGGACTCTTGGAACCCTTACCGATTTCGAGTCGACCATGGGAGAGTGTCTCCATGGACTTTATTCTGAACCTGCCAAAGTCGAACGGTTGTCAATCCATTCTGGTGGTAGTAGACAGATTCTCGAAATATGGGGTGTTTGTGGCATGCCCATTGAACTGCACAGCTAAGCGTACGACGAAACTCTTTGTCACACATGTGGTCAAGTATTGGGGAGTCCCTTCCAACATAGTCAGTGACCGTGATGCCCGGTTTACAAGTAATTTCTGGCGGGAGGTATTTCGACTGTTGGGTATAGAGTTACTATTCTCCACAAGTTGTCACCCGCAGACAGATGGCCAGACGGAAAGAATCAACGCCTTAGTTGAGTGCTATCTGCGGCACTATGTGTGTGCAAATCAGAGAGACTGGACTGAGTGGATGGACCTCGCACAATTTTCATACAATCTACAGGTTAGTGAGTCCACCGGCAGGAGCCCCTTCGAACTGGCTACAGGACAACTACCACAAACTCCACATTCCTTGGCGGCAACCTACAACGGGAGAGTGCAGGCGGCGTTCTCCTTCGCAACGGACATCCAGGAGAGGCGAGATCTGGCGCACGTGCTCCTTGCGAAGGCAGCGAAGCGGATGAAGAAATGGGCTGACATAAAACGACGCGCTGCCGCGTTTAGTGTGGGGGATCACGTTCTGGTGAAACTCTACCCTAAACACTCTCAATTCTTTCGTGGGCATCACGCGGCGTTGATCCGCAAGTATGACGGCCCCTACCAGATCATCAAGAGGGTAGGGAACTGGGCGTACAAAGCGGATATGCCAGACCATGTTCGGACGTACCCTGTCTTCTATGTGAGCAATCTGAAGGCGTACCATGCAGATGCAGAAGACCAGCGGCGCGACGAACCAACAATAGCACCAGCGTACCTGCGGACACCGGATTGCAAAGAGGTGGAGTTGATCTTGGACCATGTACCAGGCACCTTAGCCGGATGGCGGACCCGTTACCTTGTGAAATGGAAGGGAGTTGATGCGGATCAGGCCACTTGGGAGAAGGAGCACATGATAAGGCAATTTCCAGAGGCACTCGCGGAGTACCACCGGCGCATTGCAGCGTTGTCGCGGACGTCAACGGCTTCGGTGGGGGAGAATGTGACCCCTCAACTACCGTGAACCTGACCATGACTGTATAACCGGACCCCCTCGCGGGACAACCCGGCAGTTCCCGTTAGAAGTTTTTGGGGCCTCCGCTTGGAGACAACCCTTTTTGACTTGTAACATTTGTATAGACACCCCCAACTGAAGTGTAGCGTGTACTGGGGTGACACGCAGCCTTTCCTTTTTCAATACAAGCTCTTTTGTACACTTGCCTCTGCCTTCTTGCATTCTTGCGAACTGCGAACTGCGAACTTGCGATCATGCGAACCGTCTTGACTTTCGCGTTGCTTTCGAACTGAGAGTAGGCTGGCTTAACTTGCGTTAGTTGAGCGCCGGTCACGCGTCACGAACCTTTCGGGCGTGACAGTATGCACAAGTTCGACGTCATGAGTCCGATGCCCCTGCAACTTTACTTAGCCCTCCCAAATGAGCATCATCTCTACGGCAGGGTGCTCTGGCACCGTTGCTGTTGGTGGGGAGTTCGACTCCCATAAGATGCATGTGTGGGTGTTAGGCTTCGGCCTCTTTCTTTAACCGGAAAAAAAAGAATACGAGAAACAACAATAAGGTATTATGGAATAAAAAGGTATTTTCCATAATAGAGAATACTATTTCAATAGCTTTCAAAAATTATACGAAATATAGTTTTCATTTTCCAATAATTTTAGATGATGGCAACCTATGGATTGGTGGGAGGGGAACAGCAGGTGTCTTTTCGTCAAAGGACAATATAGACGCCACAAAATCATTCATGATATAGCCGTCATCTAAAAGGACTCTTTGAGCGTGAAGGTGTCTGTAGGCAATCCTGCAATGGGGATATGCTGTGAAATTCGATTGCCCCACTCTCGTAATGTTAAGGGCGTGATCGCTGCCACTCTAACTCTGGGTCGGAGTGATTTTTGGCATAACCTGGTGACTCTTTTCGGTTATTGTGTTGGTTTGCGGCCAATTCAAAAAGGGTTTTGTTCTCTCGCGAACATTATTTCCTCAGATAAAAAACACTTTCATCATGCGTTATTCTTCAAACAACACACTTTCATCATGCGTTATTCTTCAAACAATACACTTTCATCATGTGTGATTCTTCAAACAATGACACGTTCACTATACATCACCCTTCAAACACCCATGCGTCTTCCCAAAGAGACCAAGAGAGATCAATAAAAAGATCAAACATCTATTCATGAAAAAGTTAAAAAAAAAAGAGTTGAAAAAGAGGAAATTTATGAAAAAATCAAATGATTAAAAGGCAATGATATTAAAAGAGAAATCACTGAAGAAAGAAAGATAAAAAAGATCATTAAAAGGAAAGGAAAAACCAACGATATACATGAAAATCATCGAGAGAAAAAGAAAAGTGAACAAGGAAAGAGAAACCAGTGAAGTGAAGAGAATATGAAGAGAGTGTGAAATTTTTTTCATGCGTGTATCTAACACATCTTTTCACATATAAAGAGAATATTCTTTTATATCATTGCAAAAGGATACAATTCAACCCTTGGCATATACATAATAGCATTTTCACAACCGAAAATAAAAAAACAACATATGCACACTAACAAAATGAAAAAGAATATACATTTAGTGAGTAACTAGATTGATATCATGTTTACATATTCAAAACATCAAACACCAAAACTAAATGTTCACTATCAATATTAACCTCTATTGTCTTGGTCTCATGCTTTTAAAAATCAACAAATAAAGCATTTTATATAACAATTGGAGGCTAAATAATATTAAAGCAAGTTGTAGCATTATGCCGAGAATTAATCATCTAAAAGGCAATATTTAAAGAATACATTCATCCAAGTAATCAATGTCCAATCTATCGTACGGATTAACAAACAAAAACCCATATAGCATATGTTAGATGCATGAAAATTTACATATGTTTGTAATATGTTTATGTATATATGGATACATAGATATATTAAAAGAAAACTTGGTTCAATCAAGAAAGCTTAGCGGAAGTCCATCTGCTATGTTTTGGAATGAAATCTTCCACCAAACAAGGATCAACCATCAAATTGTTGATAAAAACTGTAAAAAATCTTATGCAAAGACTTGATTCTCTTTACGATGTTATCTCTGGACCACTTGTTCTATCAAGCATCAAACAAAGGTCTATAAGTTGAGGTCATGTTGCTTGATTCAAATTTCACTTCAGATACAATGGGGAAACTAAGGTTTTTAAGATCAAAATCTGATTTAATTAGAATCTCTTCGGGACATGGGATTAATTAGGACAGGTTCAAGTGCAGCCGATCAAGAGGTAAAAGAGTGCCCACAGCTAATCGAGACCTGTGTGTAGGTCGCCAGAAAAGGATACACAAATATCCATTGAAGAAAATGTATACAAGCAACATCAACCAATAGAATAGATTGTTAATATGTACCTATAAACAAAAACTAACTGCCTAAATTTCAGAACTAAAACACACACCACACGCATGCACACACTTACATACAGATGTGTATGTGTGTGTGTAATATATAAACAGGCAACTAGCTCTATGATTGTGAATAATATTTTATGAATATAAAAATTGTCAGAGAATGACACCAAGAAAGAAGTGGAACAAACTATGCAAACAGAGAACAATCTTCAAGAGGCCAAAACAAGCAGCGACCAACTCCATAACCACTTCCTGAAATATACTTCTATACTATACAATTGAGTATACTTTAAGAACCAACTTCAATACTTGGGCAATATGTTCTATAGAAATTTACTAAAATACTAGAAACTTGTTCTTTCCTCCTTTACATCAAGTTGTGAAGTATGCTTAAGGTAAGGATGAGATAATGGCTATAATACATGTAGGCTTGGCACAAGTATATAAAAGAATGAACTTTCTAAAGTACGTCTTGCTGCAAATTTTGAACCAGCTCAAATTGAATAAATGAGAAATACAAGAACATGGTGACAATAAGGAGCAAAATGTGATGGTGAAATTTCAGAAGACTCGTAAACTATTCGTGGACATTGAATTTTAGATGACCGGCGGCATGTTCTATGAAAATCTACTAGAAAATAGTGACCTTGGGCAACATGTTCTATAAGTAGTAAAAGTTATAGTGTTTTCCACAATGCTTGCTTCCATCTTTTCTTACATAAACCTCCTTCCACCACTCTAGGTTAAATGACTCCCTCTCATGTATTTATATCTGTTTCAAAAAAACTTATTGTAACCAATATTAAAAGAAAAAATATAACAAAGAAATAAGTCAAGGGTCACTTTATCTCACAAATTCAGCTCTTTTAAAGTATATGTAGGATATCTTACCTGTGCCTTCTTTCCGATATTTGATGTGTCAGCAACAAGGTTGAAATCAACCAAGTATATCACTCAGTAATTAAATTGTAGTATTTTAACATGTTGTATTCATACCATGTACTTCCTAGAGAACCAATATTTGACCAACTTTATTCATCGATCACAAATTATTGTTGGTGAACACCGAGATACAATTTGATTTTGCATCTTATTGTTATAAAAGTACTTTCTTTTCAAACAGTATTTGCTGTTTTTCCATTGCACATTCACACTTTTAAGTACTTATTGATTTTGGGAGTGATAACGCATCTCAAACATACTTCACATTCATGAATCCACATAAGTAATTGCAAATTGCATCAACATACATATCAATGAAACCATCAACTATGGTTGAAATGCGTCTCTTTATCCTTGGGCGACATTTCTAAACACTCTTCAAACTTTTGTGAGGTAGCTGCCTCACCTCACCTTAAACTCAGAATTGCATGTTTTCTGAAAGCTATATGCTGTTAATAAGTAGATTGGATGCGGTTCACTATTAGGATATCCTACATATACCTTGTGGGGTATGCTAGTTTTGGTTTTCTCTTATATATCCAGATCCAAATCCAACACATCAAACTCATGACCCTTTAACTCGAAGGTTTCGAGCGAATCCCTGAGCCAGGAAAGTGGTGGCCACCAGCTTGTCGATCAAATGAAAAAAAGAAAAGAAAAGCAAACGACTTGGCATTTTTTATGGTATAGGTGTAACTGAACCCTGACCAGCACCCCGTTAGACCGGACCCATCCGGTGTAACAGACCCATGGGTATGCATAGGCAACAATATCTATACCCATTCAAAAGAGAGACCGAGTCCTTGGGTATCAAAATATTTAGGCTAAAACCGCACAAGCTGGCTAGGGGTTCGACACAGAAGAACCTTCAATTGGAAGATCAAGAGTTCTACACCTGGGATGTGCACATCTGGTAGCTGCGGGTCTGCCCAACTCAGCGGCGAAAGAAAAAAAGAGGACAAAAGGCTGAGACATTGTGAATCCAAAGTAGAATTCGCACCTTAACCCAAATAGTTCCATATAAAAACCTACAAATCAACCCAAATCCAAACATGTTGTCTACTGATCCAAACCAAAACTACAGAAATGAAGTTCTATTTATTGTGCTTGATTTGACCAATTTAAACTTTTTAAGAACCAGAATCAAAATCAAACTGCAATGCGTCAGGTTTGGGTTGAAATCTGGACCCAATATGAAAATAAGTCTAGTTAAGACCCGATCATTTTGAACCCATTGACCTGCATTAAATCCAATAAATTATGTGTTTGAGTCTGAATTTCCACAGCTGAAAGGTAGAGCTAGTGAATGTTTCTGGGATGAATGCCCCATGATTATATTGTGGTTTATCTAATATAGGACACAACATATACCACAAATAACTTTCAAAAAATGTAGAAAGCTCACATGGCCATTTATTCCTTGGCTTTTGGGGACTTCAAAGTTGGGAAGTTCTAACCATTTCAAGTCCAACCTAAATTGGATTCCATTTCATGCCATTTGGTACTTGTACTTTATTTTGTTCTATATTGGATCAACTCGACTCGAGGTTGGCTCCTTGGGCCCATTTCTATCTCGAGTTCAAGCCAGCTCAAGAAACTTATGCCTAACAACTAAAGCTCCACATATTTTCACGATGAACAACAAATTTAAATTAAGAAAACTTACTGATATATTCTGATGCTTTTCATCTCTTTCCTGTAGCACTTTACTCCTTCAAGTCTCCCTGTCAACCAGAGGAAACTAAGCTATATGTATAAAACTTGATCATGACGCGAACAACTCGAGCTCAGTAATTCTAAGCTCAAGCCTAGCTCACTCACATGTCAAGCTCGACTGAGCTCGCCACGAGCTCACAAGGCTCGGATATAGATCTTGAGTAGCTCTTAGTACCTCGGCTCAGTTGCAGCCCTGGGTTATGCGAAATGATGATCAAATACAAGAGACAATCTTTTCCATCACATTGTTATTAATCGTGTATGCTGGAATTGAGTAGAAGAGTGATTTCAACCACTAACCAATGTGGGATGTGGACAGGATTTAAAGATCAACAGTACTGATCTTGCATTTAATTTAGATTCATTAACTCATTTATAGAGCCTGATCCAAAACCAAGCTACAGTTGTTCAGGTTTAGATAAAAAATTTGGATCCAACGTAAAATTCATTCTAGCTAAGGCCCAATACATTTAAACTTGAACCCACTGACCCATATCAGCCCAATAACTTGTGTCCTCTTGTGCATGTGTGAGCATCTCTTGTTCATTTGTGTTCCCTCTTGTGCATGTGTGTGTGAGCATCTCTTGTTCATTTGTGTGTCCTCTTGTGCATGTGTATATGATCACACATGCACATGCATAAGAGAGAGAAAGATGACAAACAGTAAAATTATTCAAAGGAAAGAAAGCCAGGGGCCAGGGCTAGATGAGGCTGTTTTGTGTTTTGACGCTGATGACATTAATGCTGCTGCTAGCCCGGGGAAGTTGATCTGGTGGATCCAAGACAATTTCTTGTAACATTAAGATCCAAATATATAGATAAGCTTGGGTGAAGCTAGCATGTTGTTTTCTTTACTTGAATCCACTTACTTGCAGAATAACAACGTAGAAACCGATCCGGTTATGGCGCTATGTTTACATTTTGTGCCCGTTTTGGTGCCGGAGTTTTCCTTTCCAATTAATAAGAAAGATAATAATGAAATGACCAAGCAAGCTCATGCATGGAGGAAGAAGGCAAAGTTGCCAGGAATCGTGACAAGTGGCCAGGTAAGTCTCTGTTGAACCAGGCCAGGATGAAGAGGATAAGGATGATCACATTACTATATTTATTTTCCATCAGATATCTGATGACGACGATGAAGATTATGCGAATATTTTTTTCTTGTCTTATCAGATAATCTATCATTTGAGATAACACCATTGGATGCAACTTGAGATAACCAAATATCCGGATATAAACAGTTTGAAGCCATGAAGATGCATTTCAATGCAATGGAGGGTTGGTTTTGAGCATTTTTTTAATGGCAAGCTAGGGTTAGGGGGTGCTACAAATAAACACCTCAGTGCAGCTTCAGACGGTTCAATGCTGTGTGTGTGTGTGTGTGTGTGTGTGTGTGTGTGAGAGAGAGAGAGAGAGAGAGAGAGAGAGAGAGAGAGAGAGAGAGAGAGAGATGGAGGAGTCAAATTGAGTTGAACATGAAGCAGCTGGGGACGTGCTGAACTATGTGTGTTGGTTCATTTACCAGCTTTACCTGCAGTTCTCTCTATAAGAAGGATTCTTGAAGAAAAAGGGGTCTAACATGAACAGGCACAGTAAAAAGCTATTTATGCTCAGATCTAATGACGTTGTTCATCATATATATAAAAAGTGACATATTATATCTCCAAAACTTCCCAAATCCTTCTATGTAAGATTTGCGTCTATCCGTAGAAAAGTGGGAGACCGCAAGGGAACTAAAACCCCATGGTTGGTCTTTAACGAAGAACTTAACATGCCAGTGCGCACACACACATAGAGAGAGGAGGGAGAGAGGAAATAGTGATACTCAATGACTCATTTTCATGATTCTACTATTTAAATCATTAGCTCTCACTTTCACCACCTTCTCTACTCTCACATCTCAAAACTACTTTCTACGAGTCAAAATTACCACCACCACTATCTAAATAAAACCACCTGCCTATATAAGTTTTGAAGGCGGTGACGACAATAATTTTGACCGGTAAAAAGCTATTTTGGGTATTGGAGGAGTGAAAGGCGGTCATCATGGTGGAACTATGGAAGAGGATCCATTGAGTATGATTACGTATTGAGCATAGATTACATTCTCTTATATATATATATATTATATGTATGTGTGTATATAAAATGAAAAACCAGTAATGTTTTCTATGATCCAATGGATGCGATATGTGGCTTAGTTTTCATAAAAATCAACAATTTGATTGTCATGTTCATGAAAGATTTTATTATATGTTTTAATATCAGTGATTGAGAAATACTCATCAATGTCAAACCTCACAAAAGCATCTTACATCAGGTGAATAGAAGATGCGTTATTGTGGAGGGCAAGATGCCATGTAGCATAAGCATCATTTTAAAGATTAGGATTCTCTTTATCTTTGTCTAATTGGGATTTGTTCTTCATATCATATGCCCCCATTATGTTTATCTATATTCTTTTTCGTTCCGCACAAACAAACAAATAACCCGTGCACTGTATCGGCATTCGTGCCCGTTTCCGTGTCTCTGTGGCACTGAGGTAGGTTGTAGAAACGTAAGCCCACGTTTTCCTCTTCCTTAGTTAATCAGTGCAGCTGAAGAGTCTGTTGGACGATCATTCAGATCCAATAAATTGCTTTCTGGCCATCCGCCATTAATAAGGCTTTGTCGAAGGACGGGAGTCCCATGATCTCCTCTAATTTTATCACGTGAGACGCACAGAGCACTGTACTATAATCAAGGACACGAGTCCCTCCTCCTCTCCTTTAATTTACCACGTGAGAAACAAGAATACCTCGTGACTGCTGTGGAGGAAGGACCCTTCTCTTAATTCCATTTGAAACTGTCATTGTCCCCACAGACGCAGAGGCACACAAACGCAGAATCGCAACGAGGCAAAACTTTGCCTGTGCAGGAGCATGTGGAATATGAACGGTTTTCTTTTTTTATTTGAGTATAAAGGACAATATTGATGATGATGCTTTGCAGGTGCCAGAGATGATAATGCCAACGGCCGAATCCTGTATAACCTCCACAGAGACAACCTGGAGCTAGCATTCATTTTCTCAGATGCACGAGGAACAATCAATTTACATCTGCCTTCTCATTCGACCACACAGAACATTCTACCTAATTGTTTAAATACAATGCATACCTAATTCCAGCTAATCATATATAATACAAAATGTTGAGAGGATTTGTTGTTTTGTACCATCGGTTGAGATTAATTATTTCCCAGACATATTATTGTTATTAATTTGCATGACTTCAAAGGGATTGGTATCCTTGCTATGGTGTCGATTTAAGCTGAGGCGCAAAGCAATTACAGATGGTGGTATCGGACCAGGAGGTCTACCCTCACAAAGGACCTTTTGTTTTTGTTTAAATCTATCTCCTTTCATTTATGGCGGTATCAGACAAGCAAATAATGGAGCCCTTTTTTAAAAGGTCTGCCTATATTGGCAGCATCTCCGGCAAAACCCTGGGTCACTCAGGTCGAGTACACGACACACTTTGAGTTAAGGCCACGCAGTTTGCCAACCCCACCCGCCAGTTTTTGATGCCCCATTTAAAATTCTCCCAAATTAAAGGTCACTCATCATAAAGCTGACCGGGTTCACCTCCGGAGACCACATCCCATCCCATCCCATCCAACTTGAACTGGGCGGCTATTACCCTAGCCTATCCAACTGGGTTCCGCTTCGTTTTACCTGGGTACGAGACGGTTCCTTTCACTGTTCCTTTACTGATCAAAACTATCATTGTCATCCCCAAAACCATCTAAAAATCCACAAAGCAATTCATATATACAAATATTAACGTTTTTTAAATAGCTTTAATGAGTAGAGGTTTTGACATATGAAGTCATTTAGAACAATGAAATCATAGCGAAAGAAAGATAATGGAGGACAGTGTCCAGTAGTAAGTAGTAGCTACTATGAAGGTAGAGGACGGTGTTGAACTGGTAGAATGACGTACAACAACGATTGAATACCATGCACAATTGAGCACAGACCACTGCCTACGTACACATGTGCACATGCGTGCATGTTCATGTAATTAAAACGATCGGTTTTGAAGATTTACACCGATTGTTATTGTGTGGCATGGACAAGGACCCTCTTAAGGAGATCCGGATGGCATCACACCCTTCCTTTTCAATATGACGTAACACATGTTCTCGGGCTGTTTTGATCCTTTTGAGCTCCTTACAACTGTGGTTTCTAGAGCTAAATGAACAAACCCACAGTTCAAATAAAGCCACACCACCACCATTTATGATTGCGGCCTTTCAGCCATATGTTTTCTTCACTACAATGACATGCTTTGCCTTAAAGGTCTGTTAGTTGACCATTGTTTAGCCAAAATAGCAATCTTGAATCATCCATATTACTTTAGTTTACAACAATAGGCATTGCCAAAGTAATAGCATGCTTGAATCATCCACATTATTTTAGTTTTACAATAATGGTCATGTTTCAAAGTTCTCTCTCTCTCTACACATATATATAGTGCCCACTTGTGATATTGTTTACTCATGTTCAGATTTTATTTTCCATAAGTCCGAGTGTAATTTAGAAAGTTGTAACAGTATCAAGAAAATTTAAAAGACAATCTTATTAACACATATCTGTTTAAGTTAAAGAGAGGGTATAAATGAGCATGATCCATATAATATATGTGTGTGCATGTTGATGGTTTAAACAAGCGACCTAACCATGGTTTAGCCAAAAAAAGCATGGTTGAATGATCCACATTATTTTAGTTTTACCAAGTAATAAGCTTCTTTTCAGCAGGAGAGACAAAACCAATTGATTTTGCAGTCTACTACGGGCACTTGAACATGCAAGAAAATGCAGGCAGTTGAATGTAATAACGGAAAAGATTAGGTGCACTTCGGTGAACAACTTAAAAGTTTACTATAAGCCCATCAATAATGCAGTACGATTGCTATTATTAATGCAATTTGCTGCTTGTAGATTTTTGACCCACTAAATCTGCATTTTTTTCTCGGTCACCACGGATCTCTTGTTATTACTGTGACTAAGCTTTTGAAAACGAGTTAATTAATGCGTGAATAGCACAAGCTTTTATGCATAATGACGGTATTGATGCCATCACTGTCTCTGTCGCACTATGATGCAGCTACGGTGAAGTTGACTAATACGCCGGTACAAGCTTGTTGCCCATAATGATTTGCCACCAGCTGCAAAACCTCCTGCCGCTGCCGGTCAGCGGAATCACCACATAATCCGGCCGACTTCACGTTGCACACAGCTGGTTTGCCAAATAGTGCCACTTAGCATTAATACGAATTCATTGACCATGTAATGGCAAACCATTTTGGACGACTAATTTTATTCTATTAAGTGAATCAAAATTATGTCTAAGAAATCGAGTTTTACACGGTTTTGTAGGGAATTAACACAAGGGAAAAAGTTACCTTTGGGGTGCAGTTGCTTCGACATGGTCGACCGGCGGCCTAATTATCTTGAGATCATGAGTTTTTCAAGCTTTGTTCCTGGATTTTGTTGATTCTTGAAATGTTTGAAAGTAGATTTGGTAGAAAAAAGGTTTTACCATTAGGTAGTATCATCTATCATTATCCGACACTGAGTCCTATCCGTCTTATCCAATAAGAAGGAGAAGAAGGTTAGCATTTTGATTAAACTTAGTAGCAAACGTTTCTAGATTAAGAAAATTATAAAAATACAAAAATTAGGTTAAGTCATGCGCCAAAGATTGAATCTTAACGGCTACAATGATGGATATTTATCATATGTGAGATGACAGCATGCTTAATATATTGCCGTCCACTTGCTGCATACTCACATTTAGTTCATGGCATCGGGGAAATGAAGTCGATGGGGATTACTATGTGCACACCATTTTCACTATCCACACCACTTTTACTATTTATATTCTCATGAATTTCATTAGAAAAAAGAAACAAAAATAAAAAAAATACAAAGAAGAACAAAAAGAAGATGAAAAAGTAAATCAAGAATCATTTAAAAAAGAAAATAAAAAACTAGTAAGAGATGCGTTTCTCTTATTGAAAACTTTGAACTCGTTTTTTCATTTTCATTCCAACCAAAAATAAATGAATACGTCAAATAGACAACAATAAGATACTCTACCAAATTACTAAAATTCTCTTTGAATTGGTCTCTTTCTTTCTTTTTCTTCTTTTTTTCAATGAGATTCGAAACATTATGCAATAGTGGATGATTCAATATTGTGTATTGTATCAAGTTTCAAGTTATGAGTCACCAGAAAATTGATATGACATGATCGAGACAATAAAAAACTTACCAAAAAAGAAAGAAAGAAGAGAGAGAGTTTCAAACATAAAAAATATTCAAATAATTTTTGAATTTTAGTAAGAGAATATCAATTCTATTAGAATTGTCATTGGCTAATGATTTTTGTTGGTTTTGCAACTAAACGGTCATCGGTGCGGAGAATTGTTATTGGCTATGATTTTTGTCAGTTTTGCAACCGAACGGTCGTGATGTATGTGTAGAATTGTTATTGGCTAACGATTTTTGTTGGTTTTGCAACTAAACGGTCATCCGAAACGCAAGACGGTTATGCTATTTCGGAGCGACTCGTTACGACTCCGATACAAGGTTCCGAGTAGTCTGGTAATTTTCTCTGACGTTCAGTCGTTAAGGCCCGGATACCACGCCCTCGTGAAAGCCGTCCATCTCGCCCCCTCCAATCTTCGGTGGAGTCCATCAGTCGCTTGCAAGCGGGGCCCACAGCACCCCGAGATAGGTAATCCCGTCCAGCGGGCCCACATCTCTTCCCCAAGCTGAACAAAACCTTTCATCAACATCTCCCATATATTCCTTCACCCTCTTTACGTTTTCCAAATTTACAGAAAGAAACCTCCTGAAAGTGTAACTAAGTTTTCTCCATAGGACTATGCCGGGTCTAGATCACGGGTATCCGGTAGCCCTCCAAGGCACCCCCACTAATCCGGATTGAGCCGGGTCGGCCCTTTTTTACTCCTAGAGCTGGTTTTCTCTATTCAAGCATTGGCGACGAATTTGTGATACATGTCACGAGGGAAAATTACATTTTAGTTGTGATTTTGAACAATGTAAGTGGTAAGTTTGAAAAAATTTACGATGGTTTAACAGGGAAGGATCTCTCTCGGTCTCTCGTAAGGAACCTGGTTTCACAATTTCATTTTGATTGTTTGTACTCTATATTCCTTTTGTATAAAAGGTTCTTCAAAGCTTGAGCATTGATCCAATCTAATGATACTTTGTTTATAATCTTTTCTTGAGAAACGAATTGAGATATTCTTTGGATAGTTCGATTCATCACATTCTCATGAGAAACTGTCTGGATTTAGTTCCAATTGTGTCTGTTCGTCAAGTTTTTTGCGGGGGTGGGGTTTCATTGCAGGGCCGGGACAGTTCTAGTTCCAGTAATGCGAGTAACTTTATAGTTTCCAATTAATGCTGGGTATCTTGTAGACTAGGGAAGCGTATCCAAGAAAGAAACTGCTGCTGAACTGTTTTTCTTTAGACAGCGGTCAGGGGCCAATAGGAATGGGGGATGGTGTTATAAATACATTTGCGATCAATCAGGGGCCAAAAGGAATGGGGGGTAAGCGAAGATGATCCCAATCGTAATCGGGGTTTTATTAAGGGAGGCAGTTGCCTAGCGGACACAATGTGGCGACAATTATTTGCTCTGGGGACAATTATTTGCTCTCTCTCTCTCTCTCTCTCTCTCTCTCTCTCTCTCTCTCGGAGGAGCAACGAAAGGTACAATCTTCATAATGATATTTTTTTCTTAATATACCTTTTCCTTGGATGGTGTGCTTAAAGGTTAATGATGCTGTTGGATCTATGGATTGAAGGGCGATCGGTAGGCCTGCAGCTGCAGATGATGAGCTCTATACACTGTGAGTGTTGAAGACGAGGACGCAGCGGGCATTCTGGTGGACAGTAGCGGCGATCAGTCGATTCTGAAATCGGCTCGAGCTTGAGCTCGGCCATTGTTGTTGTTGTTTTGACGCCAGGGAGGCGGATTAGGAGGGAACTCTCGTCGTCGCTTGCTAAGACGGGAAGAAAGAGTTTTCAAGCGGGTTTTGGCGGTTTGCTTACTCTTTTTGCTTCCGTAACCGGCGAGCAAGAGGCGAGGATCGTCCTGGAACTCTGGTTTCGAGACGGGCGAGTTTGCTAGTCGAGGATCGTGGCTATCTCGCGGTTCCTGAAGTTTGAGCGGGAACAAAGAAGAGCTAAGCGGGCGAATTTCGTACTCCGGGAGACAGAGAGATGCTGCTGGTGACAGATTTCGTAAGTTCTGTGTGTTCTTTCGCAAATTCGTTTGGGCGGTGAAGTCTCGCGGTCGTGAGAGATTTTAGCTTTGATTACTCTTTCTGATAAATCCTGCAATCGTTTCTTTCCCTCCAGGTTCGCTACAGTGAAATGGAGCTTGGATGCAAGGTTCTTGACACCTAGTAGGACAGCTTGAACTGTCTGTGTCTTCCTCTGTGCTTCTTCTGGGGTTCAATAGCTCGCAGGTTTGAAAGTGGTTTGATTTCTGGCCCTTGAGGTATCTTCAGGTTGATTTCTCATTCTAAGCATCCTTGTTCCTTTCTTTTAATAAATTTGAAGCTCTGTGGTATTTGAATTACAGCAGAAAAGAAACTTCCGATGGACAACAGGAATTTAAGCCAGGAGCAGAGCTTCGGCATATCAGATGTGGCTTTGCAACGGGTGATGTCCTACATAGATGATCCTCTTGATCGGAGCGCGATTTCTCTCGTCTGCAAGAAGTGGCATGACATCGACTCCTTGACGAGGAAGCAGGTCGCTGTTGCTCTTTGTTACTCAACGACTCCGGCCCGTCTGCGGAGCCGGTTCCCGAATCTAGAATCCCTGAAACTGAAGGGAAAACCTCGAGCTGCGATGTTCAACCTGATACCTGAAAAATGGGGCGGATACGCACGACCTTGGATTAGAGAGATCGCAGACTCTTTTCGCTACTTAAAATTTGTTCACTTTAGACGTATGATTGTGACGGATGAGGATATCAAAGTGCTGGTTCAAGGTCGGGGGTATATGCTTCAGTCACTCAAACTGGACAAGTGCTCGGGGTTTTCGACGGATGGGCTTTCGCAAGTTGCTCGTTCTTGCAGGTCATTTCATCTTACTCGTTGGCTCTTTGTCGTACATAGAATGGTTTTTGGGTTTGTGGATTTATAGCACACGTTAAAGTCATGGAATGTATTCGAATGTCGTAGATAAATTCTATTTCTAGCTATTGTGATTTCGCCGACTTTTTGAGACTAGTTCAACTCTATTGAAATAAAACATCACTAAATCAGCTAATAGTTTCAAACCTAGCTACATTCTGAACTCACACCTCAAAATGATATAGTGATGTTATTATGATGTGTTTGTTAATTTATGTTCTATACGTTTACTGTGATTGTTCATCTTACCTTATCTCCGCATTATTTTTTCGTTTTCCATAGGAGGAAAGCTCGTGCCGTTGTTGTTTTTTCTGGTAAAGGGTTTATTTGGACCTATTTCTTGATTCACTTTTTTCTTTTGCGTTTCCGAAAGAATACGTGTTACCACTCTTTCTTAAAGAGCTAAGAAGTTCCAGAGTCTCGTTGCTAATCTTTTCGCTTTTTGTGTTTTTCCGAGATAAAGCTGGTGAGTGTGTCAGACTGGTTTTAATTGAAGGCGTCCGAACATTTCAAACGGTTAAAAGAGCAGTCTTGTCCTTGTTGCTCAGCTGCCTTTCCGAGATAAATACGTTTACTTGCTGTTTTATTTCCATTTCGACCTAGAATGGTACTTCAAGGAAATTTTCAAGACTCAATTTTCGTTTCGTTTTACTTCCATATTGTATTCTAAATGCATAAAAATGCTTTGCAGATTGAACTGTTCTCATGTTGTATGTGTATATTATGAGTGGTATATCTTCTTTCATGCATGGAACTATGGTGAATGCATTTCCCACTGTTCATAATATTCATGCCGTGGCTTTCAGATCGCTAAGAATATTAGTCTTGGAAGAGAGCTCCGTTTCTGATGAAAGCAGCGCTTGGCTCCACGAGCTTGCACAGAACAACTCAGTTTTGGAAGTTTTGAACTTTTACTTAACATATCTTGTTGTCGACGCCCATGATCTAGAGCTGTTGGCTAGGAACTGTCCATCATTAATCTCTTTGAAGGTTAGCGATTGTGAACTTTTGGATCTTAGTGGTTTCTTTCGGGCAGCTGCAGCGTTACAAGAGTTGGGTGGTTCTTTTAATAACCAAGCAGGAGAAGTCAATAATTATGAGAATGTGCGTTTTCCTCCTAGGCTTTCTGTTTTGAGCCTCATGTTCATGACCAACAATGAGATGCCTGTTGTATTCCCTTGTGCTCCATCACTCAAAGTGTTGGATCTGCAGTTCGCAATGCTTGATACTGAGGGCCACTGCCAATTGATTCAACGCTGTCCGAATCTTGAAGTTCTTGAGGTATGGATTCCAGAATTATCTTTCCTTCCCTTTACTGTGTGCTATCCATCAGGGCTTTTCTTATTCTTACTCTTTATAGGTGCGGAATGTGATTGGGGACAGAGGTTTAGAAGTTGTTGCTCAGCATTGTAAAAGATTGCGGCGGCTTAGAATTGAGCGTGGTGATGACGAACAAGGTTTAGAGGATGAACAAGGAATGGTTTCTCAGTGTGGTATATCTGCACTTGCTCAAGGCTGCTTAGAACTAGAATATATGGCAGTATATGTATCTGACTTAAGTAATGCGGCATTGGAATGCATTGGGACATATTGCAAAAAGCTATATGATTTTCGTCTTGTTTTACTTGATAGAGAAGGACAAATAACGGACCTCCCACTAGACAATGGTGTTCGATCCTTATTAAGAGGTTGCCAGAAGCTTAGGAGGTTTGCCTTATACCTGCGACAAGGAGGGCTAACTGACGTTGGTCTTGGTTACATTGGTAGGTATAGCAATAATGTTAGGTGGATGTTATTGGGTTTTGTGGGTGAAACAGATTCGGGGTTCCTTCAGTTCTCTAGAGGTTGTCCGAGCCTTGAGAAGCTTGAAATGAGGGGCTGCTTGTTTAGTGAGCGGGCATTGGCTGTTGGCCTAATGCAGTTGGCATCTTTGAGGTATATCTGGGTTCAGGGATACAGAGCAACAACAGGAGGAAGAGATCTGCTGCTCATGAGTCGTCCTTTCTGGAACATTGAAATTATACCTCCAACCGGACAAATTGATCAGTATGGGAGGGTTGCAGAAGATGGGCCTGAGCTGTATGGTCAGATGCTGGCTTATTATTCATTGGCTGGGAGAAGAACAGACTATTGTGATACAGTTGTTCCACTATCTCCTTCATTATTCAGATAACCGTAGTTACATCTGATGTTGCTTTTGAGTTAGCATACAGCAGAGGTACATGTCCTTCGCTTGGTATTATTATCTTTGGTTAACAACTTATAGTTGTTTGCATAGCTTATGAATTCTTGCTTTCTTGCTCGAGTTGATGTATGCTTAGATTGGCAGATTTAGTACGATTCTTTCATTGCAGAAAGACAATTTTGGTTGCACATGTACCTTCTGCGTTTCTGGTGGTACAAAACAGAAACAAAACTTCCAGATTTTAGGGGAATTATCTGATACTTCTTTGAGTCGTTTTGCAATGATATGCTACGTGTAGAAGATTTCACATGACACTCTCAACACTGAAAGGCAACCTACTCAAAGTTTTGTTCATATACATCCAGAATACACGATTTATTTGGCAGCCTGTAATTGTTCAGTTGGGGGTGCATTCACTTTCTAAAGTACGATGACCACCTAGTGCTTGAAAATTGTTACTAAGGCCATGTTTGAATTGAATGCTTTGATTCTCAGATATGAGTAGTCAGATTTAGGAGCCAATGGTATTTGGATTTCCCCCCAAAATTGGCCTGAGAAGTGAGAACCATGTATGGAAAGAAACAATAAAGAATGATCTAGCTCATGTTGAGTTAATTGCCAGCATGTCACATGATAGGGCTCTGTGGAAACAAAGAATCCATGTAGCCGACCCCATCTAGTATGGGAAAAGGCTTAGTTGTTGGTGATGTATAGGTGTTGGCCCTCACAACAACAGTTCCTCACAGTGTTGCATCATCAGATCCTTGGATCAGATTAAGGTCATAAAAGCACCTTATTTAACAAAGAATGATATAATACCTGAAATGGATCCACATAAAAGTAGAATCCCCACTGGTGATGCCAAGTTGGCAATGTTTGGATCCTTCTTCATTTTCATCTTCTAAAGCTGACGGATGCACAACTCTTTGAGATGCCAGTTTTAAGTTTTGTGCAACATAATCAAATTTCTCCAGTAATCCCCAACTTCACAGGAAACATGCTTTTTATACCTCTCCGTGTCCATTTGTCTGCATAAAATTTGCATAACCCATTTCTCAATGTTTGCAGGAAAAATGCTGAGAGAAATGTCATCAGCTGAGTGAATATGTATTGGAATGGAACATCCCAACAAAAACCAAAACTGAAACTGTGCTTCTTGTATATGAAAATCCATAATCGATAATCATCATTGGGTAGACAAACTCTTCCGATCCTTCTGATACAATCAATCCTTTTTCTTTCAAGTAAATGTTAACCTTTTGCTCCAAGCGTTCTCCTACATGAAATGCAGTCAGCTCAATGGATTCTTTTTCTGAGTAACCGTTTCCCTCCTTTTCCATTTTTTGTAATTCAGTCCATTACTAATAGTCATTGTCGGGTAGTTAAACTCTCCTATGATGACCTTAATAGTCCTTACAACACAATCAATTGATTTCCTTCAAGCAAATGGTTAATTTGTATTTAGAAAGTTATTGTTACATGTCGTTAAATCCTGAAGTAGAATATTCCGACCCACTAAATTCTCTCTTTACAGTTGAGCTGGCTAGGACCTTTGTAGTGCCACAATGATGGAAGGAAAGGAGCTTCACTTTGTCTCCCGTTAGTTGCCACAGAAACCGAGGTGAATACATGTTGGTCATCATTTGACCTTTTCTCTTCTAACCCTTGTTCGTTGTGGCAAAGAATAAGATTTCCAATCAACTTATCAAAATCCTTCTTTTGTTCTGGTTTCAAGATGAAGTCAACAACTTATTCTACATGTGGCCTCGTGTCATGTGCTGAAAGATTCACTGTCTTTTAATAATGAGGAGATGAAAAACTGATAGACAGTCAACCATGGTTGTCGACATTATTTTGACCAGTATTATGAGATATAGGAGAGATCCAGAAGTTCTCTCCATTCCAGTCATTTATATAAAATTTATAGGGTTTACTAGAGTGACTACTTAGGAAATGTACCAGGGTACTGATGGACATTTAAACAAAAGGTGACGTTGCAATTGAAAAGTTAAGCATATAAAGGATCTCCCTACTGGAATTGCTTTTGACATTTCAGTATGTAGGTTTTCGGTACCTATGATGGTTTACGTTTCCTTCTGCAAATTCTATTTGGTTCTGTTATATCCTAAATCTTGCCAATATTGTTGCTTATGTTGCACGTTCTGTGGAATTTCTCCAATGGATCTTTTTCTCGAATGTCAGGATGGTTTTGAATTTGTTTATCACGCAGGTGTCAGTGCATTCAGTGAGTGTTTCAAGTGTCAGCTATCATAGTTGGTTGCAGTTAATCCACTGCCAACCATCTCAGTTACTGAAAATTGTACTATCTAACAGGCATTTAAAGTGGAAGATATATGTTATTAACAGCACTGCACGTTGGCTGATTTATCCTGCTGGCGGTCACCATTTTACGGTATCCAATACCCAATAACAACAAGATCTTCAACCCCCTTTACCATTAGAGTTACTTTTATTTTGTTGCCCTCTTCTTCCTCCTCCTCTTCTGCTTCTCCCACTTTTTCTTCCAGCACCTCCTTTTTTATTCTCTATTTTTTTCCTCGTCTGTCTTTTCTTTCATATTTTGTATCTGATGGACCTGAACCATGAATCAAGTTATCTCAGTTCGAGAAAGCAATCATTCCTTCAGCAGAAACTAGTAAAAACAATGATTCAGATCAAATATGGTGGCACTTCAATGTTCCTAGCATTTTGTGGTCTTGCTGGGTTATTGTCTGATCACTTTTTAACATGGTAAATGCCTTCCAATGATCTGGTAGCGATCTTTCGGATTCTGAAGGTGGTGCATTTCTTTCTGCCCTTTCATCTAATTTTCCCATTCTCTTCCAAGAGGGTTAACCTTTTGCTGTTTACTCTGGAATTATTTGTTGATTTTCATGCTCCATACTTCTTGATTCGTTATTGCCATTTCTTGAATCCATTTGCATAAATGCTGGTTTCATTGAGCTTCCTTATAATTTAACTATTATTGTAAGCTGTATATTCACTACAAACAACATAACTCAATATGCTATTAGGTTTGAATGCTGATCAATTGGGTTTCCGTACTTTGTTGCATTTCAGGTTTTGAATGTCATGATACCAATCTGTGAAAAGGTTCCCGTTTTCTGTTCTTTCATCTGCTTTTGTTAGTCAAAATGATCCAGATCAAGCATGGGTCTCTATAAGCACCAAGGATTTGCAGCAGCGGAAGGTTGTAGCAAATACTTTCTGGATTCTGATAATTTCTGGTCCGTTGTATTCAAGTTTTGAGAGGCGGATCTAGTGGTTTGCCATGATCAGAATTAATAACCTAAAAGTCAGAAGGTTTTAACTACTTGTTGATTCTGATACTCTCCCGCCCGTCCAAGGAACACAAAATGGGATGGTACATCATGTGGTGTTACGTTCTCGATGTATACTATTACTGTGGCGAGACCTTTATCAGGTCAAACTTGAACATGCTCACGAATTGTTACAGAATCTCTAAATGAGATGCAATTTTCTAATACAACTTATGCTTCAATGCTGGCCCTTCCATTCATTCATTCAGTTCTCTGTAGGTGCAGGGCCATCCGTCATCATGTAGGAGGCATGTAAAAAAAAGACTGTTTGGTGAATCACCTTTTGTTGAAGACAAGTTTGTGTGAATAATGTGCTGATGTATCTGAAGGCTCAGAAGTATGCTGTCAGAAGAGCTAGTTTTGTGACTTTCCGTTGTGATTACTGGTCGTGTATGGTAGGATATCACTTGAATTCAGTTTTTCATTTGGTTTATTTTGTGATTTGTCATCGCTCTGGTTAACTCTAGTATCTTTGATGAATGTAAAGCAGCCTGCATTCGTAAAAAGAACACTCAAAATGCTTTATTCATTGTAACTGAATCATCACTGTACAGAGACTACTGAGAGATCATGGTGTTCTTGAACCTTAGAGACTGGAATCTCATGAACGTGTTCGCCCATTTTGGGAAGTGCTCCTGAAATGCATACCAAACAGGTTTCCCATTCCCAATCTGAGTTTTGTAGGTTTGAAGTGGCGTAGCATGTCATTGATGGGATGCAAACAATCTATAATGGGTTACGGCCTTTTCTTACTTTTTCTGTTGTAAATTTAAAAATAATAATTTTAGTGTTGATTTAGGTGGGGGTGAGCCAAGTTCCGAAATTCATGGTTCGGTTTGGTGACCGCAAGATTCGTTTTGGCTTAGGAAATAGTATAAAATCAGTATTCGGTTTGGTTTTGGTTCTGGATTTTCTAGAACAGAATAACCGAAATTCACATTTTAACTAATACTCAAACAATGCTATAGAATAACTATGTTTTCCTTTTTGTGCTTTTATGAAAGAGGTGAGTTCTTCCTCAGAGAGAGACCTAAATCAACTTCTGCTGCAGCTCAAAGTGCATCTCAAATTTCTGGTAACTTCAAATAAAGTGAAAATAATGCAGAAATCATATAAAAATATAGTCAATATGTTGAACCAAATGTTTCTTACGATGTTAGTGTTAAAAATTTTCAGTTTGGTAATTTGTCACATATGTAAATGATTTTTATAGTGTTTATTGATGATTCATTTTGGTAATTCATTCTTCTTTTTTATAGAGTTCGGTAATTCATTCTTTTTTTTTCTATCATCTAAAAGTTTTTAGTTCTGTTTGATTGAGGCAGAAAAAAATGGGTCCTTCTTTCCTAAACAAAACTCTAAATAACTTCAATTTTATGTTTGTGCTTCCTTTCTATCATCATATCGTGAAACATGACAACTAACCTCTACACTATCCTTCCCTACTTCGAGATTCATCAAAGTTATGGGCATGAGTTTATTAGGACCCCTCGAGGTTTCCACGAGATTTCTTCCTTGAGTATTCCGAGTTATGGCACGTAATCCTTTCTATTTTTCGGCATCATCAGTTGTATAACTTTATGATTTTCTGGAGTGGTGGTCTGTATCAAGGTACTTGCATCCTAAGTACCTATTGATCGATTAATACTCGCATCAATCCCCAAGCGAATCAAGAAAATCATGCTAGTATGCTAATTCATCCATGAGCATGTTGGGCTTATGACTTTTGCAGTTTTTTAATGGTTCACAATTTATGCTTGATGATTTGATTCATAAGATCATCTAAATACTTTTCGTATACTTTGTGTTTGTCACGTATATCTATTATTTATAATTTTTCAGTTACTTATTGTCACTTTAATAGTTAGTATTTTGTTTTTGGAACTCTTTGCTTATCCTAAGTTGTTTACTTGTTTACTCGTAAATACCTTTCCCTATACCAAACTCTGCTAAAACTTTCAAATCAAGTCACACAAGATCGGGTTTTAAATCCAGACAAGTCAGCTCCTAATAAGATTTAATGAACCCAGACTTACGCACTTGGGTCAATCTATCGGGCGTCGTAGAGTTCCAGTATATTTTAGGACAAAATACATGAAGATACATATAAAAATATAAAAAAAATAGGAAAGAATAACTTATCAAGAGCAAAGTTGGATGTCGCCTTCTCTCTTCTTTGATTGTATACTGCTCCATAGAGCGTTTTGTATCTTCTTCTTTGATAAAAAAAATCAAGAGCAAAGTTGTTAAAAGAGGTGAAAAGCATTTAAATGAGAACAAAAGATTAAATGAGGAAAATGACGATCACAATATTATTTTGGGTTTCTAGAGATTTTCATGTCTCAAAAGCCGTAGAAATTTGCCTTTCAATTTGGCTATTAAGGCAACCCCTTAGGTCCCAAAAGTTAATTAAAGTCACGATGGTATCAGTTTTGTACGCCCCAAAAGGCTTTTAGACTTGGGTCCCTAAATGCTTAAGTCACATGAAGAATCTAATTTTAGCTTTATCCCTCAACTTGTATTGAGCCACTCCAGCATACATTCACGATGCACCGAGAGACTAAATGAACTCAAAACCATCGCAAGCTCATCATCATTCGACTCTTGGGAAGTGTTGGAGCTTCCTTTCTTGCTTTTGTCATGGTTTTGCAGTTAATTACAGCATTTTATCTTCTCATGCATGTAATTTGTATATGAAACGATTTGCAAATCCTTGTTGCATTTAAGGAATATTTTAGGCTCTGATAAGGTCATTTCTTATTTGTTAAGAAAAATATTGATGATCTTGGCACCATTGTGGAAGTTGGGCTTTCCACCAGAATTTACTCATTTAAAAAAGAGCCCATCAGCTGTTTCCACTATTTCTAAATGCATTTTCATGTAATTATTCATGTTGGAGAGGTCGATGGTTATTAATTAATATGAGTCGCAGACTAGCCATCAAAGGTACTGCGGAAATTGTTGTCTATATGAGGTCTGGTGGTTGCTAAGCGGAAGGTGAAGGAATTGCAGAGTGGCTGTTTTCAGGTTTTATGATGCGGAAAATCATGTCTGAACTTGGTATGGAAACAACAAACAAATAACACATTCCAATCATTCATGACCTCCACACTAAAGTATGGATTTCCCTTGTGCATTGAACTCAAGGACCTCCAGTCTCCAAGCTTAATACATTTCTGCGAGTTTTCATCTTTACAGGAAGAAAATCACTACTGCCAAATGGTTTGAACATATTAAGGTATGTGGTAGGAGGGTGCATGATAAATCTGTTGTAGAACTTAACCTTTCTTATTATATTATTTGCAGTCACCAGTACTGGTCTAGCTCATGAGATGGAAATTCCTCAGTTCAAAGTTGAATACGATCCTTGCATAAAAGAGAAGCATTGCATATGAGTTAGTCTTGCATGTCATTTCTGAATATGCTTGGTGCACATTATTTTCGCAGACATTTGCAAGCCTTGCAAATTCTAGTGCTCTGTCTGAAAAACTTGAATTAGTTTGCGTCGAACTACTTAGTGTGGTGGCTATAATTTCGAAACAAAAAATCGACGGAACAATATCCGTTGCTATTTTCAATGGCGAGGGATATTTCCGCCCATAGATTTTCTCACTGTCTAATGACAGAACAAATACCTCATTGGACCATCGCTAATTCTCTCACCAATCCCTAGAAACTCACTCGCTAGTTATGGCGCATTCCACCTTGAGTTACCCTTGCTGATTTCATTGCGATGGAAGATCTCTCGTTAAGTATTTCCCGATATCTTTTCGTGAAGTTCCTTCGCGCTTCCTTGCCATTCCTTTCCGAAACGCATCAATTTTCCTTCGATGTGCCATCGTTAGATACCACCGATAATAATAAATGTGGATTGGTTTTTCCAAATCCTCTTCAACTTTAGTAAGTATAATGCAATCAAGGGAATCAAATTAAAATGCAATAATATATATATAGAGAGAGGAGATGTAATCTCAATTCACTACTTTTTCGTGATGATAACAATGGTTGTGACCGATTTTGAGATATAGATGAGTAATGAAACGTGATGAAAGGTGACGGCAAGTGGTTGAATCAATCAAATTGTGCAAAAAGAGGAATTGAGTACAAGTAAAACTATATCCACTTCTTCTTTTTTATATATTAATGGATCCCAAGCACCGAATCAAGCTATTCTTAAAAATAAGAAACCTAATCAATTTCATCATGAGGTCCATCCTAATTGTTTGATCTTGTGAAGCTGTTGTATTTAGAAATGACAAGCACACAATGATTTGACTCTGACACGAGACACGAATACACAACATGAATCAGTGTTATTCGTGACATGTCATACACACAACATATATGACACGACCTAACACGAGAATCAGGACCCATCCCAAAAAAGTGTTTTTCTTGGTTTTTTTCAGTGGTTATTTCTTCGTTTTCTAACAACGATCAAGGTCGCTGATAGTACCTCATTGCCTGCCTATCTCTCCTCTTTTAAGGGCGTTTAAACAAAAAAACGAAGATGAAAAGGATAAGTTGCAAAAAATAGAAAATGATAAATTTAAACCATTTTACACTTACCCTAACCTACCAAAACCTTTCGTGCTATCTGAATGCTCCAACCAAAACCAAAAATGATAATGAACAACCATTTTTTTTCATCCAAAACTTAAAAAACACAAATATGAAATAACCGATAACTCACCGGATTGTGACAGATTCTCCTTCATTTGGCCCTTCTTGGAATAAATCGATAACGTGGAAGCACAAGCATCTTTTCCTACTATGTCAATCCGTTCCATAATCACAATTTAAACCATGAAAAGTGACGGTAGGTGGTAGTTACTGCCACCCTTGGTTTCCACAGCAAGAGCCAAAACGCGTTGCTGTTCTTTCCTCAGGTGGATCCGGATCCGGGTTTGGGTCTAGATCAAACCCATATTATTACAGAAAATGTACCATCCCCTTCTCGTTTAGGGTAGAACCGTCTGTTCCTACTATGCATCTTATCATGCGGCAATATTTTGCATATTATGCTTTTGTCGATATGGATTAGGCTGCACAATACTATACCGGATTCAGCAAGAGCAAGGATAGAATAAGTTACAATCCATGGAAAACATTAGTGACTCTCTCTCTCTCTCCCTTGTTTGTGCCTTTATAGTGACAGATAACTGTTGGAGGCTGTACGGGAAGGAAGAGTTCAGAATTTTGCAAAGCATATCGTAATTTCCATTATTTGTTTGTGCTTGTAGCTTTTTGGTGATGTTGCTTTTGAAGTTTGTCCTTTTTGATGAATCAACACTAAAGCTTCCTTTTATGTTTGCTGATCCACCCCACATGGGTTGTCATCTTATTGGTTTCTGCTTGGAAAGAGTTTGAAACACAAGTATGAATGGCATGTTAATGATGGTGGCCGCGCCATCATTGTCACTATTTCTCCGTTCTCCCTCAAAAGGCCATTGTTTTGTATTCGTCCTAATTGCTGTTACTACTGTTTCATTAGTATAATAGTTAGTCAGCTGAGACTAATGAAAGCTGCTGCTTGTTATCATTATCCTCACTTGTAGTGATCTCTTACTCGTGCATCAATTCTGTCCGCATCGACATCCACCTTACAAGTCTTCAGAGTTGTATTTCTATGTAAATTTTCTTTTATTAATATCAATTTTGTATTCTTTAAGTGATGACTCTCTTTCTACAGTAGTTCTTCTGGTAACGTGGGCCAACTTTGGAGAGAACACATGTTTTCAGATTATCATCATCGTTCTTCAGCAACAGGAAAAAAAACTGGCAAAAGTTTTACTATGAGTGCTTTCATTTTCCGCACAGGCACACGATCATCAATCAGACTCTATGAAAACAAAGAATTCATGAAACTGACTCCACGAAAAGGCTTAGTTATTGTTTGTTTGCTTTCATTGTCCGCACTACCTAGCACTAATGGATGTGATCCCTGTGAACAATCTGAAAGACAGAAAAACTGGTCTTTGTGATACAGGTCACTCGACTTGGCCGACCATGCAGTTGCACACTTGTGTGCGTGCGTGCGTGTGTTTTTGTGTGTGTAGAGGTCTGTTGATGGGCACCACGGTGAGTGTGCCCATTATAGATTCCCAACACGAATTTGGCTGTGAGTTATTGATATATACCAGGTCCAGATTTGGTTCCTAATAGCAAGTTAACAGTTCACATTAAAAATAAAATATTAAACAAGAATATGGTAAGAACATTTGGGGTCTTCTGATAGTTCGTGGATTAAATTTTGGAACTATGATGGGCCTATTGCTGTTGTTTAATAAGCGGTCCTGGAGGTTGACTTGGAAATTTTAACGGTTTTCTTTCTTCGCTAGAACCTGACCCTATGAAAACCTGTATAGGTTGGGTCCTGGTTATGGCTTGGCCTTTGAATCTCCAGCCCAACCTAGCCTGATAATTAGGTCTAGAAACGAGCGATCACGTATGGTGTTAAACGCTAACATGACACCAGATAGATCATAATGACGAGTAAGAATTCATATAGCCAACCCCACTTAGTATAGAAAAAACAAGGCTTGGGTTTGGTTTGGACAAGACCTAATATCAATCAAGTCCAATGCATCTTACAGAAGTCATATCCAATCCAAATAGGTTCATATCTAACAGCTCGAGGTCACAAAAGCACGCTCGCATGCACACGCACAAAATGTGAGTTGGATATGACATGGATTTGGCTTCGGACTTTGACCGGTATCCCTCCACGCACCCGCTTGGGATCCACATCTACACATACCACTTCTTACATGGGTGTCATTGCCATGATCCACATATCTTAAATTAGATTGGTTCTCTGCTTAAGTCACCGTTTCTTCCTTAATATATACTTTCTTTTGTTTTTATTTACTTCTCGTATTGGTTACACATGAATAGGGTTGCATTAATTCTCCCTTGAAGGTTGGTGTTATATTTTATAAAAGCTAGAAGAGCCATTAGCCCTTTGCTGAATTTCAAAGAACAAGTGAATAAAGTAAAGGGATCAGGCTTTCAGCCAAAACCCTGTACAGAAAGTGCTAAGGCTGTGGGGCTAGTTGAGCCACTAGCGTCTCCAGTAAGAATCTCGCCTTGAAAAAGTAGGATTCTATACATGAAATCTACATATTCACTGCATCAATTTTCTTGCCCCTTTTATTCTCATGATTCCTTTGATAGCATTCTCTCGTCTTCTATGGTAAACCACGCATCCCCGCACACACACACACACAGAGTACAGGCCATGCCGTGTGAAAGTGGTGAAGCAAAAAATAGGATGGGATGGGGTTAAAAATGGCGCTGTTGCTATTGCGGAACCTTACGTGCCTGGCAACTTTATTCCTTGTAGAGGAAATGATACTTAGAATAAAGGGGAGGGTCCCCAAATGCTTTTTCCTATACAACTTGCAAATAAAGGCTGGCTGCTTTTAAAAACAAGGGTCGGCAAGTTTTGTCATTTATCATGGAAAAGCTTTGGGGAGGAACAATCATTTTCTTCCTCACGGTTTACTCTCAATGCCATTCATTTGGCTTCGGTGGGGGCACACCATATGCTTAGCAGTCGCATTCGTTGCTATTGCAACACCAGTGGGTGCAGCATCACCCCCACGAACAACAATAGGCCCATCTGTATAGCAACTGCACTGATAGTGACAATGGTGAAAATTAGGAGCGCAGTCAATTCTTCTTGGGGGTGTGGGGAAGCATGCAAGATCCCCTCAAGTATGGGATAGAACATTCTTTTTGGGTTTTATTGTTTCATTCCCACAGTGGGGAGGCCGAAGCTAGGAAATGATGCCCCGGTTATCGAACTCTCGACCTTCGTCTTGTGAGTCAAGTCCCCTGCGAGGTAAGCAAACGCTCTGAGTGCTGGTTTTCGTTTTTTGTTGGTGGATATCATCATGCATATGGGATGCAAATGAGTTTGACAGCAGTCAGATCGTCGCATCACTGGATCAAGCTTACTTGGATTTTTGTTCGAATGGAAATTTTCACATAGAATCTGAAACAGAAATTTTAGGCAAGTGGGTTTTCATAGAATTAACCGAGGGTCTCTGGACCTCTCATGTTTGACACCCACTGCTTCACCTATTGTGTAACTGAGGATCCTATCAGATTCTTTATGTGATCCAGGACTCGGATCGGAGTAGATCCTAATTTATGAACCTGGATCTGACTCAGCTGGCTAATCCAATGCTACTTTTTGCTTTAAACCAGACAAATTGGGTTTGAATTTGAATCGGGTTCGACTCTGACCCATTGACATCCTTAAGTACACGCAGGTTGCAATATTATACCTGTTTCAGATGGTACCCGAATTATTGTACTCCACATCACCATTATAAAAGCAAGGGGTTTTGTTGCATTCTTGTGGGTCAAAAAGAAGAGGAGGTAGAGCTTCACATTGGGCCTAGTAATTGCGTATTAAAAGTTTGTTGTGGATGCATACATTGATGTTTATATACATTATTAGCTGGGTGTGAGAAGGTATGATCGGCTTGTAGTGCATGAAAAATAAGAGGTCACAAATGTTGTCTACATCATGTGGGGACAAGACTATATAGACCGGCCAAATAAAGCTACAAAAAGGCTTCACTGGGTGAAGGAACCACAGTGCTAAATCAAGTTGCTCTATCATTGTAGAAACTTTATAATGTGGATGAAAAGAAAGCAAAATTGGTTTCTCCCCCATAGTGGCCTGACCCAGCTCGAACCGGTAGTCGGGGTCCTTGTGGGCTTTTGGGCACAGATGGTTTATACCAGAAAAAAGATCTCATTAAATTAGAAGAAAAACTCAGTTTTCGACAGTTAATTGTTCGCTTCAATCCGCTAACTGGTCATTTATTCAACATCATTCCCTTGACATGGCACTAAACTACCTTTTAAGTTAGTAATATTGATGATAAGAAAATCTATAATAATTAGTATCGTGTCAGAAACGAGAGAATAGAAGTGTTCGCGTGACATAGGTGAGTTTTAGACTCAAATTCACTAGCAAACAATAAGAAATAAATGATGCCTTTAAACAAGGTAGATCCATGAAGTCGTAAAATTAAGCACAAAGAATCATAGTGCAAGTATCATGAAGAAGAAAGGAATAACATCTGATTCTTCTCAATGACAAGGTTCTCTGTCCCTCAGGAAGCTATAAGGTTTATGGTCAACAACAACAACTAAGCCTTTTCTCCTACTAGACGGGATTTGCTACATGGATTCTTTGTTTCCACATAGCCCTACCATGTGCTATGTTAACAGTTAACTCACAATAAGTTAGATCATTCTTTATTATTTCTTTCCAACACTTTTGTGGTCGTCCTCTACCTCTTTTAATACTTTCTAAATTTAGTTTTTCATACCTTCTTACTGGTTCTTCTTTTGATCTTCTTTCTATATATCCAAACCATCTTAAACCATATTCTCTCATTTTATCCTCTATTGTTGTAACTCCTAATTTGTTTCTAATAACCTCATTATATATATGGTTTTTTCTTGTATGATGACTCATCCATCTCAACATCTTAATTTCTGTCATACATCTTTTGTACATGTTATGATTAACTACCCAACACTCACAACCATAAAACATGGCAGGTCTAATTGCTGCTCTATAATATTTACCTTTTAACTTTAATGGTGTCTTCTTATCACAAAGAATACCTTATGCTCCTCTCTATTTTAACCAAAGAGCATTAATTCTATGTTCAGATACCAAATGCAAATTTAAATGATAGAACAAGTAAAACCTAAAATAATAAAAGGGTAATCTTATATTAGAACATACTTTCACGTGAAGCAGTTCGCGTAACTTTAGAAGAGTATCGGCTGATGGTAATCTGCGTGAATACTTCACTTCTGCACATTAAAATGAAAAAGAATCAATGGGGGCTGCTCTTGAACATTTCTGTAGACTCCCAGCAGCATCGGCCTTAAATTGCATAAGCAAAATCTCACAGGGAACAGTACAACACGGATTACAACCTAGCTGCTGCATGATGTAGTCTTCTCGTCATGCTTGTTTTTGCAGGTTTTCTTATCCTTAATGTTTTAAGTTGCTAGATGCTCATAGCCGCTGCCTAGAATCACATCTGAAAATACAAGGCCTGAAGCTCCTCTGTCATATCCTCATCTATGTAAGTTTTCGCCTTAATGTATGCCGAGATCAAGCAAGACAACTATAGTTCCAAACTTATCGTCCAAACACTCATTTCATGATTATAGCACCTTCCTTCTTTAAAATCAATGTAGACAAACATTGTGGAACATGACTCTTTGAACCACAGCACAATGTCAACATACTCATGAGTTTGAAATATTTGAAATTTCTGGCAGAGTTCTCATCAACATTATCATTGACAAGAAATAGAGTTCTTGACATAAATGCAAGTTTTGTTCCACTAGATGAATATATACTATTTACTATAAGAATTCCCTTGACATTACCCTTGATAACTGTGGACTGAGGGCTGCATCTGAAACCCAGAATTTTGAACTTCCACAAGAGATTCATGAAGCATATTCCTGTGAAAATGTTGTGTGCTGAAGTTGTTTGCATATGTGCTAACTGCATAAGATGGAATGGAAAAGTTCCCCTGTGATATGCACGCTGTGGAGTTTGCACTGATTGCTCCTTCACTAGTCTGGCTTGGATCAAACATCCGTGAGAATCTGTTAGGTTCATTAGAGACGCTGCTCGATCTGGACTGAGTAGATAGAGCAGGAGATCGGGTCAGTGAAGGTATCCTTTTATCTGTCACATTGGCAGTGGTGATATCATGTATGCTGGACCTCCTTTTATCTTTGATCCCTGAACTTAGCCGGATGAAATATTTCTGCGCATGGCTGGCTACCTGTGTAGGAGTTTTTGTAACAACTAAGTTCCTTGAGATATTTCTCCAGTCCCCCTTTCCATATTTCTCAAGGCCCAAAAGAAACAGTCTGGAATCAACAGAAGAAAGAGAAGTCATCAATTACACCGAACTCAAGATGATGCTGCATCTTCAATTGAAATCGATTTGTGAATTATCCTTATGATTCTCCTCTTTTAATTTTAGCCATCGGTTTCTTAATTGGATAACACCAAAGCGGTTAAATTTTAATATGATTGAGAATTCAGTAATCCAATGAATTGGATATAACCAACATATGTCAAGCCTCCTGTAGAAGTGCAATATGTTCTCTTTCATCACCTGTATCTCAGACAGACACCGTTCTTATTACATAAATCCATTCTGACGGGTTGTTTGAGAGTTTTCTTGAGCTTCACTAAGATCAGAAATGATTTGAATTGTGAACTAAAGTAAGCAGATTATCATGTTTAAACGTCAGATATGATGTAAGGCTATAAATTCCTAGATGAGTACTAGCATCCTATGTTAGAATACACTTTGGCAACCAAGTCCATAAAACAGTTTGAGATCTTGAGCATAATCACAAAAGTATAGTATCTGTGTTCAACGAAGAGAGGTTTGTAGGGAATTACCTGTGTTCCTCTTCAGTCCAAGGGATGCCTTTCTTCCTCTCCTGTTCACAGCCCTTGCCTCCCCTTTTTGAACAATTACCAAACTGTTTAAATCCGTCGAAGCTGTGGTCGTCTCCCAACTCGAGTGTGAATGAAGAAGTGTTATAGCTGGGGATGTCAACTAACCCAGCTTCGATGCGATTCACATCCTCTTCAAGATCTTGGTAATGTTTATATGCATCAGAAGCTGTCTTACCAGGGATCATGGCAACTATCTTTTGCCATCTATCAGGAGTTCTGCTGTCATACATGGCGAGCGCCTTCTCGAAGGTCTTGTTCTCCGTCAAAGTCCAGATGGTGATGGACCCAAGATCTTTCCCGTAGCTCTTCATCTGATCATACAGCACCATGTTTCCACCCATTATGTGTTTCTTCTGGTTAGATAGAACTTCAGCCATCTGCTGAGAACCAACACAATTTTCAGTATTCTCGATAACGGGAGGAAGATCAAGCAATCTGCAATGAAGCAGAAGGGAACTGTAAGGGGTCCAAAAGCAAGTGGCAATTCAGAGGGAGAATAACTGCTTTTATAAAATCACTTGAAGAATCTTTCCTTCTTTTCCTTTTTCCAAGCAAACAAGGGAAGGAAACAACTTTCCCTGCTGTGGTAAACTTGGAATAAGATCTTTCCCACCAATTTCAAAGGAAACAGGCTTTCTGATATGAAGATTCCCACAAAATCAAACGCTAAGGTTGATGAAAAGAACCACCCAAATTGTGGGTATCCAGAAAGGAGAGGCAAGAAGGAAAGACTCGGATATCAGAGAGAAGACAACAGATGAAAGGCCAAATGGCTCAAAAAGATTGAGCCTTTGTTTGCTGCTTTGTTTAATGTTTGCAAAAGGGAACTGAGCTCACGGAAGGTACTAAGAAATATTTGGTGCCAATCAGAAGGCTAACTGCACAGAGAGCGGCTAGCAAGGGAAGGGTTGAAGAGGAAAGGTGGTGGCTTCCGATTGGATAAAATTGCAGCTCGCCTCTTCAAAAAATTTGTGAACAGTACCCTACTTCCATCATTTTATAAGAGTGCTGCAGATCCATTAACATTAAATAATATCCCAAAACACCAATATCTTCTCTAAGCCAACCTTCCTCTCTCTCTCTCTCTTCGTTGTAACTTTTATGTGCTGTTCAAAACAGTGCAATGAGTAGGGATGGGCTTCACTGATTGTTCAAGAAGGTTACAAAATTATGACCAAGCTATCCCCCACAACAGCGTAGAAGAGAACGAATGAACGTATCGGAAAGCAACGTCTCTCAAGAAAGTACAAGAGAGACTGTATAGTTGGTGGAGTCCTTTGTTTGTGTTATTGGGAATCACATTTCTTCATGGATGGTCCCATAGCAATTAGATACTTTCGTTTCACAGGAACTTACTCTCTTTTGGGTAGAAAGTTGCACACAATCACTTGCTCTACTAACGGTAGCCGTCCGGTTTGATGAAAAATGCAACTCAGCCTTTGAACAACCACCACTCTGGAGAAGTCAGTGGTGGTTGTTCGTCTATCCCTCTGAATCCCCACGATTGATCATTGACAAAGCGGCTGGCTTTTCCTTTTCAGTTTTAATCAAGTATCAGATGTCACTTGTGATCATGATATAGTAAGCTAATCATTTGATTATTATCAATAATCTTGGACCATCAAATCAGTAATTTATCATTTGTTGGTGAAAAGGTCAGAGGGTGACCCTATAGTAGTGCATGGGCAGAAGGGCCATCCTCTAAAGATTGGAGAAAAGAAAGAATAGTTTTATCTAAAATATTTCGTTTGGAGGATTTTCTCCTTTGGTTCCTTATGCCATTAAGAAAAGGAAGAATGCTTTTATTCATATTTATAAAGATGCAGATCTTTGTGCTTTTATCTTACCACATGAATGAATGTTAGTTAAGACTTAAGACTGATTGACAGAGGCGTGCATACATACGCAGAGAAAGACAGCAAAGGTCATACTCTACGTTGCAGGTACTCAATCCCAACCATTCATCTTCAGTGAGATTATTGATAGAGATTGAATTTAACTTTCTTTTTATTTTGCCTTTGAGAACACGTCAAGGTTTACTGGATTTGAATTATAACTCAAGAATCGATTGAAGAGGCTCTTGATGAATACCATTTAATGCATCACCAGTTTGTAATTGTCTACTGAATTATGAAAGAGACTTTAGAAAAGGGGTGGGTGCACACGGAGGCGCACACAGAACACGCACCTTACAGTAACCTTGGATTGACGTTGAAGAAAAGATCATCGTTAGTGCATCCGTGCACCGCTAGGCACGGGGCCTCCTGTTCTTACCCTTTACGTAGGATTTTCTGTGACGTCTTCACCGGATTCGTTGTGGTTCCAAGTTTGGATCTTGGAACTGTAAACCTCCTTTTCCGAGATACTCAGATTTACTTGAACCTCCTTGAATGCAACGGAGACCCCCTTGTGTCGCCCTCTTGGCTACCACCAATCAAAGGTGTCAGGTAGCAGGAAGACTTGCATTGATTGGATGTCGCTGCGGTGGAATGGACCCCACCCCACAAGATTAACAACTTGGGGAAATGTACATCCAATCAATACTAGCAACGATGGCCGCTGATTGACGGTCGCCAAGAAGGCGACCTCTGAGGGTTCTCCACCACAAAATACTCCAAGGAATATCTTGCTATTACTGGCTGGTAAATAAATTAAACCAAGTTTCTCACACTTTGCTTTGATTTTCTTCATGTTTGAGCCCTTAGCTTCCTCTCTAAGCTACAAAACCTGAACCTGAGCATATGAACGTTGATGTAAAACTTTTATGTAAATATATGCTAGAAAATCATTTTAACCCGACAAATTGGAGGCGTCTAATGCAACTAGAAGATCCAATCTTTCAAATTCACAAGATAGCTATATATATATATATATATATATATATATATATACATATATATATGAAACAAACTTGTGACTTGATTATTAATCAAGGAATTAAATTTTCGACAAAACTCAAATGTGATATGTTACTCGAGTTCAACTTGTCTAACTCAATTCATGTTAGGCTAAGGTCAAATAAACTAATGGCTCGGTCGTAAACAAGATCTTGAGTTGACAAAGAAGCCATGAACAACCCATGTTCATGTTCAATCCGTCTGGCTTGTTCGCATGCCCTCCGACCTCTTGGAACCAAAGATTATCAAGTTCAAATGGTGAACCTCGAGATTTGTGGATGACGAAGAGAGAGAGAGAGGTGGGAACCAAGACTTAGGAGGAGACAAAAATATTAGGTGTGTTTTGTATTGTTGTTATTGAAGAGGGCGGTTGCTTTCTATTTATGGAAAAGCATCTGCCTTGTCCACACTTACTGATCAAACCTGATGCCTCCATTTTAGGTCTGAAAATACTGTATATAAATGCCAATTGACCATGAATGCAACAATAGGCATTGGTAATGTCCTGCCAATCTTTGGAGTCCAGACAAAAGCTTGTCGGATGCCAATGGTCGCCATCTAATTAGTCGTTGTTCAAACCCCGTTACCCTAAACAGATCAATTCAAATCGAACCAACATTGAATATTCTGATCAACCAAGCCAATTCAATCCAGAAGCTAATTCTGGCAAAAGTGAGGATCGAACTCATCATTGGCCACAAAAATATATTCCAAGAGAAAGGCTCACCTATGGCTGCGCCCTCTCAAGGCAATGCAAATTGAATTAAAAGATGGTGGATCAGCTTATTTTCGAAATACATGCAGCATTTTTTTTGTAATTCGATACCCAGAGAAAGAGTTAAGTTAAATGTGCATATGTCTCTCTCTCTCTCTCTCAATCAATGAATATGGAGACTGTGAAAATCATAATGCACCTGTACAATAGAACCCAATTCCGACCATCAAACATAGTCGGAATACATAATTCCAATCGCTGTTGACTAAATTCCGACTGTTTCGACAGTCGGAAAGAAATTGGTAGGTATTGATACTAACTATTTTAATAATAATAGATTTCTTCTAATTAATTAGTTTTTTTTCCTAATTTTGGATTGGTTTCATTGACGTTATGTTTAAGAAAAATATATAAGGTTGACGGCCACAGGAAAGCAAATTATAATATAGATAAAACTATAGGCTTTGAGCTATTTTATGTTGGAAGATAGAGCATCTGCACCGGGATGTGAATTTGAATAAGTGAAGGTCAAATTGCGGTACGTAATTTCAGACAAAGCACGAAAAACCAACTTTATTGAACATGACCGAGAATGATAGTAACGAAAGGATCAGGTGGGTTGACATGTTTCGGGACGAAACAAAACACGAAATCGTCACCCCCTACCTGTTATATTGGCTGCTGGTGCATGCTTTGGGGGTTGCGTGCGCTCTCACGTATGCGCGCATGAAGGTAGCTCCAGCCCCACATAAACTTTCTGCATATGAAATTCTGAAATAGGCGTGGCTTTTGCAAATACGTGAATCTAAGGGATCCGTTTGGATGTGGACCCACCTGCAGCACTCAATCAATGCGATCTGGACCCAATTGCTAAATGACCTCCACAACCCTCTTCAAATTTCCAAAGTAGGCAAAAATGGGTCTCTTTTATGGATCCTGAAAATGACGGATTTGGTCCCTAGCTTTGTGGTTGGCCCACAACTTGGATTTCGTTAAAATAATCCAAAAGAGTTGAAATTCCCAAGGTTCCATTGGCCAGAATCTGGTCCCAGGATCCATTAGTACTTGTCCAGACCCATTAAATGCTGGTCCCCGGGTTTGACTGCGATCCAATAAAAGCTCTGCTCCAGCCTGTTGGGCAGATCAGCCCTACTGTCATGCTGGTCCAGTCCGACCCGCAAAACGTCGCAATATTTTTAAAAAATCCTAATATTGCGGATTTATTTGCACCAATTTCACAATAGTATCATGGGATTTATGTTAATATTATGGGCTAGCTCTGCGAGCAACATAGATGGTGCAAGAAATTTTTGCCCTAATGCATAATTGTATATGTTTCCAAAACTTGTTTGTACTCAACTATGGAAATTATACGTATCATCAACTACGCCCACTACATATATGTCGAATCAAAACATTTTCTGAAAGGATTTGAATAATCAGCTGAGTTTAATAGGATTAATTACTAAAACATGAAAATAAATAAAGCGAATTTTAAAATGACAGAAAATCAGGCCTGGATTGGGCTGAATCTGCTGATTCAGATAGACTTGGAAACATGGGCTCTGACCCAAAAGCCATGATATAACTCATCTACGAATAGGTCCATATCAAAAGCAAATCCAGGATCAATTCAGATCTAGAAGAATGTGTCGTCTTTTGCCTATGCACTTTTAGGCTTACGATCACAGCTCCATATGCAAAAGGGATTCGATCGGGTCCCGGAATCAACATTGAAAGGGTATCTATCGCTCTTATTAAGGACGCAGGATCCGGTTCCTGCTTCTAGTCAACATGCTCACTCATTGTTTTTAGTGACATGATTATATTTTAAATATTTTTAAACATGCTCACTTGTATTCATTGATTGTTTTTCGGTGACATGAGTATAATTTAAATAATTTTAAATAGTTTGTGTTTACGCACCACAAGTAGGACTAAAAGATAGTATAAAGACAGTTTTTTGGGAAGAGTTAGATAAGGTGTTTCAAAAGATTCCACAAAGGGAGATGATTTGTTTAGGAGGAGATTTAAATGGACATGTCGGTAAAGAGACATTAGGATATCAAGGGATTCATGAAAACTTTGGTTTTGGGGATATGAAAGAGAAAGGTAGGGAGATTTTAAATTTTGCTATGGCATTTAATCTCTTTATAGTCAATACAATCTTCAAAAAATGAGATGAACATTTAATTACTTATAAGAGTGACTTATCACAAACATAAATTAATTACTTTATTTGTAGAAAAAAAGATAGAGCGTGTTGTAAAGATTATAAGGTAATTCCAGGAGAAAGCTTAACCATCCAACATCGACTTTTAGTTATGGATTTACAAATAAAAAAATGGACAAAGAAGAAAAGAGTATATCGAGCTATTCGAACTAAATGGTGGAACCTCAAAAGCGAGAAAGAAGATATATTTAAACAGAAAGTCCTTCAAGGAGATGTTTGGAATTATATTGGCACACCCTGTGATATGTGGAACAATATGGCTGTATATATTAGGAAAGTGGCGAAAGATGTGTTAGGGGTATCTAAGGGAGGTATACCATCACAAAAAGAAGCTTGGTGGTGGAGTGAAGTAGTACAAAATAAAATAAGGCAAAGAGGGCATGTTACAAATTACATTATGCTAAGAAAACTAGTGAAACTTTAGAAGCTTATAAGAAAGCAAAGAAGGAAGCGAAAAAGGTCGTTAGTGAAGCAAAAGCTAAGATTTGGGAGGACTTATATAAAAAACTCAACTCAAAAGAGGGTGAAAGAGATATTTTTAGGATAACTAGGGCTAGAGATAAGAAAACTAAAGATCTTAATTATGTTAGATGCATAAAAGATGAGGATGAAAAAATTCTAGTGGCAAATGATGATATAAGAAATAGATGGAAAAACTATTTTTATAGTCCTTTTAATGAAAATAAAGATGTTAATATTAATTTAGGAGATTTAGCCAAGTCAGAAAAGTATATAAACCATAATTTCTACCGACGTATTCAAAAGAATGAAGTCAAAGAGGCTCTTAAACATATGAAGGGTGGTAAATCAGTAGGATCAAATAATATTCCTATAAAAGTTTGGAAAATACTAGGAGAAACAGGAATCACTTGACTCACAAGGCTATTTAATGAAATATGGAAAAACTAAAAGATGCCCGAGGAATGGAGAGCAAGTACACTTATACCCATATATAAGAACAAGGGAGACATTCAAAATTGTGCGAATTATCGAGGTATCAAGTTAACGAGTTACACTATGAAATTATAGGAAAGAATTATCGAACGTAGGTTAAGACACGTATCAAGTACAACAGATAACCAATTTGGATTCATGCTAGGAAGATCTACTAATGAAACGATTCACCTTTTGAGACGTCTTATGGAACATTTTAGAGCAAAAAAGAAAGACCTTCATTTGATATTTATTGATCTAGAAAAAGCTTATGATAGGGTACCGAGGGAGGTTCTTTGGAGAACTTTGGAAAAAAGAGGTATTCCATTGACATATATTAACCTTATAAGAGACATGTATGATGGTGCAAAAACATGTGTGAGGAATCATGAAGGAACAACAGACTTCTTTGAAGTTAATATTGGGTTACATCAAGGATCAACTTTAAGTCCATACTTATTTATAATGGTGATGGATGAGTTAACAAAACATATTCAAGATGAAGTACCTTGGTGGATGTTATTTGCAGATGACATTGTATTAGTGGAGGAGTCTAAGGAAAAAGTTAATAGAAAATTGGAACTATGGAGAGAAACATTAGAAAGCAAAGGCCTCCGACTTAGTAGAACAAAGACATAATATATGGAATGTAAGTTTGATCATTTGGTTACTTCAGGACATAGAAATTAAAATTGGCACACATTGCATTCTCCAAAAGGAAAGTTTTAAATACCTAAGGTCAATTTTTCAGAGTGATGGAAGTATTGATGGAGATGTTACACATAGAATTAATACTGGTTGGTTAAAATGGAGAGGAGCATCAAGTATTCTTTGTGATAAGAAGATACCATTAAAATTAAAAGGTAAATATTATAGAGTAGCAATTAGGCTTGCCATGTTTTATGGTTCTGAGTGTTGGGCAGTTAATCATCAACATATACAAAAGATGTCTATAACAGAAATGAAGATGTTGAGATGGATGAGTGGTCATACAAGAAAAGACCGTATACATAATGAGGTTATTAGAAACAAATTAGGAGTGGCACCAATAGAGGATAAAATGAGAGAACATCGTTTAAGATGGTTTGGACATATAGAAAGAAGATAAAAAAAAGAACCTTTAAGAAGGTTAGAAAAACTAAATTTGGAAAGTATTAAAAGAGGTAGAGGACGACCACAAAAGTGTTGGAAAGAAACAATAAAGAATGATCTAGCTTATTGGGAGTTAACTGCTAACATGGCACACGAGAGGGATTTGTGGAAACAAAGAATCCATGTAGCCGACCCCGTCTAGTACAGGAAAAGGCGTAGTTGTTATTGTTGTTTGTAAAAGAATAAACAATAATGTTATTGTACTTGTGTTCTCGACAAACAATGATTCAACATAAACAAACAATCACTATATATGAAGAGAGAAAGAGAGAGCATAGTTCATGCACACATTCATTAATACTTAAATCTCATTTTCGGTGACATGAGTATAATTTAAATAATTTTAAGTATTTTTATAAAAGAATAAACAATAATGTTATTGTACTTGTGTTCTCGACAAACAATGATTCAACATAAACAAACAATCACTATATATGAAGAGAGAAAGAGAGAGCATAGTTCATGCACACATTCATTAATACTTAAATCTCCTTAATGACTTGCTATTATCAACGTTACTATGCCATCAGATTCATGACTGATAATACTAACCTCACATGGCTTATTTTAGGTCTCTGTGGATTAGCCTTCCATGGTAAAACAAAAGCGGTCACGGAGACATCACTCATTCCTTTGCTTTATATAAAAGGAAAAGAAGTACAGTCACTGCAAGAACATTGAATTCTACACATAACTTTGTCCTCTTTTGATCTCATGGCAGGAAGCTTAAACTAGTACTTCTCTCCTTAGTTAATTGCATTCATCATATTTGATATCATAACTTTGTCCAATCTGATTTTCAATGCATAGAATTGAAAACACTTGCTTTACCATCTTGATTGTAGAAGTCGATGCATTTTCTATTAGCTTTCGTGAACACCATTCAAAACGTGACATGAACAAGACGTAAAAATATTGTGGTACAACAGAAAATGACACATCAGGGTTCAATGTTTGCAAATTAAAATGTATATTTTTCACTGTTTTGCCTTAGGCTAATCCTATTTACATGGGAAAAAGGATTCAATGTGTGGATTAAGAAAGACTTAATTTAGGATAGAACATAATTGGAGTATTAATCCACTCTGATGTATGAGAGAGGCAACCAATGCCCAACCATTGATCAAGAGAGAGAGGGGGGGTGTCAGCACCAACGTAGATGGGATATATATATATATATATATATATATATATATATATATATATATATATATATATATATATATATATATATGTGTGTGTGTGTGTGTGTGTGTGTGCGCGTGTAGAAGTAGATTTTTAAAAAACAAAAGATACAACATATATTTTATACTTTGTACTTTTTCTTTTTAAACATTGATTGTTTGATATTTAGATTGTTAAGAAGAGACTAACATGAATGTGAGTTGCTCTCTCTCTCTCTATGTGTGTATATATATATACTTCATTTCGAGGCGGTTGTTTATTATATAAAGTATGATTGATTGCAGCTGAAAGAATGTACCAATTGGTGTCAAAAGTGTAGTGAACGTCATGGATTTTGTGGCACAGCCAAATGTTGTCTGTGACAACTGAACAAATTTTAGCGGCACGTTTTAGTGCCACTAGGGACTGTTTTTTGCATTATAAAGGTCATACTGCTAGGCACTATTAAGGAAATGTCAATGAGCTCAAGTTGAACCCGAGCTTGGCGTGTGCTGAGCACGTAAGTATCAGGGTTTACCGACAAAAGTTAGACCGATTTGGTTGCGTGGGCCGAGCCTGCCAAAGACGTGGCTAATAATACATAGAGCTGGGTATGATTTTCAAAATCTATATCATACTGCTTCTATCATGAACTCCGGATTGAAAGGCATTACCTTTCATGTAGTTCAAGGTGATTTTCGATCCGGATGCGATTCTTCTCTTATTAGACTCGATCAATCCCAAACCATATGTGCTACCCAGTATACTGGACCGGACCTGGCTTGACAGGATCCAAGCTTGTTGAACCCATCGGCATCCCTACTATATGTGCATGATGCATGACATGGTAAAAAAAACAAGAATATTGCAAAGATAATACGATTATTTAAGATTTATGTTTCAAGTCTATTTTGTGTTTGGATTATTCTATTTTCTCGAATAGTTATTACTGGTTCTGAGTTTGGGCCCTAGACAGTGAGCACCCTGAATTGCAATACAACACAAATTGCCCAGGGGTGACGCGATCATGCATTGTGTTTAGACCTGAATCATGTTTCAGGGACCAGCATATATGGTGGGCCATCTATTATAGCTGGCTTGAGACCAACCGTAGCTTAGTCTAGACACAAATTTTTACTTCCTAGGTCATTTTGAGTTATGGCAAGTTTTGTGGTCATCATATCCTTGTATTGGTACTTGAATCAACAATCCAGATCCTACCCACCATTGATGATGCCTACTTATGCTTCATCGTACCCATTATTGAGGATGTTCACTCATGTCTTATTATTATTTTTTAAAAGTACATTGTGAGATGTACTTCTTCTTTTTAACTTTTAAATTATACTCATGCGAAAAACAATAGATAGGCCCTAGATATATAGTAGCCCTGTACTTGTCCCTTCGAAAACATAAATGACCCGGGACCTACGTGGGGTGGACTAATGTAATTGTGGCCACAACTTTTTGTTTTTAGGTGCTATTGTGGCCACAATTTTCGATTGCAATGAATCTTCATAGCCCCTCTCTGCCTTTGATTTGCCCTCCTATATGCAGGAATAATAGAATATAGAATAGCATGAAGACCGATAATTGATTTCTTGGGATCTTTAGTAAGCATCTACGGATGTGTATTCTGACAATTATTGGTCCAAAGCAGCAAACTTCATATAAACTATCCAATTGCATTTGGAAACTGTGGGCAGGTAAAGTTTATATGAGCTTTGACCTAAGCACATCCTCTTGTCAAAGGCCCATAAACAAAGGTTCCCGTTTGAGTGCAAGAACCATCGAAATGGGCGGACCTGGTCTGTGATGCACATTATACTGAGCCCACATCCGAATCAATTACATCATTTGCATATGAGGTTTCCAAGCAATCACATTTTTCTATATTAGAAGAAGTCATTGGCTTCATTAGAACGGCACAAACTTTGTCCTTCACGCACTATACTCCCTGTGTGTGTGTGTGTGGAAATCTCATCCAACTGTTCAAGCCATTCAGCTGAAAAAGGCTTATTGTCATACAACAACTGATTACACATGTAAAAGGAGAAAATTTCATAAATAAAAGTTTTTCTCGTAATAATGATAGAGAACTCAAGTGGTTCTTACTCTCGTATGAATGAGATTTGACTCATTGGTTTAGATAAAACAATCGATTATTTGTTCTCATATAGGTAAAGAGCTAACTTTTAGAAAATTTTCCTTAAATCGATTCATGAATTTACAGTAACTAAACTTGGATTATTGTGGTGGTAATACATGGGGGTATCCATTTGATTACCATCAATCGTATATAGAAATGCAATCCTCGCCATTGACATATATCTAGCACCACTCATGTTATATCTTTATGCATAAAGTTTGGTTTAAATATGAAATCTTGGGCATCCTGAATTGTGATTCATTGACCATTCATTTTTTTATAAATGAAAACTTTTTGCGCATGGAATTTGGGAGATAAAACTTTTTATCTTTCTAAATAAACAATAAAAAAACGCATCTACCCAGTTAGATCCAACACTTATGGTGTGATCCAACACTTAGGGCCAAGTATCATACAAAAAGGATGAGCTCCAACAACTAATATGCCAAACTAGTGAGTTCAACAATAAACGAGTTAAACTTATCTAATATCTTCCAAAGAAAATATATTTTTAAAGTACTTTTTCTTTTACAAGTACCGGTTAATATTGGAGCGCGGTTGACCCACTTTGGTGTAAAGCTCTCCCTCTCGCAATGCTCAAACCGGACAACTTTGCTCAAGGGGAACAAGTGCCAAACCACTTGAACCAACCATGCCTTGACACTTTTTTTTGGTCAAGAGGAAAGAAAAAGTGAAAATGTTTTCAAAAAGTAAAATTTCCAAATTTCAGTTTAGATCTTAGTGTAAACACCCTAAAATATTTTCAAAAGTATATCTTGCTTGGTCTCAAATTTTCGAAACAATGGGTTTATTTTAAGTCCCTGATTTAAATGAAACTTGTGAATTTCATAAAATCCCTAAAACTAAGATTTCAAAATCAAATGTTTTCAAAATTGAAGTTAGGGAATCAAATTGGGAAATATGAAAAGGGATGAAAGCCAAGACAAGTAGGGATAAAGACAAATCATCCTCACCAAAGATGCAGGATGGGAGCAAAGATCAGGGCAACAGTCAAATCAAAATTGCATCAAGCAAGGATCGAGCTCGAACCAAGCCATGGACTAAGGAAAAATCAAGGATGTGGATCAAGCCAAGCCAAGACTCCATCAAATATGGCACAAGGCTGCATCAAATGGAACTTAGCCGGGTCACATCCATGTACACTCACCTGACTGCACCAATTCCAGCCAAGGGACTCACCCGGTTGCACCAACTCGAGCCAAGGATTGCACCCACTCAAGTCAAAGGTTGCACCAAAGGCTGCCCTATACCAATATGCTAGACTTACCTTGACCTAGGGGACTACAAGCCCATGTGAAGCCATGTGTAGCCATACCTCTTTGGAGTTGAATCGATAATGGAGCTCCAAAACAACTCGATCAATGCCCAATCCGAGATTCATCTAAAAACCTATAAATAGGCATCTTGGGGCTGGGTTTCCAACATTAAAGGAAGAGTATAGAGAGCTTAACAAAGAGAGGGAGAGTTGCAGTAAGAGAGAGAGGAAGAGATGGAAAGAAAGAGAGAGAGAGAGGAAGAAGAAGGAGAGAAGGAAGGAAGGAGTCGATCTTCCTACCTCTCCATATCCGGCGCCCACTAAGGTTCGATTGCAAGGTTTTATTTTCATCCTTTACTTAATTCAATATCTCCTTATTCTCATTCAATTCAAAGAGGTTGTATTAATGGAACATTTGTCTCCCCAATGATTTAATAGCATAGTAATGTTGTCCATTTCATTTCTTTACATTCATGCATTCTATACGTTTGATTTCAAGTTTCTCCTACCTCTCTATATGATATATCCTCTTATATCTTCTAATCCCCTCGATGCTTAAGCTATAAATATATTTCAATTCATTTTTCTTTAGTCATTTACTTCAAATTTGTTGTGATTAGTCTTTTAATTTCGGACGAATGCATTCACGTATGTTTTAAACACAAAAATATGTTTTCAATATTCTGCATACGTCTCATGTTTTATTTTTCATTTCTGTATCTCTACTCCAAATAATCTGAAATTTGGTACAGCAAATCCTCACACACAAGCCCACATATAATAAAATATTTTCATGAATTTTAGGGTCATACAGCCACATAATTAAAATTGGGGAAGATCGGACAAATTCAAAACCAAGTATGTCTTGTATGTCTTTCCTACAACAGAGGTTGTGTAATCATCCCATAGCAATGAATCAAATTCATAGTTTTTCAAAAAGACTAAATTCATAAAAATCGGAGCTTTGTACACCAAAATCTGATAACAAGTTTTGAAAATAGAATCAGTTTCTGTTTTTCAGAACTTTAAAAGTTTTTCTTTCGTAGGCCAAGTGCACGTTTTTTGTTTATTCAAATTGACTCTAAAAGTGAATTTTGAAAATACACATATTTTTCAAATCAATCCTCAAAGTGTCTAGACTGACCCTTGAGTGCCGGTTGAAGAAAGCTTAAGACAAAAAGATCTCGCTTCCCCAGAATCGTTACACGAAGTCAGAAAATATAACTTTGATAGTTTAAGCAAACTAGTTATTACACTCGCGCACGACGTAGTGTGTGAAAGCTTATTTCAAGTCTATACATAAACTTTGGAGTAAAATTTTCACTTAACAACCTTTTAAACCTGAAAATCATTTCTTAAAAGAATAACATTAGTTTTTGAAAAGAAACTGCTGAGTTGAATGATAGTGGAATTGGAAGGAGAGATCTAAGTGGGCAAGGTTAATGACTCGAGTTTCCGAGAAATACTTATTGTGGTTTGACTTGGATGCACTCACCGATATATGCGCTCTGCTGTCTCCTGCACATTCGAAGCCACCATTCAGTGTTTTCTTGCCCAGGAACGAATCAGAAGGTCCTTTCTTTCTCCTTTTTGCATCAAATTGGTTTCTCTCATTGATTACTTGAATAATTGCTTGATGGGAATTGAAAGAAGCAATAATGTTGGTATTCGATTCGGATCATGCATGCTACTCCACAAACTTTTTTCTAGAGATGCTTGTGTTTGGATCCTTTACTATGCCCGCTAGCTCATGTTTGTATATTTATGAACAATTTATTTTTGAACGTGTACAGTAGTTGTTATTAATTTCATAACAAGCTCATCTGTAATCGTCTTTGGACTCAGTCTTATCTTTTATTTTGTTTGTTCCAACGCATGTTCAACAGTAAAATAATACCCCGGGATTGCCTACAGGAACA